>CM031233.1:48695811-49895811 GCA_018340775.1 Taxus wallichiana var. yunnanensis
CAAACACATCCATCTATCTATCCATCAAAATGTACATCCAAGTACACGTATCGTCTATCTATATCTAAATCTATCCATCACAATGTCGTCAAAGTACATTATATCTATCCATATCTAATCCAAACATCCAACACATGTGCATCCAAGTTGCATCACATCCATCTATCAAAGTTATATCCACATATCGATCTATCTAATCACATCTATTTCTATCATCTATCAGTCTATATCTATCCAATCACATCTATTTTATCCTCTATCAGTCTATATCTTTATCCATCACAATTACGCTACATCTATCCATCTATCCATCAAAACATCTAAAAACTTGTGCATCCAAGTTACATTACATCTATCTATCTCTCTTTTTCATCAAAATTTTATCCACATATCAATCAAAATTCTATCCACATCACATCTATCATCTATCAGTTTATATCTATCCAATCACATCTATTTTATCCACATTTCAATCTATCTAATCACATCTATTTCTATCCTCTATCAGTCTATATCTATCCAATCACGTCTATTCATCATCTATCAGTCTATGTCTATATCATCATCTATCAGTCTATCGATTTATACTCATTTTTGCCCGTGGATTGCGGTATCGCTTCTCCACGTCGTTTGCTTCCATCTGCTAATCTCTTTGCCATAGTGTTGATGCTTGGCTGGTCTATCTGATCATTATTGTGCGCTACATGTTGTCTTTCGGCACATATTTTCGACATCACCATCTATTTCGAGTTTGTTCCCTTTGCGTGGAGCACTCGCTTTTTGTTTAGCCGCTTAGAGTTACGCGGGTGCAGCAGAGCACTTAACGTCGTCGACTTATAGGCCGTCTAGTTGTCCCTACCAATGTGTCTCTCTTTAGATGTTGGCTATTTTGCGATTCTCCTTACACTCATGGAGTCTCAGGCACTAACGTCGTCTCATGAGGAGACCGGCTAGTTTTCCCTACCAATGTGAGTTCTTAGGTGCTGCCCTTGTGTTTCTTTTTATGCGTCCTTAATGATCAGTTCTACTCCAGCTATCCAACTGGGGCATCCTGCATTTTTCATCTACCTCTTTCAAACTCGGGATCATCTGTTTTATCATCCATCCCATCCCTAGTTTGAGGGGGAGTCACATCACCACAATTCTTCCCTTCTTCCATCCCTTTGTTTTTGTCTCATAACCTTGCTTATCGCAAGTTACTTGACAAAAAGGGGCAAAATGTAGACACCTAAAATTGGTTACCCAATTTAGTGTCCCTTCTCATCCGTTTACTTGCCTAGGTAACCTAGGGCACGTTTACATCACCAACTATCCCCTTGGGATAGTTTTCCAATTTGTGATTTAATCACCTACTCTAAATTTAATTCATTTCATCATATCTTGCCCATGGGTAATTAAATAATTAAATATTTAATTACGCTTCTTCCCATGCATCTTAATCACTTATCTACCCCAAATTTATTCTACCCATGTATCACATCTATTTTTAATCTTCCCTAAGCGGGATATTTTCCCGTAGTCGGGATGAGTCTTATTTTTCTCGAATCGATCATTTTTAGCCATCTCGGGAGTCTTCTCCGCGATCGGCGCCGACCCATATGGTCGGCGCCGATTTTCTAGGAGCGGCGCCGATTATAAAAGCAAGTCCAGAACTCAGTTCTAAGGGCGGAAAAATCGAACCGAAAAGAGCGAAGAGACCGAAAAAGAGACGAACGAGTGAAAGGAAGCACTTACGCACGAACAGAGAGTGAGAAAGAGAGATCTTCTTAGCATCAATTGTCTCAGTTAGGGCAGATCCTGTCCTAATCAATCCCTGAGAGGAGCACCGTTACTCTGCCCGTATCATATCAACACCATACACCATTATCTATCATCTGGTGACTCTGTTCCAAATCTCTCCATCTTCGGCACATCCTACAGACAACATTCACCTTCCGCTCCCCGAATCTCATACGCATGCTCCCCGATTGGTCGATCGCTTCGCCTTGACACCGATCTTATCCGATCGGCGTCGATCGAGTCCCGGCCGCCGCGATCAGTCCCATCCGCGCCGCCCGATCAAATCGATCGGCCGATTCTACCTGATCAGCCGCGCGATTCCATATATCTTCTAACGCCATCTTTTGTCAAGCACCGGTGTTTTGCAGGTTACTCGGATCTATTGTGCGAATTGCTCGTGTGCGCCCGTCTTATCTACATCGACTTCCTCATCCGTCTACATCTTCATCAGGTATCTATTTCATTGAGGTTTTTCAGGGTTTTTGTGTTTAGTTTGGTGCATTAACTTGGACAGGTAACAAGCACGAAATTCTTGATCTACATTTAGATCTCGAACTTGTGAAGAAACTCCTTTCCAACCCGTGCCCTAGCTTCCAAACCCTTGCTAGAATATCCCCTTCACAAGATGATGCTTCTCCACAACTCTCTCCACACTCGTGAACTATTCCCCCTGGTTTGCAGATCTAAACTAGTCACTCATGGTTAAATTTATCCAATTTTTCTTCACACGGATCAAATCAAAACCCTAGTTCACAAAATCTCTTCCTTCTTGTATTCAAAAAGTAAAATAATGAAGTATCCAGCCTTGATTTATAGTTTTTCCCACTTTTAAACATTAAATGCTACCTTACCTACCACCGTACTTCAACACTTAATGCATATTATTTAACAAAACCCGACTTTAGTGCTTTCACTCATGCATCCAATCCTACGCAGATAATTCCCAACCTTTTGGTGTACAACCAACCCATCTTGACAGAAGACTCTTACGCGTGCATCACCAAAGTCTTTGAGGTACTTCCATCATGATTTTTTTTGTCACCTACCTCATGTTTCTTTTGTGCTTCTTCCTCTCTTCTACGTGGATCCCCAATGTAGCCTTACCCTAGCATCAACCATCCTTTTTCACCTTCCCTCTCATGCACTTCCTTTCCCAGGGCCATCCAACTAGGCTTTCCAACACAATCCTTCCTAGTGCTTCACACTTTGCAATTTCTTCCACCTTACTCCACCCCACACTAAAATGATGTGCGGTCCTCTGCACATTTACAACCTTAAAAATTAATGAGATTACCGGTGCCCAAGGTACAACATGAAACAACAACAAGAAAGGGAAACACAAGAAAAGGAAATGCATTAAAGGAAATCCTAATCTAACTGGCAATACTTATTACAAACACTAAGAAGACCTTTTTATAGTAGGACTTCAACCTACTCCCATTGAAATTTCCTAGCAATCTCCTCACATCTAGCGCTTAATCGCACATGCTTGAATCAAGGATGTATGAGATGATGTAGGGACCCAACCAATGGAATTTTAACTTCCCAGGATGGTACAGAAACTTGGAATCATATAGTAGCACCATCTTCCAAACCTCAAACTTCTTTTTCGTAATGTGACAATCATGCCATGCCTTTTTTTTTTTTACTTTTTCAATCTTCTCGATCCACCTAGTGAGTGATCTTCTTTCGTCCAATTGCATTAATTTATTAATTCTTTCCCCATCACTTGTTCATCATCTAGCCCTCCTACACGTGTTATACACAATGAAGGTAACATAAATTCAACCAAAAGTATAGCTTCCTCACCAAACACTAGTTGAAATGGTGTGGCCTTATTCAACATTTTGTATGTTCTACTATATGCCCAAAGCATGGTTGATACTTTGTCATCTCAATCTTTCCTATCAACATCACATCTTAGTCAATGTGTGACTAATTATTTTGTTAAATGCCTCAACAGCCCATTTACTTGATGGTGATAGGGAGTAGTTTTGTGATGGGCCACCATAAATTTTGTAACGAGATCCCGACCGTTTCATTGAGAAAGTGCATACCTCTATCACTTGTTAAAATTAATGGGAATCCATACCTGATGATTATGTTTTCTAATAAAAATCTAGTAGCGGTAGATGCTGTACAATCCTTTGTAGGTGTTTCCTCTGCCCACCTTGTCAAATAATCAATGCAAGTGAGGTTATACTATGAACCAATCCTTCATACCCCAGTGAGATTGGTCTAATAAATTCGATAGCCCACTTCTCAAATGGTTCCATATTGGACATTGGTTGCAAGGGCATTTCATCCTATTTTCCATGTTTTCCAAGGAATTGGAAATGGTCATAGGCCTTGCAAAACTCAATACAATCTTGATAAATGGTCTCACACCAAATCCTCAGAGTAGAATCTTCCATGTAATTACATTTCCCGCATAGTGTCTTCCTAAAATCCCACCATGCACCTCTTCTATAAGTGTAATGCACTCATGTTCTAGCATGCATCAACGCAGAATCACATCATGACCCATTTTGTATAGATCTACAGTAATTAGCATATAGGGCACGACGCATATGGCTAACTTCTTCTTCTCCAAGGCCTTCATTCTTACTAGTGCCACACCCATTTTTAGAAATAATGCAATAGCTTTTAAGTCTGAGGGTGCACACCATAACCTAAATAGTTATGCATCTAGCATGGTATCCTTAATTCTTTACACATCATCCCCTGAATTGATTCTAGAAAAATGATCAGGCCTGGAATTACTTTTTCCTGGTTTGATAATCACCGTGAACTCAAATTCTTGGAACAATATTACCCACCAACATATGTAACCTTGTAGAATGGGCTTGTTCATCAAGTATTTCAATGACATATGGTCAAGTGTAAAATAAAAATGGAGTTGCTAGAAAATATTATCTGAACTAATGAAGAGCATAGATCATTGATAATGCCTCGAGCTCGGTTTTAGTATAATTCTGCTATGTTGGTATCAACTTCCGATTTCAAATAACAAAGGATGGTCAACAATCCCCTCACCAGGATGTCTAAGTACTTCTCTAATGGAGGTTCTGAGGCATCCACATGAACATGGAAAAAGTTATCCCAAGAAGGGAAATGTAGGATGGGTATGGTGACAAGCCTATCCTTCAAAGTGTCAAATGCCTTCTACTGCGCCTCTCCTAATAAAAGGCACTTTTATTTCTACGTGATTCTTCTAAAGGCATGGAAATCTTGTCGTAACCCTTGATGAACTTCCTGTAATACCCCATATGCCCAAGAAATCCACGCACTGTGCTTTGGCTAGTAGGTTCCCCTAACCCCACAATGACTGCAACTTTAGCGAGATCTACTAGTAGGCCTTCCTTACATATGATGTGTCCCAATAATGTTCCAAATGGGGTAGCAAAGACACATTTCCTAATATTGAGGGATATCCTCAACTCACGAACACCTTTCAAACATTAACCTTAAGTTGTCACAATGGTCCTTCACTAACCCATATACTGTCCAATCATCTAGGTAGACTTGAATAAATTTATGGATGAAGTCCTGGAAAGATTGTACCACAATGCATGAGAACACAGCAAGTGCATTCTTCAACCCAAATGACATGATTGTATAGGAAAAAATTCCCCACTTAGTGGTGAAATTTATCTTCCTCTGGTCCTCCTTCGTGATCCTTACCTGGTGATAGCCTGAAAATCCATCTGTGAAAGAGTAGACCTTGCGTCCGACCACTCCCTCTAAAATTTATTTAGTAAATGGTATTGGGAAAGGATCAATGATACACACTACATTCACATCCCTGTAATCAACACAAATCCTTATCCTTCCATCCTTTTTTATGCTAATTACCATTGGACTTATCCATTATGACTCTTCAATAGCTTCAATGATACCTGATGCTATCATTTTATCTATTTCTTCCTTGACCTTCATGCGCAGGTTAGTACTCATTTTGTATGGTATTTTCTAGACCGGGTGCACACACTCCCTCAACTTAATTCTAATTTCTCCCAAGGAATGGTGAATGCCTTTTAGTTCATGATACCTACACAGGAATAAATCCTCAAACTCTCGTAAAAGATCAATGATTTTAGAGACATATTTCTCTAACCAATAGTCTCCAATGATAGCCTCTTTAGGCTCCTATCCTGAGCCGATGTTAACCTTCTTTTCCTTAAAGGTTCATGATATGTGCATGCCTGTTCATCAGAAATGTCTAACACCTCACGTGTCCCCACAGAATGGTCAATATCTAAGTTTTCCACTTCTTCCCCATTAATATCATACACCATATTCCATTTTTATTTTTCCAAACACATGTGCTCAAGTTGTATCTCTTTTGTTTCTTCTTCCTCAAAGTGTACCTCCAGGCCAGGTTCACCTAGCAACTCCAGTAGCCTATCTTCTACCATGGCATTATCCCCAATGGTAAGGAACTTTACAACCTACAATGCCCTATCCACCAAGGTTTTTGTACTTCGATACTCAAATTCTTGAATGAGATGAGCCACTAACTCTTGCCTATTCCCGCATGGCGAAAAGTCTTATAATGAATGTACCATGTGCGTGCATAACCTTGTAGGGTGGAATACAACTTGTGAACCCATAATGAAGGTGGCAATGCTTCTATGCTTCCCATCTAGGCTATCTCACATGCTTGGATATGGAAGGAAGTGGTCTCTTTACCATGGTAGTCTTTTATAGCCGTGGGCACATTTCTCCTACAAAACCTTATAGAGAAGGAAATTCTCACCTCGTGCCATTCCAAGAGGTTATCCCGATGTGTCTCCCATTAACACGCAATAGTTCTGAGTAGGATGTAACTTAACATCCCTCTTTGTTCATTCTCCTTATTCCACTAAGCTTCCATCTCCTACAAAAATACCTCAGGGAAGGCTCCTCCTGAGTACTTAGGTAGCTCCTTTCCCCTAGGTGCTGGACTATATGCGCATTTGTCACCTTTGTCACTATTCCATTCAAATGTCATCTGATTAACTCATAGTTCCCATGCACCCAATTATTACATTCTATATTTATGGTGTCACTTAAGGACTGAGCATCCTCAAACTAGATAACTCCTTTTATGGGATGGATTACCTCTAGATCCCTGATTGAGCACACATATATTATATCCAGGACCTCTTCTCCCAAAGGTTTAGTATAGGGTGCTTATTTTCCATCAGCCAAGGGTATGATGACTTGTTCCTCCTCATTCTCAAAGCTTATGTATCCCTTGTTGAACCAAAGATATGCATTGTTCTTATAACACCATGGGCACCCAAGTAATGCTAGGAAATTTTCTGCCTCGACAAGTGCCAAGACTTCAAAGTCCCCAGTAAACTTATCTCCCGAATGGTGATGGATGCATCCTTTAAGACATCGATGGGAATTTCCTTTGTTTTTTTCCATATACAACACATTCAAAGATGGATGTAATGCAGGTCTTCCCATCTGATGCCATGCATCCAAGGTGAGAACATTGATCTTTGTGCTGTGTCAATGAGGATATTACTAAGGAGCCATCCATCCACGACTACATTTAACATGATCTCCCTATCATAGTCAAGGTTGTGAGGGGGAAGGTTTGCATGCAAGACCTACCTCTCACACTCTTCTTCGGTGTGTGGTACCTTCTCTCAACCATGCCCCTGACAAGGGAATAATATTCTCTTTCCTTAGTATTTTACATACTTCCTTGACCTCATCCAGGTCATACTTTAGTGCCTCAACCTTCCTCATTTGCTCCTCCCTCTTGTACTACTCCTTTAGACACTAGATTTCTCCTTGTAAACTCCAAATGATGTCCATGGTTTCTTTATATACCTCCTTTTGATGTGTAAGGTCCAGGTACTTACCATTTACCAATTCTTCCTTGTAACTGGTTCTTCTCGCCTTGGCATTTCCTTTACGTGAATGGCCTCTTCTCTTGTTGTTACATTTCATTCAAAGAATAATTTTCAAAGATCACATAAGGATTCCACGTAGGATAGAAGGCCCCGTAACTAAGCGTGCGTAAGGACAGGAAGGAACAGCGTGTAGAAGGCAAGTTCAACTTTTAGGACTTAGCTGATTTTTGAGCATGAATAGATTTTTAGTAGATGGTGTGCGGAACACACCAACAATGTAGGGACATGCAAATCATGCATTTTATATCTTTGGAGAAGTGGATTGAATCATTTTTTCATGGAGACGAGTGAGAATAGAATTGACACTTCATTAACTTCAAGAGGACTACGGATAGCACACTTGCATGTGTGGTTATGCTTGTAAATGGTGTGTGGATACCAATAACATGCGGAATATTTCTGACATAGATAAGTGGTGAAGGGAAAGTCCCCACCCTATATATATATTATGTATGAATGTGTGAGGATGTATGTGTAATAGAGAATATATAGAGTGTGTATATACGCATATGTCTAAATTATCTGTATCAGATCCATACACGCATTGGTATAGATTGACAATATTGTAAGGAGCTTCTATATTTATTAATAGATGGAAGATATTGGCTGAATCTAAGTGTCATTCTGTGTGTAGTTGAGTAGTGTATGTTATTAATTCAATCATGATTACTATTTAAGTTTATTATTTCATTGATCTGATGGTAGCATGCATTATAGAATGATGGATTAGTTATGAATCTAAATGTTTATTCCTTCATCATGTTAACATCCTGATACAACAACCCTAAAGATGGACCTGGTACCTTTACGTGCTTCAGGTGAGTGCTCAATCAAGGCTGAGTGATGTGCCAATGCGACTAGGGTGTTATCTGGTAAATTCTAGGTTACATCATTAGTTCCATTGCTGGGACCTCTTTTTTAGTTGTTTTTAGGATGGTTCGCTATGAAGATGTACAAGTTAAGTCTAGAAAGTATTGAGGATTGGATAAAATATCTATAGGAAGAATATACATGGCAGTTCAGCAATGGATCTGAGTTTAACACATGCACTTGGGTAGAAACGTAATCTGTATGATAGCTTATATGAGAGATTTTTCACTATCTTTCTAGTAGAACTATATGAGTGGCTTACTACTTATGCATCTCAGTGGAATTGGAGGTATCGTGCACTTGTCTAGACATAGGAAGAATTTTAGGCCCTTTATGATGCTGATCTGATCTAGACTCGTGTGGTGGATACATGGTTTTGTGGTGTTCTAAATAGTTATATTATGGAATATTCAATTTTGACATACTCTTTCCCAGAGGTAGCTGAATTCCAATTTTTACAAAGATATCAAGAAGAACATATTTGTAAGGTATTCCATTGGTGATCAAGATCTTAATGGTAACTTTGAACCTAGAGAGTAAACCGATGGCTAACTAAACTTTTCCATGTGCGAGGGTAGGAATAGGTTTAGTTTAAGATGGCAGACCTAGCGGTAGAGAGAGACAAAGAGAGGAAAATTGGCTTAAGTATAATGAAGTGCACAAGAGGGAGATAGACAAGCAACGTTATGTTGCATAAAGTATGGTGTGGAGGAGATAGATGGCTCTGAAGGATTTAAAACTCATGTAGAATACATGGATCCAGAGCATCAGAACTCCCCATCTTGGAAAGCATGATAGAGATCCCCCTAGGCCTCATCTTGAAGTGTTCCATAGAGACTATCTAGACCACAAGCACGCATCTTAATCCACCTAGTGACCTAGCCCTTACGTTTGTTAGTTCAAAAGATCTAGTATGAAAAGTAACTAGCAAACTAACTTGGGAAGTAGGAGAGGAGTAAGTTAGGGATCAAGTACATCAATGGTAGGATAGATGGCTTCAATGTCATTTGGAGGAGCATTCTTAGATGCATCATCCACATAGAATGTGAGTGCAAAAATGTTGGATTCACCTTTGGAAGTGGAACTACCTCACACTGCATCGTAGGATTTTAGTATAGTACTATTTTCGAGCACGAGGGAGTACATCTACGAGCCCTATTCCAACTACAGGTGGTGGATCAAGAACTAGAATACCTATATGGATATGTTTCTTCATCTCTCGGAGTATAGAGGTATAGAGGATGCTATCGAACATGTGCATATGTGTGAAATATTATCACGTGCTAAAGGGATCATGACCATGTTGAGTGAAAGGCAAGTCAATTTGCCACTACATTACAGGGTGTGCACACACAGCTGGTATAGGAAGTTTTACCCTGATCAAACTTGCATGGATTATGCAGCATTGAGAGATGCTTTCTTGAAAGAGTTCCATATCCTTGAGTTTGAGTAGAAGAGTATAAGTGTGCTCAAGGATATCAAGCAAGGCACTACTAAGAGTGTACGTGAGTATGATTCTCATTTTAAGACACTTCTATCTAAGCTATCTTATGATATTCATGCTAGCTAGCATGCACAGTGGTTCGTTAGAGGATTTATTACACCTTTTAGAAGGGCGCTGTCACATAAGACATATATTGATCCATGTGAAGTAATGGAAGTAGATTTGCATGTTGAGATAGTTGGGAGCATTGAAACTCGCATTAGTCCATTCCTAGAGGCATAGATTGCAGCTATGGAAAAGCAGTTAGTAAATCTATCAACAAATTCAGCCCATGAAACATGCTCAGGAATTTGGTGTACATATTGTGAAGTGGAAGGTCACACCAAGGATAGTTTCCCTCATAGATCTATACACTCATTACTATTGGACTATGAGATTTTCCATTTGAATCATGATGCTAGCCACTATCCTTTGCTACAGTGCATGATAAGGAAGAATGTATCTTTCTTTTGCAAAATTTGCAGGTCCACGACCCATGATATTGAGGATTGTTGGCTGATTGGTTAGATGCAGGATGCTATAGACCTTGGGGTATAAAAGATAATTATAATAGATAATTCTAAGGGTAAGAATGAGCACCGGATCGGGATCATAATCAAATGCACTATGATAGGAATGAGGGGTGTTTTGAAGGAGGTCATGGAAGGGGATGTGGATATCATGGTGGATATGGAGGATGAGGCCATCTTTGGAGGAAGAAGTGAGTTCCCTCATGGAACATGTTATAAGTGTGGATATCCCGACCACTATAGGCACGAATGTCCTTAGAATATTGCATGTTCTTTCTACGGAAAGAACCATACCTATAAGGAGTGCTCAAACTTATATGAGCATCTGAGTAAGCAACATAAGCAAGAAAACAAAGGTGATGGGCTGGTTAGAATCCAATGCACAATCGAAGATCGTGGATGCCCAAGATAGAAGAAGGAAATTAGGCATTGGCAAAGTGAATATTACTACACGCACCGAAGCAACACATGTAAGAGAGGCATTACACTAGAAGCCTATGATCACCAAGGAGGAAGTTTTGCATACAAGTTACCTAGATCCTGCTCATTAGAAGGAATTTTACTAGGATACCATGGAAGTGCTAAGGAATCTTCGGGTGTGATACAAGACCTTAATGAGAAAAATAAAGCATCGAGAGATAGTCCAAACTGATATTGATGATCTACGAGAGGTGTGCAAGATGTTGCGCGATGAGAAATGTTAGTGCAAAATCATAGCACCCCTAAATGAGTTATGGATCTACTTTTCTAAGGAAATGTCATTTGGTGTGATTGCACAACATTGAGCTTTCCCAAAGTGTGGGACCTTTGCAAATGGGGAAAGCTCTCTAGAGAAGGTTGGTTCCTCTTCTTAAACTACTCGCCACAAGTTATTCCAAGGTGCAGGGAAAACTAATCTAATCCTAGTGTAACTTCATAGGAGATAGGGAGAGAAAGAAAACTGGAAAAAATAGAGCCTACACTAAAATGATGATACATCAAAGAAGGAAAATGTTGATCATCTATCAAAAATTCCATGGAATAAGAAGAGGTGAGCAATGGAAGGGATGGACAAGTGCATCATAGATGAAAGATGGATTTAACACAAAGAAATGTTCAAAACTCCATGAACATAGATCCAAAATCTGAAATGAACATCCAAACATGCACAAATATCTGTAATGAATAAAGGAAAGAAGAAAACAACAAAGAAATGAGCAAGGATGGACAAATGCATGACAAAACACGTTTTTAATTGCTCAGTAAGTTTGCCTGATACATCATTTCATAGGTAAGAGGAAAAAAATCCATTACAGAGTAGGGGAGGAGATTAAAACTCCATTTTCAACCTAGGGAAGAAAATAAGGGAGAGACAGAGAACAATGATGATTTTTTTTTACAAATGAGCCAAAATTGGCTTTTATCACTCCAACGAATGAAGGTGAAAAAATGTGGGAAAATTGATTTGAAACTTCAACCACAAAAATATCCATTTAATTGACTGCAAAATGATGGGTTTCATGAAAAATCCCATACTTCAAGTACATTTCTTCGCAGAGCAAGAAAGAGGCCCATACTTCATTAATTTTGGTTATTCGGGTCATTTTCTACAACTTTTCCATGCCGAGATGTTTTCTCCATTTTATCCAACCAAACTCCATCAAAATCAAAATTTAACCATCCATCATGTGGACAATTTTACCAGCTTTCTAATGATACCAAAATCATGAAAAACTAAGCTCAAAAGCGAAAGATATGGCCCTCTCAAGATTTAGGGAAAAATGTCGAAATTAGGAAAAAATCGGGTTCATGGGCTGAAATTTGAACTTTTTCCCTCTTTTTCAATTTGGGAAAATTTTCCAAAAATCTCTGCACCCCGATCCTCCAATGACATGTGGCACCCTCTGGTTGATCTGTGGATTCAAAATAACATTCTTCCCATTTTACGAAAATGGGAAATTTTCCCAAAATTCTCCATGGCATTGTTTGATTAACTGAGGAGATGCGGCCCATTCTTGCCTTTTTTGGTTTTCACCACTTTAGAAAAAATTCCAAAATCCTCTCGACACCCCAACTCCCACTGCTGACTAGATACGTGGCATCTTTTGCTTAGCTTGGCGGGGATGTGCTTCTATTTTCCCTTGACACATTTTGACCAAACGCCAAAAAACTTGAAGTCCTTCCGACCCCGCCACTCCGCCCTGACATGAGGCACATCCTAACTAGGTGCGGGCCTTAAACAATATATTTTCCTTTATGGGCTTTTGGGCTGAAATTTTCCCTTTGAGTTTTTAGCCAAAAGGCTAAGTGCCAAAATTTTCCCGTGGGTCTGCCTTGGCAAATTTTCCCTCCAAACTCACTGAGCCATAACTCAAAAAATACAAGGAGTTAGGAGGACTTCTTTACCTTTTTGGAAAGGGGAAGAAAAATCCTATCTGATGAAGCTATTTCTAGAATATTTTGAGTGCTTACAATGTGTGAAAATTGAATTTGAAGCACAAGGAAGGAAAGAATGAGGGCATGTTAGCCAAAATAATTAGGGGCTCATTTTAGATAACAATTTTGGTGACTTAGAGGGGGTCATTTGCCTACTAGATGAATGATCGGTGGGCTTTGAAGCATCCATTGGGCATGGAGTCTAGCTTGAAAAATTGATTTTGATCTGAACTCTAAAATTCTGACCTCTCGAGTCACTTGAAACCCACCGAAACTTGGAGTTGACCTTCACCAAAATGCCACCAAATGAACTGCAAGAGCAATACAACAACCAAAAACTATGTACAAAATTAGAAATCACACATACCCAAAGTGGGATATGTAGAGTGTGTAAAATCACTTCTTCTACTAAAAGCAAACCTACCTACTCTACTCTAACCAAGAGCAAAGGGAACTCAAACAAAACACAGAATCGACAGGAGAAATAACTTCCCTTCCTCAAAAATGGCAGCCATGCAATTGATTTGACACTTTGGACATGGCTGGTATTATGAGTGGAAAATAAAAAACAAGCTGATATTCTACCCAAATTAGCAAGGTGTCACTGAAAGAAAATAAAATACCTCTTTTAGTTTCTCTGCATTTGGATTGAAGAGGTATGGCAACTGATCCTTGGTACTTTGTAGTTCATCCTCATGCTTAGAGGCAAGCATGACTGGTTGTGGCTTCTCCTTTGGCTCCAATGAAGCCAAATACCTGATTGGGCAAGGTCTGATCTATTTGATATGCCCATAGATTTGATTTGTCATTCTAAAAATGGAACCCTCTTGTAGACCTTCTTAGATGGATTGTGTGGAAGCAATGGAGGAACTATTCTACTGTTTTCCCTCCTCTTCCAGTGAATAACATGGAAGATTAAAATCTTCCAATCTTGGCTCCAAAAGGCTACTATAAAATGTAGGATGCTATAAATGAATGCTCTCTTTCATGGAAGTAGGTTCTTGTGTTTGTAATATGGATGATGAAGGAGAAAACAATGTGATTTCATCTGGTTCCTCTCCATCAAAACAGTCCTCCACATCTCGATGGATAAACTACCTCATTGATGTCCTGCTGCAAATGTTCAACCTCTTCAATGATGTTCTCTTGATCAAATTTTTTTATCATGGTTTATTTCATCCTCTAACATGAAGTTTGAAATATCAAACCCTTCTCCAATGTTAGATTGAGAGAGAGATGAAGTGGAAGGAAGAATCAAGGTTCTTCTATAGCATATTTTGAGTTCAAAGCTCTTGGGCTTGCATTTTCTCTCCATAGCTGGAATGTGCTCCTCTTCTTTTGGATTTGGAGAAGCTTCTCCTTCCTATGCTGCTTGAAGACAATCTTGCTCTTGAATGACCTCTTCCTCTAGCATGAAGTTTGTCAAATCAAACTCTTCAATCTGCTGCTCTAGAGGACAAGTTGGGACTGCAAGATCTTCTTCAGAGCTCCTTTTCATGGCTGATTGTGCAACTTGAATTGGACCAACATTTTCTTCAAGTAGAGTGCCAACATGGACACTAAAATCTGAGAAAACTGATGACTGATCTTCTTTCTTTTCTACTGCTATAAAATTAGCCTTGGCCACTACTTTTCTTCAACCTTTACCTCCTCTCGTAGGCTTAACCAACAAAGGGATCTCTGTTATCCCAAATTTAGCAGCCCAACTCTTCGATTGTCTATCATTTTTGTTCTGTTGGGATCCTCTTCCTACTATCCTTGAATAGATTTTTGAGTATCTTCCCAACATGGACTTGGGAAAGTAAGAGAGAAGGATTGGGTTGGGATTTAATGATTTTTTCATTTATTTGTGGTGGTGGAAGAGATGAAACTTCTTGTTTCCTTAGAGTGGAAGGTATTTCTTTTAGCTCTTGTGGAGGGGATGACTGCTTGGAATGGAAAAGGACATAAGAATTGAGATGAGGTAGAAGACTAGGGAATGGAGAAATGGAATCAAAATTTGTGGCAACATTCAATGGGAAGCTTGGAAATTGAAGAACAATTTGAGATAGTGCTGCTTGAGGAATGAAAAGAGAAAACTAGATGATGGTGTATAACTTACCCATTGACAAGGTTTCTCAAGACCAATTTCATATGCCCCTATCTCTAATTTCCATTGTGCAAGTTAGGGCAGCATCTCCACCATGAAGTTTAGCTTTTCCCGAGGGCTATAGTGTCTTGGAAAAGGGCCAACCCATGGACAAGGTACTCTATAACCAATTCTAAAAGCCTCCATTTGAGCTGCTACTCTTGATTACACCATGTCAATCTCCATTTTTGACTCTTCTCAAACAGACCAACATCTTGCATTTGATTTTTATCATTGCATGCGTACCCTTTCTCTTGATATGTTTCATAACCAAACTGATTTTGGTATTGCTACTCATATGGGTAACCATGCTGATTTTGAATTTGATCAAAATGCTGATCTGGAGGATTTGAAAAACATTTTGGAGGTGGGAAACATTGTTGCTGTTGTGAATGTAAATTCCATGACAAAAATGAAGTCATGATTGCACAACTTCATGGAATGATGGAAATGAATGAAATATATGGAAAGAAGAGTGAATGGAAATGATTGGAAAGAAGGTTTGTAACTTCAGAGATGGGTTGTTGATCGATGGAGTCACCGTAAGTGTTTGCAAGTACTTCCAAAGGCTGAAATTTTCACAGAACACATCAACCTACAAAAATGAAGTGGAAGACCTCTAAGGTCCCACTGGGCATGCCAAAAATGTTAGTGGTGCATGGTGGTGTAAGATTTGTTGTTTTTTGCTTGAGACACTAAGAGAAGATGAAATATCTAACCCCAGTGTCCCACTAGGCATGCCAAAATTGTTAGTGCAAAATCACAGCACCCCAAAATGAGTTATGGATCTACTGTTCTAAGGCAACGTCATTTTGTGTGATTGCACAACATTGATATTTCCCAAAGTGTGGGACCTTTGAAAATGGAGAAAGATCTCTAGAGAAGGTTGGTTCCTCTTCCTAAACTACCTCCCACAATCTATTCTAGTGCAGTAATCTAATATAATCCTAATCTAACTTGCAAGGAGATAGGAGAGAAATAAAATTTGAAAACATAGATCCTACACTAAAATGGTGATACATCGTAGAGAAGAAAATGTTGATCATCTATCAAAACTACCATGGAATAAGAAGAGGTGAGCAATGGAAGGAATGGACAAGTGCATCATAGACCAAAGATGGATTTCACACAAATAAATGTTCCAAAACTCCATGAACACAACTCCAAAACCTGTAATTAACATCCAAACATGCACAAATACCTACAATGAAGAAAGGAAAGAAGAAAACAACAAAGAAACGAGCAAGGATGGACAAATGCATCATAAAACACATTTTTTATTGCTCTAGAAGTTTACACAGAACATTATTTCATAGGTAATAGGAAAAAATGCCATTACATAGTAGGGAGGATATTCAAACTCCATTTTCCACCCTGGGAAGAAAAGAAGGGAGAGGCAGAGAAGAATGATGAACAACTTTTTACAAATGAGCCAAAACTGGCTTTTATCGCTCGAACAAAATGAAGGAAATGAGAAAACATGGGAAAATCAATTTTAAAACTTCAACCACTAACAAGATCCATTAAAAAAGCAAGAGAACCCTCAAATACATTTTTTGATGCATTTGGCCATGCTGGAGAAGAAATGGATGCCATACTTCATCAATTTTGGTGGTTGGGGGTCGGTTCTGCATTTTTCCTATGCTAGAGACATTTTCCAATTTTTCTCCCATAAAACTCCATCAAAAATTAAAATTGAAGATTCCATCATGTATAAGATTTCAACATATTTCCATTGATACCAAAAACATGAAAATCTGAGATCTAGTTCAAAAGATATGTGCCTCTGAAGATTTAGGGCAAAAATGGCGAAATTAGGGCAAAAATTGGGTTAATGGGCCAAAATTTGAAAAATTTCCCTCTTTTTTCAAATTGGGAAAATTTCCAAAAAATCTCCATGCCCCACTCCTCCGATGACACATGGTGCCCTCTGGTTGATCTGCAGCTTCAAAACAACATTCTACCCCTTTCGCGAAAATGGGAAATTTTCCCAAAATTCTCCATGGCCCCACCACTCCGAGACACGTGGCATCATTTGAGTAGCTGAGGAGATGAGGCCCATTCTTTCCTTTTGTGTTTTTCACCACTTTGGAAAAAATTCCAAAATCCTTCCGGTGCCTTGACTCCCGCTACATCGACCGACACGTGGTATCTTTTGCTTAGCTCAGCGAAGATGCACTTCTATTGTTTCCTTTAACACATTTTGACCAAACACTAAAAACTTGAAGTCCTTCCGCCCCCGTCACTCTTCCCGACACATGGCTCATCCTGACTAGGTGTGGGCCATAAACAATATATTTTCCTTTGTAGGATTTCGGGCCGAAATTTTCCCTTTGAGTATTTTAGCCAAAAGGCTAAGTGCCAAAAATTTTCCCGGGTCCGCCTTGGAAAATTTTCCCTCCAAACTCTACCAAGCCATAACTCAAAAAATACAAGGATTTAGGAGGATTTATTTACCTTTCTAGAAAGGGGAAGAAAAATCCTATCTGATGAAGCCATTTCTGGAATCTTTTGAGTTCTTGTAATGTGTGAAAAATTAATTTGAAGCACAAGGAAGGAAAGAATGAAGGAAAGTTAGCCAAAAGTAAGCGAGGGGCTCATTTTGGATAACAAGAACATTATTACACTATTAGGAAGTTGGTTAAAAGGGAACACTCCATGCATAAGTATTGAGACTAGATGATAGATTCTCGCATGCAAATCTTTCCTTGATAGCATTGACTATGAAAAAGAAATTAATCAATGTTGTGGATGGGTGGTGTTGAGAAACATATTGATTGATACAGGTGAGGAAGTAAATGTGCTTACATTATATGCATGGGTAAAAATTGGGAGGCCTCCATTTTAGACATCATCTAATGTGTTATTTATGGCAAACTAGACTAAGGCCACTCCTATAGGAGTTTTGAAAGATGTATCGATAACTATACAAGGGGCCAAGTTCACCGGGTGCGTAAGCAGAAAATTTTCTAGCCCTGCTGGACACCCTTGGTGTTATGCGAATAATGCTGACTTGAGATTCAATAAGGGGTATATCAACTTTAAAAACAAGGAGGAAAGGGTTATGATACCTTTGCGATGGAAAGTCTACACCATATGTTGAGCCCCTAAGTGAGGAGGACTTAAATAGAGTTTATGTATGCACTATTCAGGACCCCGAGGTCAATGAGACATCAAAAGAAGGCATCCTATAGTAGGAGGATTATCATTCTATTAGTGATACTATGAGTATTTCCAATGACAATTAGGCTCATGGTACATATGAATTAGTAGGACGTGAGGTGAAAATCTTGGTTGTGCAAAAGAATGGACTTCATTCGATTTTATGGATAGGTAATATAGTACCTTGGTATACTGGGGAAGAAGATCTTCCTGCATTTTTGAATGCCATGGAAACATAATGGACATATAAAATTAAGAGAATAGATATGTTAGTATCTCCACTATGTGGGATAGTAGCGCGCTGGTGGGTAGTCCACAGAGATAATCTTATACATGAGGAATATATTGGAATATCTTTGTCTATTAGGTGTATAAGAACAATGCACCTACACAAATTTGCACTTATCATGGTAATCAACCTATTCAACATCACATTCAGTAGTGTGAGAGAATCTAGATAGTAGGATAGGAAGCATTACCACCTTTACTCTGGGTGCATCAACTCTTATTCTATCCTACAAGGATGTGTATGTGTCTAGTATGTATATGTAGAACTACATTGAGAAACTGGAAATTGGCAAGATTTGACTGGATGAATGATCCAGCCTTTCGAATACTTCTCAACTACACCTCCTATAGTAAAGGCATTAAAATTTGTCAAGCGATTAACTATGTGAGATAGTGCAAAATCGAAGAGCATATTAACGAATTATTTGATGAGGCGAGTTCGTAGCTTGTTTTGAAAAGGAAGAAGAAATAGGCTCCATAGTACTTGAATGCACTTGCCTTGAGAAAGAGAAAGGAAAGATGGTTTACATAGTGGATGACAAGGAAATTGAGAACTCGTTATCTAAGTTTTGAGCTTACGCCAAAACTACCGTATAACCATATGAAATTTTTAAGCTAGTTTTGCAAAATTACCTTTATGAGCGAAAATCAGGTTTTTGGGTTTCATAAACAGGATAACATGTGTTTTGAATGATTTATGTCTTGTGTTCCCCGAAACCCGAAACCCACTTCAAGTAAGTCATGTCGGGTTTTCGGACCTTCGGCGCATCGGAACATGCCTTATCTGAAACATGTTCCGTGTCACCTGTCTTCCGATACCCAAAGTCTGATTTAGTCCTTCATGTCGGGTTTTCGGAACTTTGAAGCATCTAAACATCTCATGCTTTGTGTCGATTGTTTCCCACAACCTGAAACCTGAATTGCTCTAAACACCTTTGTGTCGGGGGTTTGACCTCCTAATGATGCATCTTGACATGGCGTTAATGCCGAGTTGTTGGGTGAGTTATCACATGCCAGCCGAAGTGTATTAATTACAAATTTTCTTATATATATGTGGATTTCCACGTCATTTTTACCAGACGTATTTTTAACTCGTGGATTTTCACGCATGCTTCTCCAACCTCGAAACCCGAAACTCACCTGTGCCCGATTGAATTGCCCATTTTCAATCTTTCCTTACTCTGGTTGAAGGTATCTCTCTCTCCATTCTTTGTTCATGGTTTTTATGGATTGATTATGTATGGAATTCTTCCCATTTTCTTACCAGGTTTGTGGGGTTTTTATTCTTTTTCCTTTTGGGGTTGTTTTCTAAACCGGGTTTATGTTTTAGGGTTTATCTCTTTGGAATTACCACTTTGTGTTATTTCCCAAATTTTGTTGTAATTAAAATGTGTTTGGTACATGAATGGTAAAGAAAGAACTTGCATGTTTTAAATTCAACAAAAACCCTGTTCCCTCTTCTCGGGTTTTGAAGGGTGTTTATGCGGCGAGATCAAAGACCCGAAGTATATCGAAGATTTGGCATGTCGGACTTTCTCAAGTTTCGACATCTTCAAAGTGTCGGGATTTCCAAAGTTTCCAACATCATCAATGCATCAGGTTTTTGGATTCCCCGACATCCTCCTCAGTGTGTCAGACTCTTCCATTCTTCCAACATCTCTAATAGGTCAGGATTTTCACAGTGTGCAACACCTCCTGATCTCTGAAACTCTCATCCTTCGAAATCCTTCATGTTGGACCCTGGTCCATCGCAAGAAAAGACTGAGAAGTCAAGAAGGATGAAATACAAGTTCAGAAAGGTGGAGTCTCCATCATATATCGATTGCAATTATGACATCCGAGATACAGAGCTCGAAATATAGATATTGAGGATTTCTAGAGTAGGGTAAGGAGTTCCTCCCAAACTCCATGGATGAAATCGATAGCCGATAGCGGTTTACCTCTTACAGCGGGTTTTCCCATGTCCGCTCAGTGCCCTGAATTCATCTTAGCCTATGCTTCTAGTTATGACTCTGCTTCTCGTTCTGTGAGAAATCAGGTAGGAGAAGTAGTGATCAAATTGGACGGAGGTTACTTTGATGACCTCCTCAAACTGCCCAATTTTGAAGAATATGGAGAGTTGGATATCAAGTCAGCTTAGAAAGCCTGGGATAACGATCAGGAAGATTGTATCAAGCATGTAAACAAGAAGTTCCTGATCAAGGCCAAACCGGCTATCTCCAGATTCCCAAGACTTATCCTAGGAGTGATTTCATCCAAAAATCAATGACATCATCACTCTGTTGAGTCGGGTTTTGGCTTACTCAAATCAAATGTTTTCCAAGGGTAGATGTATCAATTCATGATCACCATCAAGAAGAACTAGCAAGGGATTGATTGGGGCACTCTCATTAGTAATGAGATAGATTCCCAAATGACAACAGTCTTGTCCACACGGAAATTTTATATGTCTTCATATGTCACATATGCAGCGGCCGAGATGAGGAACTATCCTAGGTTGGATACCAAGGGAAGTAGGATGGTGAACCATGTTTATCAGTACTTCCCTCAACTGATGAGAAAAGGGTCCCAAGACCAATTCAGAAGGGTGAATGACGCCTTCTTTTATGAAAACATCTGCAGGTTAAACCCTGAATTGAGGAAGACAAGAGTCTCAGATGAGGCCTGGGCTGAAGTTTCCAAATGGGGATGTGTCTTCTTACAATTCAAGAAGTTCACATATCTTCGGGTGGTCATGTACTCGGGGATCCTTTCCATCTGCCCCGATATCCAGGGGATAAACTGATATTGATGGAATTGGTTAGGCAACTGTTGGATTTCCATAAATTCCAACAAAGTAAACATAAGGCTGTTGTATCCTTCCCAATTTCTATTGGAAGATACACTTGTTCGACAGTGGTGAAAGCTAAAAATGTTATCCATGAGCTTCAGGACAAGTTGAAGAAGCATATGAAACCCCGAGATGGGTTTGACATTCGAGGAGTCCTCAGGGCGTATGGAACCCTGCACCTGCACAGGCCAAGCATAGAGGACATTTGGATTGATCTGCGTGATGAGGTTGCTGTTCGCAGAAAGGATCATAGCAGATTGACAATTGCTGAGATTCAAACACTTGAGCTTGCTGATTTACCAGAAGGTACTAGTGACAATGAAAGTGTTTTGGATCTTTCCTATGATGGACTAAATGAAGATCAATATGTTTTCCCACCTATTGATTGGTCAATCAGTGAAAAAGCCTCCATTACAGATAGGTTGGCTCGATTCTTACACACACCAAAGCATGGCTCTCCTCTTGGGGAATGAGTTTTAAAGATGATAAGTTTTCAAAGTTGGCTGCTTCAGAGGTGGGGCCCTCCAAAAAGGAAAAGGACAAAAAATCTTCTAGGGGGCCTATAAAGGTCAAGTTTGTCAAAAAGAGGAAAGAAAGAGAAATCTCTTCAATTATTTCTCCAGTTGAAATGGTGGATGTGCCAGAATCACCAACACCACCAGAAATAGGAGAAATTACTTTGGAAGAAGAAGGAAGCCAGCCTCTGGTTTCATCATTTGTTGATTTCCCAACTGAAGGGACCTTATCTCTTGCATCCCAGGCTTTGGAGTCTGAATCTGCACCTCCTCCCTCACAACCACTCCTACCTCCTCATTCTCCATCAACTTCTTCAATAATGGCCAGTATTTTCTCTGGAATTTCACCCCTCTCTGCTGGGACCCAAGTGATCACCAACATGCCCCCTCCTGTGCCTCTTTTTATCGGATCTACTACCACATTGGTAACTATTCCCCCTTCACTAGTAGAATCTTCTCCCCTTGAGAGTAGGATACCAGCTTCTACAACAGTGGCAGCTTCCTTTGATACGCCGCAATGGCTACTCGAGAAAACTCTGAGGAAGAGGAAGGTGGTTGTACCCATACCAACCTTTGATTTCAGCTCACTCAAGGCTTCTATCAAAAATCTACCAAGAAACCCAAAACAGTTTCAAGGGTTTTGGTGGATGCTTCCAAGGGATAAGTTCACAGAGATCGCCACTCCCGCGACTGACAAAACTAAAGAGGACATAACAGCCTCTGATTATCAGATAACCAGGGTGGCTCTAGGAAGAGTGATAGCAGAAGGGGCACAACAAGATGCACGGGATGCCACAAACGTGTTGTGCCAGAAGTTGAAAGAAACAAAAGACAATAGAGATGAGCTTAAAGGAAAAGTGGAGCAGTTGACTGAGGTTTTGCTTAAACTCTCAAAACCCCTTGAATCCATACCATCTTCTTCTGTCCCTGTCGGATTCGATTTCTCATCAGTACCTACAATTGAGAAGATTGCTAAAAAAGGAAGGGTGGTCGATGAATGGATCCAAAGGTTGCTCCAACAGGGGAAGGAAGTGATACAAGACGTTGTGAAAGTTCATCAATCTGTGGGGGACATTCAGAAGGATGGAGAGAAGATGGATGATGAGTTTTCTCAAGAAATTGGACATCTTGATTTGACTTATGAAGCTCTCCAAGTATTAAAGCAAATACCATCACATCTCTTGGTAGAAGAAGGCGTTATCCCACATACGGATAAGCATTTCCAGCTGACTAAAGCCATCAGGTTCAGGGTGAAGATTCTCAACGAAGCCTGCGGTAAGTTGAGGGAATCAAGGGATAAATTGATTGATGGAAAAAGTGATCTGGAAGAAGAATTGCTGAAGATTTTTCCAAAGGTGTCAGTTGGAAACTCAGGTATCCTATCAGCAGATGATCTTTTCAAACAAGTCCAAGAGTCTGTTCAGCATGAACCAATGCACGGATTTGATATTGAGATCATTGATCGGTTTGTAAGAATTGAACATTCTTTGGAGGCCTTGAGAAAGCTCAGCAAAGGATTGAAAAAGCTTCCCGGCATTGCTAGTGATACCCATGAAACCTGTGAAGTTTTGAATGATCATTCCACTGCGCCTGATGAAAATGAAATGCAAGGCATAATTCGAAAGTTCCAAGAATTTCGGAACAAACAGTCTCAGCTGGAGGAAGAGAAAGATGAAGGAGTGAAAGATGACGATTCAGATTAAGTCCCAATGTTTCATGTCATTTCAATCTTGAAATTGACATGTCTTTTTCATTTCTGTTTCATCACATAGGAAGTAAATTTTGACTTGGTCTCCTGCACGAGAGTCAAGCAAAATAGAACTCTTTTTAAAGAACACTATTTTCTAGGATTTATCCTATTTTCTCTCGATTCCTTTTATTATAAATAAGGGATGCTTATGCATTCCAAAGGGTCGAGATTTTTGTAATATTCAGAGCTATTGGAAAGAAGAAAAACTTTGTGTTTTCGTTCAATCATTTTAAAGAATAGGAGTTGATATTATTTCACAAACTTTGTGTTGTGGGATATATCTTTCTTAAGACATTGTTCTTACATTCATGATCTTAAGTTATTCTTTGCATAGCATCTTAGTGTTTCTAATCATCTCAGATATTTTATTTATGATCTAAAGCTCGTATGATTATTTCATGCTCTCTGTGTACTCGAAAGAAAATACGTTTCTCTCATTTCCTTTCCATTGTGCTTCTTTCATTGTAATAGTTTCTAACCCAGTTCATTTACGAAAGCAATACCTTTGAATCATGTGAATGCGGATTTCGGGATTCTATCCCAACCCCCAATGGTTAGATTAGTGTGAATACTGTATATATTGTTTTTGTTGTGTTTTAGATTAGTAATAAGCAGGCAGCCTCACCTGTCTTTGAGGAGGGATTTAATCCCATATACTGTGGTTGAACCTCATATTTTGGATTGACAAAATATCCAACCAATAGTTTTTGGCGACTCCGCTGGGGAATACGGATTTATAGTATAAAGCTTATCCTCTTGGTGTCTGGCAACTCCGTATTTGCCTTATTTTTAAAGGTCTCTTTCCCAGTTCAAGCTGGCCAGGAAGATCTTCACTCGGTCCCGCTGAGCCCAAGGTGAAATTGACCCACTCTTTGAGTTGTTGTAACAGCACAATTTCAGCTTGTCCCCCAACAACATTGTTTCTAACCGAACTAGAAGTTCTTCACCTGTTCAGAGAAATCAGATCCCGTGGAATGGGAAGTGTCTGCAACTTGTTGTGCATTACTCTTGTCTGATACTCGGATCCCTATACGCACTCTTTTCAGAAGGATGGTAGTACAACCTGTGCCTTGGGGTGCAGTTATTGGTCCTCTTTCTTTAACTCCACCATTGCACGAGTTACCACATGGATCACGTAAAAACATTCCCAAATTCAATGGGGATGGGAAGCAGCATCCTGATGAACACGTTGCATCTTTCTTTGTAGCGTGTGGCATCCTTGGAGTAGCTCACGAAGATGTTTCTGTTCGACTTTTTGTTGAAACATTGCATGGTGCAGCAGCTGAATGGTTTTATCATCTTCCGAATGCATGCATCACAAACTGGGCTACCATGCGGACCAAGTTCGAAGCACGTTTCAAACCAGCCGAAGATTCTCATGCCTTGTTAGCTCAACTTACTCATATGAAGAAGGAATCTCATGAACCCATGCGGGACTTCGTGGCAAAGTTTAATAAACTGATTCGAAAGATTCTCGAGAGATAGCTGTTCCAACTCCGGAGAATCAGAAATGCTTCTTCATTAATGCTCAGCCTCCTGATGTGAGATTTTTATTAAGAAGGTCGGTTATCCCAGATTTGGCTGTTGCTCAGTCAACAGCTATTGAAATAGAGGATGATCTTATTTTGGCCGGAAGAATCAAGAAAGACATACCCAAACTCAAAAATCAAGGTTCTTCTCAAGGTAATACTGATCCTATGTTTCAGAAAATGGCTAATGATTTGATCACTTTAAAAAAGCAAATGTCTCAGCAGGTGAACAATGTTCCGTATCGGGATATCCCTAGATGGAATTTCAATAACAACAATGGTGCACTTGCAAGGGATAGGCCGTGATTAACTCCTGCTCAACCGAGGCTAGCAATTGAAGCTCCTCCCGTCAATGCAGCAGTAGAAATAGTTGAAGAAGACAAAGAACTAGAAGAACAAGATTCTCCGGAGGCTTTTGAAGCTTCAGGATATGCCGATGAGTCTTATGATGATTCGGCTGGTGACTCCAACATTGGGTATTTGGAATACGATGAAGATGAATGTGCGCCAGATGGTCAGTCATTTGCTGTCTTCACTCGATCCCAATCTCAGAATCCCAGAAAACCTCTTGAAAACACTAAGGAGAAGAATAAGGAACCTCCCGTAGCCATAGTTAAGAGAGGTACTCCTATTTCAGCACAAACTGAAAGAGAGGTCACCAAAAAGGCAATTGCTCCTTATTCTCTTTCTCCTAAGATCAGTGCCTCAGCACAAGCCCATGTGATTAGAACTGAGCCTACCATCACCCCTTCTTATACTACTTTTGACATTGTTGATCATGCAAAGAGAACCAAAATCCAAATGTCGGAAGCAGAATACCTTCAGTCAAATCCTGAACAGTTTGAAAAACTTGCCAAATTCATCAGAAGTAAAGTGGCTATTCCATCACCTTCAAAAGGTCTCCTTCCAAATCCTACTCAATCCCCATCTCAGAACAATCTAACCTCTACTTCTTCTTCGGGAAAGATTGAACCATTTTATTTGTCTTTACTTATAAATGGGTTTAAACTCAGCAATTGCATCATCGACTCAGGGGCCTCCGATAATGTTATGCCCGCAAAAGTAGCCCATGCCCTTGGGCTTACTTTAACTAAGTCATATGGATGGTGTTACTCTATGGAAACCAAACAAGTTCCTTTGATTGGTCAAATCAAAGATGCACAGTTCGCATTTGTTGCTTTCCCAGAAAAGAGAGTGAAAATGACCATTCTAGTTGCTGACATCCCTGCAGCTTACGGTATCCTCTTGGGTAGGGGTTTTTGTAAAGATGTCGGAGGAGAGATTAATATGGATTGGACCAAAGCTAAGATCCCAGTCAATGGGGTTCATCAGGTTCTCCATCCTGAACCGCAGGCGAGGTATTTGGTAACTAAATCAGATGATCCTAAAGCTCAAATTCTTTTCGAAGATGCTAGCTTCGGAAATTATTTCATGACTTCAGAGATACCCACTGTAGATGTCGAGGAAGAAGATCCTAATGCTATTTGGACCCTCGAATTCGATGGTAGCTGCTCAACCACCGGATCAGGCGCTGGTGTTGTTCTTATATCTCCTAATTCCGAGATTTTCCCATCAGCTTACAAGTTGCAATTTGATAATACTAACAACATGGCTGAATATGAAGCCCTGTTATTAGGATTAGAAATGGCCAGACAGAAGGGAATTCAAATCTCAAAGTTCGGGGGATGTGGAGCTGATTGTCAACCAGGTCAGGGGAATCTATCAGGTGAAAAATGATCACTTGAGACATTACAGGAACAAAGTTTGGGATAGTATAGAATGCTTTGATGCATTTTCTATTAAGGTAGTTTTGAGAGATTATAATGACAAGGCTGATTCTTTGGCCGTGTCTGCATCCCTCCTTCTTCCTCATCCTCAGTTCAAGCAAGATACGTACACTATTGAGATTGTGTACCGTCCCAGTATCCCAGATAATGTGACTCACTGGCAAGTGTTCAATGATGATCAACAGGTGTTGGCTTTTCTAGAAAAGGCTGACAATTTCAGTGAGTTATACTTTGAAGGTTCGGAATCAGCTTTCCGTGAAACTATCTTAGATCCATATCAAGAGGTTGATGGTGAGTTTATCCAGCTTAAAGGAAACAAGATACCAAAAGGTTTGGTTTCTCTGGAGGGTTTTTTTGACAAGCATGATCGTTTCATTCAAAACAAAAGGCAAGTTGAGGAGCTTCTTCTTCGGAGGTAGATCAAATCAATCTAGGTTCGTCTGATCAACCTCGGATGGTGAATATTGGGAAATTTTTTTGCCTTGAAGAGAAAGCAAGATTCACTTCGCTTCTGAAGAGATACATGGATGTGTTAGCCTGGTCTTATGTAAATTTAAAATCCTTCAAGCCCAAAGACGTACAACACAGTATCCCTTTGAAGCCTGATGTGAAGCCGTATAGACAAAAGCAAAGACATTACAATCCCAAGATCTTAGGAACCATCCTTGCGGAAATCCAGAAGATTTTAGATGCTAGGATTATTTTTCTAATCCATCACTCCACTTGGATTGCTAACATCATCCCTGTGAGGAAGAAGAATGGCGAAATCTGAATCTGTGTTGACTTCCGGAACCTGAATCAGTCCTCATTGAAGGATAACTATCCCTTGCCTATCATGGATCAGGTATTACAAAATGTTACCGGATTAGAAATGCTATCCATGCTCGACGGATTTTCAGGATACAATCAAGTTGAGGTAACTACGGAGGATCAACACAAGACGGCCTTCACAACCCCATGGGGTACCTTTGCTTACAGGAGGGTGCCTTTCGGCTTGATCAATGCCGGAGCCACTTTTCAGAGAGCTATGGACTTGGCATTCGAGAGACCTAATGGGCAATTTCATAGTTGTGTATTTAGATGACTTGACCATTTTCTCAAAAAAATGGAGCGATCATTATGATCATTTAGAGCAAGTACTTTTGAGATGCAGGCGTCATGGGATTTCATTAAATCCCAAGAAGTCCATGTTTGGAGTGACAGAAGGAAAGCTGTTGGGTCATGTTGTGACTAAAGAAGGAACCAAAATTGACCCAGAAAGGGTTAAGGCCATTCAGAGCCTTACCCTACCCACAAGTAAAACTAGAGTTCATTCTTTCTTCGGAAAGGTTAATTTCCTAAGAAGGTTTATACCTGATTTCACTGAAAAAACCAAGGATATCCTTGGGATGATGAAAGGCAAAGTTCCATTTCGATGGAGTACAGAAGGGAAACTTACGTTCGATGAGATCAAAAGAGCAATTTCTTGCGCTCCTATCCTAGTATGTCTAGACTTCAAAAAAGATTTCATCATGTACAACTACGCCTCTACTCACACAGTGTCAGCCATCCTAATGCAGGAGAATGGGGAAGGCATTGAAGCTCCCATCATGTTTATGAGCTGCCCATTGAAGGAACATGAATTAAAGATGTCACCAATTGAAAAGCATGCTTATGCAGTGGTACGAGCGGTGAAGCATTTTAGGTACTATGTGCTGAATTCCCATACCCTCGTTCTCGTTCCCGACACTGCCGTTAAATCCATTTTGACTCAACAAGAGCTGGGGAGTCAACGAGGTACTTGGATAGCTAAAGTTTAGGAGTACAACTTGGACATCAGACCTACCAAGTTGGTACAAGGAAGGGGCCTGTGCCAATTGATTGCAGAAAATCATGCTGAAGCAGAGTGTGAAAAGACTCAAGATACTTCTTCAGAGCTGCCCATGGTGCTTTTCGTGAGTACAACTGATGAATGGTACACGGATATTGCTTTCTTTCTAACTTATGGTGAATGCCCCCGCATTTAAACCAAAAGGAGAAGAGGACAGTCAAGTTGAGATCTGCAAAATACCTTTTGTGGAATAACGAAATATACAAGAAAGGTATTGATGGTGTTTTCCTGCGTTGTGTTGATAAATCACAACAGGAAAAGTTGTTAGAGTCCTTCCATAGCCTGGCATGCGGAGGACATTTTTCATCCTCTGTAACAACTTATAAGATCCTATGGGCTAGGTACTATTGGCCTACTCTCTTTCGGGATTCAGCAGAGTGGGTGTCCAAGTGTGAAGCTTGTCAACATTTCGTTGGCCGTCCCAAGTTAGCAGCTCTTCCCCTGAAGCCCGTAGTGATCGAAGAACCTTTTCGCCAGTGGGGAATTGATTTCATTGGAACATTGAATCCTGCCTCTAGTGCCGGACATAATTACGTGTTGACTACTACAGACTATTTTACCAAGTGGGTGGAAGCCGCACCAATCAAGCAAGTAACCTCTGAAGTTGTTTGCAAGTTCCTTAAAGAAAATATAATTGTCAGATTCGGTGTGCCTCACAAGATTGTAGCTGATAATGCCTCTAATTTCTCATCACATGAGATGACAGAATTTTTCTATGGATTTGGCATCACTTTGGCTCACTCATCTGATTATTATCCCCAAGGCAATGGGCAAGCTGAGTCCAGCAACAAGAACCTGGTTACCATAATTAGAAAACTAGTAGATGAAAACCAGAGGACATGGCACAAAGCATTGTATGACGCGTTGTGGGCTGATCGGATTACCCCAAAGCGAGCTATAGGAATGTCCCCTTTCCAAGTACTATACGGGATTGATGTTGAGATTCCTATCTCAGTAGAATTACCAGCCTTACAGTTGGCAAAAGCAGTCGAAGATGCGGCTTTTCAAAATTCTATGGAAAAAAGGGCTATGTACCTAGCCAGGCTAGAAGAGGAATGAAGCAAGGTAGTTGATCGCATCGTAGATCATCAGAGTAGAGTGAAGAAAATTTTTGACAAGAAATCAAAGCAGTAATTTCCAGATTAGAGACCTGGTGTTGCTTTGGGATAAGAGGAGGGAGCAGAAAGGAATGCACGGGAAGTTCGATTCTTTGTGGAAAGGACCTTTCAAGATCCATGAGCTGAATGGTGAAAATAGTTTCCTTCTATCATATCTAGATGGAGGGTTACTCCCTTTTCCTTTCAGCGGACAACATCTAAAGTTGTTCCATCACTAATGCAAGATGTTCTCTTGCATTGTACATACTTTACTTTTTGTTGTGTGTTTGCTTTTGGTTTTCTTTCTTTCTTCATTTTGTTTTGTTTCGGTTTTCTTCTTTTCTGACTCCGTAGCCCAATGGATAAAACCAAAGATTTTGAGTTCTCTTCCTTTGGTATCACAAAGAAAGTCCCCAGCTGGAGCCAGTTGTTATCTCAGTTTTGAGTTTACACCAAAACTATCAGATAACCCTACGAAATTTTTAAGCTGGTTTTGCAAAATTGCCTTTATGAGAGAAAATCGGGTTTTCGGGTTTCATAAACAGGATAACATGTGTTTTGAATGCTTTATGTCTTGTGTTCCCCGAAACCCAAAACCCGCTTCAAGTAAGTCATGTCGGGTTTTCGGACCTTCGGCGCATCGGAACATGCCTTATCCGAAACATGTTCCGTGTCACCTGTCTTCCGATACCCGAAGTCCGATTTAGTCCTTCATGTCGGGTTTTCGAACTTTGAAGCATCTAGACATCTCATGCTTTGCGTCGATTGTTTCCCACAACCCGAAACCTGAATTTCTCTAAACACCTTTGTGTCGGGTTTTCGGACCTCCTAAGCATGCTGACATGGCGTTAATGCCGAGTTGTTGGGTGAGTTGGCACGTGCCAGCCGAAGTGTATTAATTACAAATTTTCTTATATATATGTGGATTTCCACGTCATTTTTACCAGACGTATTTTTAACTCGTGGATTTTCACGCATGCTTCTCCAACCTCGAAACCCGAAACTCACCTGTGCCCGATTGAATTGCCCGTTTTCGATCTTTCCTTGCTCTGGTTGAAGGTATCTCTCTCTCCATTCTTTGTTCATGGTTTTTATGGATTGATTATGTATGGAATTCTTCCCATTTTCTTACCAGGTTTGTGGGGTTTTTATTCTTTTTCCTTTTGGGGTTGTTTTCTAAACCGGGTTTATGTTTTAGGGTTTATCTCTTTGGAATTACCACTTTGTGTTATTTCCCCAGAATTTTGTTGTAATTAAAATGTGTTTGGTATATGAATGGTAAAGAAAGAACTTGCATGTTTTAAATTCAACAAAAACCCTGTTCCCTCTTCTCGGGTTTTGAAGGGTGTTGTGCAGTATCAAAGACCCGAAGTATATCGAAGATTTGGCATGTCGGACTTTCTCAAGTTTCCGACATCTTCAAAGTGTCGGGATTTCCAAAGTTTCCGACATCCTCAATGCATCGTTTTCTGGATTCCCCGACATCCTCCTCAGTGTGTCGACTCTTCCATTCTTCCGACATCTCTAGTAGGTCGATTTTCACAGTGTGCAACACCTCCTGATCTCTGAAACTCTCATCCTTCGAAATCCTTCATGTCGGACCCTGGTCCATCGCAAGAAAATACTGAGAAGTCAGGAAGGATGAAATACAAGTTCAGAAAGGTGGAGTCTCCATCATATATCGATTGTAATTATGACATCCGAGATACAGAGCTCGGAAATATAGATATTGAGGATTTCTGGAGTAGGGTAAGGAGTTCCTCCCAAACTCCATGGATGAAATCAATAGCCGATAGCGGTTTACCTCTTGCAGCAGGTTTTCCCATGTCCGCTCAGTGCCCTGAATTCATCTTAGCCTGCGCTTCCAGTTATGACTCTGCTTCTCGTTCTGTGAGAAATCAGGCAGGAGAAGTAGTGATCAAATTGGACGGAGGTTACTTTGATGACCTCCTCAAACTACCCAATTTTGAAGAATATGGAGAGTTAGATATCAAGTCTACTCAGAAAGCTTGGGATAACGATCAGGAAGATTGTATCAAGCATGTAAATAAGAAGTTCCTGATCAAGGCCAAACCAGCTGTCTCTAGATTCCCAAGACTTATCCCCAGGAGTGATTTCATCCAGGAAATCAATGACATCATCACTCTGTTGAGTCGGGTTTTTGGCTTACCCGAATCAAATGTTTTCCAAGGGTGGATGTATCAATTCATGATCACCATCAAGAAGAACCAGCAAGGGATTGATTGGGGCACTCTCATTAGTAATGAGATAGATTCCCAAATGACAATAGTCTTGTCCACAGGGAAATTTTATATGTCTTCATATGTCACATATGCAGCGGCCGGGATGAGGAACTATCCTGGGTTGGATACCAAGGGAAGTAGGATGGTGAACCATGTTTATCAATACTTCCCTCAACTGATGAGAAAAGGGTCCCAAGACCAATTCAGAAGGGTGAATGATGCCTTCTTTTATGAAAACATCTGCAGGTTAAACCCTGAATTGAGGAAGACAAGAGTCTCAGATGAGGCCTGGGCTGAAGTTTCCAAATGGGGATGTGTCTTCTTACAATTCAAGAAGTTCACATATCTTCGGGTGGTCATGTACTCGGGGATCCTTTCCGTCTGCCCCGATATCCAGGGGATAAACTGATATTGATGGAATTGGTTAGGCAACTGTTGGATTTCCATAAATTCCAACAAAGTAAACATAAGGCTGCTGTATCCTTCCCAATTTCTATTGGAAGATACACTTGTTCGATAGTGGTAAAAGCTAAAAATGTTATCCATGAGCTTCAGGACAAGTTGAAGAAGCATATGAAACCCCGTGATGGGTTTGACATTCGAGGATTCCTCAGGCGTATGGAACCCTACACCTGCACAAGCCAAGCATAGAGGACATTTGGATTGATCTGCGTGATGAGGTTGCTATTCGCAGAAAGGATCATAGCAGATTGACAATTGCTGAGATTCAAACACTTGAGCTTGCTGATTTACTAGAAGGTACTAGTGACAATGAAAGTGTTTTGGATCTTTCCTATGATGGACTAAATGAAGATCAATATGTTTTCCCACCTATTGATTGGTCAATCAGTGAAAAAGCCTCCATTACAGATAGGTCGGCTCGATTCTTGCACACACAAAAGCAAGGCTCTCCTCTTGGGGAATGAGTTTTAAAGATGATAAGTTTTCAAAGTTGGCTGCTTCAGAGGTGGGGCCCTCCAAAAAGGAAAAGGACAAAAAATCTTCTAGGGGGCCTATAAAGGTCAAGTTTGTCAAAAAGAGGAAAGAAAGAGAAATCTCTTCAATTATTTCTCCAGTTGAAATGGTGGATGTGCCAGAATCACCAACACCACCAGAAATAGGAGAAATTACTTTGGAAGAAGAAGGAAGCCAGCCTCTGGTTTCATCATTTGTTGATTTCCCAACTGAAGGGACCTTATCTCTTGCATCCAAGGCTTTGGAGTCTGAATCTGCGCCTCCTCCCTCACAACCACTCCTACCTCCTCATTCTCCATCAACTTCTTCAATAATGGCTAGTATTTTCTCTGGACTTTCACCCCTCTCTGCTGGGACCCAAGTGATCACCAACACGCCCCCTCCTGTGCATCTTTTTATTGGATCTACTACCACATTGGTAACTATTCCCCCTTCACTAGTAGAATCTTCTCCCCTTAAGAGTAGGATACCAGCTTCTACAATAGTGGCAACTTCCTCTGATACGCCACAATGGCTACTCGAGCAAACTTTGAGGAAGAGGAAGGTGATTGTACCCATACCAGCCTTTTATTTCAGCTCACTCAAGGCTTCTACTGCTAAATCTACCAAGAAACCTAAAACAGTTTCAAGGGTTTTGGTGGATGCTTTAGGGGATAAGTTCGCAGAGATCGCCACTCCTGCGACTGACAAAACTAAAGAGGACATAATAGCCTTTGATTATCAAATAAGCAATGTGGCTCTAGGAAGAGTGATAGCAGAAGGGGCACAACAATATGCACGGGATGCCACAAACGTGCTGTGCCAGAAGTTGAAAGAAACAAAAGACAGCAAAGATGAGCTTAAAGGAAAAGTGGAGAAGTTGAATGAGGTTTTGCTTAAACTCTCAAAACCCCTTGAATCCATACCATCTTCTTCTGTCCCTGTCGGATTCGATTTCTCATCAGTACCTACAATTGAGAAGATTGCTAAAAAAGGAAGGGTGGTCGTTGAATGGATCCAAAGGCTGCTCCAACAGGGAAGGAAGTGATGCAAGACGTTGTGAAATTTCATCAATCTTTGTCGGACATGCGAGAAGGATGGAGAGAAGATGGACAATGATTTCTCTCAAGAAATTAGACATCTTGATTTGACTTATGAATCTCTCTAGGTATTAAAGTAAATACCATCACATCTCTTGGTAGAAGAAGGCGTCATCCCACATACGGATAAGCATTTCCAGCTGACTAAAGCCATCAGGTTCAGGGTGAAGATTCTCAACAAAGCCTGTGGTAAGTTGAGGGAATCAAGGGATAAATTGATTGATGGAAAAAGTGATCTGGAAGAAGAATTGCTGAAGATTTGTCCAAAGGTGTCAGTTGGAAATGTAGGTATCCTATTAGCAGATGATCTTTTCAAACAAGCCCAAGAGTCTGTTCAGCATGAACCAACGCACGGATTTGATATTGAGATCATTGATCGGTTTGTAATAATTGAACAATCTTTGGAGGCCTTGAGAAAGATCAACAAAGGATTGAAAAAGCTTCCTGGAATTGCTAGTGATACCCATGAAACCTGCGAAGTTTTGAATGATCATTCCACTGCGCCTGATGAAAACGAAATGCAAGGCATAATTTGAAAGTTCCAAGAATTTCGGAACAAACAGTCTCAGCTGGAGGAAGAGAAAGATGAAGGAGTGAAAGATGACGATTTAGATTAAGTCCCAATGTTTCATGTCATTTCAATCTTGAAATTGACATGTCTTTTTCATTTCTGTTTCGTCACATAGGAAGCAAATTTTGACTTGGTCTCCTGCGTGAGAGTCAAGCAAAATAGAACTCTTTTTAAAGAACACTATTTTCTAGGATTTATCCTATTTTCTCTCGATTCCTTTTATTATAAATAAGGGATGCTTATGCATTCTAAAGGGTCGATATTTTTTTGTAATATTCAGAGCTATTGAAAAGAAGAAAAACTTTTTGTTTTCGTTCAATCATTTTAAAGAATAGGAGTTGATATTATTTCGCAAACTTTGTGTTGTGGGATATATCTTTCTTAAGACATTGTTCTTACGTTCATGATCTTAAGCTATTCTTTGCGTAGCATCTTAGTGTTTCTAATCATCTCAGACATTATATTTATGATCTAAAGCTCGTATGATTATTTCGTGCTCTGTGTTTACTCGAAAGAAAATACGTTTCTCTCATTTCCTTTCCATTGTGCTTCTTTCATTGTAATAGTTTCTAACCCAGTTCATTTATGAAAGCAATACCTTTGAATCGTGTGAATGTGGATTTTGGGATTCTATCCCAACCCCCAATGGTTAGATTAGTGTGAATACTGTATATATTGTTTTTGCTATGTTTTAGATTAGTAATAAGCAGGTAGCCTCACCTGTCTTTGAGGAGGGATTTAATCCCATATACTATGGTTGAACCTCATATTTTGGATTGACAAAATATCCAGCCAATGAACCTAGATATTGAACATTCACATGGGGTGCATGAGGTCTTGGATAGTGTAGAAAGGATACGTGCACCTACCAAAACCCACAAAGACAAAGAGGGTGAATATAGGTTCGCAGGCCGAGCTCAAGGAGGCCATAATTGGATACTACTAGTCGACTCGGAGGTAGCAAAGATCATCAAGTTTCTCAAGGATTATTAGGACTTATTCCCTCAAGGATATCATGAATTTAAGGGCATGCATGAATCACTTGTGGAAATCAAGATCAAACTTAAGGATGGTGCACAAACCAACTTGGAAAAAGACCTTACATAATGAATCCTAATTTGTACAAAAAAGTAAAAGAAGAAATTGATAAAATGTTGAAATCTTGAATTATCAAGCCCCTTAATGAGTCAGAATGGGTTAGCCTAATGGTGATCAATATCAAGAAGGATGGAAGGATTAGGATATGTGTGGACTATAGGGAGTTGAATGTTGCATGTGTCACAAATTTTCCAGTGTCACCGATTCACTGAGGAAATACTAGAAGGAGTTGCATGGCATGAAATATATTCCTTCACAGACAGATTTTCTGGGTATCATCAGGTTAGGATTTCTCAGGAGGATCAAGAAAAGACAACATTTACTACTAAATGGGGTAGTTTTTCCTATACTGTGATGCCCTTTGGATTGAAAAATGCACTTGTTGTATTCTCGCACATAGTTGTTTAGGAATTCAAAGATTTTATTCACAACTTCTTATAGGTCTACCTAGATGATTGGACAATATATGGGCTTGTGAAAGATCATTATGACAATCTGCGCTTAATGTTTGAATGATGCAGACAATTGAGTATCTCTTTGAACATCAAGAAGTGCATATTTTCTATGCCATTTGGGATACTGTTAGGACATATAATTTGCAAGGAAGGTTTGCTAGTTGATCCAACCAAGGTTACAGTCATTTTAGGCCTAGAAGCACCTACCAGTCAAAGTGAGGTGCACAGATTTTTAGGTCATACAGGATATTATAGAAAATTCATAAAAGGGTATGCCAAAATTGTTGCACCCTTGGAATAATTACTGAAGGGGAAAGGTACATTTTATTGGGGAGAACCACAACAACGCATGTTTGAGATATTAAAAGAGAAACTTACTACCACACCCATTCTACACTTTCCCTCATGGGATAAACCATTTCATGTGCATGTGGAAACTTCTGGCATGGCCATTAGAACTATGTTAACTCAATCAAAGTGAAGGTATTATAGATCATCCAATTTGTTTTGCTAGTAGGAAGTTGACTCTTGCTAAATGGAATTATATAACTATAGAGTGTGAAGCTTTGTTAATGATCTATGCATTGTACAAGTTTCAACAATACTTATTAGCAACACCATTTGTGTTTTATACAGATCACATGGCATTAAAGTACTTGGTAAACAAGCCTGTCTTATAGGTGTGCATATGTAGATGGGTGCTCCTATTTCAAGAGTTTGACTTCATAGTTGTGGTGAAGTCGGGGAAAAGTAATTCTGGACTAGACCATTTATCTAGAATAAATTTAGGAGAGGATGCACAGACAATTGAAGAAACAATGGAAAATAATATTTATATAGGTTACAACGCATGCCCATGGAATTAGAGGACATTGTTGTTTTTCTACAAACAAGTATGGCACCAAAAGGAATTAAAGCATTAGAAAAGAAGCAGCTTGCTATACACGTGACATCATTTATGTTAATCAGTGGTGACCTCTACAATCTAGGTAGAGATGAAGTATTACACCATTGTGTATTAGAGAATGAGTGTAAGGATATCATGGAAGAAGCTCATGGTGATATTGCAAGATTCCATTATACAGGTGATGTGACTACCCGGAAGATCCTACTTGTTGGATTATGGTCGAGACATTATATTAGAACCTGTAAAGAATATTGTAAGGTGTGTGATCATTGAAAATTCCTAGAAAACCAGGAAAAGATATGAGATGCCTTTGAGACCAATTACTAGTGCCAAACCATTTGAGAAATGGGCCATTAATTTTGTAGGACCTATTTCACCAGCCGCACGTAGGACTAGATCATGCTATATCATTACTTGCACATATTATCTCACACTTGGCGTACGGCACCAACCAACCAAGGACTATACAATAGCTACAATAGCCGTGTTTCTATGGGAGAATGGTCTTACAAGATATGGATGTCCCTTAAGCTTGAAAAGTGATAGAGGTACACACTTTTTGAATGAGACAATCAGGATCCTATTAGATGAGTTTATGGTTACACACCATAAAACTACACCTTATCATCCTCAGGAAAACGGAACTGCTAAGGCCTTCAACAAGATTTTGAGCCAGAATTTGACAAAAAAATTGATGTTGAAAGAAAGGATAGGGATGAAAAAGTGTCAACTTTTCTTTGGGCATATAGAAAAACTTACAAGATATTGAACAAATCCACACCATTTCAGTTGGTGTTTGGCACGGAAGCTATTCTCCCTATATAATTTATGTTACCTTATTTGTGTATTACACATGCTAGATGTCTAGCTATTGAATAGGCTTTATAAGAGCATATCAAAAGATGATTCAACTGGATGAGTGTCAAGCCATAACATGATGGAGTCAAGCAAGAAAAGGTGAGGCAAAATGCATGACATGATAGAAACATAAGGGATAAGAAGTTTGAGATTGGACAATGGTACATCTTTATGACTCAAAGTTCTTGCACCATCCAGGTAAGCTCAAAGTACATTGGTTGGGGCTGTATGTTATCACTTCTATACTTTCATCAAGTGTTTTCTCGGTTACAAGCACTTGATGGAACACGGATACTCGGTTACTTTAACAGGAGTAGGTTGAAGCCCTACTATAAATAAGTCTTCTTGGTGTTTGTAATAAGGTAGTATTGCCATTTAGTTTAGGTTTTCAATTCTAAATTTCCTTAATGTGTTTCCTTCATTGTCACTATGCTTTGTCAATTTAGTCATTTTTGTGTAATAAGCACATTTGAGCGCATGAAGTTAATTACTATATGAAGAATGTTTATGCGTAAAGAATCGCACATAATTTTCGTATGGGGTGGTTGTAGTTGTAACATCCACTTTTTGTCACTTCAATCTTAGAGGAATTTTTTTACCTTATGTAGCTAAATTAAATACCCATATATTTAAATCCAACATAAGTCTTAATGCAATCCATTTCTGATAACTATCGTGAACCATGTGTAGTTGTATGAGAGAATATTGAACTTTACTCGATATCCCTCAATGCCCTTCACATGCCATACATATAATGTATCCCTTTGGTTCTCCTTTAACAAGATATGATATGTATGTGATAACCCCTAAGTGTGTACCTCGGTTCCACCTATGAAATCCACAGGCATCTTACATCTTTCATAATGATGAAATCTCAACAATATAATCAGCAGTTACACTACCTTACGCAAGGTTTCTGAGTCATTTATGCCATGCTCGATTCCATGATGGAACACTCGTCATTGGAATCTTATCATCTCACCTTATTCACTTGTTTAGTTATATGGATTTGTAGTCATTGATGTTGTAAACAGCTACAAGTCTTGTACAAGGTACAAGTCCGTAGATTAACCTACATGTAGTTGTACCTCGATGTCATCCTATGATGCCTATGGGAAAGCAAATGTATTTTTAACGATTCACATCATTACTAGACTGCTTCCCTTCCTATAGCCATCATATGTTGGCATCGGGGTACCAACCCATGGGGTTTCATCTGCCCTTGTAACTTTAACAAGCTTGTACTTAAGCAATACCAAACCACATTTTAAGATCTTGATAAGGAAACTCAGTATAGTTGTTATGTGATAGTATTCAAATAACAACCAATGTCATTAAATGGATATGATCATGTAATGGTAGTAGTGAGTTGCCCTGTCAAGAGTCTAAAAAATGAGACATGGTACCTTAATAAATTAAACAAGACAATTTTTTCTAGTTCCCATGTCTTCATTACTTAGTGAAGTGAAACTAGAGTCCTGTCCCATAATATCATGATAGGTTAAATGCAATTCCAATAATACTCATTTCTACCTATCTGTTCCAGACATAAGATAGATCACTCTTTAGATATAAATTCCCAATCTTGTTGTTACTAAAGATTCAAATTCAACCAAATAAAATAATTCCAAACATTATCAAGGAGCAATAACCATTAATGTTATTCTTACTCCTATAAGCAATCATGCAAGCCACATAATCACTCATCATTAGGGACATACAGAGTCATTCCCGTTATCCTCCTTTCAATAACACATATACCATTTATTAGAATCATGTTATTTAGTTTTACTTCAGCATTTATATATTCGCCAGGTCTAATTTATCCATAAATGAGTCTTATCCATTTTAGGTATCTTGTTTCAGTAGTAATCCCAATTCTCTTGAGGACCTTACTACAATGTCCAAACCTGACTTAGGTTTATTAGCATGGTGGTTAACACCTTGGCAATATATTCATTTCTTGAATCTTATACCAATTTCCTTGGCATCCAAAATACATTCTATGCATTCCAGCAATCAGAACGTCGTTAACCTTTTTATGACTACACCATCATATCTTAATTATGGTTGATTTCAACTCACTAATTTTAGGAACATAGATACCAAAATTTCACCATGGATCTATTATCAAGTACTCAAGGTGAGCACAATCTGCATGCTCCTAACAACAATTTCATCATTGCATTAGGCATCATACCCATGGTTTCATAGAGGTTTAGTATTCTAGGATTTAATCATCTCCCATACAATTCTATGCCAACTATATCCCATATCCTATGGGTCCTTTTAGCATTTATGTTCAACTTCATTATTAATGAATTATCTTCATTACAATCAAGTACTCAAGGTGAGCATAATCTGCATACTCCTAACAATAATTTCATCATTGCATTAGGCATCATACCCATGGTTTCATAGAGGTTTTAATATTCTAGGATTTAATCATCTTCCATACAATTCCACGCCAACTATATCCCATATCCTATGGGTCCTTTTAGCATTTATGTTCAACCTGATTATTAATGAATTATCTTCATTACATCTTGTTAGTTGGAGTAACTCCATCATAACATCACATCATATTTCGAATGATGGTAATCTGATAGATCTTATACTTTATTTACCCATTTTATGGAAATATAGTTCACTTAAGAATCAAAGAACATCTGTGTTCTATTCTCATTATTATTTCACCTTGAAGTATTATGTTGAACTCCCTGTCATGTTACGGGAGTTGGGTTAGTTTTAACAAGTATTTCAGCTTAATTTCCTTAAAGGTTTAAGTGCTTCCCAAAAGGAACATCAACAAGTTAAAAGACATAACCCTTATATGTTGAACTTTATCTTATCATCCATAAGGTTCATCATATTAATTTATCTCTAGTATAGTTACTCAAACTTTACTAAAATAATATTCCTTAAGTATGTATACATAAGCATATACATTAAGATTCATACATAGATGATTTCTCATCTACCAAGCATTTGACCTTTAACTGGTCTTGTGAGGAATCACAACCTCTTGCTAACAATAATATTAACTTCCCTAGTTAATCAATTTAGATTAAATAATTCATCAACACTACTTCATAGTGTAATCCATTAACCTATCCATTATATTAATGATTTATAACTTCATAACTCATCCATTGAACTTACTAGGTTCACCTAGTCCATAAGATAGTTGTTATACTTCCAAAATAGAGAGTTACAACAACCCTCCATTACAATCGTCCAATGATCCAATTTTCATAAAATATCATAAGTGTAAAACCATTCTTATACCGACACTACTACAACATAGTAGAATGTATTACAGAGATTGCAGAGAGGCATCAACATTTTTCAACAATATGAAGTAGGTATTTATTGACCAAATATATGGAATCTTTACCATGTCACAATATATCATAAATGTACCTAGTAGATTTTTACAATAAAATATTTTCTCAAAGGCAACAAATAACTTCCTTGACATAATTAAGAATGTCTCAATTCAATAAATTGACTGCCACTTTATCCTTTAAAAGTAAGCATGTGGTTCAATTAGATAATCAAGGCGTTTCTTTACTTTACGCTTGTTATCTTCACTCACTTTCCTGCAATGGTTAGGCAAGATCAGTTCGACTGAACTGAGCAAGAAAATTCATTTATCCCATTCGTCAATTTATGTCATTAAATGTTAGAATGAATATATGCTGCAATAATAATTGCATTCTTTCAATATAACCATGTAATGCAACAAACATCATATTTATATAACTTTCTTTGCAAACATTAAGTACAGCTCTTTTTACCCTTTTCAGTATTCCTTCATGAAAAAGTCTCATCAACACTTCACTTATTTAAATTGAAGTAATGCCCAAGAAATATGTTAATGTCAAATAATGACCATCAACTAATTAATACCACATGTTATTATAATTACAACTGAATTCCACAGAGGTGATATAGAGTATCTCTACCATCCCATTCATAACTAGAAATTGCTGCAACTATTGTTGTTACTCAAGCAATTCAAACAATTATTAACCTTGGACACACAAGGTAATCCAAGCTACGGAAATGAAACCAACATAACCATCAAATAGATCCAGTTAATACACATGATGTTTATATGTCATAACTACATAAAACAACATATTTTACATTATTCATTAATATCCTAAGAAGGAATGATATCTATACATCTCAAGTTACATATCGTAGTAACTTAAAGGAGTTGAGGCAATATAGACTTTGTTGCCAATTTATACCATATTATACCTTATTTAATAAAACACATCATCTTGAATTATGTCTTACTATATTCAAATATAATAAGAATCTAAAGGCACAACCATTCTAAAGCTTATTTATGTATACGTAAAGAGTCTAAACTCCCCGAATTTGTCTCAATGACTAGCACATATTACTCCTCAATAATGGAGATATGTTACACTTGATTTAATTATCCTATAGAGATTCAATCAGTTACATAAACTTCACATAATATTAATATTGAAATTTGTAGTAAAGGTGGATTTAAAGAAATCGGAACAAACTAAGTTTTAGTTCCACCTTTGCGCCATATAAATGGAGCAACAATACTTAAGGCACGCATTTGAGGTGCCAACCAACCAAGACCCTTTGGTTTCAATAAGGATTTATATCCTTCCTTATAAAAATGATACAATCCATCATTTTTCCAATCTTTATCCATCAAGACTTCTTAGAGGAGGAATAATTGGTGTGCCTTACCCGTCGTATGATAAATTAGGTTCATTCCTTTGAAACATAATTCCCAATTTCATTTTTTTTTTCTCTAGTGTCAATTTGAACTAGTTTAGACAACCACTTAAGAGAAATTAATTGAATTATTAAAATTCAGATTGAGCTGAAGGTTCCACAAAATCAACATTCAATTATATCAACAAAAGGCAGTTCCTATATCCTAAGGAAAGGAACATTCCTGTTGAGATTACAACCTTCATGAGGCTAAATGATGACAACATGAGATACTTATGTAACCAAGCCACCTATTATTTTTCAACTACTACGAAACTAGGAGTATCGCTAACTATTTCCCAATAAAATTTCCTAAGAGTTGCAAGGAACCATGTATCGCATAAGGATAACAAGAAGTGTTGATAGTTTATTAACACGTCATTAAACCGGGCCTTGCCAGAAAGGTTTATGCCCAGGTTTATTTTACAAGGAGGGAGTGGTAAATGTAATTTTCTCATAAACCCACTAATGGTAAAAGATTACAATGGGTGACTAGAAAATCCTCCACCCCAACGGCAATCCTGTTCTTCTCTTAGTCCAATCGATGGAAGAAGAAGTCTATAAATTATCCTATGCATGAGATATAAATACCAACAAGATATCACCTGATCTGCTTGGGCTCATGCCCAAATATACCTCCTTTTTCTATGGTTGTTATGCACAAAACAGAAGTGAAAGTAATAAACACTAGTATCTAGAATAGGTTTAATTACTAGATCCATATACCCAGATTTCAATAAGGTACAAGGAAACTATACGTACCCAAAATTACATGTACTTGTATATAGTCATAAATTTGTTATGGAAACCCCAATGATGATTCAGCTCTCTTCGCAAGGTGTTCGAATCCAGAAAAGCTCACCAAGTATACATTTGCATCCTAAAAACCCATGTCCAGCTTTTGCATTTTTTGTTCTAACCTCTCGCCCCATTTTTCCTTGCATTTTAGTCTTTATGTTACAGACCGTTGCCCCGCTTAGGCGGTATTCTTGTGACCTCCACCCATGATAGGGCAAGTGGTCCTATAACCACCACCCTGCGTAGGGTGATGGTCTTGTGCGCATTTTCTAGAATGTTCTAATGCTTTCGTCAACGTAAAAATTCAATTTACATCCACATTTCTCAACCACTCTTTCTTGCATTTATGTTTTAGCCACCTGGTAAATAGTGATTTCTCTTTGTTTATAATAGAGGAGTTCAATTCAAACTTGTCTTCTGGTGATTGCAAATGCTATAAATAACATGCTTGCACTTAGGTAAAGAGAGACACCAAGAAGAAGAAAAAAAGGATATGAAGGAGGAAAAAGACCAGACCTCTTTTCTTGTCCAAGAGCACCATTTTCTTGATCTAAAGACCCTTGGTCTGAATATTTCTTTTCTTATCTCTCCCAGGTTTGTTTATGAATCACTTCATTATTACCTGCTGCATAGAATAAATCCCACTAGCATGTATTAGAACCCTGAACATTTAGTTACGCCTCGTTGTATACCTACAATGATCCTGCTAGGAATCACATAGGCCAAGCTCAGTTCACTTGTGCCATCCCTCTCCTACTTGTACTTCATTGTGTTTCTCCAAAGTTGTTATTGCCCATTGTTTGAGTACCTGCTATTTATCATTTTGTTTCATCATTTCTACAACGACCCTACTAGGAATCGCATAGGCCAAGCTCAGTTCACTTGCACCATCCCTCTCCTACTTGTGCTTCATGCCATTTTACCTTCAAATTACCATTGTCCCAGTGCCTTCTCTCACTGATGCTGCTATACTCCTACTCTTTCTGGATTCACATGAACATGCAAGAATGAAGAGATCACACTGAGGGGACAAGCTACAACACAATTGGATTTGCCTCTACCCTGTAAAACTCCAGGTTTGAATTATCAAAGTTGTAGTTACAATATATCAAATAGAGTAGTGAATCATTTTATTTCAGTTAAAGTTCACTTTCAATATTTCCAGGGAAGCTATGGGGAATGACAGTTTCTGAGAAGCTATGATTTTTTCCTAACTTCTGAGGTAAGATTGAAGGTTTTCAATTAAGTTAATTAGTTGTATTTCATCTAGATTCACACATTTGCATAGGTGAATAGCCACACCGGTTTATCTCTCTTCTTTAGTTTTAGTATAAAAGTATTTTAATTGTTGTTTGTAATTATAATTTTTCAATCATGTATTTTTTTAGATTAGTTTTCCTTTCAAAAATAGTATAAATTGTTATTTTCAGTATAATTTAGTTCAATGTTTTCAAACTAGATTAAACACTTAAATTCTAGTTAAGAGAACAAACCATAGGGAATTTACGCTACCTGTTCATAGCCTCTAAATATCCCATTTGTCAATTCAGCTATCAGGAGATCACACTACCAGATCATAGTCACTGATCCTCCTAAAGTTAGCTATAGGAAAGTTACTTTCCGATTCTCATCCTCACCTGTCGCTTCTCTATCGTAGAAAATTTCCCATAATCCCAGCTGTTGTTTCATCTAAGTCACCCACATTTCAAACCACTAGCTATCTCGGCATGACCTTGGGAGGTCAAGTACAAGAAAGGTCACTTGCAAATTATCATCCTCGCTTTGTCACTTTTCTCGTCATCAAAACCCATACACCCAAATTCAATTTTTCATAACATTATATTATTTACACAAAAACCCATTATTATCTGGGTCAACCTCCTCTCGAAATGCAACCAAAATTTCTCTTTCTGGGTCTTAATAAGTAAACATGATTTGAGCAATCTAAAAGATAGCAACAATATTAAATACGTAGGTTTAACAGTCATACTATTTACCATTTTTTTTCGCAAAAAAGAGTATAAAAACAACAACCTCCAACCATCACATACCCAATTAATCTTAACTCAAATAGAATTACAATATGTATTCATTCTAGCATCTGATAAAATAAAAAGATAAAAGGAATAAGGAATGATTCTTGCCTACGAATTCACTTCCTACATACTTCAAATATTTCCCAGCAAGTGTTATAGTGATAGTGAGCTATGGATTCAATACTATCCAACTCAAACCAGCCAACAATTCGATTCCTCCTTCCAAGCTAAACAATGACATCCCCCGTCTTATAAATCTACCCACAAAATGAACTTCCTCTTCTTAAAATAGTGATATGAACTCATAGTTTACTCGCCATGCACAAATACCAGAAGTGGATTTTTTCCCCAATTTCATCAACAAAACCAAATGAAGAAGTTGCATGCGATTTTCTTCCTTGGGAAGCTTTATGGATCTCCATGATTTTAAATGCATAATTAATGGTATTAACTACTAGAGTACTAGTGATTCATCCAACTACCACCGCCCTCCAACTCTCCTCCAAAATTGGCGGGATTTCTACAATTAAATCCTCATTTAAATTTTCCATGAAATTAACTAAATATAAATCACTTAATTGCTTTTAATCACATAGGTCGAATGACCTTTGGAAAGAATGAATTATAATATAGTATAAAACCAATGTTATAAAACATGCATAGCTTAAAATTATTATTCAAATGTCCCATACTCCCATAGAGATACATATTAAAATGTGAAATCAGCTATGATAATTTCATAATCCAATATAAGTATCATGGCCTAGGATTCATAAGCCGAGTCTACTGATGTTAATAGGTTCGTTAGATAAATCCATAAACTACGTTCCCCTGTTTAAAACATATTACCTTCTAGGAATGGAACAATGAAATATACTATTTCACAGGTATCATATTATCCTTAGAAAACTTTAACCCGTCCCATTGTGATATCATGACCCAATGCCGCCGGTATGACATATTAAGTCATCTATCCTTTCAAACCAATTGTTAGGAGTCTAACATCTTAATCTTTCCTTTGGCTTTCATGCCACTTCCATTCTAACATTAAGTCATGTCATCGATGGCTTATTACACATATTTTAATCATAACCAATCGTACATGTTTTCAATAATTCAAAGGTCCCAAAATTAACACCTCAAACTGGAATTTACAAGCCCAAGTCATATATCTACAAAATGATTAATTGTCAATATGGTATAAGTGAATCTCTCCTTCAACTACAACGTTTAAAACTCATTGTCTTCTTAAGATGTCACAAAGACACATTATCTCACAACATGTACATTAGTTTTAGAATATATATATATATATATATATATATATCGCCCTAATGTGATATAATGGCCTAATATTAATTTGTAGAAATGTAGATCATGGAGTAGGTACTTTTTCCCTTAAGGCATTTTCTATACGTTAGAAGAATTATTGACTTAGTGCCTACAAGGTTAAGCCATGGCTATAATATTGTTCTTGGGAATTAATTATCAATAAACCCTTAGTTTAGATCATCTTAAGATCAATATCGAGCTTATTTATAACCCTATCATTCCCTTTGTCTTGTTTTCTCATCCTTAATTGAAAAAACTTGTTTCTCTTTCGCTTGGGGTCAAGATCAGTTGAAGATGACGATCTTGTTAAATTATTGATTGCAATTTTAGGGTATTATAGTAGTTACCCAAGAAAAATACAGTGGGAATTGAAAGGTGACAGGAATAAGCTCCTATGGGTGCACTTTAGGTTAAAAGAAGATTTCTTCTCAAAAGTGACCAAGGATGGAGATGAATGAAAGAACAAAGATAACACAAGGTAAGTGGAGGGCATAATAGCTACCAGAGAAGGTACGGTGATGAGGTACTCGGTGCAAAAGCGCACGCTAAAGATAAGTCTATGACTAGAGGGTGGAAAGGCACGCTAGAAGGTTATAGTTGGGTGTGAAGATATACCGTGCGGAATGATATAAGGATGGAATGTGAATTCATTTATACCTTTGCAACTAAGATTATTTGAGGAAAAATACAAGTGTGAAGAGCCGAGTGATTTAGTTAAGGTGCGATGGGTGTGAAACCAAGCATGACAACCAGATCTATGTGATAAGAAGCTTGCGTCCCTGGTGGTGAAGGGTTTGAGTGAAGTAGGGAGATAGAAAAAGAGTTAGGTTATGAAGCTTCCACCTTAGGCATGATTGAATTGAGCTAGGGTTTGATTCAAAAGTTACAGAGTTGAAGAGGAGACATTTGCAAGGTAAAAATGGCACCAAAGAAGGCATCTATAGTAGCAGTAAAAGGAAAGAAGAAGGTGGTCATCGAGGAGGAAGAGATGGCACCCAAAAGCCATTTTTCAGAGATGCAATATCTAGAAGGAGTCATCATTGGATAGGAATGGGATTCACCCATCAGAAAGAGAAAATTAAGTGAATACAATCACAGGACTTTGGAGAACAAGAAGGATCTTGATTCCTTACTCACTGCTAGAACAAATAAGCGCACGACGGATGACATGCCAGTTTATGACGATGTGGGTGAGAATCTTTTGAAGAGAATTGGGGTTTACCAAATAGTATGAGTTTCAATATTTTGGGAAGTATGAGTCCTTGTATTAGTGTCTTATGAGTAGGGTACATAAATACTTCTTCTACTTTGCAGGACGTAGACTTAGAATCTCATCTATGCTTGTCTCATCAGTTATAGGTCTGAAGGCCACAAAAGAGGATATAAAAGGTGATCTCGTAGATAAATATGTGATTTTAAAGACTAGACAGGAGTTGGGTTACCTAAAGCGTCTGCGTGGAATGGAGATAGACAAATTGAAGAACTATCATGTTGTTCAAGCTGCAGACACCTTGTTACAAAGTTGAATGATCAGGAGTGGTGGTCACAGGTAAATACTATGTGGTTACATGTGATGCATAAGATGTTAGAAGGGACAATCTATAACATTATAGGCTATATTGCAGAGCAAATAGTCGAACAAGTGTGCACAAGAGGGAAGATCAGCTTTGGGTCTATTCTACTATCACTGGTATTCATGGAGATTGGAGTACCAGATGGATTGAAGGAGAAAGTATGGAAATACCCCATGGAGAACAAGTCCCTAGCTGAAAGATTCAGCAAGTACCTATGCAAGGGGGACATGACATATGACATAAAGAAAAAGGTTGAGAAATGGTATGACAGAATCCACGTGAAATTTGGGGAAGAGTGGTGCATCCCAAAGGACCCACCAGCAGTAGTAGGGAAACAAGTTCATTTTTTGTTTATCAACATTTCTGCATCAGGTGCTTCCCAATGAAAGATGGGGTCTGGAGCCCTTGGTTTAAATTTCCTTACGTATTCACTACAAGGTATTTCCAAGCATCTGTTCATTGATTTACAGACACATGCCGACCGGTATTCAATGAAGATAAGGTAGAATGTGACTACCATATCTTTGAGGAATAAGTATGTGTATCCCGGTGGAAGTGCTTATAAAAAGTGGATCATTTTGGAGGTGCTTGAATATCAAGCCAATAAGTCTCGGTTGTAGTAAATGTGAGGGAAAATTGGTGTATCTCTAGCTGAAGCCAAAGATGGAGAATAAAAAATATGTGGAAGGTGAGTTCGTACTTCTAGCACCACCAAAGGTAAATCATAAAATGGAGAACATCCCAGCACCTAAGCCCACAGAGCCAATTGAAGTGGAGGATGAGGAGGAGGAGCATGAAGATAGTGGTGGTTTGGAGCATAAGGATAGGAGACATCATACAAATAAGGGTAAAGTTGAGAGCTCACACCACCTCAGCCACAAGAGGGGGATGATGAGGGCTTGAATGCGCTTCAAGGGGAGCATGGGTTTAAGCGGTATTTAGGAGAACAAGGACCCAAGGTGTAACTCCAACCACTATGTGTAAATCACCTAGACTATCTCCACAGAAGGAGGTAACCGTGTAAAGAAGGAGGAAACTGAAGTTGAATGAGGAGGTGGAAGAGTTAGAGGAAAGCGTGCCTAATTCTCCCACACTTCCATAAAACACAGAAGAACAAGGTGAGGCATCAAACAAAAAATAAGAGGATGAGAAAATACCTGAGGAGACAGCTACAAAGAATGTTTAGGACATGGAGACACAAGTCCCAAATTTGGAAGCTAAAGTTCCTAAGTAGCAAAGGTCTAGAAGAACAAGTGGAGAGCACATTCCACCAGCCATGGGGTATGCAGAGGATGCAGGAAAAATTATCCGCGCCTACTTCCAGAGCATGATAACCCAAAACGATTTATTCGAATGGGAGTTAATGGATGAGGATATGGTGACTGTGCACACTCGAAAGAAACTATCGTGGTCAATGAAAACCCACATGGATGAGCCTGACTTTGATGTGTGTGAAGAGTCATGTGTTTTGAGATGACTGAAGAAGACACCTCAAGCTAGACACATGACAGTAAAGCCTAATATCATGTCAGATGAGTAGGTCAGCAATGCATTGGTAAAATTTTCTGCTGAGCTGGCTAGAAGAAACATGGACAAAGATGCCATGATCAGATCACTACATGAGGATCTGAAGAAAAAGGATGTAGAGATAGTGCACATAACGCAGAGAGGGACTTCACATAGAAGAAGAATGAGGTACTTATCAAAATAATAGAGGATATTGGGGACAATGTCATTAGATCAAGGCCACACTTGGAAGTTAAGGTACCACAAACATTTCCTTCAGTGATACACTATGTAGGAAAGTTTGTGGACTTGTTACTTGAAGATGAACCTCTCCGCACATGCAAGCGCTAGAAATCTCAAAACAAGATGTCAAATGAGAGAAAGCGTCATGATGAGAAAAATTACATCTTACTAAGGGATGTTGTAAATATTATAGGAAATATTGAAGAAAGAAGACAAAACTTTAAATGTATGCATATCTCTAGAGGTGCTTATCAACATCAAGACCCTAGAAGAGAACAATGAGGTCCAGAAAGTGATGAAAGATGAGACATTGGGCTGCACAACAAGATTGTCAATGGTTAAACGGAAGTGTGAGGCTCTAGCAAAGAAAGACAAGATCTCACAAAACTTGGTTGGAAGAGCTTGGAAATCTAATTACATAAAATATGGGCCTTTTAGAAGGAAGAATGACATCAATGTCCAGTGTTGTGTTGGTTCTGCAAAATGATAGAGAAGATATTACGAGAGATGAGTTGGAATCCATTGCTATGAACATCCTAGAAAAATAAGAGAAAGCACTAACTAAATGTCGGTATTTGGAGGTGAAATAAAGGAGAATTCGAGTTGATACACGCAAACCGATACAAAGGAGGTTGCCTCATAACCTCATAGAAATTCTTTATTTATCTACATTCTTTCATTTTTATTCTTTCCATTCTTCTATTATTTACTTCAATTTTATTTTGGAGATACCCATTGTTGAGACGACAATGAGATTAGTGTGGGGTAATGTTGATAAAAGAATACTTGTCAAAGATCACATAAGGAGTCCACGTGGGATAGAAGGCCCAACCAAGGGCGCGGAAGGACAGGAAGGACCCACATGCGGAAGACAAGTTCAACTTTCAGAATTAGCCGATTTTTGAGCATGAAGACCTATTTTTAGAAGATGGTGTGTGAGCACACCAACGATGTAGGGATGTGTGCTCCATGCATTTTCTATCTTTGGAGAAGTGGATCTAAGCGTTTTTGCATGGAGATGAGACGAGAATAGAATTGACAATTTAGTTAACTGCAAGAGGACTATAGATAGCACACTTACATGTGTGGCTATGCTTGTAAATGACGTGTGGCTATCAATAGCATGTGGCCTATTTATGAAATAGATAAGTGGTGAAGGGAAAGTCCCCACCCTATATATATGATGTATAAATGTGTGAGGATGTATGTGTAATTGAGAATATATAGAGTTTTTATATACATATATGTCGAAATTACTGTATCAGATTCATACACATATTGGTATAGATTGACAATACTGTAAGGAGCTTCTATATTTATTAATAGATGGAAGATATTGGTTGAATCTAAGTGTCATTCTATGTGAAGTTGAGTAGTCCTTGTTATTAATTCAATCATGATTACTATTTAAGATTGTTCTTTCATAGATCTGAGGGTAGCATGCATTGTATAATGATGGATTAGTTATGAATTTATATGTTTCTTCCTTTGTCATGTTAACATCCTACTACAAAAACCCTATAGAGGGACCTGGTACCTTTACGTGCTTTGGGTGAGCATTTAGTCAAGGGTGAGTGATGTGTCAGTGTGACTAGGATGTTATCTGGTAAATTCTAGGCTACATCATTACCATAAAAGGTTCCAAGCTTACATCATGGGTCACCCATGGCATCCATTGTGTGTCATCCTTCTTAATGCTTACCATTGCAGTGCCCTTATATTTCTGGTGCTATTGATTCATACACTCAAAAAACTCAAGGCACTCCTCATACTTGTGCTTCTTCCTACACCATGACCACTTCGCAACAAATTTGGGTACTCTCGCTTGTAGTGGTCTCAGAGACCCACAATTAAAATAGGTCCCATGCGGGAACTCACTTCTTCCTCCTCCCTAGTTACCATGACCGAGAATCCTCCATGAAATCCCCTTCCCTGTGCACCTTCATCTCGTGTGCTCCTCATAATGGTGGTCGTCACTCTTAGAACTACTATAAATACTAGTGTGTTACACACCATGATCAATGGCCTCATGGATCTAGTCAATATGCCTACAATCCTTAGTATCATGGGTTGTAGAGGTGTAGATCTTATAGTAGCAAGATACATTCTTCTTAATTTCACGTTGTAATAAGGGACATCTAAGCGCATCATGGTCCCCATGAAAAATATCACAGTCATCTCTTACACAGTGTTTACTATCTTCCTCGGGGCAACTATCCTTGGCATGCCCCTCTACCTAACAATATGTACACGACATTCCACTGCAAGTCTCATAAGCTGAGTTTGTAGATAATGTTTCTAGCTACTTAGCATTAACAGTGATTTGAGCTTCTAGAAATGGGCTAACACCAGTGTCAAGGCTCCCAATAGGTTCAGCGCATAGGGCAGCTTCTAATGCCTCGTGCAGGTCTGAGAAAGTCTTATGAGATAAATCTCTTTTAAATGGGGTTATCAACCCTCCAAAAAACCATTTAGCATGTTGTGAAGGGTGAATTTCATATGACAAATTTGACAGATAGTCTTAAACCGTGCATCATACTACCACACACTCTCACCATTCCCTACTAAATTTCATGTATTCATTTTTACACCCATCAAAGAACAAGGAAACCCCATGCGCGTTGACTTATCACCCATCGGGAAATGGGTGCTCACCCGAGGCATGTGTGGGCACCGAGTCTCTCCTTTATGTGATTTTAGTGGGAAACATCATTTATGATCTAATTTTAAGAGATTTGAGAGGAAATAAGACATAAAAGCACCATAGAGCTCAGAATGGCTTCTAGATCCTTGTAGTCATTCCAGATAGAAAAGTTCTTAATAGATTATAGAACTTACACCAAAAATAAAGGAATTTGTATAAGCATTCATACTTAGTTCATAAACATAAATGAAAAAGAGTTATGAAGAAGGATGTATGCATCAGAACCATTAATGTTCATATTAACATAAACCGGTAACCTCATTACATTCATTAGGCCCATTACAGAATGTCACAGAAGGGCATAACACAATCATGCATTATAACTGGATTCATATAGATAGGCTCTCAAAATAAAATTTATAACCCCCAAACCCTTGATACATCCTTTCCTATGCTTATTTACCCAAGCTAACAGAGTCCTTGCAGTATTTCTACAGAGCTCCACCCTCTTTCCATTTCTTCCTTATTTACTTCTGTAGGCACTTATATATATAGCCATCCTGAACTGCCAACTCATTCCTCTGCGGCCTCAAATCTATCGCTAAGTGTCTAAATGTGGTCCTCCATGGGCACATGCTCCTCTACACTTGAGCTCACCACTTGTTGTCATGATGTCCTTCTAGAAGCTTATATCGCAGGGCATATTCCTTCCAAGCCACCTTGTCGCGAGGTTTGCACCTTATCCACTCAGGTCACGTTTTTCTTGCATCCTACCCGATAGGTCAAAAATAGATAAGTCCCAGATTCTTCTCTGCGGGCATGCATTTTGGGTTCTACCAAAATCCTACTTCAACCCTTCCCTGTATGCCTTATCTTACGTACTTTTTTCAACCTCATGCACCAATGCACTCTTTTTGGACTTAGTTGATATTTTAGGGGCCCAACATCACCCCACACTTTACCTGTTCTCCGCCCTTAGAAACTTCCTCAAATAATAAAGAATACACAAAGACTTAACGTCTTGGAAAAATAATAAAGGGGACAAATAATGGGAAAAGAAGGAAGAATGGGGAATGATGCTACTTAAAGAAATAAGAGAGGAAAGTTCTTCTACAAGTTAGCCTCTAGATTGTTCCAGGCATCGAACTCATTCTGTGCTCTCTGGAAAATATCACCTATTAAGGCACTCACCTGATCAAAACCTAACCCGTCCCTTGTGTGCTCATGGCGTCAACAATTTTCTCCAACTCCTTGCCTATATCCTCCAAAGGTGCATCCATCCTTCATGTAATCATGGGTATATTTGCTTTAGCTGGTTTTTAATCGAGCCCCGTAAGGCCTCAATAGCTTCTGATTTATTTTCTACCTTGGCTAGGATATTTTCTCGCTCTGCTCTATTCCCCTTGTTCTTCTCCTAGAACTCTTTAAGTTTTTCTTCATCATTGGTGACTAGCATGCTTGCCACTTTTTCTCTGTCCGCGCAGTTTTCGTACACGGCCTCAACAAACTGGGAAGTAATATTTACATCAGCAAGGACCTTATTATATTCAGCTATGAGTTCCATGACTTTCAATTTATCCTCCTTTTCTAAACACGTGGCCACTTCTTCTACAGATTCCAAGGCTAGCGGCTTCCTGTCCATGGTGAGGATTCTTGTTAAGTCCTACAGGCATTCTAGGGAAGATCCATACTTCTGCATGGGAGGAAATAGGTCTAGATTCTTCAAAACTATTGCATCTGTAATGGACTCCACCTTTTTGTATACTTCACGCACTTTAGTCTTCTTGTCCTTTAACTCGTGTTACAACTAAGGGCTGATCATCTTTTCTTAACTCAGCTCCCTTGTCCTCTCAGCTATCTCTTCCTCTTTATTCTCCAGTTCATCTTCCGGAACTTTGAATCTATCATTCCACCCAAAGAGTCTAGCTTCAACCTCAACAGACCTTGTTGAGCACGTTACACGCTTGTTCATACAATAGCCACTTGAGCATTCACCACTGGGTTATCTCCTTTTGATTCTCGGAAATGTTATTATTTCCCCATGGCTTACTTCAAATTTTGGCTCATCAAGATGGGACTCAAATGCCCATGAGAGAATCTTCCTTTTCCATGGGTATGCACCCTCCTTATCAAAATATGACATTGCTAGGAGCTGGAATCATGTGTTAGAACTATGTGTGCAACAATTTTTGGGGTCATCAATATAACCCATCCTTGGCTTCTCCTCCTCTGCATGCTTTCCTCCAATGTGTGTGTCCTTAGGAATATTTACAGTTAAAGTGGGGCCTCCGGTGTTGCTATGGTCCTTTTCCGTGATCTCTTCCTTAACCTCACTCATCACCACCTTAGCATTGTGTTCTAACTCGTCTTCCACCAAGGTCTCAATGATCTTCCCAGCCTCTCTTGCCACTACCTTGTTTTACCTCTTCACTCCCTTCCTTGTCCTAGGAACCTTCCTCCTCCTGGCTTCCCTTTCTCTCGCGTGAATATGTACTCATTCTTCTCTCCTTCTCCCTCCTCTGAGTCATGTACACTGAACACAGGTTTCTCTTTGTTTACCTCAGGCTCATCTTCCTCATCATCATCCCTTTCACCTTGGTAGACCCTCAAACTCTCAGTGTACTCAAAATTTGATTCCTCCATCATCTTCTCGCTTTCTTCCTAACCAAGTATTCTGGTGTAGGTGACTATGTCTCTTCTTCTTCCAATGATTCCTTGTATAATGAATTCTCTGCTCGGATTCTTCTCTTTGACTATGGAATTTTTCTTACATGAATACATACTTGTTTTGATGCTTGTCCCAGCGGTATCTATCTATCACCTGTATCCACTACACTTTGTACTTTCTTCTTTGGTTCTTTTTCCTTCTATTTGGGTGTGGTTCTCATCCTACAAGTTGGGTCCTCAGGTATGGACACCTCATTCTCTAGATATGTGCCCTTCTCAAATTTGGGTCTTATGCAGAGGTATACTCGTGCCTCGAGACCCTCTTCCAATGGGTAAAGCCATGGGTCTCACCATTTGGACCTCATGCGACACGTACTTCTCCACATATGTGTGCTTGTTAGGTTAGACCAACCATTTATGTATTTCTTTTTGTGGTCTTGGTCCAATTTACCAAGGTCCAACTTCAAATTCTTGGATTATTTGAACATGTTCACTCCCTCTTGGAAGTGTTAAGCTATGAAGGAAAAAGGGAGCTTGCACCATGGGCTCCATGTCTCATCTATCAGTTTAAATCTGCCAAGGCAAAAATGTTGGTACACAGCAAACTCAACTTCTCCCTTGGTGGTTGTTGGTAGTTGTTTAGGGATCCTTGATTCCACCCTCGAATGCATTCCTCAAGCACATGTACCACTTCTGTAGGTGTGCCTTGTGCATGACTGACATCATACTATCATAGGTGTACTTCTCAAACCTCTTCACATGTGAAGGGTCTTTAACAGGGTACTCCCACACAAATTTATCCGTTGCATCTAGCACTCCAATCTCTAAGAACACAATGGTTAATAGGACATTACCAAAAAGGATTTTATCACCTTCCTGTGCACTACTGACAATATCATCCACAATGTATGTAGACAAGTTGTAGATGGTGCCCTCTGAAATCCTCCTACAAACATTCAGCCAGGACTTGTTTACCTGGGTCCATCTCTCCTGGCCATTTAACTTTGTCACAAGGTGCATGGCTATCTTCATCACCGGGTCCTAGATGTCCATGATATAAAAGTACCTCAATCCCTTTTTGTATGCATAAACAATGATGGTTTCCTTAATTTCCTTCTGTCATCTAAAATTTCTCCATCACAGATGAGGCATGTGAAATGTGAAATAAGTTGAGGGGTGATGTCCATCTTGTGCCCTACGAAGTGAAAGTAATATTCATGCATGTGCAACATCTACCATTGATATAGGCACTCAGGATTTCCGAAGTAGGGAAACTTAAAGAGTTGCAATAATATTGACTTCTCCAACTTCTCTTTTACCTCATCATTATAGATGAGAAAACCCTCTAGTGTCTTTTTATTTTTCGGGCACACTAACTCTAGTGCCATTTCCTTCTCGATCATGCTCAAGCAATGATTGTAATCATTTACTAACATTTTTCTTAAATGGGACTCCCATTCTCGCCCAAGAAATACTCCATCTGGGTACTGCATTTCTACATACCACTCTTCATTTGTACTCGTGATAGTTTCTTGTTGCTTGCTCTTGCCTTTTCCCTTTCCCTTCTTAGGTGTGCCAACTAGTTTCTTGGGTGCCATTGTTTATGTTAACACTTCAAATTATTTCACTTGCTTTGTTTTACTACCCCTTTCCAAGTTTAGATCTCAAACTGGAAAAGAAACTCTTTTTCGACCCGTGCCTTAGATACCAAACCCTAAATGGAATCTCTTTTCACCATACAACGCTTCTCCACAACTCTTCCCATGCCTGTGAATCACTTCCTTTCTGGTTTGTAAATCCAAACTGGTCACTCAAGCTCAAATTCTTGCAATTTTTCTATAGATCAATTCTAGAAACCCTAGTTCACAAAATCTCTTCTCTTCATATTCACAAAGTGAATAATGAAATGTCTGAACCTCTATTTATAGTTTTTCCCATTTTTAAGCATTAAATGCTACTTCACCTACCACCATACTTTTAACATTTAATGTGGTTTTTTTCAAACAAATCCTAAATTTTACGCCCTAACTCACGTGCCCAACCCTGCGTGGACAATCTACCAACCTTCTAGTGTGAAACCAATCCATCTTGATATGAGACTCTTACGTGTAAGTCACCAGGTCCTGAAGGCACTTCTTCTATCATGATTTTTACTTTCACCTACCTTGTGTTGTTTTTGCACTTCTTCCTCCTTTGTACATGGGATCTGAAAGTAGCCTTATCTTGACACCAACCATCCTTTTCCACCTTTTCTTTCATGTACCTCTTTCAATAGGGCCATTCAATCGAGCTTTCCAACACAATCCTCCTTGGCACTTTACCCATGCTTTCCTTCACATTACTCCACCCCACACTAAAACAATGCACGGTCCTCTACACATTCAAAACCCTAATAAAGTAACAAGGTTACCGATGGAAAGGTGTAAAAAAAAACAACAATGCAAAAGGGAAACACAAGAAAGGAAATTCTAAACTATCTGGAAAAAATTCCTTATTAACAAACACCAAGAAGCATTATTTATTGTAGGGCTTCACCTACTCCCATTGAAGTGTTCGTAATTTCATTCCATCCAACGCTTGGAAATAGCACGCCAAGGATGTACAAGATGGTGTAGGGACCCAACCAATGCACTTTTAACTTCCCAGGATGACGAAAAACTTAGAATCATACAAGTAAGACCATCCGCCCAACCTCAAACTTCTTGTTCTTAATGTGGCAATCATACCATGATTTTTTCCTTTTTATTTTTTTATTGGGATCCATTTGGCCAACAATCACCTTTCATCCAGCTTCATTAATTTATCAATCCTTTCTTCCAGTGCTTTCTCATCAGCCACCCTCCATGCATGTGTTATTCATAGAGAAGGTAACATGAACTCAATTGGCATATAATAGCTTCAATGCCAAAAAGCAATTAAAACAAGTGTGGCTTTTTTTAGCCTTTTATAAGTTGTCCTCTAAGCCCATAATATGGCTAATACCTTGTCATCCCAATATTTTCTTCTGGAATCACAAATTTTTATTAGGGTATGACTCAGTATTTTGTTAAATGCTTCTACGGTTCCATTTTCTTGTGGGTGATAAGGTGTAGTCTTTTGATGAGCCACCATAAACTCTGCTAATAGGATCCTCATGGTCTCATTCAAGAAATGTGTACCCTTATCACTGGTTAAACTTAAAGGGCATCCATACCTTGTGATAATGTTCTCCCACAAAAATATTTCTGCTGTGGTTATTGTGCAGTCTTTAGTTTGGGCTGCCTTTTCCCACCTTTTCAAATAGTCCGTGCAAGTGATTACATAGTGTGATCCATTCCTATGCATTGCTAGTGTAATAAGGCCTACAAAGTATATTTCCCATTTCTCAAAAGGTTCAATGCTAGGGACAGGGATAAAGGAATTTCTTTTCTCCTTCCTAGATTTCCAACACACCGACAAAGGGTCACATGCTTTACAATAGTCCTTGTAATCCTTATACAGAGTTTTTCACCACAATCATGCCATTAATATTTTACGTGTGGTGGTGTCTCTGCATAATATTCCCCCAACTTTCTCTGTGTGATTTCTCTATGATGGCGAGGTGCTCATGCTCTAGTACACACATGCGTAAAACTTCATCATGCCCTAATTTGTCTAAGTCTCCACTGATCAACATGTAGGGCGTGGCATGTATGACTAGTTAATTTTTCTCTAACGTCTTCATCCCTTCTTAATGTTGAGGGATATCCTCAACTACCGACACCTCTCAAATATCAACCTCAAATTATTAGAATGGTATTTTACTATCCCATACACCATCCAATCATCTAAATAGACCTAAAGAAATTTAAGGATGAAGTCATAAAACACCTGTACCACTATGTGCGAGAAAACAATAGGCGCATTCTTCAACCCAAAGGGCATGACAGTATATGCAAAACTTCCCCATTTTGTGGAAAATGTTGTCTTCTCCTAGTCTTCCTTTGCAATCCAGACTTGGTGATACCCTGATAATCCATCCGTAAAGGAATAGATTTCACACCCAGCAACTCCCTCCAATATTTATTCAGTGAAGGGGGTTGGAAAAGGATCGATGACACAAACTATTTTCAGCTCCCTATAATCCATGTAGATCCTAATCTACCCATCCTTCTTGATGTTGATTACCATTGAACTTATCCACTCTAATTCTTCAACAGCTTCAATGATCCCAAATGCTATCATTTTTTCTAAATCTTCCTTTTCCTTCACACGTAAATTGGGATTCATCTGGTAGGTTCTCTTCCTAACCAGATGCACACCATCCTTCATCTTTATTCTCATCTCACCCAATGAATGGTGGACGTCTTTGAGCTCATGGTACCCGCACGGGAATAAATCCTCAAATTCATACAAAAGATCAATGATCTTAGAGACTTCCTTCTATGACCAGTAATTTCCAATGATAGCTTCCTTAGGTTCTTCTCCTAAGCCGATGTTAACCTTTTTAGTTTTTAAAGGTTCATGGTACACACACGCACAAGTATCGCATTGTCCGCTACCTCGTGCATCCCTACAAAATGGTTAACATCCAAGATTTATGCTTCCTCCCCATCAATTACATATATAAGCTTTCCTTTCTCCTTTTTCACACACGCGCACTCAAGTTGAACCTCCTTTATTTCCTCTTCTTCAAAGCGCACCTCCAAACCTCGGTTATCCAAGTAAATCTAGCATCCTATCTTCTCGCCATGGCACTATCCCCCATGATAAGGCACTTAAAACATGTAATTCCTTATCAACTTATGGCTTGGTACTTTGATACTCAAATCTTTAAACGAGGTCAACCGATAGCTCTTACCAATTCCCTATCTCGGTGACATGTCTCGAATGCATGTACCATGCACACGCACAACCCTACAAAGTGTAGAATACGGTTTGTGTACCTAGAGGGATGGTGGAAAAGCTTCGCACCTTCATTCTAGGATCTCTCATAGGATTGGATTTGGAATGAGGTGGGCTCCTTACCATGGTATTCCTTGATGGTGGTGGGTGCATTACTTCTATAAAAATGAAAAAAAGAAGGAAATTATCACTTTACACCATTCCAAGTGATTATCCCGATGTGTTGCCCACCAAAGGCGTAGAAGTTCATAGTAGGACGTAGCTTAACATCCCCCTTATTTCATTTTCCCCTTCCACTAAGATTCCATCTTCTCCAAAATACCTTAGGAGAGCATCCTCCTCGATACTTAGGTAGTTCTTTTCCTCCTAGGTGCCGACTATATACGCCTTTATCACCTTTGTCACCTTTGTCACTTATCCTCTTAAATGCCATCTCGATCAACTAGTAGGTTCCATGCACCTATTTATCACATGCTAGACTAGTGGTGTCACTTACCAACCGAGCATCCTCAAATCGGATAACTCCATCAAAAGGATGGATTATCTATGGATCCCTACTTGAACGCACATATATTCTATTCAGGACCTCTTCTCCCAAAGGTTCAGTATAGGGTGTTGACTTCCCATTAGCCAAGGGTATGATGACTCATTCCTCCTCATTTTAAAAGCTAATGTACCCCTTGTTGAACTGAAGATCCGCATTGTTCTTATAACACCATGGGCACCCAAGTAGTGTTGGGAAATTGTCTGCCTCGGTGACCGCCAAGACTTCGAAGTCCCTAGTAAACTTAGCTCCCTAAATGGTGATAGATGCATCCTTTAAGACACCGATGGGAATTACCTTTGTTTTGTTTTCCATATAAAGAAAATTTGAAGATAGCTGTAATGAAAACCTTCTCATCTGATGCCATGCATCCAAGGTGAGAACATTGACCTCCACGCCTATGTCAATGAGGATATTACTAAGGAGTCATCCATCCATGAACGTATTTAACATGATCTCCCTATCATAGTCAAGGCTGTAAGGGGGAAGGTTTACAAGCAAGAATTTCCTCTCGCATTATTCTCTAACGTGTGGTACCTTCTCTCTCAACCATGATCCTAGCAAGGGAATAATATTCTCTTGCCTTAGCATTTTACATACTTCCTTGACCTCATCCAGGTCATCTCTTGGCACCTTGACCTTCCTTCTTTGCTCCTCCCTCCTGGACTACTCCTTTAGACACTAGATTTCTCCCTGTAAACTCCAAATGACATCCATGGTATCTTGATATACCTCCTTTTGATGCATAGGGTCTGGGTACTTCCCATGTACCACTTCTTCCCTTGAAACCAGGTTCTTCTGCCTTGGTATTTCCTTTACATGCGTGGCCTCTGCTCTTGTTATTACCATAACAGGTTCTAAGCTTGCATCACGTGTTACCCATGGCATCCATTGTGTTTCTATATTTTTAATGCTTACCATTACAATGCCCTTTTCTTTCCAAAGGTCTCTTGATTCACGTGCTCAAACAACTCGGGAACTCCTCATACTTGTGCTTCTTTCCACACCATGAGCATTGAAACAAGTCTAGGAACTCTCATTTGTAATGCTATGTAGACCCACAATTAAAACAGGTTCCACATGGGAACTCACTTATTCCTCCTCCTTGGTTACTATGACTATAGAATCCTCCACAAAATCCCCTTCCGTGTATGCCTCCATTTGCGCGCTCCTCATAATGGTGATCATTACCTTTAGAACTGTTGGCAATGCTAGTTTGGCACACCCCATGATCAATGACCTCATGGATCTGGTTAATAAGCCTACAATCCTTAGTATGATTAGTTATAGAGGTACAGATCTTACAGTAATAAGAAACATTCTTCCAAAGTACGGTTGTAACAAGGGGCATCTACTTGCGTCATGGTCCCCATGACAAATTTCACACCTACTATCATGACACGTATCTTTGTTCTATGGGGAGACTATCCTTTACATGCCCTCTACTTCACAATCTATACACCATATACCACTAAAAGTCTCATGGGATGAGTTCACGACAACGTCTCTAAATTGCTTAGCCATAGCAACAATTTAAGCCTCCACAAATGGGCTAACACCAAAGATCAATGCTTCCAATAGAATTAGCGCACGAGAAGCTTCTAACACCTCACATGGGTCTATGAAAGTTTTATAAGATAGATATCATCTAAATGGAGTTATCATTCCCCCAACAAACCATTGACAATGCTATGAATGGTGAATGTCATATGAAAATTTTGACAGGAGGGTTTTGAACCTTACATCCTAATCCCACACACTCTATGCCATTCCTGTTGGATTTCCTTCATGGTGCTGATGCTCTTCTATTTAAACTCGTAGATGTGGAATCTTGCAAAGAAGGTTTTCTTTAAGGTAGTATAATCCACCACCATTTGATGAGGTTCATATTTCCTATACCAACTATGTGCATGCCCCTACAACATCATTAAAAACCGACTAGCCTTCTGCTCTAAGGTTGTGATCCCCTTTACGTGCTATAGCAGTTCACACTTGTGAACATGTTCTACAACATCTTCAATACCTCTATAATCTAGAAAATGTAAAGACATCTCAAAGAAGACTTGAGGGGGTGGCTAGGGCCCTTATCCTCCTAAGCCAGAGCCTTGGTTCCCTTCAATGTTTCCTCCACCACCGGATCCACCAGATCCACTAGGTCCTGTGCCTCTTGAGCCACCAGTGTCCACTGTGTCCTCGTAGTGGTCGTGTCAATGGTCCCCAAGGTTCCATTTAACTACACACGATAGTCCGTGATAATGCCCCACTACCACTAGTGTACCACGCACCACTCCTAGATGCGAGACCAAGGCTTGTGTACTTTCTCCTTGTCTAAAAATTCCTCTAAATACTAGAATATGCATAGCCATAGAAGTGGTAAATGAAAAATTGTATCTCTTGGGCACAGATCTATAACTTGCACTTTGATACCAACCGGGTCAACGACACTCCTTCCTGGATCTAGAAAACCAAGTGCCATGGTTTGGTCACTAGGTGGGTTTAGATACATGCCAATGAATATTCTCTCTCCATGAGATGGACTCTCATTGAAGCCCAATGAGTATCTCTTATGAACTTGCTAAGATAGGGTATCATAGACTACTCGGGTTCCACATCCTCTACGTGAACCTTAACTCCTTCTCGCAACATCTGCCTCCATAGATCCATCACACTTGTAACCTCACGTTGTCTAGCAATCTCCCTTTCACATGCTTCACTATACTTAAGCCATCTCTCCTCCCTTTCTTTCTCTGTTGTAATATCTCCCATCTTCCTCAACCCTATCTTCCTCACCAAGCACTTAGAACAGTTTAGCCGGCCATTAGAAATGCCTCTAAACTAAAGGTAACAATCAAGATCTTCATTTCCAGAGGGATAACACATAGAAATGTACCTATGGGCTCCCATAGAAATTCAAACTCAGCAACACACCTTTCCACTAATGATCCACAACACTTGTCCACGTCAGATCTATATCCTGTAACCTCTGGTATTCTTCTTGGGTCCACACGCATGATCTATAATACCAGCTTGATCTAGACACATATGCTAAGAGTCATTCATATAGTTCTACTAGGAAGAAACAAAAGAAAGTTTCATATAAATCATCGTAGAGGTTCTCTTCTACCCATCTATATGCATTAAACTCAGATCCAATGCTAAATCTCTAAGAAAATTCATCCTCCGTACTCTTAAACCATGATTCAACACTTTTCAAAGTTAAACGCTCTCAGTAGTTACTCATTACATAGATCATGATCTATTCCATTTCCCACTACAACTTTGAAAAGAGGTCCCGGCAACGGAACCAAGATGTAGTCATTTTTACACCCATCAAAGAACAAATAAACCCCATGTGAGCCGGCCTATAACCCGGTGGATATTGGGTGCTCACCCGAGGCATGCATGCAGCACTGAGTCTCTCCTTTATGTGATTTTAGTGGGAAACATCATCTATGATCCGATTTTAAGAGATTTGAGAAGAAATAAGACATACAAGCACCATAGAGCTCAGAACGGCTTCTAGATCCTTGCAGTCATTCCAGACAGAAAAGTGCTTAATAGATTATAGAAATTACACCAAAATAGAAAGGAAGTTATATAAGCATTCATACTTAGTTCATAAAAATAAATGAAAGAGAGATATGCAAAAGGATGTATGAATTAGAACCTTTAATGTTCATATTCACATAAACAGGTAACCTCACTACATTCATTAGGCCCATTACAGAATGTCACAGAAGGGCATACCTCAGTCATGCATTATAACTGGATTCATATATCTAGGCTCTCAAAAGAAAATTTGTAACCCCCAAACCATTGATACATACCTTCCTAAGCTTATTTTCCCTAGCTAATAGAGTCCTTTCAAAATCCTTGCAATATTTCTATAGAGCTCCACCCTCTATCCATTTCTTCCCTATTTACTTCTAGGCACTTGTATATATAGCCTTCCTGAACTACCAACTCATTCTTATGTGGCCTCATATCTATCACCAAGTGTCTGAATGTGGTCTTCCATGGGTGCATGCTCCTCCAAACTTGAGCTTGCCACTCCTTTCCATGATGTCCTTCTTGAAGATTCTATCATAGGGAATATTCCTTCTAGGCCACCCTATCGCCAAGCTGTCACCTTATCCACTCGAGTCACATTTTTCTCACATCCTACCTGATAGGTAAAAATAGCTAAGTCCCTAATTCTATTATGTGGGTACGTATCCCGTGTTCTATGAAAACCCTACTTGAACCCTTCCCTACACACCTTATCTTGCACATTTTTTAAACCTCGTGCGCCTATGCACCTTTTTTGGACTTAGTTCATATTTCAGGCCCCAACATTTCCTTAAGGGCACCGATGCTCTTCTCTTCAAACTTAGGGATGTGGAATTGTTCTAGAAATCAACTTTGAATGCGGTGTAATCTACCACTATCTCGAGGGGGTCATACTTCCTATACCAGCTATGCGCACACCCTTGCAACATCATTACGAATTGAATTGCCTTCCATTCTAGGGTTGTGATCACCTTTGCATGCCATAGCAATTCACACTTGTGAACATGCTCCACAATACCTTTAATACCCTCGTAACTGGTAAATGTAAATACATCTCAAAGAATACTTGAGGAGGTGGTTGGGGCCCTTATCCTCCTACTCTAGTTCCTTGAATTCCTCCAGTGTTTCCTCCTCTACCGAATCCACTAGATCCACTAGGTCTTGTGCCACCAAATCCACCGAGTAGCCGCGTAATGGGCCTCAAGGCGATTGCGCCTAGGGTCCCCCACATCCCACTAAATTTTTCACTATCCATTTGCAATATTTTTCCACTTCCGGATGTGTGTCCCATGTCACTCCCTAATGCGTTACCAAGCCTTTTATATTTTTTCACTTTGTCCAAAATTCCTCTAAATACTTGAGTAGTATGTGTATTCATAGAAGTGGGAAATGAAAAATTGTATCTCTTGGGCGTAGATCTGTCACTTCCACCGATACCAATTAGGTCAATGATACTCCTTCCTTGATTTGGAAAACCAAGTGTTAGGGTTTGGTTACTAGGTGGGTTCAGATGTGCACCAATGACTCTTCTCTCTCCATGTAATGAACTCTCATCAAAAGCCGAAGGGGTCTCTCTTACGTGCTTTCCAAGATGGGGTAGCACAGACTTCTCAAGTTCCACATCCTCTACATGAACCTCAAATCCTTCCCACAACATCTACCTCCATATATCCATCACACTTGTAACCTCATGTTGTCTAACAATCTCCCTTTCACATGCTTCACTATACTTGAGTCATCTCTCCTCCCTTTCTTTCTCTGTCGTCAATGTCTTCCATCTTCCTCCACCTTAGCTTCCTCGCCTAGCACTCAAGAAGGTTTTAGCCAGCCATCAGAAATGCCTCTAAACCCATGGTCATGATCAAGATCTTCATTTCCAAAGGGATAACACATAGAAATGATCCTATGGGCTCCCTCAGAAATTCAAACTCAGCAACTTACAAACAAGAATATGTAGAAATAATGTAATCTAGAGTTTAGCTAGCTAGTACTCCTTTCCACCAATGATCCACAACATGAGTCCAAATTAGATCTACATCATACATCCTCTAGTACTCTTCTTGGGTCCACATGCATGATCTATAATACCAGCTTGATCTAGACACATATGCCAAGAGCCATTCATATAGCTCTACTGGGAAGCAACAGAAAAAATTTCATACAAATATCGGTAGAGGTTCTCTTCTACCCATCTATTTGCATCAAACTCAAGTCCAAAGGCTGAATCTCTAAGTAAATTCATCCTTTGTGTTGTTAAATCATGTTTCAATAGTTTCTAAGGTTAAACACTCTTTCATCAATCATTAAATAGATCATTATGTATGCCATTTCCCACTACAACTTTAAAAAGAGGTCCTGGAAATGGAACCAAGATGTAGTCATTTTTACACCCACCAAAGAATAAGTGAATCCTATGCATGTCGGCTTATCACCCAAAGGGAGTTGGGTGCTCACCCAAGGCACACGCAGTTCCGAGTCTCTCTTTATATGAGTTGAGTGGGAAAACATCATCTATGATCCAAAATTTAAAGAAAGTGAGTGGGAATGAGACATGAAAGCATCACAGAGCTTAGAAAAACTCTATACCATTGCAGTCATTACATATAGAAATAATTTAATAGACTTAAAGAACTAATTCAAAATAGAAAGGAAAATACATAGGGATTCATATTCATCTTATAAACATAATGAAAAATAACTATGAAGAATCATGTATGAATCCAAACCAAGAAGGATCATATTCAGATAACTTGGTAACCTCATTACATTCATTAGAATCACTACAAAACACCAGGTTATGGTAGACAGAAGTCATGCATCATAACAAGATCGATATCCTTTAGCTCTCAAAAAGAAATTTTATAACCCCAAGCCCTTGATACATCCATCTCCTATAGTTTATCTACCCAACCCAATAGAATCCTTGTAGCCATTTTTACATAGCTCTACTCTCTTTTAATCTATATTCTGAACCAACTCTATAAACACCCACACACACACCTTTTCCTTCTACGGGTGCTTGTATTTATAGACACCCCAAAGTGCTAACTCATCCTTCTGCATCCTCAAATCCGCGCCAAGTGTCTAAATGTGGTCCTCCATGGGCACATGCTCCTCCAAGCCCGGGCTCTCCACTTTTTCCATGATGGCCTTCTAGAAGCCTCTATCGCAGGCATATTCCTTCCTTGGCAACCCTATTTACAAAGTGGCACCTTATCCACTCCACATGCGCAATTGGGTCACACTTTTCTCATGTTCTTCCCCTGAAACGCCAAATACAAATTAAGTCCTTATACCTTGTTCTACCAAAGGCATAACATGGTCCTTATAAAACCCTCCTAGAACCCCCGCATTACGTGCTTTCTTCTTACGTGCCCATCCTTCAACCTAGTCCTTGGATGCCCATGCACCTTTTTGTGCTTAGTCAATATTTTAAGGGCCCAACACCTTTTTTATTGAGGTCCTTATTTAAAATAAAATCTCTTATACCAACATGTGTGACTATTATATGAATCCTATTATTTAACACTAAATGCCTAAAATTATTCAAACTTATAATCACAACAAGGACATGTTTCTAAATGAAGGAGTATATTACCTCATACTCCATTAAAAAATTGGTTTAATTATGCAATAGGTTATTCCAGGTCCTTCTTTACTCGTTGCACCGTGATTGTAGAGATGGTGTCCAAAATATTAAAGGCATAAAGAAAGAAGTCTTTAGAGAAGTATGGATTAATGAGAGTTAGAGATTGAGATATGGCGTGCACGATAGCTTTGAAAGTCTCTTTTTTTCTCCGCTGTCCATTTGAAATCCAAATTCTTATTTCATAACATCATTAATGGCTTCACAAGAGAGGAAAAATATTGTACAAACCTACAAACAAAGTTTATCCTCCCTAAGAAGCTTTGGAGAGCCTTCTTATGACTTGTACATGGTAAAGAAATGAAGAATTCTACCCTCTCTAGATCAATTGTCACTCCTTCCTTTGACACAATATTTCTAGAAGTTTACCCTCACGTGCCACAAATATGCACCTTTTGGGATTCAAGGACACTCCAAACAGCCTACACCTTTTGAATACCTACAAAATATGGAAGATATGGATTTCTACACTCTTACAAAATACAATGATGTCCTTAAGATAGACAAGACCTATTTTATTTTACAACCCCTTAAATGCCATATCCATTTCTCATTGAAATGTTTCTCTAGCATTTGATAGCTTGAATGACATCTTCCTATAGGCATAGGTTCCCCATTTTGTGGTGAAGGTTGTTTTAAAATGACATTCCTCTTTCACCATAATCTAATTATAGCTTGAATATCCGTCCAAGATGGAGAATCTTTCTAAACTGAAACTACTTGCGAATTTTCTCCATGGAGGGCAATAGGTAGTGATCCTTGAGGGACTCCCTATTTAAATCCCAAAAATTCATGGACAACATGATTTCCCCATTCCTTTTCCTAACCGTCACTAGATTTTCTACCCAACTTGAGTGCTTGATTGGGAAAATGGTACTCTCCTCAATGAGCTTATTCAACTCATTCTTCATGAGAGGCTCTATATGAGGGTTGACTAGCCTTTGGTTTTTCTTGACAGTCTATCCTCTGGATTTAAATAAATGGTGTTTTATGCCAATTTTGAGTTAAAACCCTTAAAATCTTCATAGCTTCAAGTTAAAACATCTGGGAAATCCTAGAAAATGTAGAAAAGTCATATTTTTCCTGTTCCTAATCATCTTTCCTATTTGGAGCATCTTATCTTTAGCAGAACCAAAATGTGCTCATAATCCTCCTATTTGACTAGAATGTAAGCCTTCTCCTTTAGAATTGGTTGTTTGGGTTGAAAATTGACTCTAGAGTCACCAACCCCTTGGGCAATTTGTTTTTCCGCAGTTGCACCACTTGATCCCCATATTGTTACTCTAACTTCTCCTAATTTTTAGCTAAGAACTCAACCTCCTCCTATAAAAAATTAATGATCTATTAATCATTCTCAAATACCTGCTATCTTGTGTTATTATCTGGTACATCTGGCCTTACAATTACATGAATATGTGGTTGTGCTTTATCTCTCTTGATATTGTTCACCACATCAAATATTTCCCAATTGCTAATAATGTCAAAATCACATCACCGCTGATTTCTTATGATTTTTATGTGAGGAAATCAATGTAACCTACATAACATGGGATTATCCTATAGTGTGGGACGTTTCAAGTAGAAAAATCCTTCAAGAAATCTAGATTCTTCTCCTAACCTAGTGTCACTTCTCCAAAGTACAAAGAATGGAAGGCTCAAATAATCCTATCCAAATGCTTTCCAAGGATACAGGATAGAAAGATGCATAAAATAAAACTACTCTAACTAAAGGTGATGCTCCAAGAATGGATGAGACAATCCAAGTGAGTGAAAGATAGAGAGAAAATAAAGTAGGAGAGGGCTTATAAAATGGCCACACCCAAGAAATTATTCCATTCCCTATATTCGTAAGGTACAACAAACTATAAACCCCGAAAGAGATAGATACATACACAATACACTTGTGAATATAATGAAAGGAAAAAGATTCCATTTCATACAAGCTAGGGAGAAATTGGCCATAAAACATGAATTTTATTGCTTAGAAACATGCAAAATCCCTTATAACATAAGAAAAAGGTAAAATCCTTTACAATAACCCCAAATTTGAGGCTTTTAGCTCAAAAATATCTAGAAAAATTCTGATAGAGTTCCTTTGCTCTCCAGAAAATTCCCCGCAAAATGAGATAGATTTTACAATATATAGGAAATTTAGGTCACCAAACCGGCAATATGCATTAAACAGGGGTTGTGAAACCATTGATTTTGGTACTTTTTTGCATGAGCAGTCATGGGTGCCATGCCTCATCAATTCTAGTTGTTGGGATGTCATTCATTTACCTACCCTTGTCTAGGGTGGTTTCGCATTTTTCATCTTTTGAAAAAACATCGTATGGCGTACGATTTCTTCTCCATATTTTGGTTATATGGCCATCTAAAAAATGATCAATAAAATTGTGAGTAGGTCATCTAACCTAATTTTCATCTAATTCTATGGGGTTGATGACTTCTAACTTCGTGACCATAAATGCTTCTTGTCACCAACCAACCCAGGAGTTGACATCTTCACACCATGATCCATCCTACCCCGGAGGTTGGATGATAGTCTATCTCTTCCCATATGACACACTACCCGACCATCCTCAGTAGCCCATGAACTGATGGGCTAACCAAACTTGGTGACTAGACCAACTATGTCATACAATTGTGAGTCATCCATCTATGTTGGTCATCAACCCCTAAGGGGTTGGATGACATCTATGTATGTAGATCAACCTCTATATACAACATCCATCGAACCAACTTTAAACTCTATATCTTGCACTATCAAAACAATTTATCCAAATCACCCATCCAAACCAAGCGTCCTACCATATGTTGTCCAACCCAACCGACTGATCTAGTCGAGCAACTTGGCCAACTATTCCTTAAACTTAGCCAATTTTCCAATAATATTTGTCACCAACTCCAAGATTCGTCGTGGCTTGCCATCCCACCGTGAGTTAAGACCAACTCGGTTTGGCCAAACCACGAGCTTCCATGCAAACTACAAATGCATTTTCTTTTTTTCATCAAATGCCAATGTTCTAACCTTCTAAGTTGTCCCATTTTATAGGGGTGTAAAAGTGGATAACAATAAGTTTTTAAGTTTATTTCATATCTCAAACAAGGAAATTAATCCTTCATACATATCCCAAGGCATCTTTCTCGTCACAATTGTGTGCAACAGTAAGATAGAACATCATGAGACATAATAATTACAAACAATCTAGACATTGTGCATTGAAAGAATATTTGAAAATAACAAAGTTCATCATTGTAATTCAAGCTAAGAGGGTCATCATAACATATCAGTCATGTTTAATCTACCATCATCTCTCCTTGGTGAGATGGTTGATTAGAACTTGGTGAGCTTATTAGGTCAACTTAGTGAGTTGGTTGAATTGATCTAAGTTATCCAAGGTAAGTTGATTGAAGAAAATAATTACATGAATAATATAACAATATTGAAGTGATGATAATGAACAAAGAGAACAAAGTGATCCCATATTCAAGGGGAGATCTCATAAACAAGAAAATCTCATTAAAGATATAACAAAACGTCATGAGTCAAGTAATTCATTGCAAGAAATTTCTCTCCAAGGGAATCCAGGTATGTCTTCTATGATGGAAAAGCTTCTCCACAAGCATCAAGAGTTAGTTCCATAGCAAGCTTCCTAAATTGCTTCGTGACCAACATTGTGTCGACTCCTCGAAGTGAAATTTCCATGGATTCAAGAAATACTCAAAAGTAAGCCAAGGAAAAGAAGTTTTTCTATCATGCCAAGCATTGAAGAAATCTTGGGACTCCTAATTCTAAGAGAAGAAATAATGCCTTGACAACATCCAACTTCTTCAAAGGGCATCTCAGTAATTAGTATGTTTAAGTGGCCAAACATAGGATTTAAAATACTATTAATGACATGACTCCATATCACCATGAGTTAACACACATCTCATTGGGTCACAATTTACACAAGGGTGACTCTCGAACTATTCAAGGAATCTTCTTCCCACCTCCTTGCTCAAAATGAAGAATACAAGTAAAAAAAATTGTAATTAGAGGAATTAGTACAAGCTATTAGTGATTACATCAAATCCTTATTGGAATCCAATTTAGCATATTGTATTATAGTAGAAGTTATTCTTATAATCAAAATTTTTATTTAGAGGAAATAAAAAAGCACAAGGATACATGGTGTAGGGTAAATTATATGAGAAGTGGATTGAGAAAATCATTAAGCAAGGTAAGGCATTATTTCCAGATGTCATTTCTCTCATCAAGTACATTCATACAATTTTTTCTAAAATAAATAAATAAAAAGAGGAGTTTGTAAAAGAGTTTAATCACTTAGATGATATGTTCCCATTGGTGGTAAGGGATGAGCTCCTTTGAATCTCACACTCTTGTAAGTAAGAATGCATTTTCATCAGCCTTCGATAACTTGTCTTAGGTATGGATCCACATCATTGATATGAAATATGGAATGATCAAAAATACAATCTTTGAGTTGGAATCTTATGGATAGGATGTTTTTAATATCTTTAATGAGGCCTATAATTGTGTTCGGAGCTTGGGTTCCCTCCTTTCACCGAATATTCATCACCAGAGGAACCTATTGTTTCCTTCCATGCATTGGTCAAGAAAGAGGTAGGTGACTCTATTTTAGTCAATGAAGACAACTTAAAGGCCCTAGCCAATATTAGAAGTTACATTTCTACAAATGCAAATGATCATGATGTCTCGATCAATGAAAAAGGATCATTGAGGTTCCCGAACATGGATCAAGATGTTGGGTTATGTGTGCATTCTAGATGCAGACAAGTTGGAACTCGCAGCAGTGAAATTTAGTAAGGATTTTGAAGACCAGTAGTAAGGATCATGAATCAACAATTTCTTCATCATAGGGATCTTCTTCATCAGATATGGAAGATTATTTATTCTTATCTCTTTCTCCCTCTTCTTTCTCTCCCCTTTCTAACTCTTCATTGAGCGTAATCATTGTATTTTTATCGCTCAATTAAGTTCCTTTATAAATTTATATTGTAAAATTCACTTTGATTTATAAAAAGGGAGCTTAATTTTCAATTACTAGGAGGATGTAAATTCACAAGTTTAATGAGATCATGAAGAGTAGTGTGGGGGTGGGTGAAAGGTCAATACAAAATGCTATAAATTGGAAGGGCTTCTCCATTCCAAAGGATCTATATTTTGAATATTTTTACTTTGCACCAAGTGGGAATTATGTTTTGGTTATCGAGAATTGTATCACCAACACATGAAATAAAATATAATTTTCTTCCATTTCCTACTCTCATGTGTTCTTCTATTTCTCTCTTTTATGCACTTTGTAAGTATAGTGATCAAGAAAGAGCTCTGTATCTTTGATGAATGAATCTAAGAAATTTGTGGTTGGGTTTTTATTATCACTAATAGATTCATCATTTCTTTCCTCTAATTGAATGTTGAAATACTCCGGTTATTAGATGTGAACTCGTGATTTCCTACTCACAATAATAACCTCCCTCTCTGTTAAATTCTCTCCTTTATTCCTCATTCCTTAAATTTTGTCCCTTATATCCCATAAAATCACATTACCGCAAGTTCAAGTGAAGTGTACTTGTATGATATGTGGCCTTATTTTCCACCCTATAACATTTATATAAGAGTACATTAGTTTACATTCATTAAAGGAATCCTCCCCATACACAAGAAGGAGGGAGTAACCCCATTAGCATTTGTGGAAACACCTAATTTTTCATATGACAAAATATTTCACTAACACCTTTAGAACAAAAATCCAACATCTAGAGCATAAGGGTATTATTCAATTTGCTACACATCATTCTTATCCAAATTCATCTCCAATTAATAAACCCCAATGGGCTCCCAATTATGATCCCTCCATCTCTAGTGAGAAGAAACCCATAATTACTAAGGTTCCTTATCCGGTAAGTCAAGAGTCATCTATCAAGCCCAAAGATCATACGAACTTTAAAATTTATTACCCTGTTATCTCCTCTTAATAAGTCATCCAAATTGTTGCCAATACTAAATAAGTAACCACCATTAAAGGAAGAACAACTAGTTTCATTTCCAAAAGTTGAGATCCCTCAACAACCTCATCTAATTAAATGTATAATTCATCTTTTCGATCAAGCTAATGCTTATATTGATTTTCGGAACACATTTAAAACATTTCCACCACGGCATGGTCTCTCTCACCTCATCTTATCAATCTCCATCACTTGCACACTTAGGGTACATTGAGATCTCCCCCAATAGTTGTATATTATAATAAGCAGTTACCTATCCATACTATTCATATACACATCTATACATTACTCTTGTTTTGTAATTCACATAAATATTTAGAGCAGAGATTTCTCTTATCTACACTATGTGTAAACCTTGTTACATCTATTCATGCTCCTATGCTACTCCATACACACTTTTCTACTCATGTTTACTTATGGATCCTTCTACTCATGATGCACATACTACTTTCTATATATGATATACATCCTTTCGTGCACTATACATACTCTGGATATTCTTACTTACAATGATCACATCTATTTTCCATCAGCTCTTGATATACACACTTGGGGGCATTACACATTCTCCCCCATCCATCACTAATTTTCTATATCATTTACTCATATCATATATCCTATACTTCACACTTTTTACTTCATGATAAACATTTCCTAGAATCTATTCTCAATCACATACAATACCTTCATTACCTAATGACGCACTCTAGTGCTACGGTTCACACTTGATTGTTGAGTTAATAATTCATCAATGAACCTCACATCCTCTAATATTTTTATACTTCATGCTCAAGGTGCTTCACAATACATCTTTCCTAGCATCTACTACTCTCTCTCTCTCTCACTTTGTGTTTCATGACTATCTTTCCAAGCATCACCACATTGTTTGTTCGCATACTTCATCTACATTACTCGATGATGCACTATTTTCCAATGGTTCATACTTGAGTGTTCAAGGAATAATTCTAAATGAGCCTCATCTCACAAAAATTCGCTAGGGGGAAACATTTCTCTCACTATCTACACATCCTACATACAACACCATCACACTCACACAACATTTGCATATCTTAGTTGCATTTACTATTTTTAGCTTATATTACTTATATGTTGCACTCTCGCTTACTATGTTAGTTGGATAACTAATATTTAATTATATTTTCCTATATACACATATGCATTCCTTGGTATCTTGAGGTGAATGTAGGGCCTTTCCATATTTTTACGTGGTGTATGATGTTAAACACTATTATTTTACCAATCCCACCGAGGCTCTTGGGAATATACCTTCGCTACTCTCATACTACAACACATCACAAAGTTATATTATTCCATTACCTACTACATTTTATTACTATCACATTATTTTTCATTGTTATATACACAATTTGACATACTACTTATCTTTCTAACATACTAATTGGTGATTCATATGTAGAATTTTCCATGCAAGATCAATGCAACTAGGGTTATCCGACATTTCTTGCTTATTATTGTTTGTCTCTATTTACGGGCTATGCCCTATGTCATGCTTGTTCAATTTTTACTTATGGACTCTTCAATCTTGATATTCTTGTGAAATTTTGAGCCATGTCCCATGTATGAAACCCACTTTTCATGATCATTATTATCTTCATAGTTGTTTGTTATATTTTATTCTATTGCATGATATATTTTCTACACTAGCACTGGGTTCTAGCCTCTTTTGTTTGCATGTGTCCAGGTTTCTACCATGCACGTCCCCTACCCCCTGCAAGTATCCACTCTCAGATACGCATATCAGCCTTTGGTCCTCTCCTTTGGGCCATATTCTCCTACATTTGTCGCAAGAACCCAAAATTTTGGGGGAATCTATTGGGTGAACAAATCACCCTTACAACAACTTAGATCTCTAAAAAACACATCGAGAATAAAAAATTAGCACATGCACACAATTATAGAATGGTTCAATCCGACTTGGAGCTAAGAAAGAGAAGACACTAGCACCCAAGAGTTGATAGTAGTAGTGGGCACTTTTGTCCACCCTAGAAACTTATGTCCCAAGGGAAAAATAGTCAATTTCTTAGTTCATAAAAATATACAGCAATTATCTAGTACAAGCACATTCCTCTAATTATATAATGCATTCAATATGTTATAACAGAACAATAGGAACATCAAGTTGCAAATTAGGGACATGTCATCTGTAGTGGTGTTTATTGGGAAGCATCATGGAAGGAGATAAAAATGATACCTCTCTCCCCAACACTCTTCTCTTAGCATGAGATCTCCCAACAAAATCTCTCTTGGTGTGACATCCCCAAAATACTTGATCTTTGCATGAGATCACCCAAAAACCTCACCTTTCAGTAACGATACACTCTAATCCAAAGAACATCTCCAAGAAAAACATGATAACTCTCTATCCTTCACTTTCTTATACATTGGTTGTGAAAATTAAATATCAAAAATTCATATGATGTTCATTAATCTACAATCATTTAATTATCAGACCTAGGGACGTAAACTTTCAATATTTCCAAAGTGATGCATGCACTTATAGATGTTTGAGAGGTGTAAAGATAATATTTTTTCACTACAATTAGGAAATAAAAATGTTGAAAATGAAATAGATTATGACTAAAATGAATACTATGGATATGGAAAAGCATTTGAAAATATAATATAGATAAAGAATAAACTATTGTAATTCTAACCATGCAAGGAATTAAAACAACAAACAAAAGGAGAGGGTTAGAAAACTGCAAGTGGTACCTAGCTTGCATGTGTTAATCCATTCTAATGCATGTGTCTACAATGAATTGATATAAATCAGATTCTTATTTCATCAACATGAATATTACAAGTGGAAAATAAAGCAAACTCCCTATCTATGGATCTATCTCTATCTCACTATATCTTTCTACAACATTAATCTTTCCTTTTTATATCTTTCATTACAATGGAGGTGTGAAGAGATAAATTCTTACAACTAGTTCCATCTGAATTAAAGTGAAATATATTAACCAAACACCCTGGAAATTTCATGCATGAAAAAAATATTCAATAGATGTTCTCATACAATCACATAACTTAAATAACCTATCATTCAATCAACGAGTTGTTAAGTTATGAGGTAAATCAATTATTTCTTTTCTTGAGTTACAACGCATAATTAGGTTGAGTCTTCTTATTATTCACATAACTGCTTCTTCTATCAACATGTGTAAGGTTAGCTATAGTGTTCATGTTGTGTAAAATCCTTAGAATCATGACTATATGTATGTGTGTGACCTCTGTTATCCAAAATAAACCCCATGCTTATTTTTGGATAACTCCTCCTTCTTTTCCTTTTTTGGCACTTAAATGAATTTTTGGCATGCTTCAGGTACTCAAAAGATTTTGGAAATGATCCCATCAGATAGGATTTTTCCTCACCTTTCTAGAAAGGTAAAATTTTCCTCCTAACTCCTTGTATTTCTCAAGTTATGGCTCAATGGAGTTTTTTAGGGAAATTTTCCGAGAAGGCCCACAACTAGTACAAATGCACCATGTGGCAGGGTGGAATGGCGGGTCAGTGGAGGTAAGTTGAAAAAATTTCCAAAGATTGGGTGGGGTGTAAAGTAAAATTTTTTTCTATGGGGAGGAAAAGAAATGGCTTGAGGCCCGCACCTAATGAGGAGGCGCCATGCGGCGGCGGAGGTCGGGACAATGGAGGCGAGTTGGAAAATTTTCCAAAGGGGCTCTGCAGGGAGGAAGGAGAAAATTTTTCCCGAAGGCCCATGGACCAATAGGAGGCCGACATGTGTCTAGCTAGAGATGGAAGTTAGAGGCATGGAAGGATTTGGTGAAATTTTCCAAAGTGGTCAAAAGGGTGCAAAGGAAGAAATTGGCCCACAGGCCCGCCAAGGAGGAAATGGAAATTTTGGTTAAATCCCCGCGGACCAATGGGAGGATGACACGTGTCCTATTTTTGGTGGAGGTCGAGGTGCGGGAGAATTTGGAAATTTTTCCAAAGTGGTCAGCGGCATCAAAGGAAAAATTTGGAGCGTGCCGCAGCCTAAATAGGGGCGGTGACACATGTCCCAGAGTGGTGGGGGGCGGAGGAATTTTGGAAATGTTTCCAAAATTCAAAAAAGGGTAGAAGGACCGTTTGAACCCGTGAACCAATGGGACGATGACACGTGGTAGTGGGGTGGTGGGGCATGGGGATCTTTGGAAATTTTTTCCCAAATTCAAAAAAGGGAAAATTTTAAAGTTTCAGCCCACCAATCCATTTTTGCCCTATTTTTTCCCTAAATCTTCAGAGGGGCATATCTTTTGATCTAGTGCTCGGAGTTTTCTGTTCTTGGTGTCATTGGAAAGATGGTAAAATTCTCTACATGATGGAGGGTTAAATTTTGTATTTTGATGGAGATTTGTAGGAGAAAACTAGAGAAACATCCTGGCATGCAAAAACGCAGAATGGTTCCCAACCACAAAATTTAATGAAGTATGGGTCATTTTTGGATCTACAAAGAAATGTACTTTGAAGTATGGGATTTTCCATGGGATGCCATCATTTTTATAGGATAATTAGAAGGATTTGTTAGTGGTTGGAGTTGCAAATCAAATTTGCCTGCATTTTTTCACTTTTCTTCATTCTACTTCATGATAAAAGCTAGTTTTGGCTCATTTGTAAAGGTTTGTTCATCTTTTTGCTCTTCCCTCCCTTATTTTATTCCCCAAGGTTGAAAATGGAGTCATAACCTCCTCCCATGCTTTGTAATTGCATTTTTTGTCCTTTTGTCATTAAAATGATGTTCTGTGCAAAAACTTCCTGAGCAACAAAACCGTGTTTTTTTGATGCATCTGTCCATCCTTGCTTGTTTTTTTTTCTTGTTTTTTTTTGCTCTCTCTTAATTGTAGGTATTTTTACATGTTTGAATGTTCATTGTAGGTTTGGAGCTATGTTCATGGAGTTTTGGAACATTTTCTATGTGAAATCTATCCTTGGGCCTGTGATGCACTTGTCCATCCTTCCCATTGCTCACCTCTTCTTGTTCCATGGTAGTTTTGATAGATGTTCAACATTTTCCTTCTCTGGTGTATCACCATTTTAGTGTACGATTCTATTTTTTTCTCTTTTCTCTCTCTCCTGTCTCCTTGAACTTAGATTAGGATTAGATTAGCTTTCTGCACTTTGGAATAGCTTGTGGCGGTAGTTTAGAAAGAGGAAACAACCTTCTCTCGGAGAGCTTTCTCCATTTGCAAAGGTCCCACACTTGGGGAAAAGATTCCATGTTTTTCAATCACACTAAATGACCCAATTCTCACTTGTAGATTTGAAGGTCATTTAGGGTGTCGTTGATTTCCACTAACAACCTCCTTTGGTCAGTGGATGCTTTATTATAGATGGTTTCCTTTGGTTGTATGTCGATCTTGTGTATGGATCCTTTGTTGCATGTTAGTTGTTGCATATAACAACTTCTTTGTAAACAAGGCTAACATTTATACAAAGAATCATTTAACATCATATTTTAATTGAAATAATAAATGCATACTCATAATCTAAAAAATAAAGTAAACCTTAGTAATAATTATATTAACTAATATCTATTCCATGATTTCAAGTTATAATGGAAATGTTCAACAATATCACCGAGAAATAAAATTTTAGGGGTACAACTGGATACACAAAATATAGAAAATGAGGTGTTTAAAAATAAATAAAATGACTCATCACACCCCCAGACTTAACATCTTGAATGTCCTCATTCATTTTTCTCGTGGTTCCTCCTCAAGTTTCTTTGGCTCCATTTGTATGATATTTTATAAGTGCATGAAGTCAGTCGATGTATATATGTTCTTCCGCTCGGTGAATAAGTACCATGAATTCCTTTTGTATATTTCCATGATTGTGTCCTCTATTATTTTGGTCCGAGATTTCTTAAAAACTAGAATACTAAAAAGGAAACTATACACCGAATAATAGAATAATTTAATTTGAATTCATTCGGGATATCTTTACATAGATGGAGCATACAATTTATAGTGTTTGATCTCCTACAAAGGTGGAGTCAACACTCATCTTCAAACCCTACAATCTCTCTCCATGAATCTCTCATATTTATCCTTGGGATATATCTCTCATGCCTTTATTATCTCACACACAAAAATATCTATGTGAGTATTTCTCACAACTCACCCAAATACTAATACTAACTATTACAACTATATTATTAATTGGAGTTCTATAAAATCATTATTAATAATATTACAATTTATTAATAATGTCACAATATATTTGTAACATTCACTCCCCTATCGTTAACATTATTAATTCCAAATATACACTCCCCTAATGTTGACATGGTACAACATAACTCCTTTTTCTGCAACGTGTTGCATGGGATTACCTCATAATCTAGATCAAAGAAAGGCATGTACACTTCCAACAGTTTTGTCTTGCTACACATTACAACAACTATGTGAAGGAACGCATCCCACATTTACTCCACAAAAATAATGCACTCAAAATTCCACTAGTAGATCAACTTCATAAACAAGGATGGCATTCAAAGGACCACTACATTAGTAAAAGTTTATCTACCTTTTTACATCTATATTTTTCTAGATCTACCACCGACCCTTTTCAAATATATGATTGTTACAATAAAATTAGAGACATAATCTACAATGTTTTCTTCAGGAGGTTATTGTTGTTGCAAATCAGCAAAGACCCTCGGATGCAAATCGGTTTCTAAATTGATGTTTTAGGCATCTAGTGTGATTGCACAACATTGAAACCTCTCTCTAAGTGTGGGACTTATAAAAATGAGAGAGAAATCTCCATATTAGATGTTAGTTCCTCAAACTCCTCTGATTAGATCTATTATTTGTACAACTACAAGGGTTTAGATCCTAATTTATCCTAGATTGCAAGGAGACAGGATAAGAGATGTAAAAATTGAAACTAAACTAATAAGGGTGATACACCAAAGGAGTGGTGAACATTTTTGCTCATGTAAATAAACACAAATCAGAAATTGTAACATAAAACATCATGCACAAAGTTGATAAGTCAGTAATCAAAGGTTTGAAATTAAACAAACAACACATACAAAGAACTCAAAAGCATTCACAGAGCAGAGCTCATTATTGTGATTTTCAACATCAAAATCCTTGCATTCCAACACCAAAGAGGTAGAAAACTATTACAATCCATGAAAAGGTCCGATCCTTGCAAAAATCACTTGCTGAAGGTGAAAATAGAAGCTTGCTGTGTAAAAAAGTGTTCCACCTTTGAAAAATGAGCCAAATCTAGCTTTTACAGTGCATGGGTTGAGCCTAGGAGAGAGAAAATGTGAAAAAACGTGGGAGCCATTCCCCATTGACCAAAATGCATTAAAAATAGCATAGAGGTCCTTACAAACCCATGCCCTGACATTTTTGACCATGCTGGAGAAGAATGCGACCCATTTTGCATTAAAATTGGTTGTTGAAACGTCGCTGTCCATGGGCACGTACGTAAGCGTTTTTGATTTCCCCCTCTAAAATGAACCAAAATTCAAAATTGACCATGGAATATTGTAGAAAATTTCACCAGATTTCCATTTATATAAAGAACACAAAAATCGAGCTCTGGATCGAAAGTTATGGCGATTTGAAGTTTTAGGGCAAAAACAGGCCAAAATCGGATCGGCGGGCAAAAAGTTTGAATTTTTACCCGTTTGGTCTTTGGAACATTTTTAAAATTTTCCCCATGCTCCACCACTCCAAGTGCCACATGGCACATTCTGATTGGGCGCAGGCCCTTCCTGACCATTTTTTCCTTCGGGTCACTTGGTGTTTTTCGCCCTTGGACACATGGCAGCTCCTGATTGGCTGCGGGCCTTCTAGGGAAAAATTTCCCACCAAAACTCCGCTGAGCCATAACTTGAAAAATACGTGGAGTTAGGAGGAAAAATTTACCTTTCTGGAAAGCTGAGAAAGAGCTCTATCCAATGGTGCCATTTCCAGAAGGTTTTGAGTTCCTAGAAAACAAAATATTCTGACTGAGGCACAAGAGAAGGAAAGATGTAAAGGAGTTAGCCACAAAATGAGCAAGGGGCACATTTGGATAACAGCTTACATATAGGAATTTCTCACACATTACAATTGAATAGGAATGTGACATCTATTCCTATTTTCACAAAGTGAAAATAAACACACAATTTAAAAAATTCCACAACTTCATTGTGCAACCCCATCGCTTGCGGCTAGTGACAGTCACCGATTAGCCTCCTTCATTTGTTTCTGAAAGAGGGTTTAAAACCCGCAAGAAAGGATCATGAGGGATGGCATGCACATCAACAGACATGTGAACGATAGTGTGAAGATATCTTGGGAGGAGCAAGCATCAACCAAATGTGCATGCAAAGATTTGAAACACGGGAAAAACCTAGTTAAGACATTAAAATATCCTCTATCTCATAGATCAAATGTAGTGTACATATAGGAGGTGTTGAGTAATCCCCAGTGCTTCAATCATGACAACTTGAGTAGAGAGAGGGAGTTACATTCTCATAATAGAAGTGTAACTCCCAATGACACATTGACGCACTGATGCATAAGAGAATCTCATAATGACCCCTAAATGACACATGGACCTACGATCTCACATAAGTGAGATGAATCACCTAATGATGTGGAAAATAATACAAACCAACACCCCCCCTTCATCATAACTTAGGATGAGGCAGAAAGTTAGAAATGAGAAATGGGTCCTGGAACAAGGCCTAATGAGGTGCCCACATACAAGAAAAAGGTCCCAAGCAGTGAAGGAAAACCCAATGGGAAAAACATCCACCACAAGAGAACAAAACACTTTCTAATCTAAGAAAGATGCCAAAGATGGGTCTCAAATATAGACGAGCTAGAAAAGGTACCCACATATGAAGAGGAAATCTCTTAGAAAGAAGAAGAAGAGAGAAGAAGAGGGAGACAAGAGGAATGCGGAAGATGCCATGGATGGATCAAAACTCTATAGCTCTAGGAGGTATCCCAAAATAATTTTTATGATGAGATCCTCTCGCCATATATGAAGAAAGAGCCACTGCGCACCGAACTATGTGCCTACCCTTAGGGAGGACAGAAATGGCGTGGCTTGAAAGTCCACCACTCCGTGAAGGAAACCAAGGCGAGCACGAAGAACTCGAGTCTGGTCCATGAAACTGTGACATAGGTCTAGCAAGTGAGTGCAAAGAAATCGAAGGTAATGTTATGAGTACGAAATATTAGAGTATGAAAGGTGAACACCTATAGAGAGGATGTCTAACTACTATGAAGGCAACAAAAAACATCCTCCACAATAGAATAGGGATCCACAACCAAGGGTGGATCAATGAAGGTCTTCGGAAAAGTGGAAGTGGTAAGAGTCCTAGAAGGGTCACTCCCAACAATGGAGATGATGAACTCCTCTGAAATACCTATAGATGGATGAGGGACTTATAGTGCATCACAAGTGGACTCTGCGAAAAGATGACAAAGGTTAGGCAGATACTCGTCCCAATGAGGGGGCTCAAAAATAGAAGAGCGATGTCAGATAGGTATGAGTCATCCAATGAAGGTAAAGGAGTGGAAGGGGCCTCACACACTGGAAGTGGAAAGGAGGTGGGTGTGATGAATGTATACGAGTATATAGGAGACTACTCGATATCTGATGAGATGTGGGATGTGCCAACACTCTTTGGAATAGTGAGAGAAAGAGGAGAGAAGCCCTCTGTAATTCTCTCTACATCAAAATTGGGTACATAATCCTCGTCATCAGAAGTCGAACCAAACGAGTCTATATCAGATAACCGCCATCACACAAAGAAATGGAGGAGACAATCAATCACCAAAGAAGCAACAACAATTGTAGTATGTGAAGGGTCTCCATAGAGGGACTGAAGAATGCTCTAGAAACGGTGAGGTGGATCTGAGTCTACCATGTGAAACTAGAGAGATCAAGAGACATGCATCATCATGTGACCAAAGATGTGGTTGCAAGTGTCAAGAAAGTCCTCTAGATGACGATGATCAGTGGGTGCAGAACTGGCCCAAGTAAGAAGGGTAAAAGAATCTCATGGGTGAAGTAACATTCCATGGAAGCACATCAAGGAAATCCTACGATGCTCAAGTCTGGAAAGAGCACTCTCCATGATGCAAAATGCAAGATGCAAAAAAGCAAGATGTCAGACTCGACCGATAATATTTCTACGTGTGAAAATCCAAGAGTACTAGTCAACCCCCCAGGAATGTGGCACTTTATAAAGTAGTGTATTTACAAAAAATGACAATGTCATCATGTAATGTGTGAAAAATAATTCAACTTTGACAAAGGAAGTGCTCAAAAATGTATTGGTACAAAGGGCTTGTCACACAGGAAAAATAAATTGATATTATATTCATCGTGAATTACAATCAATAATAAGGCTAATAAATAGCCATGGAAATAGAAAACCAACCTCCTACAAACCAGGAAGTCACACAACCAAACAACCCATTAATATCATTACGGGTATAACAAAAATATATTGTTGAAACAATATAACAAACCTATATTATTAATAATGAGTTACAATGTAACTCATATTAATAATATTACAATATATGCACTTATTAATAATGAGAGCACTATAATATTTTCCTTACATTCCCCCCCTTAGTGCAAACATGGGGAAAACACCATCTTCAACCAAGTAGCATGCCGCTCCATAGCCTGCACATGGTCTCGATCCTCAACACCGACTATGGGAACTACATCATCCAGGGACCGTTCAACCAATTCACATCAACCATCAAATCAGTTTGATCAAGAACACTTCCTACAATAGTATCAATGGTACAATTTATCATCACAGGGGACACACAAGCACTGCACTACACATAGGAATAGGGATGCTCATATGTTCTTATTCATCACACAAGACACAAAGATGTCACTAAAGCAGTTTGTGGCCTCTGAGGTAGTGACGAACTCAAGGACTCTGATTGTCCTCCTGCCTCCGTTGCCTCCATCCTCCAATAAGAGGATATCAAAATAGATAATCTTCATCACTTGAATAATTAATAGGTTCATTGTCACTTGCAGGATTAGAATAATCATCCCAATCTTCTTCAGTAGCTAAATCCTTTTGTTCCAACTTATCATCTAAGAGATCTTGAGCTCTTTTCTTACAATTCACAAAACCATGTCCTGGTTGTTTACAGTAATGACACAAAAGACATTTCTTTGACGATACAAACCTTTTTTTACCTTTATGGAATGATGATTTATTGTTTGTAACCATGACACTTTCTTCTTCTGGTACAGACCTTTTGATTTTTTCTTCCTCATCAAGCAAAGAGGAAATTAAATTTTCCAAACTAGGATTGATCTTACTAAGAGTAAAAACAATACTTGAATATTCTTTTGGAAAACTATTTAGTAAGATTGCTTTAGCATCTTCTCCATCTGCCTCTACTTTTATTCCTACTAATTGATTTAAACTGGATCAAAACTTACCGATATGTTGAACCATATTATCATTTTCTCGCCATCTTTAGCCCAAAAGTTTTTGCTTAAGCGCTATTGCTGCACTACTGCTTGAGATCTAAATAACTTGTTCAATGTCACCGAAATGTTATTAGATGACTTGGTTAGATCAATATGATGTAAATATGCATCGAAAAGACCAAGGCCAATAATTCCTATTGCTTTCCGATCCTTTCCCATTTTGTTGCTTCATCTACATCATTTGGTTTTTGAATTTTTCCTTCGACAATGTCCCATAAGTCTTTATCAATCAATTGTAATTGGGTTCGTACTTGCCACATGTGGAAGTATTTACCATCAAATCTTTCAATTACATTTATCTTTTCCATTTTAAAACTCCACAAAATTGAGAAACTTGAACCGAACAATAACAAACTCTTTATACTGGTAGAGATACTTGACTTTAATAAAGAAAATATATCAAACTTGGGAGATAACCGACTACATACTTACCAAATTAATTTGTAGTCTTCATCCATGCAAACAGATAAAAAAGGATTACATAACATTTCGGCATGAATGTCAATGAAATATGTACCTTTCCACCGAATTAATACAATTCCCCCAATTTCCCAATACACGACCACCACGATGATGATTATAACTTTAACAAGTTGTGGTGCTTAGCGTATGCTTCTCTTGACACTGATTAGATTTCCCGCTCAATACGTTCATTCCAATAATGCAGCCATCGCATCTTTTTTTTTTTTATATTGCAATCATAGGTTGCCGACTCACCACCGCCAAGTGAAGATATAATGGAGGCCTGAATTCAGGAGGGAATCAGTGATAAAGACGAGAGATCCATGTGGGAAAAAAATGCCAGTTGGGAGAGCAGGATGTTGGCATCCTATGATTTTAGATCTGAACTGCTGCTACACAATTGTAATTAGATGAATGCATGCCTAAGGCACCACCAATATCTGAATTGGAATTCGATCTTGAAGAGAAATATCTACACGGATCGACAGGACTTGTAACCATTAAATAATAGCTAAAGCTTGATACAAAGAAACAAATTCTCTTAAATGGAGTCCAATGAACCGCTCAAACTTGCATCATAAATTGTCGATCAAGAATATTTGATAGAGCCAAGGAAAACAATTTTGAGCGAAGATTTGAGTACAATGATTTTGGACTCATTTTCTCAACCGCTTAACATACTGATCTGCACACACATACTAATCTAATGTAGAATAGACATTGAATGCGTGGACACCAAATTCAACAAATAAACTTGCAATACGGCTCAAATTTCAATGCAAAAAAATGAATGCCCTCTCCTTATCTACAACACATGTCCATCTCCAGGTTTGCAAATAAATGATACTCAAGACAAAATTATGAATGCAGACTTATAAGACTCTCATTCAGATGTTCTCGCTCTGATACCAAATATTGGTACAACAGGCTTGTCACATAGGAAAAATAAATTGATATTATATTCAGTATGAATTACAATCAATACTAAGGCTAATAAATAGCCATGGAAATAGAAAACCGACCTCCTACAAACCAGGAAGTCACACAACCAAACAACCCGTTAATATCATTACGGTATAACAAAAATATATTGTTGAAACAATATAACAAACCTATATTATTAATAATGAGTTACAATGTAACTCATATTAATAATATTACAATATATGCACTTATTAATAATGAGAGCACTATAATATTTTCCTTACAAAATGAGTAGCGAGTCAAAAGTTATAGCATAAATATGATTCCCGCAACTGATAGAAAATGCTAATAAATGTTGCAAACACATTAAAAAAATCTTGTAATGGGTGCAAAGGGTATCGTGTGGGTACTCATTAGAAATGGGATAAAATTTCAGGTAGGGTTTGTTTTTCTTGCGAGGGGGAATTAGCGTCCTACCAACCCCAGCACTCGCCTCTTTCTTTGTGAAGCGTAGGAAGGGCATACTACAAGCAAAATTACAGCCTTGAAAATTATTACAATGTCATGTGAATGTTTTTAATCCTTAAAACATTAAAAAATGGTTGTTTTCAGATCCAAACAATATTAAAAGGGATGAGGATGGGTCCTACATTTGAAAGCCATGTGGCTGGACCGTTGGACTCAAAGCAGACTAAAAGTGTGCACGAGTTGCTAGGTGGTTGAAATGCCCAAGGTAACAACAACGTGAATGGTTGAAATGCCCAAGGTAACAAAAACATGCGGGCAATGATGTGTTGGCCGGAGAGGGCTTGGAACATAGAGGAATGTTACCGCAGAAACTTGAAACAGATTAAAGGTAATGTGTTGGTTTAAGCCACGTGGAGCATATTTGACATAAGCGGTGTAAAAACAGTGGGAGAGTTGGCAATGTGAGGCAACGTGTGTGTAGAGTAACCACCAGGTTTGAAGAGACCGAGTTTAAAAGTGGATCAGGTGGGAATACTAGTCAAGCCCCAATAGAAGTGGTTACCACCAATCATTGAGTGAGCACAAAACGGCTCAAATGGATGTAGAGACCAAAAACGTAGGTAAAGTTCCCACAAAGAACAAAACGTTTGCAAAGAAAATTGTTTTAAATGGTCACGCAGAAGGAGGTTGTAGATTCCATGTAGGTTTTGAGCTAGGAGATGCTACAGGGGATTCCATGTCGAGCCTGGGCACTTGGAGTCCAATGGTAGATGAGTTGTTACGGTGAAAGGACATTCCAAGCAAGGCATGAGCAGATCTGTAAAAGAAACCGAGTGGTGAAGGCAATTCATGAACCAAGCACGAGCTACATAGACCAATGAAGCTAAGGCATGAGCTGAGAGAAGAGGTGAACGGGTGAGCTGGGGGAGCCAACTAGGGCTGAGTTAGGCCTGAGACAACAACAACAACCCTCAAAAACCTCAAAACCAACACAAGCAACAACTTCAAACTCAGATCTGCAACCTAAAATGCTCCAGAACTATATACAAACCCAAAAAATCTAGAAAACCCACGAACACGAAAAAACCTGAATAAGAAGGTGAAACCCACAAACATGAGCAAGAAAACCGGAGGTATGAACCCCAAAATCAATGCAAGAAGAGCACGAATGGAATATCCATTACGACACATGCAATGAGAACCTGAATATCACATCGGAAGCTAGAAAACACGCAAAGAAACACCGATGAGTGCATGAATCGACAAGATCTACTCTGATACCATGAAAGGGGATTTAAAACCCACAAGCGAGGATCATAAGGGATGACATGCACATCAACGGATGTGTGAATGGTAGCGTGAAGAGATCTCGAGAGGAGTGAGCATCAACCAAATGTGCATGCAAAGATTTGAAACATGGGCAGAACCTGGTTAAGCCATAAAACCCTCCTCTATCTCATAGATCAAATGGGGTGTACATATAGGAGGTGTTGAGTAACCCCTAGTGCTGTAATTATGACAACTCAAGTAGAGAGGTGGAGTTGCATTCTCAAAATAGAAGTGTAACTCCTAATGATGCACTTGTGACGCGTAAGAGAATCTCATAATGACCCCTAAATGACACATGGACCTACGATCTCACCTAAGTGAGATGACTCAACTAATGATGTGGAAAATAATACACACTAACAGCTTTCCTCCTTCCTCCATCAAAGATGTTACTTAGAAAATATTTCTTTGAGGCTTAATAACATATTGATTAAAAATTAGATGTCGGTTACCCCAAAAATGCATCCATAAGATAATTGTTTTTATAGCTTTAAGACTTTTACAATAATACATTTTTGACAGCTACAACTTTCACCAAATTAAAATTACAAAATAACTTTAATATCATATGCACATTAATAGGATTATAACACTTCTACGATACCAAATATTATTTTGGTCTGAGATTTCTTAAAAATAGAATACTAAAAGGAAAATATACACCGAATAATAGAATAATTTAATTTGAATTTATTTGGGATATATTTACATAGATGAAGCATACAATTTATAGTGATTGACTTCCTGAAAGGTGGAGTCAACACTCATCTTCAAACCCTACAATCTCTCTCCATGAATCTCTCAAGTTTAGCCCTAGTATATCTCTCTCATCCCTTTACTATCTCAAACACCAAAATAGCTACATGAGTTGTTCTCACAAGTCATCCAAATAATAATACTAACTATTACAATTATACTATTAATATGAGTTTTATAAACTCATTATTAATAATATTACAATTTATTAATAATGTCACAATATATTTGTAACATCCTATATGTCCTCATGTAGTTCCTTTTTCTAGACCAATGTTATATAAGATAGTGAAAATTTGGTGGATAATAACCAATAGGAAACCAATTTTTCCACATCCTTTAGAAATTTGAATGTATGCATTTATCCTCCTGAAATTGTGAATGATAATATTATAAGAATGCATTTATTTTCTTTGCATTTCAGGGACATTTCTTTTCAGCGCATCCTATAGGCCTATACTATCTTTGTTGGTTGTGGATCCTAATAGAAATGGGGGTTGTAAGGGGGGGCTTCATCCTTACGGTCTGGGGAATGCCCCCTGCAGGGGGGTTCGGGGGCTAAGTGCCTGGACGGGGTTCGGGAAGCACCCCGTAAGCCACATTTTATATGTATTTGTGCATTTTGAAATCTAAATCGTTCCTTATTAGATCATAGATCTAATGGGTGGTTTTCTATGTTTTCCCGAAATGATAAAAAACCTAATATCTAAAAGGGTCGTTATGTATGAGGCTCATTGTATCAGTGGATGCACTTTGTGTGAGAGAGTTTTAGCTGGATGGAATAAAAGGATTGGCTATTTCTGGTGGACGTAGCCCTTTTTTGGGTGAACCACATTAAATATGTGTCTCTATTTATTGCATTTATTTCTATTTTATGTTTTCCACATTATTCATTGCATGTTTGTTTATCTATACAACTGGTATAATCCTAAAAATTTATTGGCTATTGAATTTAATGTGATTCTTGGCTTTGTTATGATCTTCATCAATCATTTAATACACTCTCTATCTAATTCCATGTGCTTCGTGTTTTTCCATATTTTTCAATAGCTACCTTTGTATTTCCAACTTCACCCCGATCATTAGTGGTTTCTCCTTTGAAACCGCCTATACTCTTCCATTTGTTTCTCTCTATTTAATTCATTGTTAAAATAAGAGCATAGTTCCCTAATTGGAGCATCTCCAATCTAGATTACTGGAATCCATTCTTTGTGATATTCCAAGGCATAATTGTACATGTACAACTCACATAATTATAAACACAAAATTATGCAATTTACACATAATTTGGCCTTGGACTTATACTACTATTTAGAAGATTCTCAAGTGTACAAAGTACTAATTAATCCCACATTTTGGACATATTTATTTTATAGTTTATTTCATATTTATCATGTATATTCCAACACTTATCCACCTATTTCACAACTGCCCCTTTAACATTTTAGCCATAAATCAGGGCACCTCAACATGTCTTGGGGTGCCTTGGTCCCACTATGGGTGCCTCGATCTATGGAAATCCCCTTTCACTCCTTTTTGGTTCATATATATATATTGTTCATCTTTATATTAAACTCAGTCAGCCTTGTCAGTATTAATTACAAAATTAATATTGAGATCCCTATAAGTATAAAGTTATAAGACCAGAATAAGGGTCCTAGGTCATAACATTACACACTACTATCACTCCATCTAGAGTTTTTTCCATTGCATGACTTACATCCACATACTATCATACATCAAGACTACAAGATATGTATCACACACACAATTCATAGGGGATTCTATTCTATTATTACTATAGTTATTATTAAAACTTTCTATAGTTATTATTACTTGTTAATTCACTAAGTGTGATTTGCATGAGAGCACCAAGGGCACGACATACACACACAACATAAAAACATCCAGGTCCGAAATGTAGTGTAGATATTAGTGATAAGTCCACTAGCTTGGAGGCTAGGGTCAATATGACCCATTCATTTACATCTTTTATTTTTCTAGGGTTTGATACTTCTCTCTCGCATTGTGAGTTTGTTTCCACTCATCTCGACAAATCTAGCGAAAAAATAGGTAAGGTTCGAACCAACTCACAACCATACCATTACAAGTTTTGAGCATTTACAATATTTAGATTTCCTTGTACACTCCCATGCACCCTAGTCACTTCAGATCCTTCATATCTATCCTTCACAGGTCCTTGAGTTTTTGTCTACATTTCCACATTTTATTCTCAAACTGCGACAACCTACGAAATTCACTACCAATCGATAAGCTATTTCCCTCCCATCTCTTATAAATTTAGGGTTTTATTATACTTTTCATATTTGTGGACATATAATTTATGGTATTTACTGCATTTATACAACAATTTATTCCTCCTAATTAGATTAACTAGGTTTACCACTTCCTTGCATACATTTCAAATTTTAGTTAATCATTTTGGTGGACTTGACATCTCCTTCTACCACCTTGTATGGTTTTATCTTCCCATCCTTTTCCACCATGTCATATCCTTCCCAGGTCATGGCCCAATCTTTGTATCCTACCTATACACCTACCAAGATCACTAATGTAGTTACTACTCCGTAGCTGAATTCATGCACGCGCATACCCAATACCCCTCTCACTTTGTCACACCTTCAACTGACCCATCCATAAACATCGTTACTACCTTCCACACTCACATTACTTCACCTTTTGTTCAACCCATTTGTTTCTCCACTATTCACACGTACCACTCCATTAGCTACTTCCAAAGGTTATGATATTATTGACTAGCTCAAGAATACACCCGCTAAAATATCACTTTATGACCTCTTGTACACTACACCAGATTTCTAAACTACACTTGAGGCTACCCTTCACACTATTCACATCGAACGTGACCAATCTAATAAAGATTTTTCCCATCTCATTTATTCTCTTTGTAGTTTTCCTTGTTTTTTCTCCTTTACCGATGATGACATATCACCCGACACCAAAAATAACCCTTCTTCCCCTTTTCTCATTACCAAAGTTATTAGCACTACTTATATCAAGTGTGTCCTTATTGATAATGGGTTTGCCATTAACCTTTGTTCCCATTCTCTCTTACAACAATTAGGTATAAATGATAGTCTCATCTCCCATAACTCCACTCTCATTTGCGGTTACGTCTCTTCCACTCGTACATGTCTTAGAACTATACCCATTCATATTCATGTTGGACCTAAAATTATTCTTACTGAATTATACATCCTCAATGTTTCTTTTCAATTCAATATCCTCTTAGGAAGACCTTGGATCCATGCCATGCAAGTTGTACCCTCCACTATACATCAATGTGTCAAATTTCTTCATGATGGTTATGAGCATCTTTGTTACCATCGACCCAAAACCATTCAAATATTATCGCATTTATCATGTGACTTATATGGATGTCCCACCACTTATTCATTCCATTTTGAATGCTAACCTCCATAAATATGATGTTAATCAATCAACTATACCTACCTCCAATATTACTACTAGTTCTTCTCATACTATATTTACTCACCCTTCAACCATTATTTTTCCCATTGTATTTATCCTGCTAGTTTACCTACCTCCAATTCTCCTAACATCAGTTCTCCTTTCGTCTTAACTCACACCTTGACTATTATTTTTTCCACTACATGTATCCCTTCCAGTACTCCACATCCACCACCCTCTCCTCCTACCCCACCTATGAATGTCATCAATAGCGCTACCTAAATAGATGATGCACACACTTTGAAATTTCCATCGAGTCGATGACGCGGTTGATGCTATAGAACTCACTAATGAATCATTACGAAAACTTGATTTTACTCCTCTCAGTGTGGACAATTCTTATTTTGATGAAACATTTATCATCGATGGCCTAGGTGAGTATCGATTCAAAAACCCTCCATCCACTAATGCCATGGTCCTATATAAGGGCTATGTTAATAGTGTCGACACGCTTTCATCTTCCTCCCCACTAGAATTAGGTTTGCAACCCCCTTCACCTGCACTTTATATATCAATAAGAAATTTTGGGAACACATTCCTCTTGATCTTACTAGCTCTGATACTATATGTACACATGATTGCTTACCCAGGTTTGACATGACGCTTAATGACATCTTTCCACCCTCCATTTGCCCCATTTTTACTATGGTTAATTCCATATTACAATAACATATGGCTTACGGGTTTCTCACTTGACAATATTTGTTGCATGCACTACCCATAGGTTTCCATTTACACTTGGAAGATCTTGGCTTTATTATATCAGTGGCACACTTGACCCTCTTCACTCCTCACTCTCCTTCCCTATGCCTTTTGGCACTATCTCCATTGCTAATGATTCTTCTCCTACATATGTACCTAACATTTCACATTGGTGTGCCCATGGTTTTCCATAAATTACTTTTACAGATGAAGAATATGTAATGAATGCTTATCTCCTTCATCGTAATGCATCTTTATACGATCCACCTCATTCTATCACCTACCAAGTTTCCAACGCAACTCCCGCTGGTTTTGATCAAAACAATGATGATTTTCTTGATGGCATTTCATAGTCACCTTTTTCACATTATCACTTGGGGTTGCATAGACACTCTACATCCCCCCATCCCCATCCTAGCATAATTGGATTTCCCTTTCCATTTATCTCTTGCATATAGGCATATTTATCACACATTATCAACCCGTCACTACCCCATGACACACTCTTTTTGATTCGGTTCACACTAGATTGTTGAGGGATTACCATTACATTTAACCCCACACATTGCACAATAGGTTATGCACATTTCCATTCTATCATCATTTCCTTACATACCCTACATCCTATATTATCCTACACATACCTCATTTATACACAATTTATCTCATACATGCTACACTAGTCATCATCTTATATGCGTCTAGTTTTGTATATCTTTCTTAGATTCCATATTTACACTAGGTCATAATATATATGGGTCTATATTTACATTTTGTCACTACAAAATCTATTTTTTTACCACTATCACCATATCTTAATATTACCTATTGTACACGCCCTACATTTCCTACATTACATGAGTCACATAGCGCATTTATTCATCATATGCATTCTACATACTACACTAGATTCCATTACATATGGGTCTAGTTTCATCTTATCATATTTACATATTCCATTTCTATATACAATTACTATTGCATCTCACACATTACATATTCTATATACATTACACATCCTACATTACATTGTCCACACAACACATTTACATACCTTGGTCATTTCTACCACATTTTCTTCTACACGTTGCACTTGCCACCCTATGACACACTCTAGTTCCTTGTTCCATACTCAAATGCCAAGGGTTTACCAATAAAATGGACCTTACCTACATGTTACTTGTCATCATACCACATTCATCGGACTAGTAACTAATTCTCTAGGCTATATCATCATTTACACTCCTCATCACATACCATAGTAGTATACACCTTACATTAAATCACCAATATCCTCATCCATTCCACATTATACTATCACATTCTATCATCATGTATTCTATTATCCTATTACATTATCCTTTTATCAATCCTAGGTTATTCTATTACATTATCATTCCTTCTATCATCATGTAGTGGTATACACCTTAGGTTAAATCACCACTCCCTTCATCATTTCTAGTTATTCTATCATCCACTCAGCCATATATACTATTTCATTCTATCATCATGTAGTGGTATACACCTTAGGTTAAATTACCACTCTTTTCATCAATTTCTCATTATCCTCTTACATCCTATCATCACATATTATATTATCCTATTCTAAGTCATTATATTACATCATCATTTAGCCTACTCATCAATTAGTGGTATATGCTTTAGGCTAAATCACCACCTCATTACTATTCCCCATGCAATGGTTTATGCTTAGTGCTAAATCACCACCTTCAATTATTTTATCTTAAAGTGATACACGCTTCGGGCTACATCATCACTCACACCTCTCATAGGTCATGGTATACACTTACACTATAGGGTCCACATGAAACCTTTCTATACAACACATTCCCATCTATTCATCTTATAGTGATATATGCTTAGGGCTAGATCATCACTCTTCCATTCAATAAGTCATGGTATACCCTAGTCCACGCGCATATTTCTATAAATATCATCCCCATACACTCATCCTCTAGTGATATACGCTCAAGGATAAATCATCAATCCTCCATTCAACCAATTCATGGTATATGCTTACGCTATAGGGTACACGTACATCTCCCCCACATGTTGCATTTTATCACCACTACACATACACACTCATCAAAGTGTGCTAAACACAACCTACACTACTAGACCATTTCTTGATGATGCACTTTCATTTACGGTTCATTCCTGATTGCTAAGAGGGGGAAAATGAGCCTCACTACATACAATTCCATATGCTCGGGGGGGCACATTTATCTTATCATTCCATCTTGCATTCCATTCCATCAATTCATGGCATACTTGCATTGTCTTGGTAGCATTTACTCTTTCTTACTAGTGTTTTTCATTATTACTTTACAATACATGTTAGATTTCTTTCTTCTATGTCATTATCATACATACATGTGCATTCACATCTCTTTCTAGTGTGATCATAAATATATGAATTTACACACGTTATGGATGTTCACTTTCTACCCTTCCTATACCGGTTGTTGTAGGCATCCAAATTCATCTTTTACATGTGGTATTATTTAATTTTGTAATTTACATCTTATACTACTTGTTTATAAATGTTTTGAAATTTTGTTATCACTCTAACATGCTAATGGGTGTTCCATGTGTAACACTTGTTTTGTAGGATTACATGTATCCATGACTAACTCTTTGTTTCTACTTGTCTTCTTATTTTTATTTTGTATGTGGGATTTTCCATTTTATTTTGTGCACACTTGTCTATTGTTTTTGGCCATGAGTGATGTCCCATGTTTATAACCCACTTTGTGCAGTCTTCTTGTTGTTTCTTGAGTGTTTACACTACTATGTGTGCTATTTTCTCTACATTATCTATGTATTTTTACACTACTATGTGTGTTATTTTTTATACATTATCTATGTATTTTACACTTATTGCACGCATGTGTTTTTAGAATAACACTTGTATTGGCTAGCCATCCCCTTTTGTGTGCACCTTAGTATCTAACAAGCATTTTCCCTTTCCCCTTGTAGGTAAGAGCTATACAGGTGAGAGTGTTGTTGGTCCTATTTTGGGGCCACATTATCTTTCCAGGGTCATCGCATGCACCCCCAAAGATGGGGGGCATCATCGAGGGTTTTTATACTAACACAATGTATTTACACCAGTTCAAACACATCGAGTGATTTCAGACCAATGGCATCAGGTAACCCAAATAACTAGGAAAATATAAAGATCTCTTCAATAAATTTTAGCAGAAGCAGTTAGATTTGGAGGACACAGAGCATTTCCTGCATGCAGTTCTTCAGCCAGGGTGGCGTGAGATCACCTAGAAAAAATGCAATAGTAAATGATATTATTCTACCCCCTTTTTTCTCGAAATGGATCAGGTGCACATGTTCCATTTAAATTTTTTTCTATTATATTTTACATTTGCGTAATTTACACATGTGTATTTTATACATCATTTTTACATACATACATATTTGACTACTTGATTGTTTTCTCCTTGCGGATCCACCGTATGAGAAAAAAATAATCAAATTGGGGGCAACAACTAGAATAGCAATGACAACATAATGTGATGGTCCTTGCCATACTAACCATGTAGTACATTACACACATAACAACTACACATGTGTTCCACCCTAGGTTCACTCTCATCACTTTTTATGCACATTTTTCATCTTTGGAATCCACACTCCTCCACAATTTTGTTTTTTTCATTCCACGCGTTTGAGTCTAGTCCATTGGCATGTCTTCTTCTACTATCTACATCGAGTATCGTACATATCTCTATCTACTTTATGTTACCGAGATTTCGCTCACCAACATAAAGTGGGGGAAAATGTAGAAAAAAATTTATGCACTTTACACATAGTTTGGCCCGGTCTTATAATACTATTTAGAAGGTTCTCAAGTGTAAAAAGTAATAACTAATCCCACCTTTTGTCTATCATTATTTTATATTTTATTTTATATTTCCCATGTATTTTCTAGCACTAATCACCCATTTCACAACTACCCCAATATTCTATCCCTAAATCGGGAGCCCTAACTTGTCTTGGGCACCCCGATCCCACTTTTTACCCCATCTATGAAAATCCCCTTTCTCTTGTTTTTGGGTCATTTCTAGTTGTTGGTCACGTTTATCATTTTCTCGATTGACCTTGTCGGGATTAATTACTAAATTCATCTTGAGAGTCCTATAAATATAAAGTTCTAAGACCATAATGAGGGTCCTAGGTCATAACATTACAAACTACTATCACTCCATCTAGTTCTACATCCATTTCATCACTTACATCCACATAGTTTCATACATCAAGGCTAGTAGATTTACATCACACACACTTCAAAGGGAGGGATTCTATTATATTTCATGCACACATGTTATTTACATTTTCTATAGTTATGATTGCTTGTTACTTCACAAAGTATGACTGACATGAGAGCACCTAGGGCACGAAACCCACACACACACACACACACACGAAAACTACATATGTGTCTTAAATGTAGTTTAGTACTCGATGATAAGTCCATTATCTTGGCGGTTGAGGTCATTTTGACCGATTCATTTACATATTTTATTTTTATAGGGTTTGATACTTCTCTTCACATTATAGGTCATTTTCCATCTCATCCGACAGATCCATTGTAAGAAACAAGGAAGGTTTGGAACAAACTTGTCACCATACCAGTTATAGGTTTTGAGCATTTATAGTATTCAAAGCACCCAGTACACTCCTAGGTGCCCCAGTCACTTCAGATCCTTCTCATCTATCCTTTGTAGGGTTCTTGAGTGTTTTTCTACACTTCAGTTTTATTCGAGACTTGTGACAACTGCGATAGTCACTACCAATCAATTAAGCTATTTCCTCCCTTCTCTTACTGATTTCAGGTTTGATTTTACTTAATATATTTATATATGTCTACTTCATGTTATTTACTTATTTATACATTTTTTTAGTCCTTCTAATTAGATTAACTAGGATTACCAATTCATTGTATACACTTCCAATTTTAGTTAATCAATAACAACAATTAAATTTTGTGACCCATTTGTAGGTAAATTAAGAAGCATGGATCCCCTTATATTAAACCTAATGTCTAAATTGATAGAAGTAAGCTTTAACTATAACATTTATTCCTTTAATAAAATGGCATAAATGTTGGAAGGCTACCTAAATTTGAGTATGTCATTGGTCACTTGAATGGTATCTTCCCGATTCTTCTTAAGTCTTTCAATTTCCGTATCCTTTTCCTTAAGTTATTTATCATTTTCTTCAAGGTATTTCTAATGTTGGAATATTAATTCTTCCTTCTCACTTTCCTATTTTCCCTACAGCCTGTTAACATAGTTTTCAAATTGTTGCACCCAATAATCTAACAAGGTTGTCTAAGTGGCCATGTTTCTATAAGTTGGTTTCAGGGGTTCCTTGATAACTTCTCTTATAATAATCTTCGGCTTCGGTATAGCTTGTGGTAACAATGGGGAAACATGATCTAATATGGTTTCAGATGTATTCTCAATAACAATAGGAATATCCTCTTGTAATATTTCATCATGCTTAGATGGTTGTTCTGTCTCAATGTTATGAACAATATTTTCTATAATTTCTTCAACATTATGGGGAAAATCATCCCCAATTTCCATTTCAATAGTTTTTGTTTCAAGAACTACATTGTCATGAACTTCCTCTATTTTCTCTACATGGGTTATATCTTCAATTTCCTAGGTAATTACTTCTCCTTCATGCTTCTCATGGGTTTCCCCAACATGAAATACCTCTACTTGAACTTCAATCTATGCTTCAAGGCCTTATTGAATTATTTTTTTACCAAATTATTCCTCCTTATTTTCCTTTGTCTCCTCCCTGGGCTCTTGAAACTCCAAATCTACATTTTATTGATCTATGTTCATGGGTGTGGCCTCAATATTATCCTCTAACACTTATTTATCAATATCAAGTGTTATGGTTTCACTCTTTGTGGATCCTTTTTTTTTGTATTTTTAGTTCTTAGGTAATGAGAACACCTAGGTGGTGTAAGAATGGATTTAGAAGATAGAGTGGACTTGGAATATTTAGGAGTAGGCTTAGCACATTATCTATTACTTCTTGAGGTGGATGATTTAGGGGTTGAAAATTTAAGTAGGTTTTCTATGAAAAGAATCCTTTCATGAGAAATAGGTCAAGGGTTCTACTCTAGAGATGGTGGTTTCTCAGAAACAAGGGTTTCTATGGCGTGAGAAGTGGAAATTGTGGGTTTGGATTGAGAATTAGAAGTTATGGGTTCAATGTTGTGAGTGGAAGAACTTATTGTGCTTCTTCTTATTTTCCTTTCATGCCCCAATAACGCATAAATATTCTTAACCCTTGAAAAATCTCCCTAGTCCAAACGGTCAGGTGTTCTCTTTCCAATGTATGTTTGACAATGAGAGTAATAAGACAATGGTGAGACAAGGCTAAACTTCCCCTCTTGGAATCTTTACTCATTATTTTCATACATTCATTTAATAAGTTGGTAACATTAACATGTACACCATTCTTCAAATGATTCAATAACTTAAAATGGACAATATTCAATCTAGAGTATTTACCTTCATAGGGAAAGCATTTTATAATGTAATTGGAAATATAATCCCAAAATGGTTTCAGAGTTGTGCTAAATGTACCTTGTCTATCATTCACGAAGTTATCGTCTTCATCACCAAACTCTCATCGGACTGCATATGGGTTTTCCTTCTTAGGGAACAACTCACCTTTTGTAGGAAGTGTTGAGACTGTAGCTAAAATTTCATCATCTACTTTCATTGTTAAACCTTTTACATTAGCTTCTCTGTCTTTGAATGTAACAAAAATGCCTTTACTATAGATACATGGAAACCCCTGCAACTTACTGATATATCCCATCCATCCACTATCTTAAAAATACTACAATATCTATGGTTATTTGTGTAATTATGAATGGTCTTTAGGCTCATGATATATCATAACTCCTCCTTTCTGAATTCTACAAACTCCTTGAAATCTGAGAGAGAAAGTTCACATTTTGTAGCGATGATACAATAAATCAAGTGAGTGTTAAATTTTTGGAGTACTTCATTTTTGAATTATGCGACTGACTCACACACAACACAAGAAGGAAATGAATTAATTTTTTTGAATTACTGCAAACGTGTGAGGTGACATGGTGTGACGAAGTGGGGTGATATGGAGTGATAACTCATAGGGTTTAAAGGTGGTGGTGATAATTTCTATTTAAGGTCATTAATGATATGGAATACATATTAATTAAACATAATAATTTTATCGCTACTTTATTAAAGTGAAATGAGTGCACTTATCTTGAGATATGCATTGGATGATGATGACATGTGCCTTGTTGTAATTTGTGCCTTTTCTATATGTAGATTTATCATCATGATGCATGTTGAAGTTTCATGATGTTGCAGATGTTGTTTTTAGTTTTTCAGGTGTATACAATGTTATGTTAAGATTTTCTTAACAAAATCAATTGATTCCTAGAGAGGGAAGACTAACTCTTTTCTAAAGCCATTCATCTTCATCACTATCACACGTGTAATTTATTCCTTATTTAATATATGAAATCACAAGTTCTTAACAAGAAAAAATAGATTTTTGCATGTTTTTATAAGTGGACATTTAATCATTGCACCATCTCCTTCTATCAGATACCATGCACTTCTTGCATAGATACACCAAATCTTGCAAAACAGAAATTCTAAAAAAATAAAACATGTTAGTTGAGTGGTGTTGATCACCAAGAATAATCACATCACTTTTATTCACCCTTGGAGTATTCAACAAGCTGAATATACCAAGGCCACTAAACATCTCATTCTTCAGCAACTTTAGAAGATGAACTAGTAGGTTCAACTTCTGACCTTAACTCTGATGTTTTCATCTCCATCCTGATTTGGCCTCATCTAAACTATTGCATGAAGGTGCTCCTAATAGTTGGCTTTCATACAATCTCAGCCTATGACCATTCACCAGTAGTTTGAATCTCACATGATCTATGGTGGTGAGTTTTACAGCCCCATTGGGAAATATTTTCTCAATCTCATATGGGCCTAGCCATCTTGTCCTGAGTTTTCCCATGTGGTCCTTATACTTAGAGTCAAATAAGAGATCCCAATCACCTTCTTGAAATTTTCTTGTCTTAATGAATCATGCCATTTGATCCTTTTATTTTATATCACTTTTATATTATGCACAACTTGTCTCCTCATTTCATCCACTTGTTGAGTTAGAGAATCCTCTTCCTTTGAGCTTCAGAAAAATATATGCCTAGTTCAAGTACATTCCTTAGTGTCTTATGCTAAAATTCAATAGGGAGAACAACAGTCTTACCATACAAAATCTCGAATGGTGTGAATCATGTTGTTTTCTTCCAAGTTTTGTTGAATGCCCAAACTGTCTCTCGGGAGTCTGTCCGCCCAATCTCTCATGTGGAGTACAATATGTTTTGTCAAGATGGCTTCTATTTACTTGTTTGTTACCTCAACTTCACCATTAGATTGGGGGTGATAAGTAGTAGAATTCCTATGTCTGATTTCATATTTCTTAGTTGTTATAACTCTAATATTAAATGCATCATAATATATAGTTTATATTTAAATAATATAGAATAAAGTACATTTATATTATTTAAATATAAACTTTATATTAGGGTTTGGTTAATTTAACTAGGAAAATAATTAAATCGGGGATGTGTACCATGTCACTTAATAAGGTTATAACCCTTTGGTTACTTAAATATGACCTTAGGTCATATTCAAGAAATATTGAATCGAACTCATATCAATATATAAAATAATATTCTAGTGTGTGTAACATGAAGGTTAATCTTAGTAAAACTTGGAGTAGAATTGGGGAGGGAGTTACTAAACCTGGTAATTGTAAATTTTTCTCGATAGTGGATTTATTCTGTGGTTTTTACCCATTTAGGGGTTTTCCACGTTACATGTTGTGTTATGTGTACTATGTGTTTTATTTAATTTATTTATGTTGTAATGTTTTACTTTATAATAATTCATTAATTAATATAGTTGGTTATTACACCTTTTCACCCCTCATCCTGACATGGTACCAAAGCGAGATTAATAAATTAAATTTAATCCTAATGTAACCTAAGGTTGTAATGGTTGGGAAGGTAGTTAAACTATTTGAAATATTATTTAAACCCCCTTCCCATTCCGCATAGTTGGTTGGTTGGATGAATATTGCACAAGTGAAAAGGCATTATTGATTTTTCAACTGCGTGAAAAGAATTCCACTTATGGAATTACCGGCTCTAAAACTAAGTTAAGGATTGTATATTATTTTGAAATATTTTATATAGTTTGTAGGGATTCAAGAAAATTCAAAAGGGGAAGTAAAAATCCAGAGTAAAATTTGAGTTTACAGGGGAGACAACACTCGAGAAAATAGGTTTCTTTATTGTTTTCGTTGGTCAAAAAAATTCTTGTCCTCGTAATATATTATTTTGTTACATTTTTTTGAAACCCTTATTCATGTCCTAAATAGGGACCTTGAAATTTTTTCTCCTATAGTTTAATTCAAACTATAATAGTTGTGTGTTTTTTATAAAATCTTTGTATTTTATAAAAATACAATTTAAATATATATGTATAATTGTTTTTACATATATATATATGGTTTATATAAATTATATAAACAAAAACAAAATATTAAAAATTTTATATACTAATATTGGGGCAGCCCCCTCCATATGACACCCCTCCTAGCCATGTACCACTTGGCATGGCTTTCTCATCTCTGCGAGCTCTCACCCGCACCAATCACATGACCCGCGACCCCCTCTGCCTCCTGCAACCCCGAACGGAAAACCCCCTTAGTTTTTTCATGGGTTCAGTCCCACATGGGAATGGCGTAGAGATGAAAAAAGCTTTAAAATCATCCCCATTTAAATACAGTGGTGTGAATTAGGTCACACCACCCCTTTATTGATATTCGTTCACGGGCATGGTGAGGGGCTTGACTATTTTTCAACCGGATCAACCACATGTTTCTTACACAATTAACATTGTAATGTGGTTTTGGTATAATACATATGATTGACGTCGATAATAGATGTTTGGTTATAATAAATATTGGAATTCGGTTTGATAGGGTTGTATGGTTTACATTAACATTTAGGATAAAATGGCTCACTTGATTTTGTAGTAATATGACTCACCGAGTTGGTTTGCATATAATATGGCTCGTCGAGTTGACAAGAAAACCTAAAGGAGCAAGAGCTCCAAAAATTTATATATAAATTATTTTTAGAAATTGTATTTAAATAATTTGTTTATTTATTTTTTCAAAAAATATAGTAAAATTATAAATCATTTTTTCTAAAAATAGTAAAATTATCATTTTTAATGATATATTCCTATACGACGAAATTTTTTCTCATCGTAATTTTGTTACAAAACTAAAAAAAATCACTTACATTTCAATTTAATTTTTTGATATTGTTCTAATGTATTCGTGTATAAATTATTCAATTAACATGACCTCCTTTTTTTTGCATAAATTGATCGTATTTTGATTACAAGGATTAAAATCTGATAGGGGAATTTCTATAAAACTCTTATTTTAATCCTTGTTTATTAATTAATTTTATTTCTATTTTATAAAAAATGGGGTGCAATCAATTTTCAATTGATAAATCTCAAATGGTGAATGGAAATAACTACAAAATTTGGAAGATTTTATTATAGCGGGAAAAATTCATGGCTCACAAATTATGGTCAATTGTGAATAGAACTTAGAGAGATCCTACCGAATACAAACAACTCCCCGACAATGTCGCTACATATCAATAAAAATTACAAGAGGTGATGTCCATTATTTTACAAAGCATACAGGATGATTTTATGCTTCATATCGGGAATCAAGAAAGTCTGAGTGAGGTTTGGGCTCAATTGGAATCGATGCACGAAAGTAAGCATTTTCAAAAATTATTAAATTGATCTTAGATATTAATACAACTCCCATGAAGGGAGATGAAAAAGTGATAGAATATTTAGCAAAAATCAGAAATATTAAGTCATAGTTAGATGGCTGTGATAGTAACTTGATTCGGATAAATTAATTTCTTTCATTATTTAGTTGAATATTCATGAGAAATTTAGAAATTTCATTTCAATTTTGAATTCAAAATATCAATCAAAATAAGATATTCTAGATTCGCAAAGCCTTAGTGTTCTCTTGGTTCAGGAAGAACATGTTATGACTAATTTTGATTAAAAATAAAATGCCACAAAGGAACTTCTTGCTCAGAAATCAAAAGGTAAACCTTCTAGGATTAACAAGAATCAAAAATCAATTTTTAAATCTCCTAGTAAAAACAAGAAACTAGAAAAATTAAAAGTAAGTTTTCGGGGTAAATGTCATAAATGTTAGAGCAATAATATTAAGTGCATCATAATGTTTAGTTTATAGTTAAATAATATAGAATAGTTTATATTATTATTATTTAAATATAAACTTTAGATTAGGTTTGTTAGTTATTAATTAACTAACTATTTATTAAATCAGGTGTGCCTCGTCACTTAATATGGATATAACCCTTTAGGTTATTTAAATATGATTGTAGGTCATATTCATTACATCACATGAATCATTTGGATTACGGGTAAATACATGGAGTAGAAGTGAGGGAGGAGTTACTAGACTTTGGGTTGTAAAATGTTTCTCTATAGTGGATTATTCTTCCCGGTTTTTGTTAGTGTGAGTTATCTTATGTGTCCTCCTCTCATGTTGGAGGGTCATCTCACATGGGTTAGGTTTAGGGTTAGGTTTAGGGTTTCATATGTGTCATGCACTAGGGTTACTCAGCATCCTATATGTACCCCTTTTCTATTCATTTATGAGCATGCCAAGACACTCATGCTTTTCCTCTATGCAAGCTTTGTTTCTGTTGAGCAAGTTCTTCCATTACTAATTAATTTTTTTCTTGTTATCGCTGGAGCTTTCATGATTCCGTTGGAGTGCAACTACTTCGTGGTGCCTCATTTCCAATTCGATTCTCGCAAACTATTTTCATGGTATCAGAGCTAAGATCGGGTAAACGTGCACTCGATTTATTTTTTGTTGCTATTACTCTTACTTGGTTTCGTTATTTTACTCTGCATGCAAGTCTTTTGATCACCATTTTCTGGAAATTATCTTGCTAATATCTCTAACAAGCTTTCTCGGAAAGTTTTTGTGTTTTTTTCTTGTGCATGTTGTCTGTGGTTGCAGGATCCTTGAGTTCTTCAGTCGTGGTTGCTACTCAACGAACTGCTGTCCCTCTGGCATTTTTTTTGCTTCCCAGGCGTTTTTAATCACATTTGCCACGTTTTTTGGTGTGGGCAAGCTAAAACGTGGTTGCTTAGGCATTTTTTGGACTCTCCAAGCGTTTTTTAATCATTAGCCACGTTTTTTTGATTGCACAGGCATTTTTAATCATCTACCACGTTTTTTTTGCTTCACAGGGCTGTAAAAATCATTTGCCTCGTTTTTTTGCTTCACAGGGTTGTAAAAAAATCATTTGCCACGTTTTTTTGGCCTTGCTAAAACAAAAACGGCCTGGCAGAAACAAAAATGGCCTGTACACTCTCTTGACGCGGCCAGGCAACATTTCTCTATGTTTTTGCTTCTCCTATGCTAGTTGTGCATCTTATCTCTCCTGTGCAGCCTGGTCAGACGTGGAAACAATTTTTCTCAAAGTTTTTTGGTAAATTAAAGCTAAAACATGGCCTTTTTTGGCGCGGCCTGCCTGTAACCTGCAACTTCATTCGCTGCAGCCGAATGCTCTCCAAGACGGCATGTTTTTCAGTGTTTTTTGTGGTACAGTCAGTTGGTACAGTCGGTTGGTAAGTTCCTTCTTTTTTTATCTCAAAAATCCTTGCTTTTTTAACAAAAACGACCTTGTTTTTTTCATGCTATTTTTTTTAAAACAAATCAACTTTTTTAGTAAGTTTTTTAAAGTTTTCTAAACTTCACCTTGTTTCTTTAATATATGTTAAGTTTCTAAAATCAAATTTGAAATTTGTTTTTTAATTAGAAGTTTCTTCAAATATTTAAAAGATCTAAATTAAATTCTAAATCTTTTTCTTATCTTTTTTAGATCTTAATTATTTCCTGAAATTAATTAGATTTAAGTTAATTAAATCTATCTTTTATTAATTTCACATTATCTACACACTAAATTTCTTTGGCACTATAATTTGGTCTATTGGCTTTGTGTATTTTTAACCTTCCGTCGAGTGCCGAAGACGAAGGGTGAGGTCCGGGATTGGCAGGTGGCTAATTCCCCCTCGCAATACAAACAAACCCTATCTAAAATTCCATGTCATTTCCAATGAGCATACATACGACACCCTTTGCATGCGTTTCGGACACTTTTTTAATCCGTTTGCAGGCTTATTGGCTTTTTCTCATCAAATTGCGGGAATTGGTTTTTGCTATAACTTTTGACTCGTTGCTCGGTTTTGAGCACTTCTTTAGTCAAAGTTGCATGTTTTTTTGCACTCTAGATGATGGGATCATTAGCTTTGTAAATGCACTAATTTTATAAAGTGCCACATTCTGGGGGGTGTCTTTGTTTTGCTTAATTCAGCTCATTCTTTTGAGCTTTGTTCTATTCCTTTTTTTGTGGACTTGTGAGTGCGTCCGCCACAGTTTTACGACAAAGAGGTTCTTTCATGCGACGTGAGATGCTTTTTCTCACCACCAGGGTTGGATTTCACCTCCTTTCTGTTTTTTTTTCTTCGCTTATTTACGATGTTCTTCTTTTGTTACGCTCCACGAAACACTTTGTTGTGTCTCCCCTCTTGCGTGTTATTACGCTAATTGCAAGACAAGTTACCAAGTGTTTCAAATAGTATTCACGGACCCGATTGTAATCAATGCACTCAACTATAAAGTGTCGAAAGTAGGGGTTGTTATTGTCCTAGGTGGTTGTGTTTCTTTTCTGCATTTCTTTCTCTCTCTCTCTCTCACTATGGATGCACTTTCAATTCCTTTGCTTATGCCATTCAACTTTTTCGAATGGAGATCGAAAATAATAATGAAACTAAGGGGTAAAGGGTTATACCACATCACCATGGGAACTGAGACTGAACCAGCATTTACGAACTCCGAAAATCTAAGTGGTTAAACCGTAGTGATGAAGCTTTAGGTCTTCTTTGCATGTCCGTTTCTCTTGACTTGCTCTTCCACATTGAGGCATTTGAAACACCTACATCTACGTGGAAAATGTTGGATGTGATGTTTGGACAACTAGATGACATGAGAGTGCATGAGTTGGAAAACGAACTACTAGGGTTAAATCCTAGTGACTTTGAAAACCTACAAGCCTTCTTCTCAAAATTTGTCCACATTAGATTATTGTTAAAAGGATGTCAAGTAGAAAAGAAATATTCTCAACTGATCTTGTCGATTCTCTCTAAACTAGGTCCCGAATACTCTGTCTTTGTGTCAACTTTCTACGCTACAAAAGCTGTTTTGGGTGATACTTGGATGATGCCCTCCTTTGACTATTTTTCATCCCAACTCATTCGAGAATAGGAAAACTCATTCAAATGGGGTCTCTCAAGTCCAAGTCACATGCCTTTGTAGAAGCAAGTACTAGCAAGGGAAAGAAGACTAAAAAGAAGAAAGAAACTAAGGATCAACCTAAGAAAGAAACCAAGATCAAACCTAAAAATGACACAAACACTTCGACTTCTGAGCCTAGGGCACAGAAAAGCAAGTATTTGTGTTCCTATTGCAAGAAGACTGGTCACGATGAGCAACACTGTTTTAAGAAACAAATTGATCACTTATCTCATTTACTTGAGAAAAATAAAATAAGTGTTCCTGAATCAATAAAACAAAGTGCTCCGAAGGCCGAGTCTTCTGCTGCAAAAGGTGCTAGAAATGATAAGAAGAAAGGAAAGGCCCTTGTAGCCAAAGTTTCTCCTTCATCAACATGGATTATAGATTCCGGTGCCTCGCACCACATGGGTTCTTTGCATGTTGATTTTTCCAAAATCAAACCTTGTGGAATGTCCCAAATCACGATGGGTAATGACACGACAATGTCGGTTTCTAGTAGTGGATCGGTAGAGATGGATGGGGGAACATTTAACCAAGTGTTGAGTGTTCCTGATCTCTCTACCAATCTCCTATCGGTTTACCAAATTACTCACCTTGGTGAAGGAATGCGAGTGGAATTTGGTCCTAACTTGGTGATTATTCGTGAGCTTAACAATGACACTACAATGGCTGAGGGAAAGGTAGATCACCATTCACGGTTGTACACCTTCTCCCACTTTACTTCTGATTCTACACCCACTGCCTTGCTCACTCATGCAAATGAGGTTAGTAAGCTATGGCATGAGCGTTTTGGACATCTAAACTATCACTACCTTGAACAATTGAGTCAAAATGAAATGGTCAACGGGTTGCCTCGCATCAAGTTTTCTAAGGGTCTTTGTGAGGGTTGTACCCTTGGAAAGCATCCTGAAAAGAACTTTGATAAAGGAAAATCCTGGAGAGCCACTCAAACCTTGATCTTGTTCACAACGATGTTTTTGGTCCATTTCCTTCTCTTTCATTTACTAGAGCTCTTTATGTGCTAACCTTCATTGATGACTATTCGCGATATACTTCGGTATATTTTCTTAATCTTAAGTCTGAAGTATTTGAACATTTTTAGGATTTTAACGCTCTTGCTAAGAAATAGGCGGAACGGTCTATCAAGGTTCTCCGAATTGAAAATGGAGGTGAATATGTAAACAATAGGTTCATGGATTTCTGTACTTCTGAAGGGATCTCTCTGCAGCATACAGTTGCTTATAGCCCTTCACAGAATGGAGTCACAGAAAGAAAGAACTGTACTCTTAAGGAGATGGCCACTTGTATGATTCACTCAAAGTCTCTTCCTCCGTAGTATTGGGCCGAAGCGGTGAATTGTGCAAATTACATTCAGAACCGTGTTCCACACAAGGCAGTAAGAGGGATGACACCCTTTGAAGCCTGGTTTGGACGCAAGCTTGATGTTGAGCACTTTCGAGTCTTCGGATCCAAGGCTATGGCTCGATTCCCAAGAAGAAACGCAAGGCCTTGGAACCACAATCCAAACCTTATATCTTTGTAGGGTATCCTGATGGCGTGAAGGGATATCAATTGATGAATCATACTTCTCATGAGATATATATTGAGAGAAGTGTTAAGTTCGATGAGTCCTCTTCGACTTCTACTTCTCCACCTATTGAGGTTCTTCAGCTCGCTGATTCGATTCTGACTCATCAGATGATGATATTGTTGAGTGTGCTCCTCTTCTGGACCCTCCCGACCATCAGACCTTTGAGTCTTCTGATTCTGACAGTAGTGATGATGAGGACTATGTCCCTTCTCACTCAAGTGAAGAATCTTCTGACTCTGAGCCTGATCCTCCTAGTCCCCTTTGGGCCAGGAAAACTTTACAAAGTGCTGGAGATTTAGTTGGAGATACTTCGGATATGAGACGTACTCACTCAAATTTTGTTAGACCCCACTCTTTCTTCACCTCTGCTTTGATCCACGCCTCTTTCCAGGAGGCTTCTGGTATTCCTGAGTGGGATTCTGCCATGGATGAGGAGTATTCCTCTCTCATGAAGAACGATACTTGGGACCTCACCACTCTTCCGAAAGGAAGAAAAATCATTCGGTGTAAGTGGGTGTTCTGAACAAAGTATGGAGTAGATGGAGACGTCGAAAAGTTTAAAGCATTATTAGTAGCTGAGGGTTTCTCCCAAATAGCTGGGGTTGATTATACAAAACCTTTGCTCCGGTTGTGAAGATGACTTCTATTCAATTGACCCTAGCCATTTCCGCAACAAACAGATGGAAAGTCCATCAAATGGACGTTAAGAGTGCCTTCCTTCATGGTGACCTAGAGGAAGAGATCTATATGGAACAACCTCCGGGTTATGTCCAAGATTCCTCCCTCATTTGTAAGTTAAAGAAGTCTCTTTATGGCCGTAAACAAGCCCCTCGGGCTTGGTTTGCCAAGATGGAATCCTTACTTACATCAGGGTTTACTAGGTGTCACTCTGATCCAAATGTTTATATTCTATGGCAAGATGACTCCATACTCATTCTTGTTCTATATGTTGATGACTTGTTGATCACAGCAGCTCTTCCTCTATTATTGATTCTATAAAGATCGCCTTAGCCAACAAGTTTTCCATGACTGACTTAGGTCTGCTTCATTACTTCCTTGGGATCCAGATTTCACAACCTAAGTATGCTCTTGATTTGATAGCTCGGTTTCAGATGTCTGATTGCAAGTCTTCTCCTACTCCTTTTCTTTTCGGGGTTAAGTTGGTTTTAGATTGCTCTACTCCCTTGGTTGATGGTACTCTTTACCGACAGTTAGTTGGGAGCTTGATCTACTTGACTCACACTCGACCGGATTTATCATATGCTTTGTTGGGATCGTGTCCAGATTCATGCAGGAGCCACATGAGCTGCATTGGAAAGTAGCTAAATGGATCCTTCATTATGTTCATGGCACTTATGCTGATGGCATACACTATCATGGAGGGGTTGATATTGACTTGATTGGGTTCACAGATTCTGATTGGGCCGGTGACTTAGATCATCGGAAATCTACTTCTGGCTATAGTTTCTCTCTTGGTTTGGGTCCTATTAGTTGGTCTAGCAAGAAGCAAAATGCAATTGCAATATCATCTACGAGGTAGAATACGAGAGAGGAGCGATTAATGCTTGCCCACGTAAGCTATTTGGCTATAGGGTATTCTGATAGAGTTTGGCATCCACTTTCGGTGGCCTACCATTATCTACTGTGATAACACGAGCACTATCTCTATTTGCAGAAATCCATTTCAACATCAGCGGATGAAGCACATTGAGATCCATATGCACTTCATATGGGAGCTTATTCATGATGGTATCATCGACATTCAGTACATTCAGACAACTGATCAGATTACAGACTTATTCACCAAGCCTTTCACTGAGATGAAGTTTCTTCACTTACGGTCTCTTCTTGGGGTGAGGTCTTCTGTAGCTACCCATCTTCTTAGGGCTATTTAGTCCTTCTTTTCTTCTTCTTCTTCTAGGAAGATTGTGTTTGTATATGGGCACCTTATCAGGCCTTTAGTTGTTGGGCCCCATTGACACATCTTTCTTAGTTGTTTAGGAGTGTCTTCCTCTTCCATTTGACTCATCACAACCGCTACCCCAACTTCGATGAAGGGGGGTGTTAGTGTGAGTTATCTTATGTGTCCTCCTCTCATGTTGGAGGGTCATCTCACATGGGTTAGGTTTAGGGTAAAATATTTCTCTATAGTGGATTATTCTTCCGTGGTTTTTTACCCATTTATGGGTTTTCCACATTACATAACATGTCACTGTGTAATTGTTTTATGTTTTTATTTACTTTTATTATGGTGTGCACATTTATATTTCCACTTATTAATGTATGTTAACCTAACATTTAATTTAGTTGGTAAATATACCTTTTCACCCCTCGTCCTGACATGGTACCAGAGTGAGTTTAATAAATTAAATATAATCTTAATGTAACCTAAGGACATAACGGTTGGGAAGGTAGTTGAAATATTTGAAATATTATTTAATCCCCCTTCCTATCCTCCATAGTTGGTTGGATGATTATTGCACATGTGAAAAGGTATTGTGGATTTTCAACTGTGTGGAAAAACATATTCAAGAATTACCCGGCCTTGCAAAATCAAGGTAAGAACTATTAAATATTTTTGAAATATTTTGTATATTTTATATGGTATGCAAGAATTCAAGAAATCAAAGTAAAAATGTCCAAGTGAAAATAAGTGCACAGGAGACAAGACTCGAGAAAATAGGCACTCTTAATTTATTCATTGGTCAAGTTAATTTCCTTGTCTCCTGGTAACATTGTTTTCACATTTTATTTACTATGAGAAATTCAAACCCTATGTCTATGAATTTTTATAAAAGTTGAAAATATTCACATATTTTTAAATCATATAACATGATTTTAGTAAACTAAAATCTAATTTTATTAAAATAAAATCTTATTTTATTAAAATTCCCCCTTCCACTTTGATCATGGAATTTGTTTTTATGGCCACTTTACATGGCTCAATTTTAAAGGTTTAGCCACTTTTATTAAATTTTATATGGGCTAGTTGATTTTTTCTTAATATTATATTTAAAAACTTATAGATTATTAAAATAATAAATATGAATGAGGGTTTCATTGAATTTGTTTGATGACACATTTTAAAATGGAAATATTTATAAACCTACCACTTTTTGAGGCTTAACCGCCCCACCTCCTTCTCCTCATGTGGAATCTTCCACCATAGCATATGCATGCCCCCTACCACCGCTTCACTCCTTCACCACGTGGAAGCTTTGGCATATATGGCGGTTATGTGGGTAAGTGCGGTTATACTAATGTTTGAACATTAATATTAAGGCATATATACATATGCGTAGTATGTGGCATAATGCGTGATGAATAATTACAAAGTAATGAAGTTTTTTTAAGAAAAAGGAGATATATTTTGGAATGAATATCTTTCTGACATTTTTAATCTTTATTTTATATATGTAATGTATACACAAGATTGTTTTTTAGTGTATGAAAGGAGAATTATAATTTCTAAAGGTCGAGTTGATAGAGATTCAAACCAATAAGGAGTAAGAGCTCTCAATTTTTTCATAAACCATTATTATTTTTTGAAAAATATATAAATTATTTTTCAAAAATTATTAATCGTGAAAATTATTTATTTTGAAAAAATTGTAAAAACAATATAATCATTTTTTTGTTTAAAATGATATATTTTGTATGGCATAATGTCTAGATCGTTGTCATCATTTTATTGTAAAACTAAAAAAATCACTCACATTTCAATTCAATTTTTTGATATCGTTCTAAATTTTTTTGTGTATAGATTATTTTATATACAGGATCTTCTTTTATGATGTAAAAGTGATCGGGATCGATTAAGAGGATTAAAATACGATAGGGGATTTTTTCTATCAAACTCTTATTTTTTGTTTGTTAATCATTTTTATGCACAAATGGGGTCTAATCAATTTTTAATTGATAAATCTCAGATGTTGAATGGAAACAACTACAACATTTGGAAGATTCGATTGAAAGCATAATTCATGGCTCGCAAACTGTGGGCAGTTGTAAATGGAACAAAGAGAGCTCCTATTGGAAGACATGTAACTACTAATAATGTCACCATATATCAATAAAAAGTACAAGAGGCGATGTCCATTATCTTGCAAAGCATACAAGATGATTTTCGCTTCATATCGGAAATCTAGAGAGTCCTAGTGAAGCTTGGACACAATTGGAGTCGATGCACGAAGGTACGCATTTATCAAAAATTATTAAATTGGTTTTAGAGCTTATGACAACTCCCATGAAGGGAGATGAAAAAGTGATTAATTATTTAGCAAAAATAAAAATATTAAGTCACAATTAGATGGATGTGGCAGTAATTTGATTCATGATAAATTGCTCTATTTTATTATCCAATTAAATATTCATGAAAAATTTAGAAATTTCATTTCAATTTTGAATTCAAAGTATCAATCTAAACAAGACATTCCAAATTTTCAAACCCTTAGTAATCTCCTTGTTCAAGAAGAGCAGGTTATGACTAATTTTGATTCAAAAGAAAATGTCACATAGGCACTTCTTGCTCAAAAATAAAAAGGTAAACCTTCTAGGTTTAACAAGAATCAAAAATCAACTTTTAAAACTCCTAATAAAAACAAGAAACCAGAAACTTAAAATTCAGTTTTGATGGTAAATGTCATAATTGTGAGAAATTTGGACATAAAAAGAGGATTGTAAATTTAAAAATAAGTCAAATTTCAAAAATTAGAAATGGAATAAATCATATCAAAATCAAGATAATGATGATGATAATAATCATAGTGCTAATATAATAGCTTTATAAATTACTTCTAAATGAAAAGTATATTTTTTGTTTCTTATAATGTTGAAAATGAAGTTATTTTTAAGAAGAAACTACAAGTGAAAACATATAAAAAAATAGCTTATATGTGATTTTCCTTAAAAATAGAACTACTATTCATGTATTAAAAAGTGCTTACATGATCATTGTTTGAAGCAAAATCCATGGGAAGTATCCACAATTGGTGGATTATGTTTTTTGTTATTATTCTTGTATAACTTGATTATCTGATATGTTATCAATTCTTATCTCATTTGTAAAGGATTACAATAAGATAATGAAGATATTTCTTAGTATACAAAACTAAAATATTATTATATGCATATCAAATAACACTTGGGGACGCCCTTGCGTTTGTATTGGAGACGTCCAATACTGATTGCATCTAATATATATTTTCAAGAGTAATATGTTGAATTTTTTCAACATATTCTAGCATGGTTAGTTGTTAAGCATATTGTTATATTAGTTGTTTTACAACTTGTGTTTAACTTTTACAGTTGGTTAAAAGTGAAATTAATAATGATTTATATGCTTATATGGATATTGTGACTCTAACCATGTTGATGTTGTGATAGATATAAAATATATTGGATATGTGTTCAATTTTTTTGGTGTAGGAACCATTACTTGGAACAATTAAAAGCAACCAACAGTCTCCATTTCTTCTACTGAGGTAGAGAAGTATAATGGAAGCAGTGAAGAAGCCATATGGCTGAAGTGGCTGTTGGAAGAGATACACATGGAAGTTGAAGGAAGTATTCCTATTCTATGTGGTAGTTAGAGTGGTATTACTCTTGATAAAGAATCTAGTTCAACATCAGAGAATGAAGCATATTGAAGTTCATATATGTGTTATCCAAGAGAAGGTTCTCTGTGGTGATAGAGATCTCCAGTTCTACCGAATTGAAGATTAAGATTGCAGTTATGTTTATGAGCCATTGTGTGCTGTAAAATACTGCAAGTGTGTGCAATGCTTGGCCTTTTAAAGTTTCCATTGAGGGGGAGTGTGCATGCAATGTCACCTCCTAATGGTCGGCCAATTGTTGACTCCTTCTCCTCTATACTTCTACTCTGGTTTAAAAGCATTGTAAAAGATCTTGTATGATCTAAAGTAAACTAATAGAGTTTACATGTAAACTGATAGAGTTTATAGGAAAAATACAATCCAGTGTGCATATGTTTGTAAAGGAGTTCCTTGTGTTATAAAAGGCTCCTAGAGATGTGGTATAAGAATATTTCCATGAGAAACCATGAGATGTAGTCTCACAAATCATGCTTATCCTAAATCATATGTCTGATTTATGGATTCCAAATCCTTTTGTACCAAAAGGTAAGTTGAGCATGATGAAGGTGTTATAATTCCTTCAACCGATATGCTAGCCTAAAACCTTTATGGTTTAAGGATTGTAAATCCTGTAGTGTACCACAGGCAGGTAATCTATTGGCATATGGATCCCCACTTAATATTAAGGGGAATGTTAGAACAATAATATTAAGTGCATCATAATGTTTAGTTTATACTTAAATAATATAAAATAGTTTATATTCTTATTATTTAATTATAAACTTTAGATTAGGTTTGTTAGTTATTAATTAACTAACTATTTTTTAAATTGGGGTGTGCCCCGTCACTTAATATGGACATAACCCTTTCAGTTATTTAAATATGACTGTAGGTCATATTCATTATATCATGTGAATCATTTAGATTTCGTGTAAATACGTGGAGTAGAAGTGATGGAGGAGTTACTGGACTGGGTTGTAAAATGTTTCTCTATAGTACATTATTCTTCCATGGTTTTTTACCCATTTACGGGTTTTCCACATTACATACTGTGTCAATGTGTAATTTGTTTTATGTTGTTATTTAATTTTATTATGGTGTGCACATTTATATTTCCACTTATTAATGTATGTTAACCTAACATTTAATTTAGTTGATAAATATACCTTTTCACCCCTCTTCCTGACAATAACAACAAAATTTGAACTTAAGAAAGAGGATTGCAAATTTAAAAACAAGTCAAATTTCAAAAATAAGAAATGGAACAAATCAGATCAAAATCAAAATAATGATTATGATAATGCGAAAAATCATAGTTCTAATATAATAAATTTATAAATTACTTCTAAATGAAAATAATATTTTCTATTTTGTATAATGTTGGAAAAGGAGTTTTTTTCTTTCATAATTAACTTAGATGAGTTAGTAAAAATGAACTAGAAGAAGATACAACCAATACACATAAAAATAAATTGTGTGTATTTTTTTAAAATTTTACTTCATTTTTTTATAGTTTATTAAATAAAATTAGAACTGTGTTCATTATTTTTAGGATGAAAAATTGATCATATATGACATGTCTAAACTTAATTTTACCACCTATGAAATGTATTAAAGGGTGCTTACATGTCATCTTGTGAAGCAAACTCCATGAGAAGTGTCCACAGTTAGTGGATTATGTTTTTAGTGAATACTGTGATTATTCTTGAATAATTTGATTATTTGTTTTATCTATCAAGTCTTATCTCATTTGTAAAGGCTTAGAATAAGATAATGAAGATATATATTTTTTGATAAAAAAATCTTAATATCTTATTATTAGAATCTTATTATATGCATATCACAAGACACTTTGGGATGCATTTGTGTTCTGATTGAGAAATCCAATTCTAATTGCATTTAAGATATATTTTACATGAATAGTAGTTAAAAATTTTGAGCTTATTTGAACATGGTTAGTTGTTAAGCATATTGCTATATTAGTTATTATACAACTAATGTTTAACTTTTACATAAAGTTAAAACTGAAATTAATAATTTTTATATGCTTATTATGGTGTCTATATGGATATTGTAACTCTAACCATGTTGATGCTATGTGTTAGGCCCCAAAATATTGGCTAAGTACAAGAAGGCACGTGGGTGCGCATAACCTAATTAAAGAAGGGTGCATGGGGTGAAAGCACACAGGTACGATTTTAACAGGGTTTAGTAGAACACATGGTGCACACGCAAGAAAGATAGGTTTGAGGACTTATCCATATTCAGTGTTCCAGAAGCACACAAGAAAATAATCACCCATTTAGCATGTTGAGTGGATAAGGTGCCATCCTAATAGCTATATGGTCAAGAAAGGAATATTCCATGCATGCAATGGAAGGATCTAGAAAGACATCATTGCAAAAAGTGGAGAGATTGGATCAAAGGAAGTATGCTCCATTGGAGGACCACATGGACACTTGGAAACTAATTTTTATCTCAGAAAGCATGGAGGTGTAGAATAAATCTATATATAGAGATGCTCAGGTAGAAAAAAGGGGACACCAAAAGCAACATCCTATAGCGTTGGATAGGAAAAGATCTAAAGGAATAATGAAGGATCCTTTGTGTTGGGATTATGAGGACCATAGGAGTGATGGAATATTTAGAGGGATGGGCTCGTAACCAATTTTAGAATGGGCATAGTTCAAGTCACGATGCATGATTGTGATATGCATTGTTATATTGGCATGTTATGGCCTTAATGAATGTAATGTGGTTATTAAAATTGTTAACATGAATATAAGGTTATGTTCTAAAGTATATATGTTGTTCATGAGCATAAACCCTAGTGCATTTATTTTCTGTCATGAATAAGATCTGCATTTTGTTTAATACTTCTATTTTTTATCTGAATAGATGCATTGATATGATAACTCATTCTAAGCTCTTAAAATGAATGCATAGTTCTATTCTTTCATAAATATAAATCTGTCATAAATTATGTATTCTCACAAAAATCACATAAATGAGGGTGTCGACCCGCTTCATGCCTCGTGGTGATCACCTGAACCTGTTGGGTAATAGTCTAATGTGCATGGGATTAAACTATTGTTCTAAGGGTATAAAAATGACTACATCTTGGTTTCATTTCTGGTACCTCTTTTTGAAGTTGTTGTGAGAAATGACATATAGCTTGATCCCCGTGATGCGTGATGACAAAACATACGACCTTGGAAAGTGTTGAAGCATGTTTTAAGAGCATGGAGGATGTGTTTACTCAAAGATCCAACACCAGACCTGAGTTTGATGCACGTAGATGGGTAGAAGAGAACTTGTACCATGAGTTGTATGAGATGTTCTTCAGTTGTTTTCCAATAGAACTATATGAATGGCTTTCACCATATGCATCCATATCAAACTGGTACTATAAATTACATGTATGGACCCAAGATGATTATGAGAGGTTTCAGGATACATATCTCGACTTGGACGCATATTGTTGATCACTAGTGGAAAGGAGTCCTGACTAGTTATACTTTGGAATACACCAGCTATACATATTTTTTCCTAGAGGTTGTTGAGTTCACATTTCGAGAGAGCCTAGAGGATCATTTTTACTTGTTATCCCTTTTTCTATGAATATCTTGATAATCACCCTAAGTTTAGAAGAATTCCCTATAGTCGACTAAGCTTCACCGAGTGTTGGGAAAGGAAGCTAAGGTGGTGAAAGATGGCGGAAATTGTGAATGAAAATAAAGAGAAAAGAGATGTCTCAAATATAGTGAATCTCATGAAAAGGAGATGGCTAGAAAATGTGAGGTTGCAGCAGGGAGTGATGGATCTATGGAGGAAGACATTGTGGGAAGGAGTTGAGGTTCACATAGAGGAAGTGAAACCTAAGTAGCCATCACCCCATCTTGGCAAAGCACGTGAGAGAAGCCCCTTTAGTTTTTGTTGAGAGTTCATCATGTGGGATGAGAAAGGAGATCCATCGACTCACATCCGAACCCACCTAGTGACCAAGCCTTGGCGTTTGGTTTTCCAAATCAAGGGAGAAGTATTTTTAACCCAGCTTGGTATAGATGGGAGTAACCAATCTATGTCTAAGAGATGTAATTTCTTATTTGGAACATCCATGGCTATGTAAACCATTCCCGTATTTGGAGGAATTTTTAGATAGGTTTGGGTATCACATCTAGAAGTGGCATATAACACACAATTTGGCAATGGGACAATATCACAAACCATCGGTACACGCTTTAGTGGGACATTGGGAACACTAGGTGTGACCACTTCAAGCCATTTTTTGGCTACATGAGGTGGATCTCGGTGTTATAGGAGTTGGAGGACCTAGTGGATCTAGAGGATCTTGGGGGTCGGGAGGAAGAGGACCTGGTGGGTCTAGTGGATCTGGTGGTGGAGGAGGAAATGTGGGGAAACCAAATGTTTGGGTTATGTGGAAAAATGCCTCAACCACCTCCACAAGTAATTTTTGAAATGTCTTTACATTTATCATACTATAGAGGTATTGAAGAGCATGTGCACAAGTGTTAATTGCTATGGGACATGAAGAGAATCGCTACCCTTGAGTGAAAAGTAAGTCATTTTACAATAACATTACAGGGGCTACACGCACAATTGGTACAAGAAGTATGAACCACATCATATGGTAGTAGATTACACCACATTGAAGAATTCCTTCCTAGAAGAGTTCCATAGACCTAAATTTGAGAAGAAAAGCATCAACACTCTGAATGAGATCCAATTAGGAATGATAGAGAGTGTGTGGGAGTATGATGCACGGTTCAAAACTCTCTTATCAAAAAAATCCTATGACATTCACCCTTCTCAACATGCTCAATGGTTTTTTGGAGGATTGATAACATTTATTAGAAAAAACTGTCAAAAAAGACTTCACATACCCGCACGAGACCTTGGAGGATTCCCTATGTACTGAGGCTTTTGGGAGCATTAATACTAGTGTTAGCCATTTTTTGGATGCTCAAATTTCTACAATGGCCAAGCATTTGGAGAATCTTTCTGTAAAATCAGTGCATGAGGTTCGTAGTGGTCATTGGTATACAAATGTGAAGTGGAAGGGAATGCAAAGGATAGTTTCCCTTGGAAGATGGTACGTACCATGGCAGTAGACTGTGAGATTTTACATGGGGATCATGATGCAAAAAGGTTTCCTCTACTACAACATGCAATCCACAAGAATAATTGTTTGTATTACAATATTTGTTCCTCTATGACCCATGATATCAACGATTACGGAGACTAATTGACAAAATTCATGATGTTATCGATCTTGGTGTGTACCGATTATCCTTACAAGTAGTTCAAATGATGATGATTGTCACTATGAAGGGTTTGGAGATAGAGGAACCTATGGAAGGGGTTTTTAGGGGGTTTTCATGGTCACAATAACCATGGTGGAGGAAGAAATGAGTTCCCGTGATGAACCTATTATAATTGTGGGTCTACAGAGCATTATAAGTGTGAGTGTCTTGATCTATTGTAGTGCTCATGGTGTGGAAAGAAACATAAGTATGAGGAGCACCCTACATTGTTTGAGAACAATGATCCAACAACACCGGAAAGAATAAGGCATTGATATGGTGAGCATAAAGAAGGCCAAACCTCACTAGATGCTAAAAGTGGCATGTGAGTCAGGATTAGAACTTGTACTAGTGATGATGTGAAAAGAGGCCACCCGTGCTAGAGATATGTCAAGACAAAAACTTTTTGTTAGGGAAGAAGTTGTATATGGGAAGTATCCGGACCTTACTCATTAAAATTAAGTGTATCAAGATATTATGGATGTGATTTAGAGTTTACAAGGGAGATCCAATGTCTAAAGGAGAACTCAATGAATTTGGAGAAAAGGTATAATTTCGAGTCTCGTAGGAGGACCTAGATGAATTCAAGGAAGTATGTAGGATGTTAAGATAAGAGAATATTATTCCCTTGATAGGAGAATGGCTGTGGAGAAGATACCACATGCCAAAGCAGAGCATGAAAGGTAGGTTTTCCATGGAAAACTTCCTCCTAACATCATTAACTATGATAAGGAGATTACTTTGAATGCGAGTTCTTAATGGGTGGCTTCTAAGAAATATCCTCATTGACAAAGGAGTGAGGTCAATGTTCTTACCTTGGATGCATGGAATCAAATGGCAAGGCCTGCATTACAACCATATTTGAATGCGATGTATGTGGAAGACAAGACAAAGGAAATGCCCATTGGAGCCTTAAAAGATGTGGTTATCACTATTCAAGGGGCCAAGTTCACTAGGGAATTCAAATTCTTAGCACTCACCAAGGTAGATAAGTTCCCAGCATTACTTGGGCACCCTTGGTGTTACAAGAACAATGTTGACCTGTGGTTTAACAAGGGGTATATAATTTTTGAAAACAAGGAGAATTGGGTCATCATCCCCTTGACAGATGGAAAATCAGTGCCCTATACTGAGCCCTTAGGAGAAGAAGTACTTGAAAAAATTTATGTGTGCTCCATTAGAGACCCTAAGATAATTCATCCCACGGAGGGAGTTATCTAGTTTGAAGATTCTCATTCCTTGAGTGATACCACTAGCATGACATGTGATAATTGGGTGCATGGGAATTATGAGTTGATTGGGAAATAGTTGAGAGAATATGTAGCAAGGGTAACAAGGGCACATTTAGTCAAGTTCCTAGGAGGGAAGAAGTTACTAATTTACTCTGAAGGAGCCAACCCTAATGATTTCTTGCGATAAACGGAGGCTCAGTGGAAAGATGACATCCAGAGAAGGGAAATGTTTAACTATAACCTACTCGAAACTATAGTGTGTTGGTGGGATACACATCATGAATCCTTGATTAATGGCACGAGGTAAGGGTCACATTATTTGTTAGGATCTCTAGAAGAAATCACCCACTATCATCCATGACTACCATGATAAAGAGACCACCAAATTTCAAGTCCAAGAGTGTGAGAAGGCCTAGATAATAGGCACAAAAGATTTACCACCTTCATTATGGGTGCGTAAGTTATATTCAACCTTACAGGGTTATGCACATGTATGTTATATTCATTCGTAGATGTGTCATCAAATAGGTAATTGGAAGGATTTGGTAGCTGATCTCATTCAAGCTTTCACTATAGGAGTACAAAGCCATCACCGGATAAGGCGTTATAAATAATCAAGAACCTTATAATGGGAGATAGTGCCACGACGCTGAAGGTAGGCTATTGTATTTTTAGGTGATCCTTTTTGGAGATGCATCTCAATGAAGAATAATTATAAGAAATACATCTTGAGCATGCATGCATTGAAAAGGAAAAAGGAAAAATGTTCTATGTAGTAGATGATGAGGAAATGGAAATTTTGGATGTTAACCATTTTGAAGGTACACACGAAGTCATAGATAGAATTGATGAGAAAGCACAAGTGAACCATGATCCCTTGAAAACAAATAAGGTTAACATTGGGATAGAGACAAAACCTAAAGAAGCTATTATTAGGGGCTATTGGCCACAAAAATAAGTTTCAAAAGTAATTGATCTGTTGCGTGAGTTCCAAGATTTGTTCCCTCATGGGTACTATGAACTCAAAGGAATCCACCATTCCTTGGGGGAGATGAGGATCAAGTTTAAGGAAGGTGAGTGCCATTCGGAAGAGGCCTTATTAGATTAATATGAACTTATGCGTATAGTTCGAGGAGGAATAAACTAGATGATAACATCCGTACAATTGAAATTGTGGAAGAATCAAAATGGATAATCCCAATGGTCATTAGTATAAAAAAGGATGGAAGAATAAGGATCTATGTGGACTACAGTACTTGAATGCGGTATGTGTCATCGATCCTTTCCCATGCCCCTTTATTGAAGAGATTCTTGAGCGAGTAGCAATGGCACGAGGTCTACTCTTTAACTAATGGGTTCTAAGGGTATCACCAAGTCCGGATTGCAAAGGGATATTAGAGAAAGACAAATTTCACCATTGAATGGGGAATTTTTTTCTACACGGTTATTCCTTTTGGATTGAATAATGTGCATGTTGTATTATCACACATCTTGGTATAAGCATTTCAGGACTTCATCCATAAATTTCTTCAAGTTTACGTAGATGACTAGACGATGTATGGGTTGGTAAAAGACCATTGTGATAATTTGTGGCTGATTTTTGAGAGATGTCGGTAGTTGAGGATATCTCTCAACATTAAGAAATGTGTCTTTTCTACACCATTTGGAACCATGTTAGGACATATTATATGTAAGGAAGGCTTACTAATGGATCCCACAATAGTTGTAGTTATTATGAGATTGGGGCAGCCTATTAGTCAAAGCACAAAGGCATGGATTCCTTGGACATATGGGGTACTAAAATAAATTCATCAAGGGGTATGCCAAGATCGCCACGCCCTTGGAGGAATTACTAAAACACAAGAGTGACTTTCATTGGGGAGAAGCACAATAGAAGGAATTTGACACTTTGAAGGATAAACTTGTCGCTACACCCATACTACGCTTTCCTTCTTGGGATAAGCCTTTCCATGTGCATATTGATGCCAAAGGAACAACCATGGGAGAAATACTAGAACAACATAGTGAGGGGATTATTGATCACCCATTTTGTTTTACAAGTAGGAAGTTGACACCAACAGTAACAAAAATTATACCACTACCGAGCATGAGGGACTTTGTTTATGATCTACACACGCATAAGTTTAGGAAGTATCTACTGGAAACACCTTTTATATTATATATAGACCACATGGAATTGAAATACTTGGTGAAAAAGCCTATTTTTTAGGAGAGCATATGTCATTGGGTCCTATTATTCCAAGAGTTTGAGTTCACAATGGTTATAAAACAAGGGACGAGTAATTCAGGGCCTAACCACTTATCAAGGATTGACTCAGGGGAGGATGCGCAAAGCATTGAGGATACCATGGCAGACATGTAATTTTTAGGTTATGGCGCGCACCCTCAGACTTGGAAGATATCATGGTATTTCTTAAAATAGGTATGGTGTCGGACAGGATGAAGGATTTGGAGATAAAATAGTTAGTAATACGCGTTGCAGCCTACATGTTGATTAGTGGAGATCTGTATAAGTTAGGATGTGATGAGGTTCTACACCGATACATATTAGAACACAAGTACATGATAATTATGGAGTAAGTGCATGGTGGGATTGTAGGAGGACACTTTTCAGGAAATGCTACTACGTGGAAGATTCTAATGGAAGGGCTTTGGTGGGAAACCATCTACTAGGATTGTATTGAGTTTTACAAGGCCTATAACCATTGCCAACACCTTGGAAAACTTGGAAAGAGGGATGAAATTCCTTTGCATGCCAATAACTATAGTTTAAACATTTGAAAAATGGGCAAGTAGAATTTGAAGGGATAATTTCATCACCACACGAAGGACTCGGTTCACAATATATCATTACTTTCATTTATTACTTGACAAGATGGGCAGAGGCAACACCTACAAGAGATTGCCTTTGCTGCAACGACAATTGCTATATTTTTATGGGAGGATATAATCAGCATGTAAGGATGTCCTTTAAACTTGATAAGTGATAGAGGTACACATTTTCTCAATGAAATGGTCGGGATTATGTTAAAAAAATTTATGGTGTCCCATCATAAGACTCCCCTTATAACCCTCAATCGAATAGAATTGTTAAGGTAGTTAACAAAATACTAAGTCACATGTTGACCAAGATCTTTGACTTAGGAAGACAAGATTGGGATGACAAAGTATCAATTGTTCTATGGGCATACAAGATAACCTATAAAATATTGAACAAGGTGACACTGTTTCAATTGGTGTTTGGCGCGGAGGCTATTTTTCCATTTGAATTCATGTTACCATCACTACATATAGTGTGTGCAGGAGGATTGGAGGATGAACAAGATTTAGAAGAGAGGATTTATAATTTCTAGATGGAGTTAGAAGATAGAAAAGGTAAGATAAAAGGCCTGACTTTGATCTTCATATCAATAAAAAATAGTTTAAGGTTAGGCAGATGGTCTTTTGTATAATTCCAATTTTATGTGCCATCTTGGGAAGTTGAAATTCCATTGGATAGGACCATACATGATCTTGTACATCCTTGATTCAGGTGATTTCCATTTACAAGCACTAGATGGGATGAGATTACCAAGTCATTTCAATGGGAGTAGGATGAAGCCCAACTATAAATAATTTTTCTTGGTGTTTTGTAAAGAAGTCAATTTTTCCATCTAGTTTAAGGGTTCCTTTTTTACTTTCCCTTTCTTGTGTTTCCCTTTCTCAATGTTTGTTCCTTTGTATTTGTGTTATTTTTCACCTTGTGCACTAGTAACCAAATTATTTTCTAAGGTTGTGTATGCACATAGGACCGTGCATCTATTTTAGTGTGGGGTGAACTAGTGCAAAGTAAATTATAAGCCAATAGTAAAAGTTGAATGGTCCAAAGAGAAGGAAGCGTGTAAGGTTGACAAAGTGCATGGGGAAACAGTGGATAAGGAATTGTGGTGTCAAGAAGGTTGTAAAAATACCATATACAAAGGATGAAGAGTGCACGAACAACATGAGGTAGGTGAGGAAAAAAATCAGGTAAATCCCGGAAGAAGTGCCTTCAAGACCTTGTGTTGGTTTGAAAATATGTTGACTAGATAGGTCGTGGGGAAACAGGCCAACAGTGTGCAGGGCATAGCCCCTCTTTGAGACAACAAAGTGAAACTAGTTTATTACTATTCTATCAAGCAGGAATCATGCAAATCTACACTATTCTAACTTCAGGGGTTTGGGATCTCATCCCAGTAGAGGTAGTTCCAACTACGAATAGAAAGGTAGGAGGGAAGGAACGGAGGAAGGTATATCTGAAGGGAGAAAAGAAATGAATTCCAAGACAGAAAGGTCGGAGGGTTTATGCTTTGGGCTGGTAGTAAATAGAGCCAAATTTACTTGCATAAACAAATAAAGCAATACTGATGAACATATGACGATAATAAAAATTAATCCAACAGAATAGAAACATAGATCTAACTTAAGGAAGATCTAATGAAAATAACACATATATTGAGCACAAAGTTTGAACATATATATTAATATCTTTTCTGTTACAAGAAGGCACAAAGTCTTTCTCTCTTCACCTCTTTTTCATACAAAAAATGTCCACACCTGGAATACAACAAGTATTCCAGTATTTATAGAAGAAGAGGAGGGAGAAGACAAAAAGAAACCAACCACTTTACAAAATATCTAAAAAGTCAAAAGTTGACTTTGGGCAAGTTTTTGGATGGCAACATCCCATGATGCAACATGGATGATGTCATCGTAAATGCCAACATACTTTTTAGATAATTCTTTTACAAAAATGATCGAAGTGTACATATGAGTAGAAACTACTCTTCATCATCTCTTGGCTTAAATGGAATGTCTTGCTTCCAATCGGGAGAGGCGATGTGACACTGAGCTCAGTACTCCATAAACTTGTTGATCATTGTATGAAGTTGATTATGATCTGACCCTTGAAATGGTCGCCAATAACTTCATGCAAGTTTCTTTTTCAGTCTTGAGCTTGTCAGGTATCCCGGCATACTCCTTGCATGCCTCAATCAAGTATCCAATGAAATCATGGCAAGCCAGAAGGTTATTGATTGATTCTCGGTCAAAAGTGACCTCTGGCACCAAACCTTGGGTTGTGATAGCCTTGAAGAGCTTGATTGTATCATCTACCTCCCTCAAGGTGAATGATTCACTGAGCATCTCTGGAGCCATCTTTGTAATTGTCTGCTCCATGTTGTATTTTGCATCCAGGGCTTCATCCTTGATTTTATCTATCCTCTCCAGGATATATTCCATTTGATCAACCCGATAATCTAAAGTGACAAGGGCTTTATTATGTGCTCACGGGTGATCGATGACACCGACCTTTAATAGGTCATTGGCTGAATAGTTAACCATTGCTTGGAATGTTTCATGTTGCAATCTGGCATTGTCCAACTCCTCGGAGAGGATCCTACTACTGCTTGTAGCTCCTTATTTTCCTAATCTATACCCTAGGTAGAGTCTTGTGAATTTCTTGATTATTTCCTCACTATCTCTAAGGATTCAATCTATCTAGGAGGACACTGCTATGACGTGTTCACTAATCTTAGCATATTCATTTATATTGTCCTGACTGACAACTTTAGTAGTCTCGGTGGTAGTCATAGGAGGAGCATTGTCCATTCTCTTCAAAGCTTGGGGAGATGTTTGGTTTTCTCCTTGAGTATTCTCTTCTCCTCTTTTTCTTCTTGTAGCTTCTTGCAAAGGGTGTCTACTACAAAAAAATCCTCTCCTTGTAGGCTCTCAGATGAGGTTCCCATCATGACTTGGGTCATAGTGAAGTCTGTAAAAGATAGATATTTCTTATCTTTGGTGGGATCCGGATACGCAATCTCCATGACTCTCTCTCCTAAAATGCTCTTAGAGAAGCAAGTTATAGCTTTTTGCTTCTTGGGTCCCTTCTTCGGAATGACAGAGAATTCCATGGGTGTTATGGGAACCTTTCTCTTGAGTTGACCCAGATGGTCGAGATCCAACTTGGACTTAAGGGAGAGGGAGTAGAGGAAATAGAAGAAGAAACGGGGGTGAAAGGGGAAGTAATTGAAGAGGCCACAGGGAAGAACATTGAGATGCTTGGTGGTGGCATCGACAAGGAGTCCAACACGCTACTGCTTGTAGGTCCTGGAGTTACTACTAGGGAAGAAAAGGACATGGAGGTGGAAGGGATCTGTAATGGGATGGAGGGAACACTCAAGCAGATCCGTGATAGAGGAGAAGATGGAAGAGGTGGGAGATGGAAGTGAGGAAGGGAGAGAAGAAGAAACATCCATAGGAATATATGTTTCAATGACAGGGGGAGGAGAAGAGTGGAAGAAGGAATGGTGGGTGCCTCAATAGTTCTAGTTGTGACCACATCCTGAGTGGATGTGTCCATTGAAACTTCAGTGGTCTCTTCTTCTTTACCTGGAGACACCAGGTCGACCACTTTCTTCTCAGAAGCAGTAGGAGGGATTTCAGGAGTTTCTTCCTGTTTGCTTGGTTCTCCCTCCTTATCTTTTCCTTTTCCTTTCAGTACTTGGGCTGTTCTTGGAGGCACTCTACCCGAAGGAGAAGTAGTAAAATCTACCTCGAGGTAGGTGAGACCATTATGTTTTCACCAATGCTTGGTGTGTTGTAATGTGGGTTTGACCCTTTCCTAAATGGTCTTTGGTGCCTTGCTCTGTCCATCTCTGCGAATGCCAATCATCCCCATCCGTGTCAAGATAAAACTGATCAATTTCTTGATCAGGTTCTTGGAATCCTTTTGGAACGATGGTGACGCCATAATGAACGATTTCCTCCAAAGCCAACCAGGAGTGATCCTTTCATCTAATATCTATTTTGTGTGTTAGGTTGATGTAGATGTCCTCAATCTCAGGAACATGGATAGGATCAATTTTTTTTCTTTGGGAGGAAACTCTGGTAATCAAAGGTGGGCCTTGCTGGGAATTTGTGCTTCAGATTCAGCAATTCAAGTTTGACATACATTTCTCGTGCTTTGGCTAGTGTGGTGTAGGTGTATCGGCCCACTGTAAGGGGGAATGGAGTTCCTCCTTCTTTCTCTTCATGCATTTCTCATGGTATGTGATCAGTTGTCTTGACAACTCCAAGAGAATCAGCTTGGGCCCTGCATACCTTGGTAGCTTTGTCGGTTCACCTTCAAAATTCACTGCCCTGAGATATGTGAATGTGGGAAATTGTGTGAACAATGCTCCCCACTTCTTTGTGATGTGTGATCACACTCAAAGCTAGTCCAACCATGTCTCATATTCAGCCTCAACAGCGATCACCTCATATAAGAAGGCATCATTGATTTTTTAGAATTGTGGGATGCTATTCTCAATCCTGAGCTTTGGGCGGTGTTATCCAAAATTCACCCCTCAAGGTAATTTTGATAACATGCATCAAATTCTTTTGTCCCAAGCAATTATATTGAGTCCAGGCGAAAAGTCATATTTCTAGGGTCCCCTCATATTTTTCTAACTCCCCTGTCCAAGAAGAAGAGAGCAAGTTCTGAGGAAATGTGAAAAAATTACAAAAACAAGCTCGGGCCAGAAAAAATCATAAAAATGGCTAAGTCCTAGTCCTTGCAATAGTCGGGACAGTTGGGACATCTGGACGCGAACCGGCCGAACCAGGCGAAATGAGTCAAGGCAGCCCGAAACAGTTTGGGACGCGCGGGACAAAAGTACGCGAACCAGCTGAACCAAGCAAAATGAGTCAAGGCAGCCCGAGCAGTTGGGCGAAAGTATGCGAAATCGTGAACCGGCCGGATCGGCCGAAATGAGAACTTAAAGTTTGGGACGCATGGGACAAAAGTACGCGAACCGGCCAAAGCGGGCGAATCGGGAAAATTTGTCCCGAATGGTCCGAAATAAAACGGACATCCGGGCCATGAGTACATGAACCAGCCGGTTCGGCTGAAACAGGAACTTCAAAGCCTTTGGGCCAAATGGGACAAAGGGATGCGCGGACGCTGGATAGCCGAAAGGAGCCGAAAGCCAATCGATCACGCCATGTGTCATCGGCAAAAAGGGGACATGGAAGCCCATTTCGGTGGTTCAAAAGGATTTGTCCCATGTAGCTTTAGGACAAATGGGACAAAGAGACGTGTGGGATGCGAAAAGCAGCGGCAGCCAAGACGAGAGGAGAAAAGTCAACGTTTGGTCCGGAAACTTCAAACGGCCATAACTTTTGACTCCGAGCTCCGATTTTCATAAAATTGGACTTTCTGGAACGAGCACGACATCCTCTACGCCACAAAAAAACTAGATTTATAATTTTTAATGAGGGAAGATATGTTTAAATAAAAGAAACATATTCGGCTCCAGTCAGTCAATGCTCATTCCCGTCAAATGATAGAAAACGCCTGCCAGACCCAAAATAGCTGCCCACACTCAGAAGGCCATAACTTTTGCATTTCTCAACGAAATCACATAAAATTGGTACCGTTGGAATTGTGGTTCCGAGCCCGATGTACAAAAATCAAGAAATTATAGATTTGATTAGAAATTGATTGAGTTTTTAAGAAAACGTGGCTGGGTTCAGAACAGTGTTTTATTTGGTAGCTGGGAGTGCAATTAAGAGGCATGGTCATCATTTTTTCTCTGCTGCAGCACATGGGACAGTATGGGGAGCCTTTTGCAAGTAATGTTAAATCATTTCACTCAATTTAATGCCTCTTACAGGTGGTTGAAGGATAGATTTCGGGATTTCCACTTTCCCTTCTCTTCTCCTTCTCATTTTTTCTATAAATTGGAGTGTTGGGCTCATTGTAAGAGGAGAGTTTTTGGGTAGCAAAGCTCTGCCAAAATTTCTTTGTGAAGCTAGTGTGTTGTAGGCCATTGTAGTGGACTCCTTGCATGGTGATCCAGGCCCTTATCTTGTAATAGACTGAACTGTGCATACCAAGAAGCAATAAAATACAAGTTTGTGGATGTATCTTCCCCTGCTGTGTTTTCTTGCATTCTTCTTGCCCCTTTTATCTTTCTACAAGAATATTGTGTCTATTATTATGTTCTTGCAGGAATTCATTATCATTGTGTGTGCTTGGAATATTGCTGTGAATGCATTTTGCTAGATTATGGAGAACTGTCATCACCTCTTCTAGTGTGCACTTTGCCTCTGTATTTCACACATTTGGAGACTACTCTCACATCCTCCTTTTCTGGTGTATCACCGCTTTAGTGTAGGATTTCATTTTATGCATTCTCTTTCCCTGGTCCCTTAGAAATTTAGATTAGAACAGTTAGCTTATCCCGCATTAGAATAGATTGTGGCGGGTAGTTTAGGAGCAAGAACCAATTTCTCTGAGGTCTAGTAGCGAAGTCCCACAACTTGGAGATAGTACTCATGTTATCCAATCACACCGTGAGTTCAAGTATATGCACTTGTATAAACATAGGGGTGTTGTGATTCGGTGATAACAGTTCTGGCACGCCTGGTGGGACCTTAGAGGTCTTTACTTTCATTGCAACAAGATTGATGTGCACTTGTTGTAAGTTCCAGCTTTGAAGGAGCTTTAAAATCACACATCTGGCGACTCCAAAAGAGGCATAATCCGCTGGTTTCTGCAGTCCAAGCCTGACAAATTTATGAGAAGAATACAGACCAGGTCAAGAACTAGGGAGGAAGGATTGTTTGTTTATCTACACCTATCTCCAGGCAGAGAAAGAAGGGGAAGAAGAGCTCAAAGATCTGCGTCTCCACCTAATAGAACTTTGTCTACACCTCCACCTGGTAGACCTTTTCTCGCATCAACAAGGGTTCTCAGGCCAATCAGAATGGCGCAACCACTAAATCCCTTTGTCAATTTCACTGGCAGCAGCCCACTTGCCCTCAATGCACAGAATCCAGTTCCAATTGCAGCATTGAAGAACATTCCATTTTTCACTGGAGAAAATCATACCACTCCTGGTGATCATGTCAAAGACATTGCTAACGTCTGTGCAATCCATGAGATAAATGAAATGGATGTGGCTATCAAATTGCTGGCATCATCATTCAAAGGGAAGGCATTACAATGGTTCAGGAGCCTTGAAGCTGGTTCTATCACGAATTGGAATCAATTATGCATAGTCCTCCATGAGCGAGTTTGGAGAAAAGGGGGACAATTTGTCTCTGCTAGAACAATTGACAACTATCAAGAGAGCCCCCAACGAGCAGGTGACTGACTTCAACTTCAGATTTCAAAGGTCTTGGGATAGGATTCCAGTGGCAGTCAGGCCAACAATGAGAAGGTGCTTTTCTCTATTATCTTAAAGCTTTGAATTCGATATTTCTATGTTAATTCAATCTATGGGAGGCACAACCTTACCTGCTGCTTATAGCATTGCCATTAGGGCTGAAAACCTGTCTTATTCGAGGTGGTAAAGCTGGCTCCTAGGCCCCCAATGCCATTATATCCAAGTTTAGAGAGCCCAAGTACTAGCCAAGCGCTGTCTTAGCTCCTATTCCCACCCCTAGAAATCAAAATTTGAATGAAGCTTCTACCTCATCCTCTATTGCTTCAAACGAACTCCAAGAGGTCATGAATCAATTGCAAAATTTGGGAAATGAGTGCTGGTTACTTATCAAAGATAGCAAGCACAAAGTGCTGAGACCAGATCGACCTCAAGCTCAACTTAGCGAGGCAGCCATATCAACCTCAAAGACCACCCAATCCAGCTGCAAATCAGAATCAAGCAAGGCCTCCTGCCAATAGACCATTTCAGCCCTATAATCCCAATGTTGCATCCACATCCAGAGCATTAGTGCCAGTCCAAAATAACATGGCCCAAGAATATGATTGGTGTTTCCCGTGCAGTCAGCCACATAACCAATCAATGTGCTTTAACGGTGCATTAAATCAGGCTCTAATGGTGCAAACCATTGGTGGGTCACAAGAGTCCAGCCACGAAGAAGACCAGCAGCAAGGGGCACCTCAGCAAGGAACATCTCCGAACGAAACTACTCTTGTCAATTGGCAAGCTGAGGATTTCTGTGGTATGAATCAAATACCCTCTCAAAGTGTTGCAGCCAACACAAGGTCAAAGAGGAGAAATTTAGGTGAAGAACAGCCATTGGCTTCGAGTAATCCACAACCTTCTACCACTCCACAAGCCACTGGCAAGCAAACTGTAGATCCAAACATGCAAGGAGCATCCATACCAGCTCCTAAACCAGGCTCGAGATGCCAAGCTTTGCTTGCCGCTGATTTGCAAGGAATGAACGTGCGAGGCCAAGGGAAAGTAGAGAGATACTTTGTCTCCATTCAAAGATATCATTGATCGGATGAAGAAGACAAATGTAAACATATCCATGTGGGAATCACTATCTATCCCGAGGATAGAGAGATTTGCTACAAGTGCCATGAAGGACTCGGTCAACTTCAAATCAACAAGTCCAAATGCAAGAGAAGGTACTCACAAATGCTGCCCAGCCTGAAGGAAATCATGGAGGACAACAAGGTAAAATGTTGAAGCCCCCTCCATTTTATGTTTCATTGATCGTAGGAGATAAGTTGGTGCATAATTGCATGATCGATTCGGGAGCAAGCAGCTCAGTCATGCCAAAACAGATAGCTGATCAGCTAGGACTCCAATATGAAACCATCTCCAAGGGTGTAGTGCAATTAGACGGGACAGCAGTGACAACGGTTGGAGTAATCAAAGGTCTGAGCCTCACACTGCACGCATGTCCCAACGTAATAGTGTTACAAGATGTGTCAGTCATAGACCTGCCACCACTCTTTGCATTGTGCTTGTCAAGAGACTTCACTGCTAAAATTGGAGGCTATCTTTCAGCGGATTGGTCACACATGTTGTTCAGAACAAGATATGGAACCAAAGCCACAATCAGGTCTGAACCTATTGCAAACTTTCACATTGAGCCTTACACTCCAAGCCAAATCAATACCAACTGTTCAGCGTTTGATCAAGAGGATTGTCCAAGCACTGATGAAGCTGACACCAAGGTTGGAAGCATCCCAGATTTGACTCTTGATGAATGGGAAAGCAAGGTGCATGCTTTTGATCCTTATCAAGAAATAGAAGAATCTGAGCTGGGAGTCTATTGTTTACATGAAGAGAATCAACCTCTCCCCAGCATCACCAAGCCAGATCATAAAGACATGAATGAAGTATGGCAATTGTTCTTTGATGGGTCAAGGAGTAGACAAGGTGCAGGAGGAGGAGCTATGCTCATTTCACCACAAGGTATAAGGTATTACTCAGCCTTCCGTTTCCAGTTTTCATGTTCAAACAACACAGCTGAGTATGAAGCCTTAATTCATGGACTGCACTGGGCAAGGAAGAAAGGCATCAGGAATTTACAAGTATTTGGTGATAGTGAGCTGATTGTGAACCAAGTCAAAGGAAAAAATGCTGCCAAAAATGATCTGTTGAAGAACTACAAAAATCGGGTATGGGATCTCATTGAAGATTTTGAAGCTTTTAGCATCATTTCCATCCCAAGAAAAAAGAATGAAGCCGCTGACAGACTGGCAGCAATTGGGGCTGCGTTTGATGTTGTAGAAAGTATCAAAAGTGAGAAAACTCAGCCTCATATCAAAGTGGTTGTGAGACCAGCTGTTCCAGATAACAACACAAGTTGGCAAGTCTTCGAGAATGATCAGCAGATTGTTAATTTCCTGCAAGAAGAAGCTGAGTTCTCCATGAGAAATCAAGACAAGCTGGAGCAGCAGTATGGCGACCAAGTGGTGCAGCTTAGGACTAACAAATTGCCAAAAGGCCTCATAACCTTGGAGTCAATCTTCAACCCAAATGATCAGTTCCGGAAGGAGAAAGTGAACATTCAAGTAAGGGGTGAAGATTCAGAACCTATCTTAGTAGATGAAGGCAAGACATTGCAAATTGGCAAAGTAAGTACCTCACAAGAGAAATCTAATTTTGTTCAGCTTTGTCAAGAGTTCCCAGATGTTTTTGCTTGGACTTACAAAGATTTAAGAGGTTTCAACCCAAATTTGGCACAACATACTATTGAGTTGGATCCAGAATCCAAGCCTGTCAGGCAAAAGCAAAGGCCAGTAAATCCTCATATCGAACCTCTCATGAGAAAAGAGTTAAGCAAGCTCATTGAGGCTAGTATCATCTTTCCCATCAAACACTCAAGTTGGGTTGCAAACTTGGTGCCGGTAAGGAAGAGAAACGGAGAAATAAGATTGTGTGTGGACTTTCACGATCTAAATAGAGCATCACTCAAAGATCATTATCCACTTCCATCAATGGAACAAATATTGCAGGTTGTAGCTGGTTCAGAAAGGTTTTCATTGCTAGATGGATATTCAGGCTATAATCAGATATTGGTGAAAGAAGAAGATCAATTCAAAACGGCCTTCACTACAAAATGGGGCACGTATGCTTACAAGAAGATGCCATTTGGACTGTCAAATGCCGGAGCAACATTTCAGCGAGCTATGGATATGGCGTTCAAAGGCTTGATCAACAAGATAGTGCTGGTATATCTAGATGATATCACTGTCTTCTCAAAGAATGCAGCAGACCATCTCTTTCACCTCAGACAAGTGTTTCAGAGGTGTAGAAGGTTTGGAGTGTCATTGAATCCAAAGAAGTGTGTATTCTTGGCACACGAAGGCAAACTGTTGGGCCACATTGTCTCTAGGGAAGGGCTAACAATTGATCCTGAAAGGGTTGAAGCCATCCGAATGCTTCCATTGCCACACCACAAGAAATCTCTCCAAAGCTTCTTAGGAAGGATAAACTTTGTCTGCAGATTTGTGCCTAATTTTGCCACTCTTGTGAAGCCTCTAACTATGATGTTGAAGAAGAGTCTGGCATTCAAATGGACAACAGAAGGCAAAGAGAGTTTTGAAAGCATCAAGCATGCAATATCACAAGCTCCAACTCTTATCAACCCAGCATTTCTCAAAGGACTTCATGTTGTATGCATTTGCGGGATCGATACAATCTCAGCTATCTTGACACAGCTAAATAGAGAAGGTTTAGAACAGCCCATAGCATTCTTCAGTCAAACCTTGGAAGATTACGAAATAAAGTATTCTTTCATTGAAAAGCATGTCCTTGTTGTCATCAGGAGCTTGAAGAAGTTCAGACATTTGGTCTCAAACAATAAGATCCAACTGCTGGTGTCTCATGCTGGCATCAAGGACTTCCTCCTAAACAAGGATTTAAACGAGAAGAGAGCAGGTTGGATCACTCGGGTGATGGAATATGATATTGAAATCAAAGTGACCAAGCTAGTTTGTGGCAAAGGCTTGTGTGAGCAGCTCGCTTCCAAACAACCAGATGAGTCAAAAAGTGAAGAGGATGTTGTCCTGCTACTACAGAATGATCAAGAACAACCAGCTGATGATGCACCCGTCCCATGTTGGACTCAAGACTTGGTGCATTATCTCCAGATAGGCTTGTGCCCTCCAGAAGTAAGCAAAGCAAAGAGGAGATACTTCAGATTACAAGCCATTCCATATGTGCTTGTTGATGGAGTTTTGTTTAAAAAGGACATCAATGGAGTTCTATTGAGATGCATTGGAACAGGTCAAGTTGAGAAGATCTTACACGAGTTCCATGACGGGGAAGCAGGAGGCCACTTTGCTCCACGAGTGACAGCTCTCAAAATCATGAAAGCTGGTTACTATTGGCCAACTGTGTTCAACGATTGCTACTCATGGGTCAAGAAATGCAGGAAATGTGCATTCTTCGCAGGAAAAGAAAGGTTAGCAGCGCTGCCCCTTCGTCCAATTTCAGTAAATCAGCCATTCATGCAATGGGGATTGGACTTCATTGGGGTTATCAATCCCAATTCAAGTCAGGGCCACAAGTGGATACTAACAGCAACAGACTATTTCACCAAGTGGATCAAGCAGTGGCACTCAAGGAGGCAAATGAATCTAATATCTTAGATTTCTATGAAGGGATAGTCACGAGGTTTGGTGCCCCTGCCACTATCATATCAGAAAATGCATTGGCATTCCTTGGCACAAAGATCACTGAATGGGCTATAAAAATTGTGTGTATCTCAGCACTTCATCAAACTATTACCCTCAAGGTAATGGCCAAGCCGAGTCTACGAACAAGAACCTACTAAGAATCATCAGAAGGACTCTAGATGAAAATCAAAGGACTTGGCATGCAAAGCTCAAATCAGCCCTATGGGCTGATAGGATCACACCCAAGAGATCTACAGGAAGCTCTCCATACAAGCTTGTTTACGGGAAAGAAGCGGTTCTACCTATATCACTTGAGTTGCCAGCATTGGAGCTCGTGAAACAGTTGGAACTAGCTGAGTTTGAACCTATGGAAATCAGGTATGCAGAACTGATAGAATTAGAAGAGACAAGGGAGCACGCAATGCAGACCATAGAAAAGGATAAAGCATTGGTCAAAAATAGTTTTAACAAGAAAGCTAAGGCCAAGATATTGCAAACTGGAGATTTGGTACTGAAATGGGATGCTGATCGTGTAAAACCAGGAAAGCACTCCAAGTTTGATGCCATCTGGAGTGGCCCGTACATGATCATCGAATGCAAAGGTAGCAATGCTTTCCGACTGGCTAAGTTGGATGGTGAAGAATTGCAGATCCCAGTCAATGGGATCTATCTCAAACGTTGCTACTAAAAAGATAGATTTTCACCCTTGTAAATATTAATTTAGATTTTCCATTCCTCTAAGTGCTTATGCACATTGTACTGCTGTTAGAGTAGTTTTTATTTCCCTAAGTGCTTGTGCACATGTCCTATTGCTTCTAGTATGTGCATGTTTGCAGTTCATCAAGCTCCTGGAAAAGAATTTGCAGCCATAGGAAAACCAGCTCAACAAATGTTCAAATGGCTCAAGGACACAGGTTTTCAAATTTCAGATCAGCTGAGAGGTTATCAAACAAACTCCATGCCCAATGGATTGCTACAAGCAGCTGGCCGTTCTTCATCTAGCAGGCAGATGACCCCGCTGAGTCGCCAAAATTGTTATCCAAAATTCACCCCTCAAGGTAATTTTGATAACATGCATCAAATTCTTTTGTCCCAAGCAATTATATTGAGTCCAGGCGAAAAGTCATATTTCTAGGGTCCCCTGGATTTTCTAACTCCCCGTCCAAGAAGAAGAGAGTAAGTTAGAGGAAATGTGAAAAAATTGCAAAAAACAAGCTCGGGCCAGAAAAAATCATAAAAAATGGCTAAGTCCTAGTCCTTGCAATAGTCGGGACAGTTGGGACATCTGGATGCGAACCGGCCGAACCGGGTGAAATGAGTCAAGGCAGCCCGAAACAGTTTGGGACGTGCGGGACAAAAGTATGCGAACCGGCCAAACCGAGTGAAATGAGTCAAGGCAGCCCGAGCAGTTGGGCGAAAGTATGCGAAATCACGAAACGGCGGATCGGCCGAAATGAGAAGTTAAAGTTTGGGACGCGTGGGACAAAAGTACGAACCGGCTGAACCAAGGCGAATCGGAAAATTTGTCCCGAACGGTCCGAAAGCAAATGGGACATCTGGGCTGTGAGTATGTGAACCGCCAGTTTGGTCAAACAGGAACTTCAAAGATCGGGCCAAATGGGACAAAGGGACGCCGAGAGACGCGGATAGCCGAAGGAGCCAAAAGCCAATCGAGATCACGCCACGTGTCACCGGCAAAAAGGGGACATGGAAGCCCATTTCGAGCGGTTTGGAAGGATTTGTCCTGCACAGCATTTGGGACAAATGGGACAAAGGGATGCATGGGACGCGAAAAGCCGAAGCAGCCGAAGACAGAGGAGAAAAGTCAACATTTGGTCTGAAAACTTCAAACGGCCATAAATTTTGACTCCGAGCTCGATTTTCATAAAATTGGGCTTTCGAACGAGCACGACATCCTCTGCGCCAAAAAGACCATAACTTTTGTATTTCTCAATGAAATCACATAAAATTGGTACCATTGGAATCGTGGTTCCAATCCCGATGCACAACAATCAAGAAATTCCAGATTTGATTAGAAATTGATTGAGTTTTTAAGAAAACGTGGCGGGTTTAGAACAATGTTTTATTTGGTAGTGGAGTGCAATTAAGAGGCATGGTCATCATTCTTTCTCTGCACGCAAAGCACATGGGACAGTATGGGAGCCTTTTGCAAGTAATGTTAAATCATTTCACTCAATTTAATGCCTCTTACAGGTGGTTGAAGGACACATTTTGGGATTTCCACTTTCCCTTCTCTTCTCCTTCTCATTTTTCTATAAATTGGAGTGTTGGGCTCATTGTAAGAGAAGAGTTTTGGGTAGCAAAGCTCTGCCAAAATTGCTTTGTGAAGCCGAGTGTGTGTTGCGAGCCCTTGTAGTGAACTCCTTGCATGGTGATCCAGGCCCTTATCTTGTAATAGACTGAACTGTGCATACCAGGAAGCAATAAAATACAAGTTTGTGGATGTATCTTCCCCTGCTGTGTTTTCTTGCATTCTTCTTGCCCCTTTTATCTTTCTACAAGAATATTGTGTCTATTATTATGTTCTTGTAGGAATTCATTATCATTGTGTGTGCTTGGAATATTGTTGTGAATGCATTTTGCTAGATTATGGTGAACTGTCATCACCTCTTCTAGTGTGCACTTTGCCTCTGTATTTCACACATTTGGAGACTACTCTCACATCCTCCTTTTCTGGTGTATCACCGCTTTAGTGTAGGATTTCATTTTATGCATTCTCTTTCCCTGGTCCCTTAGAAATTTAGATTAGAACAGTTAGCTTATCCTGCATTAGAGTAGATTGTGGCAGGTAGTTTAGGAGCAAGAACCAACTTTCTCTGGAGGTCTATCTCAAGTAGCAAGTCCCACAACTTGGAGATAGTACCCATGTTATCCAATCACACCGTGAATTCAAGTATATGCACTTGTATAAACACAGGGGTGCTGTGATTCGGTGATAATAGGTAGTATTCATATATTTTGACCTGGGGCCATACCCCATTCTGAGCTAGGCCTGTGAAATATCTCACTGATGCTGCAACATATACAACGTAGGATTTCATATAGAACTTCCAAGTTGTCATGACCTGTTGAAGTTGTTGAGAGATTGTGTCATTGATGATTTCCCCCAGCCAAAATGTTGATCAAGAACATTCTTTCTCATGGTCTCTAAGTACCTCAACATCCATTTATGGAAATGATGGGCATCAGGAAGCCCAAATACTCTGCTCAGGAAGGTGATGGTATCACTCAGTTCCTCATTAAAGTCACTGCGATGAATGGTCTGTGGCCATCTGCTCACACCGGCTTTTTATTCTTCATATATAGGTCATTCATCATTTGCATACATTTTTCCTCATTTTCGTCCCATGCCTTCTTGCAGTCTTCTAGGATTATGGTGACATATTATCTGTGATGAGGATTCCCAAAGTTATTTCAAAGTGATGAGTAGTTAGGTCAATGACCATCTTTCCTTCTTTATCTTTGACACATCTTGTGTCCTTGTTATAGCATCGGGCCACCAACATGATGAACTTGTTATTTACAGCACTTACTAGCAGCCCACCTGCAAAGTGCAATCCACTACCCACCAGTTTGTTCATCCAGGGGCCACTAGTGGCCTGGTTGGTTCTCACCCAGAAGTCTTCCATATCAATGTGTCCAAGCTCAAAGTCTTTGATATCAAGATCACTCTCTGCATATGAGTCAGGCATCCTGACTTTCTGATATTTGTACTTCATCTCTTGTTCTATCAACTTTGCTTTTCCTTTAGACTTGGTTGGATTTTTGCTTGATGAAGACATGTGTGAGCTCGAGGATGGTTGTTGTTGTTCTGCAAGGAGAATCAAGGAGGTCCAACATAGAAGAGCCATGTCAACTGTCATGTTATTCATAATAAAATCTTGCAGAAAGAAGAATGAGCAATTATAAGGCTTAGGGCGCAAGGCGCAAGTTCATAACATGCTGTAGAGGCTTAAAAAGGCTAGGCACACTTTTGAGGATGTCAACATGTAAAAATATGCACCTGTGTTGACAGGAGAAAAGCTACGCCAAAGGGTTATAAAGGGTGCACTTTTGGAGAGTGTTACATGATAGAAGGTGGCACCAAAGGATAAAGCGCAGGGCACGGGTTTACAACATACATGTCATGTTGATGTCAAGGATCATGCACCTGTGCCTTAGGAAATTTGCTTTAGCTGGGTGCTGAAAATGATGGTGTTGCATGGCTTTTAAGTGCACCCAAGGCACAATTTTGGATGATGTTGTAGACCAATTCAATGGGCCAAAGGAAAGCTGCAGCAGATTTATAGAGCACACAACATCTAATGTTGATGTTGTGCAGGATGTGCTTGTGCTTTTAGGAAATTTTCCAAGTGTTATCGACTAGTGTGGGTTAGGGATATGTTATAGGCAAGGACAGTGTGTCAAGGCATGACTGTGGGGATACAACATGTAAAAATAGTGTGCTGAAGTTTTAGTGGTTTCATGGCAATTTCCTCGATTTCCTCTCTTTTGGTTTATTCAAATAGTAAAGAGAGGTTTTCAATAAGATGATAAGTAGGGAAAATGCCTTAGGTTTTCTCAGAGGCAAAGGGCCTTCCAGATTTGCAGATCTAGAAGGAGAGGCAAAGTGGTTTCCAGATGGTTATGGATTGTTAGGTTTTTCATTTTAGATTTGATCCTTTGATTTATAACAACCCTAAAACCTAACAATAACCAAGAAACAAAAACCACAAACAATAACAAGAATGAAAAAAGCCACTTACCCAGTTTTATAAAGGACAAAAGATGATGTTGGGGTCCACAAACTTAAAAAATGGAACGTGGGGGTGACAAGGACAACTGACATGAGCAGAAGAATACTTTTCACAATTTTCAAATCATGAAAATGACAGCTGTTAAGCACCTATTTATAGAAAACCTGGCATTAATTATCTCACCAACTTTCTTTGGCACAATTTTTAGAGTGTCAACATGGGCTTAAATGCACTGTGGTGTAATTTCATTGGTGTCGACATAACACTTTCAGCACCTTAGTGCACATTTTGTGATGTTAACACAAAATTCCCGCACTTTAAGCGCACATTTTTCGTGTTGACATGATACTTTCAATGCCTTAGCGCACTTTTAGGCACATGTTTAATGATGTTGGCATGTCATTTCCTATGCCAAAGGGGTGCAACTTCATTGATGTTGACATGTTATTTTGGGCGCCAAAGGATTTTCTAAGGGGCACACATCTCATTATGTCGACACAACATTTCTTGTGCCTAGTTCAAAAAAGGTGAAAAATGGCTAAGTTCTTAAAACTTGATTTCCGAAAGGGAGTTTCTAGGCCATTTTGAACATTAATAGACCTTCTCAGGGGACCAAAACAAAATTTTGGTATGGTTATCTACAAAATTTCCCTTGTCAATTTTACAGGATAATAGCTAGCTCTTTCGGGGACTATCTTTAAGTGAAACTTAAGGGTAGAGAATCCCAGGTTTCTACGTGCCTATCCATTGGGTTACAAAGATTCAAAAACAAGGGTGAACAAAAAGGGAAGAAAGGGAACACACAACAAATAGGAAGAAAACACATAACGAAAGAAAATTGTACAAAGAAGAGAGAAATCTCTACTTCGTGAAGATCTTCAAGTGCTGCCCACTATAGGGAAGTGGGAGGTCGGTTCCGTCCAGATATGAGAGATAGAAACTATTATCTCTATTGAGTTGCTTGATCTTGTATGGCCCTCTCTAAAGAGAGTCAAACTTCCTATGCATACCTTTTGGTTCTCTTCGTTTTCCCACGAAAGAACAAGATCTCCCACTTGGAAATCTTTCTACTTAGCTTTCTTGTCAAACATCCTCTTGAATTGATTCTAATGTTCAAAGTGATCTTTTCACCACTTTCAATCACTTTTCTTCAAGTTCCATCGGTATATAATCCTCTTTTCCAGAGAACTCTGAAAATTTTCATCTTCGATTGCTCGAGCCAAGCGCAGAGCAGGAAGTTTTGTGGAGATAGGGATTTCAGCATCAGTCTCATATAACACTTGGAAAGGTGACATGCTAAGAGATCTCTTTGGAGTGATGCAATCTGCCCATATAGCATTATATAATGACTTGTGCGAGGACCGCTGGTTTTCATCAACTAGCTTCTGTATGATAGTTACTAGGTTCTTGTTGCTAGATTCTTCCTGACCATTTCCCTAAGGATAGTAATTAGAAGCATGAGCCAAGGTTATCTCATATCCATAGAAAAAACCAATAACTTCCTTTGAAGAGAAGTTGGAAGAATTATGTAAAACGAATTTGTGTGGAATGCAAAATCTCACAATAATATTTTCCTTGATGAAGTTGCAAACAACTTCAGAAGTGGCATGTTTGACAAGTATAGCCTCCACCCATTTCGTGAAGTAATCCATTGTTGTTAGGACGTAACTATGTCCAACACTCGATTGAGGATTGAGTGCTCCAATGAAATCAATTCCCCATTGTCTGAATGGTTCGTTGATGATGACGGGCCTAAGGGGAAATGCAGCCAGCTTTGGTTTGCCAACGAACTATTGACAAAGTTCACATTTCACTACCTAGGTGGCTGCATCCTGAAATAGCATTGGCCAATAGTACCTAGCCTGAATGATTTTATGTGTTGTCATGGATGAGGAGAAGTGACCACCATAGGCTGAGTCATGAAAACTCTCCAATAATTTTATCTGATTGCGGCTTGTCAACACATCATAGAAAAACACTGTCAATTCCATGTTTGTATAATCCATCATCCCATATGACATATCGTGTGGCCCTAAGCTTTACCGATTAATTTTCCTTAATGGTTAGGTGAGTTAGGAACTCTCCATAGGTGAGAAAGAATGTGATGTTAGAATACTATTCGTCATTGGTTGCGATAAAATGCAGACCATGGGTATAGAATCCACTTTCTCTAGCTCACTTTGTTTTCCATCAATATGAGCAGCTTTCTCTTCGGTACCTCGAGTCTTATTTTCAGCCATTAGCTCACATAGGCCCTTACCCTCACCAACTTGGTTTTTTTATGTCTAGATCATATTCTCGGACCTTTGCGATCTAATTCCCTCGTAAGCTCCTAAATCCTGTTGAGTCAGATAGACTTAATAGCCATTTCTGGAACCAACACTACTTTGTATGAGAATTTAGAATGTAGTAGCGTAAATTTTTTACTTGCTTTTACCATGGTGAAGGTGTTCTTTTCTAACCGTGACATCTCCAGTTCATGAGGCTTAAGAGAATAACTCATGAAAACAATTGGGGATTCAATATCCTCGGAGTTCTTCTACATCAAGATAGCTGATACAGTATGTGTGGAGTCATAAATATACATGATAAAGTCTTTTCTAAAGTCAAGACACACCAGAATAGGAGCATGAGTGATGGAAGTCTTTATGTTTTCAAATGATGCCTTGCCTTCCTCAATCCATTGGAATGTTTGGGATCCTTTCATCATATTAGATATATGACAAGTCTTCTCAGTCAAATCAGGAATAAAGTGCCCGAGAAAATTTACCTTTCCGAAGAAAGAGTGAACACCAGCCTTGCTTGTAGGCAATGTGAGGCTCGAATAGCCTTGACCCTTTTGAAATCTATCTTATTTCCCTCTCTGTTGAAGACATGTCCTAACAGCTTTTCCTTCGTGATCCAAAAGCTGACTTCTTGGGATTTAGTGAAATCCCGTGCTCTCATCGATCAAGACTTTCTCTAAATGATAGTAGTGATCACTTTGTTTTTTTAAGAAAATGGTTAGGCCATCTAGGTAAACTACGATGACCTTTCCCATCATATCTTTGAATGTAAATTCCATTGCTCATTGGAAGGTGGCACTAGTGTTGATTAAACTGGATGGCATTCTACTATAGGTGAAGGTACTCCAAGGGTAGTGAATGCTATTTTGAACTGATCTTCAGGTGTGACTTGAATTTGATTGTAACCCAAAACCCATCAATCATAGACAACATTTCTGAACCGGTTACCACCTATAGCACTTGATCCATTATCGGCAGTGGATATTTATCCTTTAAGGATGACTTGTTCCAGATTCTGAAAAGTCTACGCATATGTGTATCTCACCATTTTCTTCCGCACATGCACAATATTTGTAACCCAAGTCTTGTGATGAATTGGAAAAATAATTCTTGCATCCAAAGCATATTTTGAATTTTGGCTGGATGGTACCTCGATATTTTGGGGTTGTAATGTCTTTGCTTTTGACGGAAAGGGTTAACGTCATCCTTGAGTGGGATGTCATGCCAAATTTCCTTTGGCTTGAAAGACTTGAGATCAGCATAAGACCATGCTAATACATCCATGTACTTTTTCAGCAACTTGACGAATTTTTGTTTTTCCCGTGTACAACACTTCCCGATATTCACGGAATGAGGATGTTTCGTAGTACCCATATTGAGGGATTCAGTTTCTAGAGAAGAGGAAGGATCATCCTGTCACTTTTTCTTAACAAAATGGGCATGCTTATCAAATAGTCATTCTAAGGAAACTAAACCTTTTGGAATCTTATTTCCTTTGAGCTTTATCAATGTTTCTTTTTCATATTTATGTGCTTGACCGGTAGAGACTTACGACACGTAGAAGTTGATCCGTAGAAATGAAGTTCTTTGAAAGTGTCACTTTCTCTAGAAAAGTGATAAGTTGGTTATCATCATTGAACACTTGCCAGTGCTTTGAATTATATGACACACTTGGGCGAAAAACCACTTCAATGGTATATGTATCTATTTTTAACCCTAGGTGGGGAGCATGAGAGACCACCGAGGCGTCCAATGAATCAGCCATGTCATTTTGGGCTCACGGAGCTACTTTGATTGAGAAAGCGTTAAACTCTTTGATGTTATCCCATACGGCATTACGGTAGTGCACAGCTGGTCATTTTTACGATATATCCCTTTTACTTGATTGACAATCAACTCAAGCATCACCTTGCACTTTTAAATTCTTTATTCCTTTATCTTTTTAGCTTACATGCCAAGTAACAAGGATTCATACTTGACAATATTATTGGTATTGAAGAACTACAACTTGAAAGAAAAAGGAAAATCTCTTGATATTAGAACAGTGCTAGCGCCGCGTCTTCTTGTTTCACAACTACCATCAAACTACGGTGTCCACACTTTTTGAGGTCCTCTTTTTAGATGAGAACATCCATTTTATCTGAGTTAGTGGACAAGAAGTACTTTCCCATCCCTGATGATTTGAAGAGAATTTGAGCCTTGGGGTCATCAAAGTTGGTGACTAGATATTTCTTTTATGATTCTCGGTTCCAACGTTTGCATCACTCTGTGATAGGGATCTTGGCTTTGGACTAGTCCATATGTGTAGGAAGGAGGAAAAATAATATTCGTAAACATTCCTCTCACCATCATCTTCTCGATATTAGAGTTCCCGATGGGCCAAAGAAGTTTGTTTGGGAGTATCCGAAGAGAATCCCTCACCTAAAAAAGGTTTAAGAAATATAATTGTGAGACCATGACGGCCACTCATAAGGTGTGCCTAGAAAAATGGTACAAGCAAATACGCGACACATTTAGGGAAGACTGGAGGATCCTTGAGTTGTTTCTTGCGCTCGTGGATGGAGAGGTAGATTTTGTAGTATATCAAAATTTCTGCATTGGCACATTTACATTGACCAATGGGACTAAGAGTCCATCATGTAAGCTACCTTTCTTCTTCACCACACAATAACTCCAAACAACAAGGCCAAGACCAATACCACCGGAGATGCTTCAAAGCTCATATACCCTAATAAGCATGAATATGTGGAGAAGTATGTCTCCCACGAAGTATAGATGATAAAGCATGTTGGGCCCCTAATGTAGCTACCAAATCTTAAAGGTGCGTAGGCACACACTACCGGAGGAAGTGCACAAGTGAAGTCATGCAAGGCGAATTCAAAAGCCTTCTTGGAGAACCAAGGATGTGTGCACCATGCAAAGAATAATTCGGGACTTATCCATTTTTAGCCTTTTGGACAGAACACATGAAGAACATGTTCCAATTGGATAAGGTTCCAGCCTAGCAACAGGTGTCTGGAAGGAATATACCTTGCGATAGGAAGATCCAAAAAGCTAATCATGACATGGAGAGGCATGCGCCTAGGGAAACCCACACCTTGACACTTGGGGCTAGATCTAAGGCTATAGAGGAGTTTGTTAGAGCTCATATGCCTATTTATACATGCACCCTTGGAAAAGAATAGAGACAAGTGAGGTAGCAGAGCTCTACAAAATTACTACAAGAACTATGGGATAAAATGGGTAGATGATTCTAGGAAGGATGTAATGGGGACTAAAAATTGTATCTTATGAGCATACATGTATGGGTCCAGGTATGACACATGACTATGTTCTGCCACTCTGTGATGCTTTGCAGTAAGACTATGAATGAATATGATAAGGTTACCACTATGTATATATATTAAGGTCACCTTCCTGTATTATCTGCATGTTTTTACTAAGATTTTAATCTTGTATAATCATGAACCTTATGTGAATGTTAAGTCTATTATGGATTTACAACTTCCTAGTTCTAGTTAATTCTGTTGTGCGCTTTGTTTCTGTTATGACTGAAGGGGTGTAGAAGTTGTTCTGAGCTCTATAAATTTTTCATGTCTGTTAAATCACTAAGTCAGAATCATGAAGTATGTCTTCCACTGAACTCACATAAAAGAGAGACTTGGCTCCCTCTCACGCACCTCGGGTGAGCACCAAAGACTCGGCCGGGTGATAGGCTGCACGTATGAGGTTCCCTTGTTCTTGGTGGGGTGTAAAAATGACTACATCTTGGTTCTATTGCTGAGACATCTTTTTGAAGTTGTAGTAGAACATGGCGTACATCATGATCTGTGTAAAAAGTGATGGTAGAGTGCTTAACACTTGAAGGTGTTAAAGATTGGTTTACTGAGCACGGAGGTTGAATTCGCTCAGAGATTGAATACTAGACCTAGGTTTAACATGTAAAGATTGGTGGAGGACACTCTTTATCATGATTTGTACGAAACCTTCTTCTTCTGTTTCCCAGTAGAGTTATTTGAATGGCTCTCGACTTATACATCTAGATCGGGGTGGTATTATAAGTCACACCCTTGGACCCAAGAAACATATCAGAACTTGCAAGATGTTGATCTAACATGGACCCGTGCTATAGACAATTAGTGGAAGGGAGTATTGACTAGCTACACTCTAGAATACGCCATTTCCACATATTCCTGTCAAGAAGTTACCGAGTTTGAGTTTTTGCGGGAGCCCAGAGGATCATTTCTATGTGTTATCCCCCTTGTGATCAAAATCTTGAAGGTAAACATGGGTTTAGAGGCATTTCCTATGGCCGGCTAATCCACTTTGAGCGCTTGGCAAGGAAGCTAGGTTGGGGATAGGTGGCTGATATAATGACAGAAAAAGAAAGGGAGGAGAGATAGCTCAAGTATAATGAAATGCGTGAAAGGGAGATCAACAGAAATGTGGGATTACAAGTGGGTTATGGAGCCAGACATGGTGGAAAGGAGTTGAGGTTCACGCGAGAGGATGTGGAACCTAAACAGTTTGTGATACCCCATCTTGGTAAGCATGGGAGAGAAAACCTTGTAGCTTCTGATGAGAGTCCATCATGTAGAGAAAGAAGAGTCGTTGGTGTGCATCTGACCCCACCTAGTGACCAAACCTTGGTGCTTGGTTTGTTTGAACGAGGGAAAAGTATAGTTGATCCATTTGATATCAGTAGAAGCAACTGATTGGCACCTAGAAGGTACAACTTCTCATTTGGGACTTCTATGGCTTCACACACTATTCCAGTATTTGGTGGAATGTTTGGACAAGGCACATACCTAGCTAGTTTTGGAAGTGCGTTAGGAAGTGGTGGAGGAAATACAACTAGGAGTGGCACTAGTTCATAAAATTTTGGCACACAATTCGGTGGAGCGATGGGAGCATTCATCACGATGAACACAGCCCTGTACTAACACAAGAGGATCTAGAGGAAGTGGCGGAGCTGGTGGCTCAGGATCTAGTGGGTCCAATAGAGGAGGAAACACTGGAGGAAACCAAGGGACTGGATCGAGAGGACAAGGACCTCAGCCACCTCCATAAGTATTTTTCAAGATGTCTCTACACTTACCAGATTACATTGGGATAGAAGATGCCGCAGAGCATGTGCATAAGTGTGAGTTGCTATGGCACGTAAAGGGGATCATGACCCAGGATCAAAAGGCCAGTCAATTTGTGACGACCTTGCAAGGACGCGCACATAGTTGGTATAGAAAGTATGATCCTCATAAGACTATTGTGGATTATATGCATTGAGAAATGTGTTCTTGGTAGAATTCCACATACCGAGTTTGAATAGAAAAGCATCAACTCTGTCAAAGAAATCTAGCAGGGAATGGCAGAGAGCGTGCGGGTATATGATGCGCACTGTAAAACTCTATTGTCTAAAATGTCTTATGATATCCACCCTTCATAGCATGCTCAGTGGTTTTTCGAGGGTTGATCACACCCTTTAGGAGGGCTTTGTCTCATAAAACATTCATGGACTAGTGTGAAGCGTTGGAAGTTGTTTTGTGCGCTGAGGCAGTTGGTAGTGTTGACACTGGTGTTAGCCCATTTATGAAGGCTCGATTGCTGCCATGGCTAAGTAATTGAATAAATTATCTACCAACACATCTCTAGAGATTTACGGTGGGATGTGGTGAATGAATTTTAATGTAGAAGGGCACACAAAGGATAATGATGGGATATGTACTTGAAGGCGGTACACACCTGTAGTAGTAAACTATGAAATATGTCACGGGGACCATGATGCAAGTAGGTGCCCCCAGTTGCAATGTGTGATCTTTAATAAATGTGTTTTATTACTGCAAGATATGTACCTCAACCACACATGACACCAAGGATTATAGATTGATTGACTAGATTCATGAGGCAATTGATCTTGGTGTGCACCAGACTGGCATTACCAGTAGTTCCAAAGGAGATGACTGTGGGTATGAAGAGAACGGAGATGGAGGTGTGTGTGGAAGAGGGTTTTGCATAGGATTTCATGGGCATGGTAACAACAGGGAAGAAGTGATTTCCCACGTGGAACATGCTTTAATTGTGGAGCCACGGACCATTATAAGTGTAAATGTCTAGATCTTCTACAATGCTCCTGGTGTGGAAAAAAAAATAAGTACGAAGAGTGCCCAAAGTTATATGAACATATGAGTCAGCAGTACCGAAAGGATAAGGGCATTACCATGGTGAGTATTAAGAAAGTTGACGTGCAATGGCTCTCGCGAGTAATACGTGAATTAGAACTAGAGCCTATTATGGTAACAACAAGGGGAATCCATGTGCGTAAGGGAAACACCTAGGAAGAGACCTCTGGTTTTGAGGGAATAAGTAGTACATAGGAATTATCCAAATCTATCTCACCGAAAAGAATTCTACCAAGAAACCATGGACGTACTTCAAAGCTTACAAGGGAGATCTAATGCTTAAAAGAGAAAACTAGTAAAGATGAGAAAATAAGACCAAAGTAGAAGTACTAAAGGATGACTTGGATGAATTTAAGGAGGTGTGTAAACTACTAAGGTGGGAGAATATTATCCCCCTGCTAGAAGCCTTGTTGAGAGAAAGGTACTCGTGCACCGGGGAAGAGCACGAAAGGAAAATCTTCCATGTAAACCTCACACCTCACATCCTTGATTATGACAAAGAGATTACCTTGAATGTAGTAGTGGATGGATGGTTGCTTAGAAACATCCTCATTGACACATACACAAAGGTTAATGTTCTCACTGGATGCCGGACATCAAATGGGAAGACTCGCATTATAGTCATCTTCAAATGTGTTGTATATGGTAAATAAAACAAAGGCAATGCCCATAGGTGTCTTGAAGGATGCGGAAATTTCCATTCGGGGAATAGGTTCACTGGGATTTTGAAGTCCCGGCACTTGCCGAGGTAGATAATTTCCCAGCTTTACATGGGCACCCATGGTGCTATAAGAATAATTTAGATCTCTGGTTTAACAAGGGGTATATAAGCTTTGAAAAAAAGGAAGAAAGGGTGATTATACCACTTGCTAATGAAAAGTCCATGCCCTATACTAAACCCCTTAGGGAGGAAGTCCTGGATAGAATATATGTGCACTTCATAAGAGATCCAGAGACCATCCACCCTACAGAAGGAGTCATCCAGTTTGATGATGCTCAATCTATCAATGATACTACCAGTGTAGCACGTGATAATTGGGTGCATGGGACTTATGAAATGGTTGGGTGACATCCGAAAGGATCAGTGACCAAAGTAACCATGGCATGTACTGATTCGGGACACAGGAAGAAAGGCAATAACCAAGTATTTTTGGGATGCATACACGAGGTCTTTTAAGGGAAATGGAAGCTCACTGTAGGGAGAACAAGCAACGAGGTATCTTTGAGTTATGTTTTGATAGGCACCAGCAAGTGGTGGGCCATGCATAATGAAAACTTGTTGGATTGGCGTGAGGTTAGAATTGTGCTCACTGTCTCGATTCTCGAAGAGCAACAAGTGCCCTAATGATGATACAGTCTTCTCAAGGTGTTCGGGATCCGAAAAAGCCCTCGAGTATGCGTTAACATCCCGCATGCCCCACTTAGCCCCCACGTCCTTTGTCTTCCCCTTTTTTCTCTTTTCTTGGCCTTTTGCCCTTCGATTACTGAAACCACCACCCCCTAGGTGGCGGTCTCGTGACCACCGCCCGATCAGGCGGCCCAGTAACCGCCGCCCGCTCGAGTGGGGCGGTCCCGCACGCATTTTTTCTAGAAAGCACTTGACGCGACTCACGTAAAATATCAATGTTTCACCAGCTTTCCTTGCCGACTTGGGCATGCATTTATGTTTTTGGTCCCCTGGAATAGTGTTTGGCCATTGTTTATGGTTTTTAGAGTTCAGTTTGGTTTTGATCTTTGGGTGAATGAAAGCTATAAATAAATGGTTTGTGCACAAACAAAAATGGTCTGATCTTTTGCTCTCATCCTCTCATTTTCCATAGTTCAGTTTATCATTTTGCTTAGAGGCCATAGTTTCAGTTCATTTGCAGGCTTAGTTAGTATTGTGCAGCTGTTGGTAAGCCACATATCCACCTTGTGCAAGTGTTGTCTGCCAGGTCTGCCCCTCATTCACTTTCAAGCTCTCATTTTCATAGTTCAGTCTTTTGTTCTGTTTAGAGCCATAGTTTTAATTCTTTGCATGCTTATTTAGCATTGTCCAGCTGTTGGTAAGCCACATATCCAGCTTGTGCAAACAGTGTTGTTGTTTTATCCATTCCATTGAGTAGAATAGCTTAGGAAGCCATTAAAGTTGTAGGTTTTTCTCTTCAAATAGGATAGTTTCAGGTTCTGGTCACTTTATGTTGCATGACTCGCAATAAAATCCCGCTAGGAATTACATAAGCCAAGCTCTGTACTCTTGCGCTATCCCTCTCCTACTCACATTTTTCAGTCTGCATTCTGAGCTATCCTTGTCCCAATATCTATTTCTGTCGATGCTAGCATTACACGCTTTTCTGGATCCACGTGAATATGAAAGAACGAGGAGATCACACTGAGGGGACAAGATCACACACACCATCGGATTCGCCACTGTTCTGCGGAATCCAGGTTCTAGCTTTCAAAGTTCTAGTTAGAATCATATCAAATAGAATAGTTAATTGCTTTATTTCGGTAAAATTTCTATTCTCGATATTGCTAGGGAAGCTATGAGGATTGATAGTTTCTGAGAAACTATGATTCACTCCTCACTTCTGAGGTAGGATCGAGAATCTTGCAAGTAGATTAGGAAAGTTATTGCATTATTTAGAATAAATCTACAAATCGCATGTAGAAAATAACTACACTCGGTTATCTTGTTTGTTTTAAATTGTTATTTAGTTGTTATTTCTAGATACGTTTAAATAGCTGCTTTCCTTAAACTCTTAAAAGGTTTCTCAGAAAAATAGAGGTTATATATGTTTTAGATTTATTCCACGTAGTTAGAATTTGCTTTATTACAGTTAGATTTACATTTTATTTTGTATGACAATCACAGGACCTCAGGAGCCCAGGGAATACATATTTGAGCCAATCGTGCCTCAACCAAACCTCACACAAAGAATAGTTGACATAGACCAAAACCTCGTAATACAAGTATTCCAAACAACAATGATTTACAACTCGATCAGCTTCTCGCTTGAGAGGGTTAAACATAGAAGACGACCAAGCACACACATTTTGGTCAAACCAACCAAATTACAGATTACCCTAGACAAACATTCACATGACTGTAGAAGGGTTCGAAAGAGAACAAACCTTTGGTTGTGATCCTTTGTCCCACAAACAAAGTGTGAGACACTCTCACGTATATAGATACTAGTCTAAGGATCCAGTCGCACGAACGCTGTGAGATATTCTCGAGAAAATCACGCAATTGTTGGTCCTAAACATAAAAGCCGAGAAAGCATATGATTATTGGATACTAGGAATCGGACTTGATTTCGTATATGACCATAACAGACCGCAACAACCAAGAGTCTACGGTTGACCCACAAGTCCCACAACCCTAACGAATCCATAAGTCAATCGATATAAACACCGGCTTACGCACACTAGTATTCCAATCCACTCCACTTCCACCCATCATCATCAAACAATTGTCCTTACTAGATATAAAGCTAACGAAGCTAGAGAATTCTGACTAGCCGAGAATCGTCCGTAGAGTCAATTGTTTCCACCATCCACCATATGACCTTATCTGGAGACATACACGAAACTATCCCAGGTCATTTCCCACGTATCCCACAACCCATAGATCGAATCACGCCAGAGCTCGATATTGATTGAGCCTTCGAGCAGTCATCCTTGCCGATCGATCTATCACACCAGCCCAAGTTAGAAGGGCTTTCTTTGCCTTAGATTCACAAATTCCATTAGTGCGTGTCGAAGACATTAGACTGCCTAACTAGTTTGTCTGCATCCCACGCATATTCCATCCCCACCGGTTGTCTCGCATGACGACTCGGGAGGTCGGGTACGCGAAGAGTTACTCCGTAGATTCCCACGCTCACTTGTCACTTTTCCGCGCGTACAAAAAATTGGTGAACCCGACGTGAAACAAACAAAATTAGTGAAGTTGACGTAAACTTCCTACTTTCTCATTCGAGTCATAATATCACATGTCCTTTCACAAATCACCTTCGCTCCTTCCCATTATTCTCATGGGTATTCATATACCCCCGAATATGTCGGATTCGATGCATATGTGCAGACTCCCTCTCTGGGTCTCGAGGCATACTACGCCCAATGAATGGTAAATCATCACCCTCACTCTCAAGATGGGGCGACAACTATTCAACTAATCAGCTTGTCAACACAAACCCCAAGAAATCAGATATAACTCATCTTTTCAAACGGGGAGTTAGATCAACCCCTCGAACGCAACAAACAGAGCCTTCAGGTTCGAACAATATGACGTTTACCAGAGAATCTGGTTCATCTCCTCAGATGCTACTTAGACCACAAATTAGTAGACAATCTGACCCATACCTGGTCTTAGATGATGAACAATCAATACGTTATCCTAGGAGTGAACAACATTCTCGGGGTATGTACCCACCTATAGGAGGTTTACAAATACAACCCGAGATCTCTTTCCAAGAAAATACCTCTATGCCACTGCATATAGGAAATACTCTCGGAGAAACTTGGCAAGATAACGATCAGTTTATAGTAGGATATCACATGCCTATACAACACTAGGGTATACAACAAACGCCGCTCAGGAAAAGCACCGTGACTTCACCAAATGAAGTCATTTCAACGTTAGTAGAAAAAGTGAGAGGGTTAGAACTTGCTCAAGCAAGTCAAAATCCTCGCCATGCAAGCAGAAGTTCCAATCCTCATATCACTCGCCAAGTAGATCTCCTCACAGAGTAGGCACGTTAGGCATGCCTCCTCGTATCCACAACAAACACCAACAAGGCCCATCATCTCTAACACCTTTCCTCCCGGTCTAGTATCAAACAACCCATTACTAGACAATATCCCGTCATACTTAAACATGTACTCCAAATCACCACAAGGAGATATGTTCTCCTCTCCCGGCATGTTTTCTCAAACACAGGGACTTCCCTATGCCCCTGCCAACGCATACGCTATGCCATATCAACAACCCATCCCACCACCACTCCCTCAACAACCACCATCAATGGTCGAAAACTATGCGATAGGGACTTATTCAGAATATCTGAAGGAACCCTTAGACTTCACCATACGAAGCGTCATGCTTCCAAGACCTCTTCCCGATTTACCCAAGTACAAAGGTGAGGGAGATCCAAATGCACATATCAAAGCTTACGCTACAGCCATACGTGAATTACTCCCTTGGGATGGGGTTGTTGCTAAAATATTCCCAAAACCTTGAAGGCATTGCTCTCGACTGGTATTATAGAATACCTGAAGCCTCCATCCATTCATTTAAACAACTCGTATCAGAATTCATTAAGGCATTCGACATGAACAAACTGTTGAGAACAGGAATCAGGGAATTCTTGCACATCAAACAAGAACACAACGAATCTATGTCGCCACCCATTTCATCCAGAGGTGGCGTGCGCTTCTTTATTCTTCAAAGAAGTGCTCCAAACATGGATCAGATGGAACTATGTGATTTATTCCTTCATTCTCTCAGCAAAGAGGTGAAGGAAGAAGTCCAGAAGTTCCCACTAAGAACTTACGATGAAGTACTTGAGAGCGCTCTTCGAATAGACCAAGCAGTGATAGATAGTGGTCGTAAGACATATGGAGCAAACGGGAGGTTAATCACCCCAATCAAAACACTACAAATTATCCCACTACCACAAATGTCAACCAAGGACCCAAAATCCTTAACAAAAATCGGGTGTAACAACGGATGGAGTAACCGACCAGCCCAAGAAGGTAAATGTTGTCAATACTCCATCACAAACAAACAACCAACGAAACAACAACTTTACCCCGACAATCAATACAGTGGATTTTAACCATCCACAACAACAACAACAACAACGGCGAAATCCTATACAAGGGCCAAGCCAAAACTCATTTGGTTATCAAAACCAAAGCCAGAAACAACAAATGCAAAATTTTAATCCTAATAGGCAACAGTTTGATCAGAATTTTAGGCCACAATATACACCAAACCAACAAAACAGGAATTACAATCCCAATTCTTATTGTGGTTTCCACAAAATTCGGGTCATGATACTAGAACGTGCCGTGACTACAATAAATTCATGCAACGTTTACCAGAAGAACAAAGACAGTTCTTCACAGATTTGTTTTTGGCAGATCCCGTGTCATCACCACCAAATACGCTCGCAGGGGCAGTTTCCCCTCAGAATGCTCCTCTCAAGATCTTTAACGATCCACTCCCAAATCATGATAAAGAATAGGTCCCAACTGAACAAACAAAAGTGCAATGACAGGAAACAATGATCACGAAGCCTCGACTTCACTAAATCCATCAGTTGCGCCACAGTTAGGAAGTCAACCGAGACCCAAGATAGTCAGTTTGGTAGAATTAGACGCTGAACTACCTATCGAAGCTATAACAAGAACACGAGAATATTTCTCTCAACCGAGCCCAAGTCATCTGCCAGAAACAGATAAGAGTCAGCAAATAGTAGAAAACCCGTGGGTGCCTATGATTTAATTAATGACCTAACAAAGACCTTCTCGCACATCTCATTTTTAGATTTACTAAAGAACTCTCCTCCTCACAGAGCTGCTCTTTTAGAAGCATTAGGTCTAGGTCATCTAATTAACATCACTCCACCTCCCAAACACAAGTAAATCACGTAGATTTTGATATCCACCCTCCGGGGCAGCCGACAAGGATGTCGAATTCATATTCGAAATAAGTAAAATGCCCACAGATGCCGAGATCGCACGCCGGTGATCCAAATTTACACTTACAAGTATGGGTTTATAATAACTATGTAAAACGGGCAATGGTTGATGATGGGGCCGCAGTTAACATAGTCCCTTTCTCTTTCCTCCAAAACTAGGATATGGGGAAACAAACTGCTCCACCACTCGAAATACATTGAGAGGCTATGATAGCCTTAAAGCCACTTCGATAGGAACTATAATACTTCCGGTCACCTTAGGACCCAAAACAATCCTCGACCGAGTTTTTATATTATAGATCGGGAAACTAATTATAATATGATACTCTACCCGACCATGGATACACCGAATGAAGGCAATCCTTCTACGTTATTCCAAGAAGTAAGATTCTTGCATCTAGAAAGGTATTTAGAGCCAAAGGCGATCCAAAACCTTTCGATTTGCACCTAGCTGATTTAAAGAAAAGACCAGTGTGCACTCGAAATTTGAACTTCCAACAAACCAACTTAATAAACCCACTCGACCCAAAAAACTAGAGGAGAAGTTGGTACCTACAACGGATCTTGAAACTATCAAAGATAGCCAAAACAACCCCAACCCCAACGATAAAGCTAAAGAAACGGTATCATTAGGGACTACCGCAAAAATCATTGAGTTAATAGAACAAGATTCACCAATGTTCTTACCATTTGATTCAAGAGGGCATAGGATATTCCCTAGGTGTTGGTTCCTTCCAAGAGGACCTCTCGTATGGTAGAAGTAGAGTGCGTAAACGCAAAGCAGATGCCCCAACATCTATACTCCCGACTAAGTATTGGACTCTCCATTTCGATGGAGCTAAATGCCATTATGGAGCGGGGGCAGGTATAATTCTTACTTCACCCGAGGAGAAAGTCCTCCCATTCACCTTTAAGTTAAACTTTGAATGCACAAACAACGGCGCTGAGTACGAAGCCCTCCTCCTTGGCCTCACCTTAGCCAAAAGAATTGGTGTTGATAACATCAAAGTCTTAGAGACTCGCAATTAGTGGCAAAACCAAGTTTCAAGGTATACGAAACCAAAGCCGAACACTTACAGCTTTACAAAAAGTCAGTATTAAATTTAAGCAAGGCATTTAACTTCATATCCATCAAGCAATCCCACGAGAGAAAAATCTTCTCGCCGATTCAATAAAGAACTTCAAAGATCACGTTTTACTCCAAGCAATGAGTTAGAAGATACCCAGTTCACGGTGTCCATTCGTGATGAACCATTGATAAAAATAATGACAAATCCTCTTTCAAGCGGAAGTGAATCTACCATCCTAGACCGTATTGATAGTGATGCAGCTACTTTGGATTATTTAAACACCTATGCAGCACTACATCTCTCCTATCATATGCTAGATTTATCCCTAATACCACACTCGTCTTCCCACTTCGGAAATCCCATGATGGATCTCCCCTCACAAATAGAACCTAGCATATACGCAGTAGAAAATGGGGATGATTTGGATTTACCTCCAAAGACCACCTCGAGTTCAAGAGGGTAACGCCTCTTTGATCGAAGAAACAATCGATGTCAACATCGGACAAAGATGAACCGAGAATATTGAAACTAGGTTCTTCGTTAACCCTGTAAGAAGTAGAAATACATACTCGATCCTCAAAGAACATCAAGGCATTTGCATTTAATTATAAGGAGATGACAGAGTCGCACCTGCACATCATGGTGCAACCTCGCTCACTAAATCAGATGCAAAGCCAATTAAACAAAATCAAGACCCATGAAGCCCAAAGTAGCTCTCATGGTAAAGGAGGAGGTAATAAAACTCCTTCGTAGGATTCATCAAGCCAACCGACTACTCCCAATGGGTATCTAACATCGCTCCCGCTCTCAAGAAGAATGGAAAGATACGCATCTGCATAGATTTTCGAGACATCAACAAAGCATGTCCTAAGGACGACTTCCCATTACCATCCATAGATGTTATTGTTGATGCAACAACTGGTTTTGAACTTTTGTCTCTCATGGATGGATTCTCAGGATACAATCAAATCAGAATATCTGAGCAAGATCAAGCTAAAACCACGTTTATAACTCCTTGGGGAACCTATTGCTACGTTGTTATGCCATTCGGTCTCAAGAACGCCGGTGCTACGTACCAGCGAGCTATGACATATATATTTCATGATCTAATCCATAAAATCATGGAATCTTACGTTGATGACTTATTGGCTAAAGCCAAGAAGCGTTGTGACCATCCGGAAGTACTCCGCGTCATTCTTTCACGCCCTAATAGAATACTGAGTCACTAAACCCAGAGAAATGCATCTTTGTGTAACGAGGGAAGCTCCTAGGTTATATCATATCGTCACGAGGGATAGATGTCGACCCAACCAAAATCCGGCTGTCCTCAAATGGTTCCACCTTCAAATGAATCTGAGTCGAGTCATTCCTCGAAAAGTCGGGTGCAATCCAAGATTCATCCTGACTTAAGCTTTCATTGCTCATCCAATCAACAATTTACTCAAGAAAGACTATAAGATTGATTGACCAAAGAGACTCGCAATGAAGCCTTTGATGCGCTTAAGCGCTTCCTTTATCACCACCTACGCTAATGCCACCTAAGCTAGATCACCCGTTAATTCTATATTCACGAGCTACCAATGTCTCGCCGGCTCGTATGTTGGCCCAAGAAGATATAACAAGAGAGAACGCGTGATTTATTTCATCACCAACGCTGCTCGACTATGAAACACGCTATACACAGGCAAAACGAGAATGCCTTGCCATAGTCTTTGCTACTAAACGCCTAAGACATTATATGCTGAATCAAGAAACGAGGGTCATGGTAAAAACGGACCATTTACGGACTTTCCTCACACAAGGGTCATTGTCTAAAAAGGCTGGACGTTTTATAACCTTAATGGGAGAATTCGAATTAACATTTGTAAATTAAAATCAGTTAAGGGACAAATCATCGCGGATTGGTTAGCTGACAACCCATTAGACGGAGGTGATTTAGTAGATTTAGACTTTCCAGATGAGTGTGTATACTACATCGAAGCCCGACCCTCTATCTCTGAGTGTCTTTGGTACACTGATATCATTAATTATATCATGGACCATACGTACCCAGAAGGAGTTACACCGCAACAAAGAAGGCGGTTACGCATAATCGTAGCTAAATACGTCATTATAGAGCAAGTTCTCTATCGAAAGCATTCGATGGAATGCTCCTAAGATGTGTCGACACGGAAGAATCCAAGAAGATTCTCCATGAATCTCACAGTGGAATATGTGGAGGCCACTTCGGTGGCCATGCCACTGCTCGAAAAATACACCGAATGGGCTATTTCTGGCCCACTCTAGAACACGACGCGATAGAGTTTGTACGCAGGTGTCATAAGTGCCAAGAATTCTCCCATGAGATCCACATGCCAGCACAAGCTCTACAACCAATCGCTACTCCATGGCCCTTTTCTACATGGGGTCTAGACTTAATAGGGAAATTCTCTCCCTCATCCACAGACGGCCATAATTTTATAATCACGGCCACTGAATATTTTACCAAATGGGTGGAGGCCATGCCTCTTACTACTGTACCTGGTTCTGTGATCGCCAAGTTCATTTTGAACCAAATCATTTGCAGGTACGGTATCCCGCAAATCATTATCTCCGATAATGGAACTTCTTTTAAAAATGAAGAGGTTCGCGAACTATGCAATAAATTTAAGATAAGCCATCATACGGCTTCCTTGTATTATCCCCAAGCCAACGGACAGGCTGAAGTGACAAACAAGACACTGAAAGCCATTCTCCTTAAAACGGTGAAAGAAAACAAACGAGATTGGCATTTGAAGTTATATCCGGCCTTGTGGGCCCACCGAACCTCAATAAGAACACCAACGGGAGCAACTCCTTTCTCACTGGTATTTGGGGCAGAAGCAGTTCTCCCGCTTGAGGTCGAAATACCCAGTCTCCGCATTTCACTACAAGGGATTCTGGATGAAGACGCTTACAGAGAAGCACGTCTTTCCCAACTAGAAAGCCTAGATGAAACTAGGTTAGATGCTGAACAATGGCATAGAGCTTATGCTGACCGAATGTGCCGGCAGTATAACAAGAAGGTCTATGAACGCGACATATACGAAGGTGATCTAGTTCTAAGGCTAGATAACCGGATCGACAAGAAGACCAGCGAAGGAAGGAAATTCCGGCCCAAATGGTTGGGCCCATACCAAGTCATGAAGGACTACGGAAATGGTGCTTACCTCTTATGTACGCTAGAAGGTGAGGAATTTGGCGAAACAGTCAATTCCCTGCACCTCAAGCGGTTCTACGCATAAGCAACTAGCACTACTTGTATAATTATCTACATTACATCTTCATATAGATTAAGATCATTTTGTCCACTTGTTTCTTACATAAATTGTGATCAAGGAATCTATTCTCAAAGCAATTCATTACAAACTCATGATGTTGTTGGCATAAAGCTCTTTAATCATACCTCTCCATCTTCATATATCATCAAATCATCTCGAATCTTTTATCAAATAAAATCAAACATGACAAAGTCTTAACGGTAACCATACCAAGATCTGCAAGTTTATTCTCGCTTTGATTTCTTCTTAGGATAGGTGTCTTGCCTATGGTCTGTTCTAGAAGCTTCATGGTGTCACATCTATCCCATATATATATCTCTTTGGAAATAAGCACATACTGACATTTTACTCAAGAAAACAAGTCAACAAGTGATTAAACAAAAATTTTAATTTTACACATTTCCTTGCCCCACCAACCTTCTGGTGATGAGCTTCAAGCTCTCTTACTAGTGACGTAGGGTTGGGAAAGGATGGAAATGCCCTTACTCGCCTATGCCTTGCCCACGGTGATAAACCCACGCTTCTTACTAGTAGCATGGGGCAAAGTGTAGGGGGTCCTCTTGACAAAGCAAACGTTAAAAGGTCATAAACAAACAATTCAAACTTTGAGTCAAAAATGAATGAATCAGATGTTCAAAATTCCAAGAGAGTTAAAATCCTAAAAACCCAGATTTTGTCTACTATGTGGCCATCTACGGGTCTAAGTCTAGATAAACCGCAAAGCAAGTGCATTCTAAACTATGAAGTCATTCGGGTAGAGTAAGCTTGTAGCTTCCAATTTGGTTCCGCCAAAGCTTTGTCTGTCTTTCATCACTATCGTTTCACCACATTTCATAACTTGCGCCCTTCTTGACTCTCGGTGATGAGCCCTCGCATCTTACTAGTTGCGTGGAGTTAGGAATGGGGCAAATTAACTGTTCATCATATCGGTTATATTCATCACTCTGCAAAACAAACATGAGGTATCCAAATTGCTCACAGAAGCTAAGATTCAAAATCACAATATATCTACATTATCATGTATCAGCATCATGAAACACAAAAAGAAAGCAAACATTTGCATCATCTGTTCTCCATTGCATACATTCTAAAAAGCATATAAACATACATCGTAGTATACACAAGGAAACTAGAAATAGAAAGGAAAACATGAGTGCCAAGCTTTTGATCCAAAACGAATGCATATATATAAATAATCAATGTTTATATACAATGCCATCATGCTCTAAGCATGGTCAAAACGCTCAAAGAGCCCGTGATATACAAAGAATATATAATACAAAATACACGAGGGCCAAGTGGCCTCTCAATCCCTACGAGACCCCTCCGAAGGTGCACGCCCACGCCTAGGACTCCGGCTACGCCGGCGCTCTGAATGTACGGAGGGCTCAGGGTCTCGAGGAGCAGCTCATGGTCTCACCACGAGAATGGCTCCTCATAAGGCGCTCAGCCATCCTATAGCCCGCTAACTCTGTACGAGGGTCGACACCATCCTGGCCACGTGCCAAATGGGAGCAAAGACATCGGTATGTCTACCACTGCCGCCGAGGGCTCCCGGATCTACGGACAACTCCGCACGGGTCCTATCCATGGGGATCATCAGGGAATCGGTACATACCCTGCGGATCAAATCCCGCCACTCATCAACAGCCTCTCTCAAAACAAAGAGAAAAAATGAATTAGAAACCAAGCAAGAGGCTAAAAGATACAACAATAGCAACTAAGGAGAGCCTACATATAAACATTAAAAGGGAGAAAGGGTAACTTACTCGATCACCAGGCCTCCAAGATGGGTCGCTGGGACCAGCACCCGCCGCGGATGCCGCTGCCGACTGAGGGGCTGCTCCTGTGGCAGGAGCAACGTGTCACCCTGCAACGGACTCATCCTCTCCACCATGGCCCTGGGAGAGTGGCTCCTCTGAAACTAGAGTCACCCTCTCTGCGCTCTGCTCAGCCCTCTCTGCCGCATAATGTCCTGAGTGTCATGCCACTCAGGATCACTGTCATCAGTCTCCTCCTCTGACCCTCCCTCTGTGAGCTCCTCAGAGTCAGAGTCAATATCTATGGGGTCATCGCTACTATGAGCAGACCCAGCAATCTCAAAGCAAAGGTGCCCGAGGCGCACCGGCTCTCCTCTAGCAGCGAACTATCCTCCTGGCTGCAATGGGAATGCCAGGAGTAATCACTGTCCAACCTCGGCCTCTAGGCCCCCCTCTGGCCTCGCGAACTGATCTGTAAACTGGTGCCACTGGGGAAGCATACCCGCGTATGGAAGACCAAACTGCTGAGGAACCCGGCCGAAAGGATGTACCTCCACTCATCCCACTCGATCAATAAGTTGCCCTGTGGTGGAGCAGGAGATCAGGGTAAGAGTCTCCTCGCCCCATATGCCGGCCATAAGCCGGTACGGTGTCACCTCCATGTCTGCAGTAGTAAGGGAGGCAACTGGCTGATGAGGTGCTCTGAGCACCGACATGTCCATCCATCTGGCTGCCCTCACAGCCCCAGGATCTGCCACCTCCACACCCCTGCCATAAGGGATAAAATGCTCATACACCCAACTCATGACTAGAGTTGGGTGGCTCAATGACTGTCCCTGTAAACGGACCACCCTATATAGATCATGGTAGGTGGTCCCCAGAATATCTGCACCCCAGGCGTATATCCGGCCATGCCCCTCTATCTGTGTAATGATGGGGGCCCAGCAATATAACAATGTGTCCCCTCCCTTGTCCCCGATCAATCTCGAGGCAAGGATCCCCATGATGGCCTGTCGAAATACGGGGATAGGCAAAGAAGGAATGGATCAACTCTCACCCCCTTCTTCGACCCCGTGGAGATGGCTGCATCTCCCATATAAGCTGCCCACTGTGCAATCTATGCCCGTGAGCCTGCTGTCTCTAATGTAAGTCACCTCCCGATGATCGGGACCCCCAGAATGCGGTAGACATCCTCTAATGTGATGGTCCACTCACCACGGACCCCTGGCAGTCGGAAGGTGTTCCGATCTGCATCCCAGTAAGAGAATAAGTCACAAAGGATGTGACTAGATGGTGCAACATGGGGCACGCGCGATATGCGCAGTATACCAGCCCTCAGAAGTGTGTCCTCCTCATCCTGTGAGAGGGCATCCAGTACCCCTGAGAGCCAATCACACTCTCTCTCTCTGCTCCATCTAATGTACTCCTCTCGCCTGCATACACCCAAAAACACACAAAACAGAGCAAGTTAATATCCGAACAATACCGAGAGAGTCATAAAAACACGTAGAAAGGCTAAAAATACAAGTGCAATCTCAAATATAAGTTCCTTTTGCATTCTGTGCAAAACCGCCACCCTGAGCAGGGAGGCGGTTTTGTAACCGCCGCCTTAAAGGCGGTGGGTCAGTAACCGCCACCCCGAACAGTGGTAATGGCGGTCATGTGTAACCGCCGCCGCCGCCAGGCCAGGCGGTCGTGGTCCGAAAACCCACGCGGGTTTTTAATCTAAAAACACCTAAAAAAGCCCAAAATGACCATTTAACCTAAAAACGGAGCCTACCCAGTAGGCGCCCCCCCTAGATGGACCTTTTAACACAAGCATTTTCAAAAATAACCCCCCCATTACAAAGTATTCAGCATTTCAAATTAAAGGGGGGAAAAACACAAAATTGAAGAAAACCAACCTGTGATCTAGCGGGGTGTTCCGCACGTGGAGGCATGATCACGATCTCGCTGCGGACGTTTTGACTCTACTCACGCAAGAAACCGTCACCGTGGGCCCCAGAGCTCAAAAACAATCAAATCAACTCACGCAAATGAATAGGAAAATGGGCCCACTTTCATATATATAGCACTCTGTTTCATTTTAAAATGATTTTTCACAGGTTTGGAGCGCTGATGGAGGTAAGTTCCTATCCCCGCACGAATGGTACGTTCTCATTCCCTATTATTCTTAGCGTTTATTTTTCGAACTATTGTATCTATCTGCACTTGAGTTCTCTTTTCATTTTGCAAGTAGCGGAATTTTGATGGCGTCATTTCAACACACGACGTGTAAGGTATAACTTCTAACTTCCCATTTCGGGACCGCCATACTGACCCACCGCTTTATGCCTCTTCATGGCTAAAACGCTTCTCCGAGGGGGCAATATGTACGTACTCCAAAATTGTAAGGTACATCAGATCGCCGCAACAACGTGAACAAGTGCCCCAATGATGATACAGGTCTCCTCGCAAGGTGTTCGGGATCCGAAAAGCCCTCGAGTATGCGTTAACATCCCGCATGCCCCGCTTAGCCCCCGCGTCCTTTTTTTCCCCTTTTTTCCTCTTTTCTTGGCCTTTTTCCCTTCAAGTTATGAAACCGCCCGCCCTGGCGGGCGGCGGTCTGTGACCGCCGCCCCGATCAGTGGCGGCGGCGGTCCAGAACCGCCGCCCGCCCGAGCGCAGCGGCGGTCCTGCACGCATTTTCCAGAAAGCGCTTTGACGCGACTCACGTAAAATATCAACGTTTCACCAGCTTTCCTTGCCGACTTGGGCATGCATTTATGTTTTTGGTCCCCTGGAATAGTGTTTGGCCATTGTTTATGGTTTTTAGAGTTCAGTTTGGTTTTGATCTTTGGGTGAATGAAAGCTATAAATAAATGGTTTGTGCACAAACAAATGGTCTGATCTTTTGCTCTCATCCTCTCATTTTCCATAGTTCAGTTTATCATTTTGCTTAGAGGCCATAGTTTCAGTTCATTTGCAGGCTTAGTTAGTATTGTGCAGCTGTTGGTAAGCCACATATCCACCTTGTGCAAGTGTTGTCTGCCAGGTCTTCATTCACTTTCAAGCTCTCATTTTCATAGTTCAGTCTTTTTGTTCTCGTTTTAGAGCCATAGTTTTAATTCTTTGCATGCTTATTTAGCATTGTCCAAATTTGGTAAGCCACATATCCAGCTTCAGCAAACAAAGTGTTGTTGTTTTATCCATTCCATCGAGTAGAATAGCTTAGAAGCCATTAAAGTTGCAGGTTTTTCTCTTCAAACAGATAGTTTCAGGTTCTGGTCACTTTATGTTGCATGACTCGCAATAAAATCCCGCTAGGAATTACATAAGCCAAGCTCTGTACTCTTGCGCTATCCCTCTCCTACTCACATTTTCAGTCTGCATTCTGAGCTGTCCTTGTCCCAATATCTATTTCTGTCGATGCTAGCATTACACGCTTTTCTGGATCCACGTGAATACGAAAGAACGAGGAGATCACACTGAGGGGACAAGATCACACACACCATCGGATTCGCCACTGTTCTGCGGAATCCAGGTTCTAGCTTTCAAAGTTCTAGTTAGAATCATATCAAATAGAATAGTTAATTGCTTTATTTCAGTAAAATTTCTATTCTCGATATTGCCAGGGAAGCTATGAGGATTGATAGTTTCTGAGAAACTATGATTCACTCCTCACTTCTGAGGTAGGATCGAGAATCTTGCAAGTAGATTAGGAAAGTTATTGCATTATTTAGAATAAATCTACAAATCACACAGACAAATAACTACACTCGGTTATCTTGTTTGTTTTAAATTGTTATTTAGTTGTTATTTCTAGATACGTTTAAATAACTGCTTTCCTTAAACTCTTAAAAGGTTTCTTAGAAAAATAGAGGTTATATATGTTTTAGATTTATTCCACGTAGTTAGAATTTGCTTTGTTACAGTTAGATTTACATTTTATTTTGTATGACAATCACGGACCTCGTGAGCCTGTGGAATACATATTTGAGCCAATCGTGCCTCAACCAAACCTCATCACAAAGAATAGTTGACATAGACCAAAACCTCGTAATACAAGTATTCCAAACAACAATGATTTACAACCGATCGCTTCTCGCCGAGAGGGTTAAACATAGAAGACGACCAAGCACACACGTTTTGGTCAAATCAACCAATTACATATTACCCTAGACAAACATTCACATGACCAGTAGAAGGGTTCGAAAGAGAACAAACCTTTGGTTGTGATCCTTTGTCCCACAAACAAAGCAGAGACACTCTCACGTATATATAGATACTAGTCTAAGGATCCAGTGCAGCACGAACGCCTCGTGAGATATTCTCGAGAAAATCACGCAGCTTGTTGGTCCTAAACATAAAAGCCGAGAAAGCATATGATTATTGGATACTAGGAATCGTAGACTTGATTTCGTATATGACCATAACAGACCGCAACAACCAAGAGTCTACGGTCAGACCCACAAGTCCCACACCCTAACGAATCCATAAGTCAATCGAGATATAAACACCGGCCTACGCACACTAGTATTCCAATCCACTCCACTTCCACCCATCATCATCGAACAATTGTCCTTACTAGATATAGTGCTAAAACGAAGCTAGAGAATTCTGACTAGCCGAGAATCGTCCGTAGAGTCAATTGTTTCCACCATCCACCATATGACCTTATCTCGGAGACATACACGAAACTATCCCAGTCATTTCCCACGTATTCCACAACCCATAGATCGAATCACGCTGAGCTCGATATTGATTGAGCCTTCGAGCAGCTCATCCTTTCCGATCGATCTATCACACCACCTGTTAGAAGGGCTTTCTTTACCTTAGATTCACAAATTCCATTAGTCGCATTAGTGTCTAAGACATTAGACCGCTCTAACTAGTTTGTCCCATGCATCCCACGCATCATGATTTGAAGGAGAGGAACCGAGAAGACATACAATTAGAGCATGCATGTGCTAAAAAAAAGGAGAAAGGAAAGATAGTATACATTGTTGATGGAGAGGAGATGGAGAACACGAATGTCGACCATTTGGTTAGAATGCATGAAGTAGTTGACAGTGTGGATTTATGTGCACGCACGTATCATGAACCACTCAAAACCAAGAAATTTAACATTGGCTTAGAGAAGGATCCCAAGGAAGCTATCATTGGGGACTATTGGTTGGACAAGGAAGTATCAAAGATCATCAATCTCTTGCACAAATTTGAGGATTTATTCCCGCGTGGATACCATGAGTTGAAAGGCATCCACCATTCATTAGGGGAAATGAGGATAAAGTAGAAATCAGTGCGCGCCCGGTCGAAGAGGCCTTATGTGATGAATCCCAACATGCGTGTAAGGGTTAAAGAAGAGCTCAAAAAAATGATAGCATCTCGGTATCATTAAGGTCATGGAGGAATCGAATGGATAAGTCCAATGGTGATCAACATAAAGAAGGATGGGTGGATTAGGATATGTATGGATTACGGGGGAATTGAATGTTGTTTGTATCATAGATCCTTTTCCTAGCCCCTTCACCAAGAGATTTTGGAAGGATTTGTTGGGCGTGAGGTCTATTCGGATGGATTCTCAGGATATTACCAAGTAAGGATTGCCAAAGAAGACTAAGATAAGACAACTTTTTCCACCAAGTGGAGAAGCTTTGCATACATGGTCATGCCATTTGGATTGAGGAATGCACCCACTGTATTTTTGTGCATAGTGGTATAAGCATTTCAGGACTTCATCCACAAGTTCCTTGAGTATATTTGGATGATTGGATAGTGTATGGGTTGGTCAGGGACCATTGTGATAACTTGAGATTGATGTTTGAAAGATTTCGGCAATTAAGGATTTCCCTCAACATCAAGAAATGTGTCTTTACAACTCCTTTTGGAACGTTGTTAGGGCATATCATATGCAAAAAGGAGGTTTCTTGGTTGATCCCGTGAAAGTTGTAGTTATTGTGGGATTAGGGGAGCCCACCAACCAAAGCACCATGTGTGGATTTCTTGGACACACTGGGTACTATAGAAAGTTCATTAAGGGATACACCAAGATTGCCGCACCTTTGGAAATATTTCTCAGACATAAGAGTGCCTTTCAATGGGGAGAGGCTCAACAGAGGGCAATTTGACACTCTAAAAGAAAGGATTATCATTGCACCTATTCTATGATTCCCATCCTAGGATAAACCTTTCCATGTCCATGTGGATGCCTCTGGTACAACAATGGGAGCTGTTCTTGCTCAACTAGGAGAGGGGATTATTGATCATCCCTTGTGTTTTGCAAGTAGAAAGTTGACACTAGCAAAACAGAATTATACAACGACCAAGCGCGAGGCATTGTCAATGATCTACGCACTCCACAAATTTAGGCAATATCTGCTGGTGAATCCCTTCATATTCTACATGGACCATATGGCCTTGAAGTATCTAGTAAACAAAGTAGTGTTGCAAGGGTGCATATGTCGTTGGGTAATTTTATTTTAGGAATTTGAATTCAAAGTGGTGGTAAAACTGGGAAAAAACAATTGCGGGCCGGATCATTTATCAAGGATTGATTCGGGAGAGGATGCACAAAGTATTGAGGAAACCATGTCAGACACACAACTATTCAAGTTGTGGCGTGTGCCCTTAGAGTTAAAATATATTGTTGTTTTTCTCAAGAAATGTGTGAACTCGAAGGGAAGAATGCACTGGAAAGAAAAAGGTTAGCCATACATGTCACGCCCTTCATGTTGATCAATGGGGATTTGTATAAAATGGGTCACAATGAGGTTTTGTGCCGGTGTGTATTAGAACATGAACGTGTGGCCATAATAGAAGAAGCCCATGGTGGGATTGTTAGAGGACACTATGCAGGGAACACAAACACGCGTAAGATCCTAGTTGTTGGACTATGGTGGGAGATGATTCACCAGGATTGCATTGAGTTTTGCAAGGCCTGTAACCACTTCCAGTGCCTTGGCAAACCTAGAAGAAGGGATGAGATTCCCTTGTGCCCCATTGCCAGCATGGAACCTTTTGAAAAATGGGCAATAGATTTTTAGACCAATCTCACCAGCTGCGTGAAGGACTAACTCGTGGTATATTATTACTTGTACTGATTATCTGACAAGGTGGGCAAAGGCCGTGCCCACTAAGGATTGCATCGTAGCCACAGATGTTAGATTTTTATGGGAAAACATTATTAGCAAGTATGGGTGCCCATTAAGTTTAACAAGTGATAGGGGCACTCACTTCTTAAATGAAACCGTCAGGATTCTATTGGCAGAATTCATGGTAGCCCATCATAAGACTACCCCTTATCACCCTCAGGAAAATGGGACTGTAGAGGCATTTAATAAAATCCTTAGTCACACATTGACTAAGATATGTGATGTGGGTAGGTAGGATTGGGATGAAAAGGTATCAACAATTCTTTGGGCATATAGAACAATGTATAAAAGGTTGAACAAGGCCACACCATTTCAATTGGTGTTCGACGCACAAGTGTTTTTTTTTCCGGTTGAATTTATGCTACCATCACTGTGTATAGCACACGCAGGAGGATTGGATGATGAACAAGTGCTGGAAGAAAGAATAGATGAATTGATAAAGTTGGATGAAAGGTGCTCACTAGCAAGATGGAGCCAAAAACTAAAAAAGCTAAGCAAAAGGCATGACATGACCACCATATTAAGAACAAATAGTTTGAGGTTGGCCAGATGGTATTGCTATATGATTCAAAATTTCTACGCCATCCTGGAAAGTTGAAGGTGCATTGGTTGGGTCCTTATGTAATTTCATACATCCTTTATTTGGGCGGAGTTCCATTACAAGCACTAGATGGAACAAAATTACCTAGACATGTCAATGGGAGTAGTCTAAAGCCCTACTATAAATAATGCTTCTTGGTGTTTGTAAATAAGGTAGTTTTTCCAATTAGTTTAGAATTTCCTTTTATGCTTTTTCTTTCTTGTATTTCCCTTTCACGTTGTTGTTTTGTTTTACACCTTGGGTGTCGGTAACCTTATTACTTTTTAAACTTATGAATGCATAGAGGACCATGCATCGATTTAGTGTGGGGTGAGGTGACAAAGGGAAGCATGGATTTACTCCGCTGCAGGACCAGGTTGGTAGACCATTTGAATTGGCCTTGTTGAAAAGATGCATTAGGAGAAAAGAAGGCAGATGGGTGGAAAAATAAGGTTACATTGGAAATCCACGTATAAGGAGAAAAAGCACAAAAACATGAGGTAGGCGAAAGCAAGAATCATGAGGATGGAAGAGGTGCCTTTGGCACTGGTAACATGTGCACAAGAGTCTTCTATCAAGATGGATTGTTTGCACGCTAGAAGGTTGGAAAAGTTTTCGCACAAGGATTGGGCACGGGTGAAAAAATTTTCGTGCAAGGATTGGGTGCAGGTAAAAAAAAAATTGTGTAAGGAGAAGCGCTGAAGTAAGGTTTTGTTTTGAAATTCCGCATTAAACATAGTCATACGGTGGTAGGTAACCTAGCCTTTAATGCGTAAAAGTGGAAAAACCTATAAATACAAGAGTGGGAATTTCATTATTTCACTTTGTGAAAACAAGAAGAGAAATTTTCTTTCGAAGCTAGGGTTTCGAGAACTAACTTGTGTAAAGGAAAATCCCAAAAACTTAAGCAAAATCAGTCCATTAGATCTACAAACTAGAGTAGAAGTGATTCACGGGTGTGAGGAACGTTGTGAAGGAGCACCATGACCAAAGGAGGATAATAAGAGATTAGGGTTTGTGTTCTAGGGCATGGGGCATGCGAGGAAAACTCTCAAACAAACTTGCAAGTTAACCAGGGAATGAAAGCAAAGGGTATAATGATAGCCACAAAACCAGTAGGAAAACCTACAGAACAATATAAGAAGGGAAAGGGTAAAGGAAAAGGGAAGAAGAAATAAGAGGAAATACCCTTGGATATAAGTGAATAATGGTATTCAGAGATGCAGGACTGGATGGGGTTTTGCTAGGGCAAGAGTGGGAGTCCCACATAAGATAGATGATCGTGATTGAATACAATCACCGGTCAAGCATAATCATGAAGGAAATGGCATTGCAAAATGAGCTAGTGCGTCAACAAACAAATGAACACCTAATAGGTTACCAATCTAAAACAATGTGGTCAAGGTGAAAATGGAGAAGGCAGGGATCCTCTAGCTTTACGAGTTGCCATATTTTGGGAAGCCCGAGAACTTGTACCAATGGGTGATGACGCACGTACACGAAGACTTCTTCTGCTTCGCAGGGTGCAAAATGCACATAACTCCCTAGTTAATTTCACACTTCACAGGCCTAACCTATGTAGGGGACGTGCTCATTGATGACCTCTAGGACGAGGAGGCAATAAGGGAAACCATAGCATCCCAGGAATTGAATAAGGGATCAAGTTACTATGACGTCTTGGATATCAGTGATCTAGTGATGAAGATGGCTACACACCTTGTCTCTAAGCTGAATGGACAAGAAAGGTGGACCCAGGTGAGAAATCCCTAGCTAAATGTCTGCAGGAAGGTCATGGAGGGCACCGTATACAACATCTCCTAGTACATAGCAGAAAAATCATAAGCAGCGTAGAGAATGGAGGAAAAATCCTATTTGGGAACATTCTGTTGACAATTGTGTTCTCAAAAATTGGGGTGCCGGATGCATCTGAAAAATTCATGTGGGAGTACCCTGCTGAAGACCCTTCGCCCATGGAAAGATGCCAGAAATACATATGTGAATCAATCATAGGGGTACACAAGGCACACTTAGAAAAATGGTATAAGCACCTGAGGAACACATTCGAAGTGAATGGCGGGTCCCAAAACAACTCACCATGGTAATCGAAGGAGAATCAAAGTTTGTGGTCTACCGAACTTCTACATTGGTAGGTTCATCTTGGCAAATGGCGGTTGGAGTCCATGGTGCAAACTCCCATTCTCGTTCTTGCCCAATTTTTCCAAACAGGGGTAAATAGATACAAGGAATCAAATAAATTAAACCTAGAGTTATCCACTCTTGAAAAGAGCACAGGAAATGAGAAAGAAGTTGGTCTACCTAGGGAAGCAAACATACGTTGAGAGGTACGTGTCACGGGATGTGCATATTGTAAGGTCGTTGACCTTACCTATTGCTTGGAACAATGTCGTAAGGATCTAAAATGCGCATAAGGTCAAAGTTCGAAAAGGGTACGTACATGGAAAATGAGATATCCATCCCAGACGACCATATGGGAAGAAAGAAGCCAGTGCCAAAGCACAAGGAAAGGGAAGAAGAGGAAGAACAAAGGGTAGTGGAGAAGTAGAATGTAGATACCATAGGGTTGAGTACCTATGTCTAGAAGAAGAGGAGAATGGTGGTCGGGAAAAGACCCCGAGCATGTGAAGCCACCATACCCCTGAAGAACCCTAAGATGAAGAAAGGACAATATCCTCAACTCTAGAGTTTTTGTAAAGGAAGAAGAACAATGAATGGAGGAACAAGAGTCTGAAGATACAGACGACCTGAATGCCTATATAGGTGAGAAGGATGATGATGAAGGGGAAGAGTTGGAGGTGAATCAAGAACCGGTTGATGTCCATGATTCAGAGGAAGAAGGAGCAGAGGATACAAATGATGCTTTCATCTTTCTAAGGAGGAAGGGCTACCAAGGGGAGGAAGGCACACAGAGTGAAGAAAGGAGTGAAGGGGCAAGTAATAAGGGGCCAGATATGCCCAAGCTCACTTAGGAGGAAGTAGATGAGAAAGTGACAAGGGAGGTAGAGAAGATAATTAATACCTTGGTCAAAGAGGAGTTGGAATATAGCACGGAGCTCGTACTCGAGAATTCAAAGAAGAGAAGAGGGAGAAGAGTGTGGGTAGCACAAAATGCCCAACTCTTTTAGTAACTATTCCCAAGGGCATGCACACAAGAAGTAAATGCGCGGAAGGGGGAAGAACAATGATGGGATACATTGATGACCCCAACAAAGTTTTGTGTGCATGTTTCCAGAGTACCGTGCCCACCAAGGAGCTCACCACCATGGAATCCTTTGACCCTGAGGGTGGGTACCCGCACACAAGGAAGATGCTATCATGGGTATTCAACTCCCACCTCAATGAGCCTGAGTTCAAAGTTAACCAAGGAGTGGTACTAGCATTTTCTGAAGGAAAGGGGGACAACCCCATTGTAAACACGTAACTATCAGATGAGCAAGTGTGTAACACACTCAAAAAAATTCCATGGAAATTGAGGCTAGGCTCTTCAGGAGTGACAGGGGTAAAATTATTGGAGGACTTGTTGGAGAAGAGGAAGGAAGAAGTAGTGAAGCTAACGAAGGACCTCAGCCTTGAGAAATTAATTAGCGCTCAACTACAGAGGGAGCTATAGGAGGAAAAGGCCAAGGTATGCAAAGTTTCCAAGAAGGTGGAGCTCATCTTCCAAGCTATTCTCATGAAGCACCTAGACCTTAACCCTCCCACGCAAAAGTATGGATCCTCCTCGGAATGCCTAGAGGACTTGACTCGATCCGCACCATGGAAAGCAAGCCTTTGGCCTTGGAGTTAGTAGAGGAGGTAGCTACATGCTTGGAGAAGGAGGACAAGCTGAAGGTCTTTGTGCTCGTGGCTGAATACAACAAGGTGGTCACTGACGTGAAAATAACTGCACAAACCACGGGGGTCACCTACAACCATTGCGCGGATAAGGAAAAGGTAATAGGCATACTGCTGGCCAGTGACGAGGCCAAGATAAAGGACTTCAGGGAAAAGAATAAGGGTAATAGATCCGAGCAAGAAAAGATCATAGCTGAAGTGTAAAAGAAGTCTGAAGCTATTGAGAATCGGCGAGTCTCAATCAAAACCCGGCTAAAAGAGCTCTATAAGGTCATCACGAGGAAGATGGATGCCTTGGAGGATCATGCCAAGGAACTGGAGACTGTGGTGGAGACCATTAGCATGAAGGGGGAAGAGTTAACCTTCGATGAGGTGAGCACCTTGGTTGGCGATATCTACACTAGAGCGTAGGATGAAGTCAAGGCCTAGAGTACACTAGAGGCCAAACTACAGCAAAATTTTCCCCTTCTTCTTCTTTAGGAAATTTTCCCTCTATTCTTTCTCTCCCCTATTCTTTCCAAGGCAAGGCCTTGCATTTTTGTACTGCATTCTTTGAAAAGGTTCCCAAGGACGGAGAATAGGTGAAGTGTGGGGTAATGTTAGGCCCCTAATGTAGCTACCAAATCTTAAAGGCACGTAGGAACGCACATTCGGAGGAAGCACATAAGTGAAGGCACACAAGGTAGAATTCAAAAGGATTCTTGGAGAAACAAGGATGCACACATCACGTGAAGAAAATTTCGGACTTACCCATTTTCATCCTTTTGGATATAACACATGAAGAATGTGTTCCGATTGGATAAGGTTCCAACCAGCGGCAGGTGTCCCTGGAAGGAATATACCTTGCGATAGGAAGATCCAAAAAGCTAATCATGACATGGAGAGGCATGCACCTAGGGTGACCCACACCTTGACACTTGGGGCTATATCTGAGGCTACATAGGAGTTTGTTAGAGCTTAGATGCCTATTTATATGCACACCCTTGGAAAAGAACAAACAAGTGAGGTAGCGGAGCTCTGCAGAAATTACTACGAGAACTATGGGATAAAATGGGTAGATGATTCTAGGAAGGATGTAATGGGGAATGAAAATTTTATCTTGTGAGCATACATGTATGGGTCTAGATATGGCGCATGACTATGGTCTACCACTCTGTGATGCTTTGCAGTAAGACTATGAATGAATATGATAAGGTTACCACTGTGTATATATTAAGATCTCCTTCCTGTATTATCTGAATGTTTTTACTAAGCTTTTAATCTTGTATAATCATGAACCTTACGTGAATGTTAAGTCTATTATGGATTTACAACTTCCTAGTTCTAGTTAATTTTGTTACGCGCTTTGTTTCGTTATGACCGAAAGGGGTATAAAAGTCGATTCAGCTCTATAAATTTTTCATGTCTGTTAAATCACTAAGTCAGAATCATGAAGTATACCTTCCAATGAACTCACATAAAAGAGAGACTCAGCTCCCTCTCGTGCACCTCGGGTGAGCAGCCAGTACCCACTGGGTGATAGGTTGGCACACATGAGGTTCCCTTGTTCTTGGTGGGGTGCAAAAATGACTACAAAGCCGATAATGCTACCAATTACGTAAGGGATGCAACAAGGTTATATCTATGCATAAGGCCTAAGTTTTAGAAATTTACATATCCGGAGAGTTATTTCTCAATCCTAGAAGACACCATATGGAGGAAAAATGTTGCAATGAAGAAGAGGGAAAGAGAAGAGGTGCAGGATAAGAAGGTACCAAGTGTGCAAACAACACAATCCATGGGCGCACCAGAAGCAAGTACTAAGCCTAACACTTATGCGTGCGAAGTAGTCCCCATTCAATGAAAATATCCCAAAAGAAGATACACTAGAGCATGAAGGTCCCCTCGGACATGAAGAATCACAAAGGAAGACATTGCCTATTAAGGAGAAAGAGAAGGAAGAATCTTCTATACTAGAATCACCAGTTAGGAAGAAGAAGAAGGTGGTAGAAATGGTAGACTTAGAGGAAAAGAGAGCTTAAAAGCATAAATTGGAGACAAGGATGATGAAGATCCCAAAGGAGGTCAAGGCCACCCAATATAAAATGTACATGAATATGAGGAGGAAGATGAAGAGAAGAATGATGAGGAGGAAGTAGATGATCAAGGCAAGGGGTGAGCAAAGAGGTAAGCACCAAAAATAAGAGAACCCCAAGCCTCACCAAGGAACAAGTGGAAAAATCCATGGAAAGAGAAGTAGCAGGCATCATTAAGGACTTAGTGGAGTAGGATTTGGAGCAGAGTGTGGATGAAATTTTGAAGCAAATGGAAGAAGAGAGCATTAGGAAGGAATATGACAGCATGGGTGGGAATCCAAAATTTTGGAGTAAGCTCCCCAATGGTTGCGTGAACATGTGGGAAAGGTGTAATGGTATCACAATGGCAAGGGATGGGATACATTAATGATCCAATAAAGGTGCTACGTGTGTACTTCTAGAGTACTGTACCAATAGTACAACTCCTAGCCATGACTTTGTTTGATGAAGAAGGCACATATCCATAAACCAGAAAGATGTTATCTTGAGATTTCAAGTCCCACGTGGATGAACATGAGTTTGAAGTAAGTCGAGAGAAGCTGATGAAGGTGCTAGAGAAAAATTAGTAAATCCTTTGGTGAATTCTCAACAATTGTTAGATAAGAAGGTTTGCAATGCGCTCAACAAAGTTTCGAATTGAGTTTGAGGTCGATTGTTGGAAGAAATTATAGAGTGAGATTCTTAGAGGAGGAATTGGAGATGAAAAAATGAGGATCTTGTTGAGAAGAGAAAATACTTGAAGCAAGAAGAACTTATTCGTACGCATTTAAGGTGCAAACTGAAGGAAGAGAAAGCAAAGGTACACGAATTCCCGAACAAGGTGGAGATGATTACAGATGCAATTGTCTTAAAGCATCCCAACCTAGCACCACTCGAGGAGAAAAAAATGAATCATCCTTACGATTCTAGAGGATTTGACTCACATCCCCATGATGTAAAGATGACCGCTCACTTTATAATATACAGAAGAGGTTCTAGCACACCAAGAAAAGGAAGAGAAGATGAAGGTTTTTGAGATCGTTGCTCGATATACCAAACTCATTGTAGAGGTAAAGGTTGGCATAAAAGTTGTTAAAGCTCCATATGACAATTACCTTGATAGAGATAGAGTGGAAAACATCTTGGTCACTACACATGATATGGAACTCAAGGATTTTCAAGAGAAGAATAAGAGTAATATATAATAAGGGATAAAATCCTAGCCGAGGTAGAAAATAATTCAGAATCTATCGAGACCTTGCGAGGCTTGACCAAAATCTAGCTAAATGAATTATACCCCCGGAGCACTGGTAGGATGGACACATTCGATGAATTGAGAAAATAATTGGAGAATGTTGTTGAGACAATGAGTGACAAAGGGGAGGAACTAAGTTTTAAGGGGGTGAGAGCCCTAGTCAGAGACCTCTATCAGCAAGCACAGAGTGAGGTTGATGCTTGGGAAAGGCTAGAGGTAGAAATAGGGAAGGATTTCCCTCACCTCCTTCAAAAATAAGCATTGATCTCTTTCATTTCCCCATTGTTTCATTCTTTCTCCCAATTCTTCATTCCTTCATTATTTTTCCCACTATTTAGATCCCTCTATTATTTATTCATTAAAGAGAAGTGTTTCTGAGAATAGATAACATGAGTAGTGTAGGGTGATGTTGGGCCCCAGAATATTGGCTAAGTACAAGAAAGTGTGTGGGCATGCGGAACCTAATTGAATAAGGACGCATGGGGTGAAATCACGTAGGGTAGGGTTTTAGCGAGGTTTAGCAAAACACACGATATATATATACAAGGTAAGATAGGTTTTTAAAATTATCCATATTCAAGATGTCTCAAGAAGCACATGAGAAAAGCATGACTTGTCTAGCATGTGGAGTGGATAAGGTGCCACCCATGTAGTTTTATGGTCAAGAAAGGAATATTCCATGTATGCGATGGAAGGATATAGAAATACATCATTATAAAGAGTGGAGAGCTCAGATCAAAGGAAGCATGCTCCATTAGAAGACCACATGGACACTTGGCAACTTATCTACTATCTCAGAAAGCATGGTGGTGGAGACTAAACATATATATAGAGATGCTCGAGTAGAAGAAAGGGGACACCAAGAGTGGCATCTTATAGCACTAGATAGGTGAAGCTCGAAGAATTAATGAAGGATCCTTTTAGTTGGTATTAGGAGGACCATATGAGTGATGGCATATTTAGAGGGATGTGCATGTAACCGATTTTGAATATGCATAGTTTAGGTCCCCGATGCATGACTGATGTGCATTGTTATATTGGCTTATTATGGCCTTAATGAATGTAATGTGGTTATTAAAATTTTTAACATGAATATAAGGTTTTGTTCTAAACTATATATGTTGTTCATGAGAATAAATCCTAGTGCATTTCCTTTTTATCATGAATCAGATCTACATTTTGTTTGATACTTCTCTTTTGTTATCTGAATGGATGCATTGATATGATAACTCATCCTAAGCTCTTAGAATGAATGCATAGTTCTTTTCTTTCCTGCATCTAAATCTATCATAAATGATGTACTCTCATAGAACTCACATAAAGTAGGGGTTCAATGCCCATACGTGCCTCGGTGAGTGCCCAGGCCTATTGGGTGATAGGACAAAGTGTGCATAGGATTAGACTATTGTTCTAAGGGTATAAAACTACTACATTGTGTTGGATACAAAATAATAGACATGTTCAATTGTTTTGGTGCAAGAACTATAACTTGGAACAATAAAAGCAACCAACAATCTCCATTTTTATATTGAGGTAAAGAAGCATAATGGAAGAAAGAAATAAGCTATATGGTTGTTGGAAGAGATGCACATGGAAGTTGAAGGAATTATTCCTCTTTTATGTGGTGGTAAAATTTTTATTAATCTTATTAAATAATCAATTTCAACATCCGATAATGAAGCATAATGAATTTCATATCTGTTTTATTCAAGAGAAGTTTCTTTGTGGTGATAGAGATATCCAAGACTTTCGAGACTAAATATTATACTACGAGATATCTTTATGAGCTATTCAATGTTGTAAAATAGTATAAGTGTGTGTAATGTGCGGCTTTTGAGTTTCCATTGAGGGGAGTATGCATGGAAATTCCACCTCCTAACATTCGGCCAGATTATTGACTCCTCCTCTATACTTCTACCGTGGTATAAAATCATTTTTAAAAGATCTTGTATCATCTATGTAAACTATTAGATTTTACATGTAAACTGATAAAGTTTATCGAAAAATACAGTCCAGTGTTCATCTATTTGTAAAGGATGTCCTTGTGTTATAAAAGGCTCCTAGAGATGTGGTATAAGAATATTTCCATGAGAAACGGTGAGATTTAGTCTCACAAATACATGTGCTAGCCTAAACCTTTAGGGTTTATGGATTTGTAAATCTTGTTGTACAAACAAGTAATGTTGGCATATGGATCCCACTTAATATTAAGGGAGAGTGTTAGAACTATAATATTAAGTGCATCATAATATATAGTTTATATTTAAATAATATAGAATAAACTATATTCATATTATTTAAATATAAACTTTATATTAGGGGTTGGTTAATTTAATTAATCAACTAATTAAATCGGGGAGGTGTGCCCCATCACTTAATAAGGTTATAACCCTTTGGGTTATTTAAATATGACCTTACATCATATTTAAGAAATATTGAATTGAATTTAAATCAATCTATAAAATAATATTCTAGTGTGTGGAATATGAAGGTTAATCCTGGTAAAAACATGGAGTAGAAGTGAGGAGGGAGTTATTGGACTAGTAATTGTAAAATTTTCTCAATAGTGTATTTATTCCATGGTTTTTACCCATTTAGGGGTTTTCCACGTTACATGTTGTGTTATGTGTACTATGTATTTTATTTAATTTATTTATGTTGTAATGTTTTACTTTATAATAATTAATTAATTCATATAGTTGGTTATTGCCCCTTTTCACCCCTCATCCCGACATTAGCTAGATCAAAAATAAATTCAATAGTGAAGTGTGTACCTTGATCTATAATAATTTGTCTTGGTACTCCATACCTTGCGAATATTTGGTCATATAATAGTTTAGAAACTTTCTCCTTCTTCCGATTTGGAATTTCTTTCACTTATGTCCATTTAGTGAGGTTATGTGTACATGACAAATTTGTACTCTTTCTAGTGAGATTTAAGATCTATTGGAACAATGCAATCCAACCCCCATTTTTCAAATGGATGCAATACTAACTGAGGTTGTAATGGAATCTCATCTTACTTTGTATGCTTACCCGTTATTTGACATTTGTCACATATTCTTGTGTACAATATTGCATCCTTATGTAGTGTAGGCTAGTAATACCCTTTTGTCAACACTTTTTGTGTTGTTATTTTGCTACAAAGTTTCCTCATCATCTATGCATTTCCTCATAATATTTTCCTACCTCATGTAAAATAGAAAACTAGTTATCCAAGAAAAATTCACACTTTTCTCAACAATGTATTTCTTTTCAAAATATAAATATTGTGGAGGTGTCTTAATTGAGATGAAATAATTAGCTATATCAACATACCAAGGTGTTTTAGTGGAAATGGAAAATAGGTTCTCATCTAGGAAAGATTCATCAATTGCTTTTTCTTCATTATTATTCTCCATTCTTAAAATAAATCATGCTACAACATTATCCTTACTAGGATTATCCACAATGGTGATGTCAACATATTGCAAAGAGTAGCAACCATTTTATTATTCTTCCATTGAAAACTAGTTTGTTTATCGGGTATTTAATTGTAGCATGATCAATATGAATTAATATTGGATAACATATGATGTAGTGCCTAAACTTGTTAATGGCATACAAAACTACTAAAAACTCTTTCTCTGTGACTGTATAGTTAAGTTCAACATGTTACAGGTTATTACTAACATAGTAGATTATATAGTTTATAATTCCATCCTTCTATCCTAAAACAACTCTAATGGCATGATCTAAGGCATCAATATGAATGTGAAATGGAAAAATCCAATCTGGTCCTCTTAACATAGGTGCAAAATTCAACATTTTCTTCAAATTCGGAATGCAATCTCACATTTCTTAGTCCACTCAAAGGTAACATATTTTCCTAGTAGGATAAATAATGGTGTTGCAATCTTACTGAATTCTTGTATAAATATTATTTAATAGATACCATGGCCTAATAAGATGCTAACATCTTTTTACTTCTCTGGTGTTGGCATATTTATAATCATATATATATTTTTGGATCTACCTGAATTCCAATAGATGATAGATAATGCCCCAACATTATTCCTTCAGACATCACCATGTAGCATTTTCATTTCTTAAGGACAGGTTATGCTCCTTACATATCTTAAGAAATTTTTCCAAATTCTTCATTGCTTCATCAAAAGTATTGCCATGTACTGTAAAATCATCCATATATACCTCCATGCAGTCATTGGTCATATCTAAAAACTACTAAAAATGCTCACTAAAATGTAGCAAGTTCATTGCACAAACTAAAATGTAAAATAAAATATGCAAATGTTCCCTATGTGCACATGAATGTGGTCTTTTCCTAGTTCTTAGGTGCAATTTGAATTTAGTTGTAGCCATTATAGCCATCTAGAAAGGAAACATATTTCTTTCCAACAAGAGTATCAATTACCTAAGAAATGAAAGGAAATGGAAAATGATCCTTCTTTTTGTCGCATTCATCTCTTTATAGTCCACACAGATCCTCCATTTTGCATTCTTCTTAGGTGCAATGACAAGGGGTAACACCCAATGATTATATGAAATTAGATATATGAATCCAACATCCAATAATTTTTTTAATTTTTATTTCACTATATCCCTCATTGTTGGCTTCATTCTTCTTTGTGGTTGTATTATTAGATTGTATTCGTTTTTGTTGTATATCTTGTGTGGACAAAGCTTAGGGTGGATTCAATGCATATATCCATAGTCCTATGCAAATGTTGTCTTGTGTTTCTATAGAAGAGTAATTAACAGTTGTTCTTGCTGCATGCTCAACATTTTATTCACATTGAGTGGCTTACCCGAAGAAATTTCCACTTTCTTAGAGAGATCAGTCATGGAGAATATATTGATACTTAAATAATTCAATATACAATAAATTGGAAGAATTTGGAGGACACAATTCTTACCTATAACATTCATAGTTCTTTACTGCAGTAGAATTTGATTCTCAGGACAGCTTATACACCGTAATTTTCCATCTACTTCTTCATTCTTCCCATAATTATTTTACAGGATGTTAGAAAGAACAACATCTTCTTCTTTCCCTTTAATTGTGCATGAATTCTCCAACATCATGAGTTGTTGAACTAAGCTTTGGTCTTCTTCTAGCTCTTCAACCCAAATGGTTTGGTCTTCTTCATTGAATAGTTGTGTAGGGGGTAAAGCATGAGCTTCTTAGTACCACTTCCATTAGAGATAATCATATTACCAGATTTGCATCCTATGAATGTGTTAGTAGTTTCCAACCATGGTCTTCCTAGGATGATATGATATCCTCCCAAGATTGATTTTGGTTGAAGAACAATAAAATCAGCAAGGTACTCCCAAGATTCTACCACTACTACAACATCCTTCAAGACTCCTTTAGGATTAACTGTTGATCTATCTACAAGCTACAAGATTGTGGTTGTTTATCTTAGTCCCTCTAACTTCAAGTCATCCATTATTTATTTATTTATTACATTTATTGTTTCCCTAAGTTAATCGAGATGTTTCTTGATCACTGTGTCATTAATTGTGACATTTACCAAAGGACTTCCTGGATCTATGTATTTGGGTAGAATTGAGTTCCCAAACATAATATCAGCTAGTTGTCCAATGACCTATACAATAGTTGGATCTTTCCTCTTTCTTCCTGGTTTATTTATGCATATATTTTTACCAATTTTTTTATAGATGGGCACATCCTTAATAGCTTGAATCAATGGAATTTTGACACAAATGTCTTTCAGCTGGTTGACAAAATCATAATCAGATTTTAATTTGAGGTCAATATTATTTTCTTGTAACCTTTCAAGAAATGGTGGCTCATTACCATGTATTTTACCCTTGCTAGAATTTTTCTCAGGTTGTTTTGGATTAACATGCAATGTCTTTTTTTCATTGTTGCGGATCTGTATATAGCATTTTATTGCTTTACTACAGGTCATCCTGAAATGTCTGTGGTTCATCAGAAATCTCAATAATTATGGGTCCAACTGGTGGAGAAGTTGTTCTTCCCGATTCAAGATGGATATTGTTAAACATTAAAAGAATAAGTAGGGTATTGATCTAATTTAGTGGAATACCTTAGCCGAGCATATTTATTATTAGGTTTAGGCGTTAGGCTGAGCTAGTAGTTGGGTAGATTTTTTCCGAGAATTTGTTTGAGGGTTTGGCAACAGAGCTCGCTACTACGGATAAGGATGTTGTTGATAAGATTGTTTATAATTTTTTGGTAGGTTTTTCCACTCTTTGCTCTCCTCTCCAAGGTTACTTCCATGATTAAAGAGGTTGTTGCCATTTTTTTGGTTAGGTATAGAATTGAGGTTGTCATTTTTGTTGATATTGGTTAGGATATGAGTCCCAACCTTTAGGGTTAGCTCGAGGTGGGGGCTACATATATGGATTATTAGACCAATTTTTAAATGAATGCATAGAGTCTTATGTCATACCTCTTTTCCTTAGTGGCCATGGATTTTTGTGAGAAATATAGAAAAATTTCCCATTATCTATCTCCAAGATCTTGAAATCGGTGAAGCCTCCTTTCTTGAGAAATATTGGCCAATTCCAGGCAATGCTATAGTCTGATTTCTTCTTTCTACATGCATGGCGAGTGCTTTGTGAGTGTCACTTCTACATCTTCCTTTTCCTTTTGGAATGTAGAGCATCTAATTGCTTAGCTATGTCATTAATAATCTCCTTAATCATGTTTTTAATCATATTGACAATCTCTAAGTTGGATATGTCCCCAATTATTTTGGTAGTTAAACCACCTCTTAATCTTACACTTCTTACCCTCTTCATAGTATCTCTAGAGTAATTCTTGCAGGCTTCATAGAATTCTTCAAAACTAGCTTTTGAAATTTCCTTTTCTTCTATCGGATCTAGAGCATCAATGTCCTCCTCACTTAGTCCCTTCAAAAACTTTAATTTGAGAGATTCGGTAGTAGTCCAAAGTGCCTTTACTTTTGAACATAGAACGAGAACCTTTCCAAATAGTCTTCCAATGGTTCATCTTATTTTTTTGTCATTCTGTAGATTTCATCACCTCCTATTCTACTTGGTCTATAATAATCCTAATACATATTGAGGATTTTTTCCTTCATTTGTGCCCATGTGGTTATAACATTTATTCCCAATCCCATGAACCATCTCAAGGTTGAATCCTTGAGTGTAGCAGAAATAGCTTCAATCTATGTGCATTAGTAGTATAATCATAACTCCTGCACAAAACATCAAACTCAAACAGAAAAGGTGTCTAGGTATTTTTCCATTGATCCATGAAAGTTGGGCAAGGCTGAGGGAGAAATATTATTCATACCAATAGCTGCATTATTGTCAGTGATGGGGAACTCAAAGGTGGTTGCCCCATTTCAAACATTTTGATCTACTTCTTCTGTCATCTCTGGGTGCTTAGGAGCAGTTTCAGAGCTTTCACTTTGAGGATTATCTTCTAACAGTAAACCTTGTACAAATGAAAGGATATCTTCTTCATAATCCTCAGAGGTATATGAAGATATTTTCGCTAATTTTGGATTAGGTTAAAATATACCATGGGCATCCCTTGGGCAATGCGTGCATAAACTAACTCAACTTATTCAACAGAAATTAGTGGGGGGTTGAATTGGAATTGAAATTCCTAAAACTTAAACTACTCTAAGAAATGAAAAACCTCTTTAAAAACCTTATAACCTAACATTATTCCCAGCAATGACACAAAAAATTGTGGTGTAAAGTAATTCGCAGTAATTAATATGTTGTTCATTAATCTACAGTCATTTAATTATCAGACCAAAGGACGTAAAATTTCAATATTTCTAGTGTTTTATGCATTGTTACAAATGTTTGAGAGGTGTAAAGGTAGATTTTTTTCACTACAATTAGGAAATAACAATGCTAAAAATGAACTAAACTATGACTGAAATGAATATTATGGTTATAGAAAAACATGGAAAAATAGAATAAAGATATATGAATAAAATGTTGCAATTCTAATCATGCAAGAAATTAAAAAAACAAACAAAAAGAGAGGGTTATCAAACTGCAAGTGGGCCCAGCCTTGAGTATTAATCCCTCCTAAGGCTTGTGTCTACAACAAATTAATAGAACTCAAATTATTATTTCATCAACATGAATATTACAAATGGAAAATACAACAAACTCCCTATCTATGGATATATCTATATCTCTTTTTATCCTTCTACAACAACAATCCTTCCTTTTTATAACTTACATTACAATAGAGGTGTGAAGAGATAAATTCCTACTAGTAGTTCTAGTTGGATTAAGTGAAATATTGATTAACTAAAAATAGGTAAAATGTAGCTAGATATGAATAGTTAATCTCAATAGAAACTAAATCCTATATTGTAATGCAAGAATTTTGTTTTTATATTTTTAATATATATCAAAGTAAAAAGGAAATAGAAGGATATGTTACTAACCTATAAATAATTTACCTCACTGAGTGTTGGAATGAAGTAGACTATGTGAAGACTGGGTAAGCTATGACAAAATGACATTAGGAAGGGCATAAGATAAGTGTTTGATGGTACTTGAGGCACCCAGAGGCACCACGGTCCGTGTTTTGGGTTGTGCGAGACTATGAAAATGCTTGAAAATGGAAACTGGTAGTGTCACAGTATCTTTGTGTCATCTTCACTCCATTTGCATGGGTTTCATAATAATATTGTCTATGTCGATACAATTATTATATGAATATATACCTGTAAAACATTATCCAAAGCAAAAATCCCTAAAAAAATAAAAATGCATATGAATAATTTCACCGACCTTAGGCGCATGCAAAACAAGTGGACTTACGTCTAAACGTTGCACTACATTTTAGACTTGATGTAGTTCTATGTGTGTGTGTGTGTGTGTATTTGTTTTCCTAGGATTCCCTAGCTCCAATGATGTGGTAGTAGGGGACAATAACTAGATTTAAAATGTAAAATGTTGGATGGAATGGAAAGAATACAACCCTTTCTCCTATGCTTGTGTGATGTAGCTATGGAAGAAGCCCAAATGCAATGCCTTTCCTTAGTAGATATTTTCCCTTAATGAGTGAGATGTCTTCCCATAATGTAGTGAGTATGCTTCGTTTATATAGGGACATAAAAATTTGACTATGAACTAGGGAATTCACTGGGGTAACCGTTAGGGACTGACCTCAAATTTAGAAATTAAGACAAAAAATTATGATGATATGGGTTCCTTAAATCATGGAATGGGACACTCTGGGGTTTCCCATTACAACCCTAAGCACCCCAATGTAGACCTAAAGATGACAACTAAACAAATTACGACATTTGAGACACCCTGAAAGATGGGGAAAATTACAAAGAAAACTAACAAACGAACACGAAAAAAAACACAATGACAAATGACTAATCGACAACAAGACCTATAAATAGGTCACTAGTGAATAATTTTATCGTACAAGATCCATATATAAATTAACATACCCAACGGTATAAGTGTAATATTATGTGCATGATTTTTTGACTAAATTTTCCCCCACTTTATGTTGGTGACCAGAAATCTTAGTAACATAAAGTAGATAGAGATATGTACCTAAGAAAAAGATAGAGAATCCCAAGTTGTAGAATAACGTCCCGGATGTGTAGTAGAAGCATGCCGATAGAACTATAGAAGTGTGTCAAACCATGGATCAGTGAGTTGATCCATGAAACATAAAAATGTAAGTGTCGAGATGAAGTTTGGGAAGTAAAAATGATGATTAGAATTTGTGGATGATTTCGGAAAATATTTTACAATGAATAGGTGGGTAGGGAGTGATCATTTCCCAACCCGAACACTTGTATAAAAATGAAATATTTGGAGGATTTAGGTGTCCTACTACCAAAGGAAGAGTGTAGGGAGGAAAGTGTATTATTCTCCAAACTTTAACCATATCCTCAAGATCTATCCCTTTCGGATGGACTCATGTTGAAAAATGGTTATTTTGGATCCAAATGATTTTGATTAAAAATTTTACGATATGGGAGTGATAAGGGGGAAAGCACTCTTTCCCCACTCCACGGAGTGTAACCGTAATGTAAAGGATTACAAGTTAGGTCATCTGAAAAAAACATGATAGAGAATGAGATGGCTTCTAAGTTGGGTCATCCGGAAGTGAACACGAGAATAAAGAATAAAGTCCTAAGTTATGTCATCTAGGAGAATGTTCATGGATTTGAATGGTCTAATTTAAACACATCTTATTTTGATTGGTCGATTGATTGTTTTTGATTGGTTACTCATGGAGAGGTTTTTACTCATGGAGATGTAGTGGGTGATGCCAATATCGGTGTCTGGGGATGTTAGTATTTTGGTTTTGTAGGGGTGTATCTGCGGTGAGGGGATGAGAGGGGGTAGTAAAATCAAGCTTGATTTTTGGATGGGTAAGGCTCGATGTGGGTCGTACCCCCAGGATATGAGAGATTGTGGAGGTTGATGAGGGAGTGGGAAGTGATGATGTAGATGATGTAGATGATGAAGGTGTATGCATGGTCAAAGGTAATATGGGAGGTGTTGCGGTCACCTCTATGGGTAGGGTAGGTATGGATGTTTCCACTATTGTAGGGTAAATAGTGGGTGAGTTAGTAGGCAATGTTTGCATCTGTGTGGAGACGGGATTTGAAGATGTTCCCAAAGTAATGAATGATCAACATACTCTAGAGGGTCCATCGAATGGGGTGATGAAGAGAGGAAGGGGATGAGGGTTGATTTGGTGGTGATCCCTGTAAATGGAATTGATATTTGTGAAACAGGGAAGCCCTCTACATCTGATTCTATAGGAAGGAGAGATGAGAAGAGATCATTTAATGTTGTAGGAGATCAGTAGCAGTTAGCTTTGCATTCGAATGGGCTCTTCATTGTGGTGAGGCATGGGTAAGGTATGTGGAGTAGGATATTCCTAGATTTGTGGTGAGATGGGGGAAGGGGAAGGTATTTCCAACTCTGTGGTGAGTATGGAAGCATGTGTCAAGGGTGATTCGTCAAGTATGATGGTAGGAGGGTCAATGACATGGTCAGGTATGGTAGTTACGATGTCTGAAGAAGAGGAATCTATTTACACTATATTATCCTCTGCTAATAGTAGTGAAGAGGGTAAATATTCTAGTTAAGGTAGAGGCATATGTTGGAGAATTTCTTCTGTAGGTGTGGTTGGCGGGTATGGTGCAAGTAGTATGGGTAGGACATCAAATATGGCATGAACCTCCGGTATTGTCACTATCGATGAAAGAATGGTTGTGTTGGGTGGGGGTGTGTGATTAGAAAATGCATTTTAGAAGATATGAAGGTTTTGGTTAGCAGGTGCGTTGGGATTTTCCAGAAGAGATCTCCTCTATCTAACATTTCTTGGACAATGGTTTTGAAGGTGATGCAGTTGTTGGTGTTGTGCCCTCGGGTACGATGGTAATCACATATTTCGTTCTCCCTATACCATGAGGGTATCGGATGGGTAGGATCAAAACCAGGGTGTGGTTTGATAGCTGGAAGAGTGATAGCCCCTGCATTCAGGAGTTTTTCTAGAACAACAGGGTATGGTTCAACAATGGGGGTATATTTCTTTTGTTCATTTTTGAAGAGGAATGTTTGCACTAGCGAGAGGTTAGGTGGAGGTTTTGGCAGGTTGGATGGGTGAGGTGGGCCAGCCTTCAGGACCACCGCATGGGTGGATCCTTTGGCTCTAGGAGGGTTGAGAGGAGTGGTTGGTGGTGTTTTGGTAGTGGAAGAGGGTTCATGTGGTTTAAAAGGAGTGCCTTTGTTGTGTAATTGAATCCTTTTCTCTTCAATGGCTCAGATTTTGAATGCCTTGTCAAATGTGTGAAATGTCTAGATTTGTAAGGTGGATGAGATATGGCAAGCACAAGCCCATGTAAACAACTCTATTAGTTTGGTTTGCAGTAAGGGGAATGTGAGTTGATTGATTAGGCCACACCAACGAGAAATAAAGTCTATGATTGACTCGTCATCATATTGGTGCGTGGTGTACAAGTTAGTCATGGTGACTTTCTTGACTACATTGATGGAGAAGTGATCCAAAAAGGCTTGGGCCACTGATTGAAGGAGAAGATAGAGTGCTTAGGTAGAGCACTATACCAATCTAGGGTGGGTCCATTGAGGGACATAGGAAATGTTCACAAGAGCAAAGCGTCATCATGAGCAATGAGATAACACATGTGTCTAAAAGACCTTAGATGTTGTTGTGGGTCTTCTTTGCTATTGAACCGGTTGAATTTCGGCATTTCCCAGTGTGGGGGGTATGGACGGATAGGAACAGAGAAGTGAATAGGCTCATTACAAATCTCCTCATAGGTGAGAGATGTGTACGAGCTAGAAAGAGATGCTTCTAGTGTTTGCATCTTATCCATCATCATTTTAATAAGATCAGGGGTAGGTTGTGATGGAGGTTGACTTCCCAAAGGAGGGGGAGGAAGGTATGAAGAGTATGATGTAGAAGGCATCACATTATGTGACAGAGAGATGTACAAAAACTATGGAGGTATATGCGAGGAGAAGGATGAGGAAGGGTAATATGTTGAATAAGAGGTAGAAGCTATTGGTGGAGGTTGAAAGTGGGTGTATACAAGAGGGGTTGGGGTGACCACCCTAGTAGTAACAGGAGGAAGTGATTGAGGAATAGATAGGACTAAAATCTGAAGGGGGTATGGTTTTCCGATACTGGTGGTGGTTGAGATGGAATGGGTATGTAGGTAGTGGTCAAAGATAGGACCACTTGGACTAATGGCCATGGAGGTGGGCATGGTAGATGCCATAGGGGTGAAGACATCAAAGGTGTGGTAAATGTCATATAGGGGTGGATACCATCATGGTAGGGTCGAGCTGTGACACCACTGGTGGTAAGGTAGAAGTAGGTATAGCTGAGCTAGAAGTAGCTGACACGGAGGTAGGTGTGAGAGCGGGAGGGATGGACATGGGCATACCATAGATAAGTTGGCCAAGGAATCCCAAGTGGAAGCATGGGCTAGATAGTGTTGTAAAGCGGCCGGGTTCTGGTCCAGAAATCGTGTAAATTCTGTGTCACCCATACTAACAATGGCAGGGAAACTAGGGTCCATAGGGGATGACATAGAAGGGGGTGATGGACTAGGTGGAAGAGGTGAAGGCTAGCATGGAACACAAGTGCATTGGCTTGGTTATGCATCAACACCATGTGAAGGGGTGTATATCAGGTAATGCTATGCTCTGCAGATGACACAAAAAGTAGCAGGAATGAAGAAGAATGGGTATTTGTAGGTAGATTGGGTAAATGTGCTAATTAAGAACCAACACAGGCTAATCGACGCTAGTTAGGGGTGGCCGTCTTTGGTTAAGGTTAAGCTGTTGCTAGTTAAAGAAAGATAAGAATGTTTTAACAAACTGAGATAAAAGAGTGATAATGATCAAGGGGAAAGCTATGTGATAGCATGTTAGCAAGAAATAAAGTGTATAGAAAGTTATAGGAACTCTTGACAACAAAGAAACTGAAAGAGGGGTCTTTTGGAAAGTTAACCCAAAAGAATAGACCGACATCGGTAGGGTATAACCAAGGCCGGTGAGGGAGTAAAATGATACCAAATCATGTAGATTGAAAAATTGTAGAAAATTGTATTATGGTAAATTTGAATCAGAAGAATGATCAAACCAGAGATTGGTGGATGATATAATGAAGCCTCTGCACCCTCAGAAAAAGTCGAATACACCAACTGTGAGTGGGGAGCATGAAAAGGAAAAGAGAATAAAAAATGGAGAAAATGTACTCTCACACCTCAAAACACACTTCAAGAAAAATGCTAAAAGAAGATGTTACCTAACAAGTGATTTTAAATGTGTTGAGATTACGCTATTTAGAAGGAATGAGTCATGAACTTTAGAACAATTTTTTTGGTGAGGAAGGCTTCCTACAAATAAGGAGATCTAAGAGGTGAGGTTTCAAGTTACATTATGGTGGGGCGGGCCATCCTCTAAGATAATGACTTGATATAAGTGATGAGATGGGGAGTACTGCCACGGCTAATCATTTGATTGCGAGATAGATGTTCCTAGGAAGATGTTGTTTAAGAAGATGTGCTTTTTGAATTTTTGTGCAGTTTGGTAAGACTCAGAGAGAGAGAAAGAGAAATAAAGTGCTTTTATACGATTAGTTTTTCAACCATCAGTTGGGCATGAATTCTAGCATATAGGTTGCCCTCATTTAATGTGAGCTAATGTAGTAAAGTAGAATGAAATGCGAGTGTTTTAAACCCAAATCAAAATATGATATTTGATGTTAAAAGCTGGTGAAAAGGAGAAGGGATTCTCTTTCACTAATGAAATATTAATGAAAGGGAAGAAATGTTCATTTTAAAGCACTAAAACACGATTGATTTTAGACAATAGAAGAAGAAGAAGATTCCAGAGAAGGAGATTAATGTGAAAATCCTTTTAGAAAGGGAAACAAACATACAACTTTTTCCTAGGAATGAAGAAAATGCAAGGAACCCCGGATGGGTCCCACCGAGCGTGCCAAAATGTTTCGATCCTTTTTGCGTACAATCGAGAGATTGAAATAGATAAGGGTGTAGGAGGTTTACATGTTGTTTGGTTGATGGGTGGAATGCGTACGTGTAGACTTCCGATCTCAGTCGATCATGTGAACTCCTTTTTGGTTGGAAGGACTACCCTGAAATAAGAAAGCAAGACCACAAGAGAGAGTTAAATAGTATATGTAGTGGACTACCTAGCATATGCTAGATCCAGGAAGTGCGATACTCCCTAGAGGGTTATCAATCCATTATTTTATAAATTAATATTAAATGAAAAAAGCATGTAAATAAAAGGAATCTAGTGCTAGCATTCGATTGTTGTGCCTCAATTTGTTACTAGCGTCGATTCAATTAAATACTAAAATATGCAGGTAAAAAGGTGTTGGGTCGCTTCTAGGTAGGTGGGTGGTTTTGCGAGTCACGACAGGGGTCTTGTTGGGGTTGGGTAGGGTATTCTAGGTTGTTTGGGTGAAGAGGTAGGTTGTTGGTCTAGCTTTGTGTTAGTAGACACATACGCCCGTAGAAGCGTTGGTTGAGGGTAGACCAATGCCGGTTAAGGTTGACCGATATCTACCATTGTGGAAATGATAGAGGTTCGGGTGGGTGGTGTTTTGGGGGTCCATTGTCTTAGAACATATGGTTAGGAGGGTGTTGGTGAGGTTTAGGTGAAGGTAGGTTTAGGGTCAGAGTTTTGGGGTCTCTTGACGTGGTTTTGGGTGTGTTTAGGTAATAGTTGGGGAGGCTGGATGATGGTCGGGGCTGACCGAATGCGATCAATATTAACTCGTGAAGGTCACTAGAATTGGATCAGTGTTTGGAAATGGGGATTAGGGTGCCTTCTGTGACTAGCCAGAGGGTTGATAGAGAGTGGAATGGGGTAAGAGAGGGTCCTAGGTGTAGGTGTGGGTTGAATGGTGAGGTTGGAGGGGTAGGAGATAAGCTTTTTTAGAGGAGGAAAATAGAGAGACAAGAACACAAACAAGGGTGAGAGATACAAAGATCCACTTACTTGGAGTCTTATGCACGTAGAAGTGTGGTATACGTTGGTGAATGCTAGTAGGCTTGGTGGGGGCTCTTGGTCGAGCTTTTCTGGTTTTGATTCCTTCATGGTTGTGCTCACAAAGGTTCTTGTGAGTGATTCCAATAATGGTATTAGATAGAAACTTTGATGTCCTTGTTGCTTCAATTAGTTTCCCGTGATCTAATGTCAATTTTTTGATAGCAATGATAAATCAGCCATTTACCAACCAAGATAATGTCCAACGATGAACCAACGACCCTTTGGAAAGAGTCAAGACTAGGTATTTGTAGGTGATCGACGCCGGTCCCACCTAACCGACATCGATCGGTGGTAGTGACATTGGTTATGTTAGGGGGATTTTTTTTTTTTTGAAAAGTGGGGAATATGCTTTCCCACTTGATTTTGAGTGGCAGAGCACATGCGTCCTCTACCCTTAGAATGGGTAATAGGACAAAAGGGGTTACATGAGTGGGGTGGCCACTATTAGGGTTTTCTAGAAGGGTATGAGAAAGGTATCAACAAGGTGGGGAGTGGAATGGTGAGGTGGAGGGAAAGTGGGGTAGTGGAAGAGTGAGGTGGAGGAGCAAGTGGGGAGTGGAATGATGAGGTCGTTGGGTGAGGTGGCCGGTCCAATGACATGGTGAGGTGGCCTTGATGAGTGGATAAAGGAGGGAATTTAATTAATTTATGTTAATTAAATCATTAGGTGTGTCAATGAGGGTCATTTTGATGTATGAAAAGGGGTTGCATGAGTTACTTGAATTAGGGGTAAATCAATTGCTAGTGTAGAATGCGGTTATTAGGTTATTTTGGAGGAAGATGATGAAAGGTGGCATGTTTTGGTGTCTACGAAGGAAGTGTAGATAAAGTAGTAGTAGAATGAGAAAAAAACAATGGAAGGTGAAGATTCATGCACTATGATAGAAGTGATCATAGGAGAAGAATAAGATGAAGAGGTGAAGCACTTGTGGCGGTGTAGAAAGAAGGAGAATCTTTAGGAACGTGAGACATAGTAGTATATGGTCAATGTCAATCAAAAGATTACTTTCAATAGGATCATCAAGGTAATAAGAATGTGTTGATGGGATAGAATGAGAGGTCAAAGAAACATAATGAGAAGTGGTAGGAGACTTGGGAGTAGTAATAGGAGGCGGAGACTTGAGTGTGAATCAATACCTAATAAATAATAAATGATGAAATATCTAAAAAAGTAGGTAGTATATCATAAGAAGAATAAGAAGGATCACATGCAACCAGATGGCATCACATATAATGATTAAAATCAATAGGGTCATCAACAAGGTATATGCCTATATAAGAATCAACGGGATTAGTTGGCACATGTTTTTGACCTTCGAGAAGAGTTGTTGAGTGACATCATGTAAGGTCATAGGAACATTATATAAAGTTGTAATTTCAGCAATGGTAGTCTCACCATAAATAGGGTTGACACTTTGAAATGAGACATGACGAGAAAAGAAGAGTTATACTAATCACTAGGGTATGAAAGAGGATAAAAAGAAATAATGTTCATAACATCGAGTTCACTAAAACTATTAACTAAAAATAGGTAAAATGTAGCTAGCTATGAATAGTTAATCTATATAGAAACTAAATTTTATATTGGAATGAAAGAAATTGGTCTTTATATTTGTAATATATATCAAAGTAAAAAGGAAATAGAAGGATATGTTACTAACTTCTAAAATGACTTACCTCATTGTGTAATTTGGATCGTAGAAAATTCATGTGTGGAATGGGTAGGCTATGAAAAAATGACCTTAGGAAGGGTAGAAGCTAATTGTTTGATTGTTCTCGAGGCACTTGAAGTGGTATTGGGGCACCCTAGCGCACCTTAGTCTATGTTTTGGGTGCAGTAGATTGTGAAAATGCTTGAAAAATGAAACTGGTAGTGTCGTAATATCTCTATGTTATCTTCGCTCTGTTGCATGGGTTTTGAAATAATTTCATCTATGTCACTAAAAATTCTATATGAATATCTACCTAAAAACCCTATCCAAAGCATCAATCCCTAAAAATAAAAAAATCATTTGCATAGGTCACACTGATCTCAAATTGCTAAACTAGTGGTCTTACAACCTGAGACCTTTACTAAATTTTGGTCCCAATGTATTTTTATGTGCATGTGTGTGTGTAATGTTTTTCCTAATATTCCTAGCGCTAATGATGTAGTAGTAGGGGAAATAACTAGATGTAAAACTCAAAATGGTTAATGGAATGGAAAGAATATAACCCTTTCCCCTATGCTTGCATGATGTAGATGTGGAAGAAGCCCAAGTGTAGTCCCTTGCCTTAGTAGATAGTTGCACTTGATGAGTGAGATGTCTTCCCATAATGTAGTGAATATACTTCATTTATATAGGGATCTCTTGTTTAAATTTCGCCACAAGTTACCCTAAATTTCATGACTATGACCTAGGGGAACATACGGGGTAACTATTAGAATGACCTCAAATTAAGAAATTAAGACCATAAATTACGACAACCCAGGTGCCTAAATTCATGGACTGGGGCACCCCGTGGTGCCCTTGTACAACCCTAGGTGCCCTAGTGTCAACGTAAATATGAAAAATGATCAAATTATGACATATGAGATATCTTGAAAGATGGCCAAAACTTCAAAGTCAACAAACGACTAAACTTGAAAAAACAAAATGATGCCCGACTAACTAACAACAATACCTATAAATGGGTCATTAGTGAATACTTTTGGTAAGCAAGATCCATATATAAATTAACATACCTAGTAGTATAAATTTAATATGAAGTGCGTGATTTTGTGACTACAAATATCTTAGCCAAAAAACCATGGAACTTACATGCATACAAAATAAATATTCAATAGATGTTCTCATACAATCACATAACTTAACTATCCGATGATTTAATAAACCATTTGTTAAGTTATCGCTAAATCAATTGGTTCTTTGTTTGAGTTGCAACGCTTAATTAGGTGATGGTGTTGATTCTTCTTCTTCATATAATTGTTTCTTCTATCAACATTTGTGAGCTTAGGTATAGTGTTTAATTTGTGTAAGCTCCTTACAATCACAACTTTATGTATGTGTGTGACCTTATTTTGCTTCAGACACTTTGTTGTAGATGCGTACCTTTAGTTGTATGTCAGTTGTTGTGGATGACCTCTTCTTTGTGAATGAGTTCCTTTGGATGCATGTCGGTTGTTGTGTATGTATCCTTTTCTACAGTTAGTTATTGTATATAACAACTTCTTTGCAAACAAGGATGAAATTTATACAAAGCATCATTTAACATCATATTACAATCAAAATAATAAATGCATACTCATAATCCACAAAATAAAGTAAACTTTAGTAATAATTATATTAACTAATATCTATGCCATGAGTTCAAGTTATAATGGAAATGTTCAACAATATCACTGAGAAATAAAATTTCAGGGGTATAATTAGATAAACAAAATATAGAAGATGAGGTTTTTAAAAAGTAAATAAAATTACTCATCATACATCAGGTGCAAAATTTCCGTTTACTTGTACACACTTCTTTACTCACTCATACATGTATTACTCGGTTTTTAACATACAAGGCTTTGACTACTCTTATTATCTTCTTTTTCAAGTCCATCCTTACCAAAAACAAGAAGTATCTCACACTAGAAAGTAAAATCTCCAATAGCACAAGTACTAATCATATGATTCACCCCTAGGGTCTACCTCCCCTTCCTAGTTTTCACACTTTGCATTACATGACCACTTCATTCTTCACTTTTCCACTCAACATGCTATCGGCTACACTTTTCTCTACAAGATCACAAGGTACGTATCTTCTATCTACTTTATGTTATTGAGTATTTAACTAACATCATAAAGTGGGGGAAATGTAGACACAAAATATTTACACTTTTGTACATTTCTAGGTCCTAAAGGATACTAATATATACATGATTCCAAATCAACAAAAATGGTGGTTGAGAACTTATTTTTTTCATTTTGCTTTATCTCTTACACTTTTATTAACCTTACACATCTTACATCCTTGACATAAATTTACTGATTTATATTTCATGGCCTTGTACACTAGCACCCAGTTAGTAAAAAAACACCCAAGAGCTCCTGTCCCTCCTGGGAAATCCTGAACTTCTTTATCTTATTCTTACTCTTTTGAGTCTTTTTACTTCTTGGTCACCTTTAAAAATTTGGGTTGTACATTGATTTTTCAATTACTAAATTCAAACAAAGGGATCATATATATACTTAGTTATTACTCTTAAATAAGGGGCCAAATACTAAGCATTATCTACTATCACCTAAGCTTGCATCTAAGAAATGAGAGCATTTCAAAGGCATACATTTATCACAATCACACAAGGGACAAAGGATGCATCATTCTACATACAAAACATAGGAGGGGAAGTATATTTTATTCCATATCACACATTTTCATACCTAGAGCTTTCTAGATCTATCTTGGTATTGTAGTGTAACTAGCAAAATGGTAACCTAGGGAATCATTATACACACATTCACGCATAACTACATTATTTCGAGATGTAGTGGAGAAATTGGTCATAATATCAATCTTCAGTGACCATCAAGGTCATCGGACTCCCATTCTTTATCTTATTTATAAGGTTTTATGTGGGGTGTGGGTATGTGTAGGTAACTATATATTTTTTTAGGTTACACGTATAACCAACGATATTGAGAAAACCAGAGTTACAAAAGAGGACCAATAGAAAATATCTTCCATCCTGGAAAATAATATAAACTAAGCATCACGATGGACATTAGCACCCAAATCATTCACAAGCATGTGGGCACTCTTGTCCTCCCATGGGCACTTCGGTCATGCACAACTCTAAGTTCCAAAATTTCTAATTATTCTTTATGACACTCTTCCGATTCTCGTCCCAATAGTTTCTCACCCCAAATCACTTCCATATCACTCAAAATTCATATAAGTAACCTTTTATCTCTCGATTGTTTAGGGTTTCATATTTTTAGGAATAAAAATTATTTTAATTAATCATTAGTTGATATTTGAATAAATGTAATAAGTTATAGTATTTAATTTAAATACTTTAAACTTGTGTCAATAGGTATTATTTATCTTTAGTTGTTAGTTAACTAATTGATAGTGGTCTCATCCCAAATATTTGTGGTATCATGTTCTATCTTGCATATTTTGTTCTCGAATGATTTCCATGAGGAGAAATAGGGCGATTAGGGGCAATATGTTATTTTTGAATATTTTCTCATATTATGTGATTTGGTTCCATATATTGTGGATAAGCTAGAAGGCTGTCCAATATCTATAAATATTGTAGCTCTCTCATTTGTTTTGTAATGATTGATTTCGATATTAATAAAATATACAAACACCATCGTGTTTACGTACAAATATTTTGTGTCAAATATTTTTTCAAGTATTCATTATCAAGACATATTGTATATTCTTATTGTTTGTGTCTTACTTGTATTTTATCACTTGTATATCATTAGTTATAATAGTTACCACTGAAATTAAGATTTAATTAAATTTAAATTAAATCATTCATAATCCTTGGAAAATTCATTAGTATCCTTATAAATATTTTCCCACCATAAGCCACAAGTAAGATCTTTCAAGTTGTTTCTTCTTCTTCGCATAGTTGCCTCGATTAATCCCTCATGTGCTTCCTCCATGATATTTTCACACTCATGCTCCATCACACACAATGCGATAATTTATCTCTACCAATCTTGTATAAATATCTTCCAATGAGCTGATACGGTGTTGTGTGAATGACAAATGTCTTCATACTTTTAGGCGTAATTCTAGTGTGCAAGAATACTACAATTCCTTCTAAATCAACGGGCATGTAATTTAGTCTAAACAAATGGTCATCAAGCTTAATATCTTCTATGCTATGTGTATCCTCACCCAAATTAATGCTTTAGATATTATCTAGTCCCATATTTCTCTTACCAAGCTTCACTATATTTCTCTTATCTAATGATAGATTTTTCATCCAAAACTAGCTTATTGACCAATTACTTCAATGCCATATGATTAGTATAGAATAATAATTGTGTTGCTGATAATTATTTCTTGAAATTATAGAGTGTGTATATTATCAACAAAGTATCGGGTTTGTAGTTGTATAATTTTTCTCAACCGGTGTTATATTTCTACTTGTAAATTAAATGGGATCACCAACATTACCTTCACCTAGTTGTGCTAATATTGCACCAATAGTTGTACTAAAATCATCTACATGTACATGAAACAAAGTCATCTAAGAAAGGAAGTGTAAGATAGGCATGGTGGTTAGTTTCTCCTTTAAGGTCTAAAAATCTTATTGTTACTCATCACCCCAATAGAATTTTCCTTTTTATTTTAACAATTCTTCCAGTGGTTTGGTAATATTTACATACCCCTTAATAAACTTATGGTAGTATCCAATGTGTCCCAATAATACACACACTTCACTTTGATTAGTGGATTCTTCTAGCCCCAAAATGATTATAATCTTGGTTGAATCCAATAACAATCTTTCTTTGTAAATAATGTGCCCAAGTAAAGGGTCAAAAGGTGTCGTAAATATACATTTCTTGATATTTAAAGAGATGTTAAGCTTCCTTTTTATTTCAAACATCAATCTTAAATAGTCACAATGATCTTTCAAGAGCACATACACCATGCAATCATCCAAGTAAACCTAAAGAAACTTATGAATAAAGTCTTGAAATGTGTACATAAAAAGCGTGAGAACACTTTTGGTACATTCTTTAGGTAAAATGGCATAAATGTGAAGGAGAAACTTTCCCATTACATTGAAAAATTGGTATTCTCCTAATCTTTGCACGTGATCCTTACCTAGTGATAACCTGAAAAATCCATTCGTAAATGAATAGATCTTACACCCTACAACATCTTCCAGGATTTCTTAAGTGAATGGTGTAGGAAAGGATATATGACACATGAACCATTCAAAAATTTGTAGTCCACACAGATCCCTATTTGACTATCCTTCTTGATTCTAATCACCATGGGGCTTATCCATTCAAATTCCTCAATAGGCTCAATAATGCTTGACTTGAGCATTTTATCAATTTCCTCTTTCACTTTGATGCACAGGTTGGGATTCATCTTTTAAGGCCTCTTCCAAACTAGTTGTGCTCCCTCTTTAAGCATGATTTTAATTTTCCCAGTGATGTATGTACACCCTTCAATTTATGGTATCCCCAGGGAAATAATTCGTGAAAGTTACACATAAGTCAATTATCTTTGTAACCTTAGGTTCAAACCAATAATCACCAATAATTGTCTCCTTTAGCAGATCCCGAATCCCAATGTTTACTCTCTTAGTATTTAATGGTACATGGTATATGCACAATTTTTCATCTACAAATTCCATCATCTCACTTGCACCCTCTATGTTCTTATTATCTATATCCTCAACCTCTTCATTATCTATAAGGAAGACAAGCTTGCCTTTCTATTTTACTTTCCAAGCGTGAACCAAAATTGTCTCTTCTATTTCTAGTAGGTCATTGTGTATTTCAGTATCATCATCTCCAAATAATTAGATCAACAGATCCTCAACCTTATCGTATTATCCCCCAACATGATTCACATCATAATCTACAAGGCTTCATGAACTAGTGGCTTAGTAGAAAAATAATCAAAAGTATGAACAATACCTTCAGTTTGGTCATGCCAACTTGTGTTATCATACTTTAATTCATCATGTATATACTAGGCATGCATGCATCCATACAAATTATGATAACACTTGTGTATCCATAGCCATTATGGTAAAACATCTTGCCCTAAATTCCATTTCCTCTCAAATCTTTGGACATGTACTAAATGAGAAGTATTCCCATCGAAATCCTATATCAATGAAGGAATATTATTCTGAAAAACATTTTCAAGATTGTAATTCTTATCTCACATAATCAAAATAATTTATCCTTTTGTGTATCCCACCAATGTGTTTCTATCCCACACAATGTGTATACAATCATGTTTCTCTTATCACATTCATTGTGCCATTGTTCTTCCATCATGGGAAAGAATGATTTGGGATTGTCCTCTTCGGTATACTTTGGAATGATAGTTTTACCCTACCACCTAATGCATCATGGCCTAACCATCCTAGTCAAAATTTTGTGCACCTCGCGTCCAACCATTTCATAGGTGTCGTTAATAACCACCTTTTGTCACTTCACATCTAGGGAATTTTATTTATTTATTTAACTTTATGCTTCATGATTTAAATACCCATATATTTAAATCCAACATAAACCTTAATGTAATCCATTTCTGATAACTTTCATAAACCATGTGCAGCTGCATGAGAGTATACAAATCCTACTTGATCCCTCTCAACGCTCTTTATTATACAATAAAACAAAAATATCCTTTGGTTTTTCCTTTTCAAGAAATGGTAATTAAGTGGTACTCTCTAAGTGTCTACCTGGGTTCCAAAATGGAATCCCACCAGAATCCCTCAAGTTAGACCTTGGTGAAATCACAACAGTGTAATTAGTAGCTTACATTACTTTGTGCAAAGTTTCAAAGACATGTATGCCATGCTCAGATCCATGACAACACACTCCCGTTGGAAACTTGTCATCTCACCTAATCACTTATTCAGTTATATGGATTATCATTCAACAATGGTGTTATTAGGTTCATTGTTAAGCTTCTTAAGTAATCATTAACATTCATTCAAAATAATCTCTTAACAGTACAAGATCATGATAAAGGACTCATGTAGTTGCTACCTCCTCAGATGTCCCATACCACTTGAAGGGATCTTTATGGTAAGAATCTTAAATCTTTATTCACATCGCACATAAGGAATATAATTTCCTTAAAAGTTTTCACGTACTTGTTTCCCATTTTTACATGTTCTAAGGTTCATTTACAAATCTTAAAGAGTTTATAATGATAACAATAAATGTATATTGTATTTAAGTATTACATACATTATCCTCTTCTTGAGTAAATTTCCTTTCTTCCCACTTTGTAATAACAACTATTCCAACTAGGTAGTATTCAAGTAATGAAAACTCCCATAAAAGTCCCATACCAGTTATGAGAATTGTGATTACAAGAATCCTAAACTAGTAATTTACATCTCCAAATGACTCATCATAAATCCTTTCCAACTTATAAACTTGGCATTCAATTATTTTTATAGACCAATTTACTGATTCAAACTATAATGTTCATTATTCAATCTTCTAAGCTAGGGCTAGATCTTGGAACATGAGCATTATAATAGCTACTAAAATTCATACCTCAACCTATGTGCATGATTTGTTTAAAATAATGCTAATGCAAATAAAGACTAATACCTAATAGCCTTAATTAGCAAAATTAAACAAGATACAAAGCACCATCAAGATAAGAATTAAGAAAGGTTAGACATTGAATAAAACTTTGACAATTAACATGCTAAGTGTCTAAATCCTCTATTCTCCTAATTAACAACAAATAAATGAATTGAACCTATGTAAGCTCCATGATAATCAAATAGGTTGCTCTTGATATTCCAAGAACCTAGGAATGGGGGCTTATCAAAGTTGGGCTACAAGACCCTTTTGACACCTCCCATATGACCTAAGCACTTTAGGCTAGAAAAGAGGCTTAACTCTCCAAGTGGTGAACTATCAAGAAGACAAAGGAAAGATCTTAGTCTATTTTGCTATATGCTTTGCTTTTGTCTTCTCAAGAATTTTAGGTGTAGGTATAAAGTTAGAAGGATGACTCCTTATATAGCCCAATGGATAAAGGAAACACTTCATCCCATTGCATGTGGGATAAAGGTAAAACAAGATTAGGAATGGATAAGGTTGCTTTATAAAAGGTAACCTTACTTTAGAAGGGTTTAATTTATACTTAGCAAGTCATGGGAGTTAGGGTTGTTTTAATTAATTAAAGGTGATTAACTAATAGGTAGATGTAAGTTTATAGAAGCTAATTAAAGCAATCTTAGTATGATTTAGGCTATTATAAAGGGATTTAATCAATTAAATATTGATTTATTGGTTAAATGAAGGGAAAGCTAATTAATTAATAGTAATTAATTAGTCTAGATAGAAGGGGTGAATAATTAACGGAAGTTTGTTAATCAGGATGTTAGTTGGATAGGCGACTTAAGTAATTAGAGTATTGTAATTAATTAACAACGATAAGAGAGAATATGAGCACTTTTGACGATATGTCACCAATTTTCAAGAAGGGAGATAATTAGCACAATTTAAGTATTTAAATTGCTCAAGCATAATTATGGGTGTCTACACAACCCATGGTTTTATTTAACAAACACCCAATAGGTCAATGTAGTTCTTAGTTGTGATAACATTCCATTTTTCCTATCAAATGCAAATTTAACTTTTCTCACAACCTTAAATTTGTTTTTCCCGATATATATTGTTACACAAATAGTGAATCATTTCCAAAATGTGTAAATTATTGTCTCTTTATCAAATGAGTAATCAGTTATCAATGTTTCTCCTTAATATTGACATTTTTAGTCGTTATAAGTTTCCATTCACATAATCGATTAAGGAAAAGAACCGACAAGTTTATTTTTTAAGTAACTCAATACTTATATATATAATGATTACATCTTACATCTTGGTATTATACATTGTTAGCACAACCTTGGTTACATAATACCGCATTCAAAAATAGAGTAATGCTTCAATAACTTGGCCTATTATGGCATATTAAACCATCATGATACTATGTAATCTTTCCTCTAGATACAACCCCATAATCATTGCATTTAAGTTGGATAGATTGTAAATGTGCATATATGCATATATATGTATTTAGGATATAAACTTAATGTTTATTAAACCCATAATAAGTATCCCCATAATTGCACCTCAAATAGAATTACTGATTTCACACATTACTGGACTCTTAATTCATAACATTATAATAATATAAACACTTAAACAAGTTTCTAGTTCTTTCCCCTTCATAGAAATACTGATACAACAAGACTTAATAGAGTTCAATAAAATTCCTCTTTCATTATTTCTTTTTAAACAATTACAACAAAATGTCTAATTTTTCCCCTTACAATCATATGAAAAAATAATGGTACTTCAATAATTTACAATTCAAGCTGTAGTATAAGCATCCTCTATCAATCACAATGAACAATAAACTCTTTCAACTTTATTCATCCTTCCAACTTACAGAGCTCCATCTGCAAAACATGTTAGCAACTATCAATTCATATGAACTAAGCATGATAAGCTCTATCTACCCTATAAACTTTTATAAAGGAAATATTGTGATAAGATTAATTCAAATAAAGGCCGGGAAGAAGAATAAATCAACTTCGAACATTTCAGAAGAGATATTTACATACATTAAAGATCATTTCATTTATTAAACAATTTAGAAAGGTAAAACACTTAAGTATAATCTAGTAACAAGTTTAATAATCCAACTCATTAATGAATCTACTTGTTTCCTACAATAGTTAATAATATTAACTAATAGGATAGATTATACAAGCATACATTCAAGTATCATTATTATTTTATTACCCTACTAATAAATCAAGTAACTTATTTACCTCCCAAACATCGATAAAGCACTGAAACATATTCAACTATCCATATCATTATCATACCAAAAGAGCTAGTTATTGAAGTACTCAACCCTCGGGTTAAGCGGCATTCAATACACAGTCTAAACTTCTCCCCTTGTCATATCAAGAGTAAATAGACATGGTTTAATTTATGCAATAGACCCTCATGTCTATTGATTAAACAATGAAATATAATAACCAACGTAAATGTATGGTTTCTTAGTTTGGCCGACTTAAATAATTATTGTTTACTTAATATCCCCAAACTTTTAATGTGACAAAGTCACTTCCATTTATTACTATATCCTTAAGACAAGGATCGACCATACTACCTTATATTGAAGGTTTGTACCTGACGACTCTGTTAAGGCATAGTTAAAACCATATAAGATTTAGCACATGAAGGAAATGAAATAACATCCTCCAAGCAACCATTTACAGCCTTCCAGAAATTCAGAAACCATTTGGGTCTAAAAGTTAAGGTAAGAAATAATTTTGATTTATTTAAACAAAAATAATAACTCAATTCCTTAATATTAACAAGGAAAAATTACAACAACAACCAAAAGTGATATTAAATACGGATCACGGAAAATACCAAATATTATTTTCCTAAAAATACCAAGATTCATAATAACTTAAGTGTCTCAAGGAACGATTGTTTACTTCCACATGAATTAGAATCATTCCAAGTTATCCTAGACAAAAGAAACTAGTCAATTTCAAAACTATCTATCATTCATACCTACTAATAGGTTTACAAAATACCCTGGGTTTACCTCCATTTATAATAAAACCCAAATTTCATAATGTAAATTTATCAACCCAAAACCATATACAAAATGAGAAAACATACCCCAATTGGATATGGTGAGATTATTCAATAATACAAGAAATCCCTTGAACTATAAAACCCTTAGGTCACGCATCAAAACAATACAAGCCTTAATATTCAGCCATGGCAAGCATGTAACAATTACGCAGATAACAAAGGTATAAACACATACATGTCATAGACCTTTCAAACTTTTTATCATCATACCCTGATTCATATGCATGTAGAGATATCATAGATTTAATTTAAACAAGAGAACCAAGTCTACTATCAATAACCAAAAACTCAAATAGGATTTTGTTTATGAAAGAAATAGATAGAATTTTTTTAAGGGAATATATGGCCTATTATGCCTGTTGTGACTCCTTCTCTTTTTTTCCAAGTTATTCTTTTTAGTTCGAAATATCAATTCCTTAGTCCAACCAGAAATTCCACCTTCTTCATGATATTTATTTAGATGGATATGAATGTAGCCAAGATCCTATAACTCCTAGAGTAACAAAGATCAATACTTTGCATGTAAATCTCCCATAATGGTGGGATGGCATGCCAAAATTTATTTCACAAAAACTTCAAGCAGAGCTTCATAGCTCGATGAAATCCCATAGTGAAAAAAAAACCAAAACCAACTCGTAGTTTCCAAATACCACTTTAGTGCATGTCCCAATATCCGTGGGGTGAAAATTCAATGTAATTAAAGCATAGATAAAAGTTTCATTTTCCCACTCAAATCTTGGTTATCTATTTATTGTTCAAATTTAGTACAACCTTTTCAAATAGGAAAACCCTCTTACTAACTATTAGCTAGCTAACAGCTAGTGGCACTTTTAACTATATTATCTCCTCATTATGGTGGTTGGTGGTGCCATATTGGGGCCCATTAATTATGGAGAAGATAGTACCATTGTGAATGAGGAGAGTTAATACAAAAATCCATTACACATAATTTTAATTGATTTGAATAAACATTTACCATACTACGACCCCTTCAATATTTATTCTTATAACTTTAAAGCTTTATCTTCCATGGTATTCACATTCGACTCCATAATATGACTTACAACCTTTAAGCCTTTGAATTTAACTTATGAAACAAATTTACTTACTCGGACCTATCTCCATTAAATAATTACTACCCATCTTATGGATACGTTACCTTATTGTAACATTACACATTCTAAGGTATAGATCAAAGGGATTTTAAGTATCGCATGTATACGAGGTTGGGTCAATGGCCCTCATAAACACATCTCTATTTGAATGATTCAAACATTCGTCCTCCACCTTAGTCACACTCTATAGGCCAAAGGTGACATTTATTGAATATACATGGTCTTATTACTTAGAATCATACTTATTACAATCCTTTTATACCTTTGAATTATAATTCAAACCCAAGATAGGTAGCAACAAATATCTTGTTCCTCTAATACCTTAATAAAGAGAATATAATCACTGTAAGCCCTCAAAATAGTCTTTCATACTATGATATAAGATTGTTAGTATATTTGTATATTAACAATATAATTGAAATAATACATTTACCATTAATTCAACATGCACATCAAGCACTAATACCCCAAATTATGATTTATTATTTCATAATACCATTGAATTTGTGGGATGTGACATACTTCCCCTCTTAAATGAATCATCTTCACGATTATTTTCACTCAATTAATTGAAATCAAATCATTCAAAAATAGAATTATACCCCTTAACTAAGGAGAATAGTCATTATTTTCCATGGAAACTTATAATTTTATGATCTATAAATCAATTTTATTGGCTGTAATAGCCTTTCAAATAGTAAGAACTGTCACACATTTTGACACATGACATGATTTCTTCATTATAGTTAATCATTTTGTACAATATATAAAATATGTATAGAAGAAATAGTCAAAACAATGTTTTTCAAAGTTGAAACATACAAGGAAAACACTATTTACTATTTTCCCTGGTCCTCCCAATTGTCTTGTTATGTTATTCTATTTGTCTTTGAAGACTTTAACTTTGTGCAATCATCACCTTTCTTTAAATGCACTTGGAGGTTTGCCACATTCATGTATGTTTTTCATCTTTTGTATAATTTCTTCCCATACATTAAAGAAATTAAACCATATTTCTAATTCTATTTTCAACTAATCACTGTATACAAGGAACTCAATTGCATTAATCCCATATTTAAAACAAAAAAATGTAGTCCTAATTAGCTTTCTTGGTATCATGTTAGGAAAGACTTTCTCCTTTCTTACACAAAACTATAGTGTGCTTAACTATTGTGTTTCACTTCAACATATCACATTTTCTTCCCTTTTTTGTTCCATTATCTTTTTCCAAAAATTTAGTGATAGAGAAGAGATAATGCTCTTGTATTATTCTACTATTTATAGTTATAATTTTATTGCAAAATTCATTCTAGCCTATTTGGCCTTTTAAATCTTTTCGTTGTAGTGAGATAGTCTTCCTTTATCTACTTCATTTATCCTATACAATTTTTCATTTATATTGGATTTATATTCCAAATCCACCATAAGATAATTCTATCAATTGGGTAACCCTTTGCTTATAGTTATCATGAAAACTAATTTGTCTTCCTTGGCTGATCATATTCACATTTACTAGTTCTTTGCACGTGTCTATCTAGTTTAGTGTGTCACGAAGGACTTGTCAGTGTTATCTAACTTATTTACCATCAAACCTGAAGCATAAATTATTTTGGTTTTTTATCCATAGTACATACTTCTAATGTTCATTTAATTTTATTAATTAAATCATAGTTTAATAAGTGTAAGGACTCATTAGGTCTAAGAGTTACAAGCTTCATCTTTGATACTAAGATGTAACAACCACCTTTTGTCACTTCACATCTAGGGAATTTTTATTTATTTATTTAACTTTATGATTCACTATTTAAATACCCATATATTTAAATCCAACATAAACCTTAATGCAATCCATTTCTAATAACTGTCATAAACTATGTGCAGTTACATGAGAGTATACTGATTACTTGATCCTCTCAACGCTCTTTGCAAGCCAATACAACAAGTGTATCCTTTGGTTTTTCCTTTATCAAGAAATGATAATTAAGTGATGCTCTCTAAGTTTCTACCTGGGTTCCACCATGGAATCCCACTAGGCATCCCTTAGCTTAGATCTTGGTGAAATCATGATAGTGTAATCAGCAGCTTACATTACTTTGCGTAAATTTTCGAGAGACATGGATATCATAATTAGTTCCATGATGGCACACTTGTCATTGGGAATTTTCATCTCACCTAATCACTTATTCAATTATATGGATTATCATTCAATATTTGTGTTATTATTTTCACTGTTGAGCTTCTTAAGTAATCATTAACATTCATTCAAAATACTCTTAACAGTAAAAGATAGCCCATGATAAAGGACTCATCATTTTTGCAAAAAATATGTAATTCTTGTTGAAGCACAATTCTACATTTTTGGCATAGCACCATGGAATTCCAAGAAGCGAGGGAAATTATCTACTTCATCCAACTCCAATACCTCAAAATCACCTATAAATTTAGCTCCCTAAATAATGATGGTGGCATACTTTAGTACCTTAATGGGCATGGCCCTTATCTTGTTGGCCATATAAATCACATTAGAATATGGTTGTAATGGTGGCCTTCCCATATTTTTGAAAGCATCAAGCATGAGAACATTTAATTTTGTTCATGTATATATGAGAATATTAGTTACTGGACATCCATTAATCACCACATCCAACATGATTTATTTATCATATTCATGATATTGTGGTGTACAATTAGCATGTACAGGATTTTGTGCTCCCTTTAGACACATACGCATGACATCTTATCTCATAAAAATTATCCAAACAATTGTTAGGATTTAGAATGAATGCATAATCAATTGATTATAAATCCAGAAAATAAATACTGAAGATTATAGATTATAACATGCATGTTGCAGAATGTAATAACATGAGCTGAAAGAAAATAATAGTCAAGTAATGAGACAATAACCCCATATTTAAGTGGGGAAAACTGAAGGAAATAAAAACCCACTTAATAAAGCACTATAAGTTATTAATAATTTATGATAAAACTTTTACCCAACACTTCCACTTCACTCCTTAGTTCCATAGAATGATTGTAGAGTTGTTTCTCTCAATCATTCAATACAAAATGATCATCAAATAATCTTCGAGTCTAAAAACACGGTATTGATACCGGTTTGTAAAAATTTATACATTGTTAATAGCCAATCTTGAGAGGGATCACCAAAATCAATATGGGTGGGTGAATTAGTCAAGTCGCTTCACTCTTAAATGTGGAAGATCTTCATAATAAAGTTTGATGAATTTTTTTAATATAATATTGGGGCATACTGCAATGGTAGATATCCCACTTGATATTATCACCCCAACAACCCTGTTAATGTTAAGAGGGAAGTACATGCAAAAATAAATTGACATATGTTGTTTATGCCAACATGGATGGTATCTAGAAACATGTGTTACGTAGGTTTTTCAAATCCACAAGTACACTAAAGTATATTTTTACGAGTTTTTAAACTCTACAATATATTATCGCAGTGTCCCATGGATTTATACAAGGCGCGCAAAATTGTTCCACGGGTTTTTTTCATGGTGCAAAAGTAAAGGCTTGTGTGTTTTTCAATTATGTGATATAATATCATAGTTTCTTGTGGACTTGTGAAAGCGATAAACAACTAAAATGTATTGTGAATTTTATCAAGACCATAAGACACATGTTTTTCTACGGTTCAAAACAGTGTTCCAAGGATCCTATAAAAGCCACAATACAAAGGAACATATACAAAATAAATTCTAAGGACAAGTGCTTTACATATGAAGACTTATATTAGATTATGGAGCCTTTTATAAAACAAGGCATTCCCATAACTAATGCTTCATGGGATTTACAAGTAACTTCACATAATGTGACACATTTACTTATTACAAAATGGAGGAAGTATTGGAAGTTTTCAACAGGCTGTTAAGAGGTGGAATTTTAATGCACACTCCCCCTCAAGGGCAACTCTTATAGGCATAACAAGGCACAAAATTTACAAAACATAGTGAATTTTTTAAGATATCTGTAACTTGATCTTCAATTGAATAGAACTTGAGATCAATATCACCATTCAATACTTTCTCTCAAATAAAGTGCATATGAACTTTGAAATTCTTGGTCCTCTAATCTTGAACTAGATTCTTTGCAAGATAAATGTAACTTTGGTTGTCACATAGAAGAGTAGTGCTTCCTTTGATTCCCATATGTAGTTCATCCAACAGTCTTTTTAGCCACATAGCTTCCTTTACAACTTCAATAACACCTCTATAATCTTCTTCAGTAGAAGAGATAGAAACTGTTGGTTGCTTCTTGCTACTCCAAGTGATGGAACCTATACCCAACTTGAAAACATATCCATAAGTGGAATTTATATCTATAGCATTACTAGCATAATCAAAATCACACTATCAAAATAATTATGCATCATTATAAGAAGAATAAAACATACCATAATTGATTGTTCCTTTAATATATTTGAAAATTCCATTTTCCATTTTCCAATGATCCTCATAAGGTTCTTTCAAATCTTGAAACTACTCCTACTTTGCATAAGAGATATCATCTCTAGTAATCGTTACATAAATTATACTACCATTAAGTTATCTATACAAAGAAGGATCAAATGTAAACCAAGCTGATTTAGGATCTAGTTTAACACCAACTTCAATAGGAATGGAAACACGCTTACAATAAATCATGTTTAATGTTCTAAGTAAATTCACATCGTCTTGAGATTGAGATGCAACAATAGACTTGTGATCTTGAAATATAACCATGCTAAGAAAGTGATTTAATAAACCTAAATTAGTCATTTCAAAACGTTGCTTTAACTTTTCTTTGATCTTAACAATTAAATTTTTATCACTACTAGTAATCAAAATATCATCTACATACAAAACAATAATGATAATATGATTGTTTTCATACTTAAAAATAAATCATTATCAGAACAATAGTTAGTGAAACCAAGATCTTGAAAGAAACTATTAATTTTAGCATACCAGGCTCTAGGGGCTTGCTTAAGACCATACAAAGACTTTTTCGCTTACAGACATAAATTTCCTTTCCAGGTTCTTCAAAACCTTTAGGTTGTCTCATGTAGATTTCTTATTTTAAGTCACCATTAAGAAAAGAATTTTTGACATCCATTTGGTGAATCTTCCAACCATATTGGGCAGCCAATGCAAGAATAATTCTAATAGTACTCATCTTGGCTATAGTAGAAAAAGTCTCAACATAGTCAATACTAGGTTTCTAAGTGAAACCACAAGCTACCAACCTTTCCTTAAATTTCTCAATTTCTCCAATAGGGTTATACTTGATGTTGTAGAACCACCTATATCCTAAAATGTGTTTATTAGGAGGAGGGATAAGTTCCCACATATTGTTTTTAATCAAAAAATTGTATTCATATTTCATATCATAAATCCATCTATCATCTTGACATGCTTCTTTAAAATATTGTGGTTTTACCTCATAAAGGGTCATCAGGCATGATAAGAGTGTTGACTATGCGTAACTTTACTAGATTAGTAGGTGAGACTCTTGAACAATAATTTGATCCCATTTAGGAACATTTTGATGCAAGACAGTTTGATAAGACTCCCCATCAATATCCATCATATCTCAATCAAGATAATAAGTATTTTGAACTTTTGTTTCCATAATGTATGTAGAAATATTATCAAGCTCTATCGAGGGGTAACCGAGGAGAGTTCACGAGAATCATCACAAAAATTATTTTCTAAGACTTGAACATTTCTATTTTCAAAAATGTCATGCTTGAAAGGGTCATAAAATCTTAAACCTTTAGTTTGATAACCATAACTAACCAAAATACAAGAATAAGAGGTTGGATCAAGCTTCTTCCTTTTGTATTTTGGAATGAAGATAGAAGTAGGACTACCAAATATTCTTAATTAAGAGACATATGGTTTTTCTTTGTCCATAATTTATAAGGAGTAAATTGATTAATAGATTTAGTAGACACCTATTAAGAATATAGACAACAATATTCATAGCTTCGGCCCATAAGAACTTAGGCACATTGGATGCATGTATCATAGTCCTAGCCATTTCTAAGACAATCCTATTATTTCTTTTTGTAATGTCATTTTAATGTGGGGAATAGGGAGTAGTCAAATCTCTCTGAATCCCATATGACACACAAAACTCATTAAAAAATTTTCTGACATATTCTCCTCCATTATTAGTCCTAATTCTTTTAATTTTTATATTAGAATCATTCTCAACTAGAGCTTTAAATTCTTGAAACTTAGACAGGACATCATACTTTTTCTTAATGAAGTAAGACCAATTCATTCTAGAGAATTCATCAATAAAGAAAATAACATACAAAGCACCAATAAGAGAAGGAAATTCAAGTGGTCCTCTTACATCACTGTGAATCAATTATAATAACTAGAAAGAATTGGAATCATGATGTTTTTGAAATGGTTCAGCATGTTTCTTACCACACAAGAAACTTTCACATGTTTCATGATCAAATTTCATCTTAGGGAGGCCAACAACAATATTAAGTATAGACATTTCATACAAGATTTTGAAATTTACATGACCTAATATTTCATGCCAAAGATAAATATCATTCCTAGAAGAGGAAGAAAAGAAATATTTAGACAAAAAATCATCAAAGATATATAAGCCATTTTTCTAAATATTAGAAGCAATAAAATTATTGAAATTATATTTTACATACCACTTATTAGTATCACCAAATCACAACACCCTCTAATTGCTTATTAATTTGGATGTGTCAAGGAAAGAAATATGACTAGGTAACATGGGTACTATCTCCAAGTGTGGGACTTACTTTGCTTGAGATAGACCTTCAGAGAAGGTTAGTTGCTCTTCCTAATCTAATGCAAGATAACTCTAATGAAGGAAAACTATTGACTATCTCTATCATATAACTTCCAAGGAACCGGGAGAGAGAAGGAACATGAAAATAAAATAAATATACACTACATATGTGATGTGCCAAAAGAGGGGAATGAGAGTAACTCTTCAATGTGTGAAAATGGGAATGAAATGCAAGTCAAGAGGGATGATAACATTTCTCCACAATCTAACAACACCATTCACAACAATATTTCCAGATAACCACAAAAATAGTGAACCTTGCAAAATCATATGGTAGGCACACTACTCTTTGGAATGATATTGAAGAGGCAAGAAGAATGTAAATAAACATAAGGAAGATACATCCACAAAATCACATATATTACCTCATTGATATATATAGTTCAAACTCTTATAACTTAAAGGCCTAGATCACCATGAAAGGAACCCAATATGAAGACATGTAGCACATTAGCTTCACAAAATCAAAATGATAGATTTTTCTACTAAATTATCCTCCCCTTGACAAAATGAAACTCCCTTCTATATATAACCTAAGCTAGAAAGAAAGATCATAAAAAGGATATAAGGGATGACTTCTATAAATTCCAACCACAAAAAAACCACATTAAATTTTTCTATCAAGAACATGGGAACCTTACAGGGCCATCATCTAGTCTATTTGGTCCTGTAAAAGAAAATAGAGCCTTGCTTCATCAAGTCTAGTGGTTGAGTAACCTTATTAGACTGATTGCATGACAAAACAACTCTCCTCTACTCGATAGCCATTTTTATCATTTAGAACCTGAAATACCACCAAAATAAAAAAATTATGATGCCTAATTTAAGAGCTATGATATATTTCCGGGCATATAAATTTTGTTTGATTTGGATTTCGGGTCGAAAGATATGGCTATTTGAATTTTTCCTATCGGGAAGTACATGAGATCAACACATGGCAGCTCTGGATTGGCTCAAAGATTGAGCTCTGCACATGTACACTTAATTCACCCTTTTCCAAGTGACAATCTCCCACCGCCTCGTAATATTGAGATTTACTTTTCCACTCACCATTTTTCCTTTCTTTTCATCTTTTAAGAGCATTTAAAAGATCTTTTGTATTAAAAATACGAGACCAATTAGAATCTGCCACTTCCTCAAACTATCATATTTTCCTTTACTTTGGAGTTATTTTAACATATGGGCAAATGGAAGGGCTCCAATCTCTTCACATTTCAGACCCAAAGACTTTAAAACCACAAGCCAATAAGACAACTTTGTTTTTCTTTGTATTTTCCCCTTAGAAAATTACGAAATGGGAGCTAATAGGAAGCCTCTATGCCTTTGCATTTGTCAATTATTTTCTTTGAGCCCCTACTAACATCTATGAAATTTTAACTAATGAGAAGGCTCCACACTTTTGTAGTGTCATAGCTTGTCAATATGTATTTTTTTGTCAGGTATGATTGGTTGAGCCTTAGTGTTTTTCAGTCTACGAAATGGTGGCTAATAAGATGGCACCACATAGCTCTTACTTCAAAGTTTCTCTGTCTGGGACTTAGAAACTTTTTCTTTGAAGTTGATGCTAAATGTCATTCTTTCACTCGCTACGGATTTTATTTACAATAGATATTTTCAATAGGAACCCACCAATTCCTTAAGACTTAGTTTCCCATGGGGTTTCAAATGCCAATGGTCAGTGGTTTTGAGCTTGGGAATTTGATGATCAAATGAACATCATCAACCTTTTTAACATAACCTACTAATAAGAAGCCAAGCAACATGAATTTTTTGAATGTCAATCGATAGGGATTTTAATAAAGATAATTTGATGGTCGTATAACCATCATAGACTTGTAAAAATGGCTAAGTCCATTTTCAATCTTGTTAAAGCCAAAATTAACCCGAGGGGGTAATTTTGGATAAAAATTAGTGACCTCCCAAGGTAATGCTTGTTATATTTTGACCAATAGCTTTAAATCAATATATTTGGTATGGAGTCAAGCCTAGAAACTAAAAACTAATCTCAATATTGAAATCTCTTAACCTAGGGCCGTATGGATCTTTAATGGGCTCATCACAAGATGGAATTGTCTCGCACTTGATCTATGGGAGTTGAATGAAGATTTAAAGCTACCCAACTATATAATTTTTCCAATGAAACTACTCAAGCTCGATTTGGGGTTGTCTTGGTCTTCTCTTCAGGATGATTACTTGGGATTTATATGTAGAACATAGAAAACTATTCCCGAGAACTATTTTTTGACCAAGAAAGAGACACCATGTGTCATACTCGATTAGAAATGATATTTGGGGCTTAGTGATTGAGATTTTAAGATTGCCCCAAATCTGATTTGGCCATGAAAACTTCCATCTTCTAATGAACTATGTAAGAGTAATGACGAATCAAAAACTATGTACAAAAGGAGGAAATAATATATGCTCAAGTAAAGCATGTAGAGTGTACATAATCACTTGTTCTACTGAAAGAAAACTTTCCTACTCTACTTTAACTGAGGAATGGAAAACTCAAACAAATCCTATAACTAGCAGGGTGAAGTAGCTTCCCTTCCTCACAAATCACTACCATGTGTTCAGTTTGATAAAAAAATCATGTGGAGGAAGTGTAAACATGATCCACACCCCATGTTTCTTCAAAATATCGGCTAAAAAAACATATACCTCCTCAAGTTGTTCTACATTTGGATCTTGGAATCGTTACAACTGATCTTTTCCATGTTGTAGCTTATCCTCATGCTCTAGAGTGGACATTACTGGTTGTAACCCATTATTTGTCTCTAAATAATCCTAATATCTGATTGGGCATGGGAAGGTATTATAAATTTTCCCATCTCCTTTTCTTGCAACTCCATAAATGAAGCCAGAAGGAGCACTTTCTTCCTTCTCCTGGGTGTCTACAAACTGATTTGTGCTTTATTCTTGCTGCTTTTACATAAACACCTTTTTCTTCACACTTGTATTCTGAATTTATTCTTATAACAAGAAGTGTGAAAAATCAAACTCATTTTCATCATGACTGATTTTGTAAAGTTGTCATTATTTTCCCTTTCTTCCACCTCGAGAACTAATATGGGCGCGGTCGCTCTGATAAGCTTTCTTCCATTGTTGATCCTTGAGTGTTTTTTGTAGTAAGAGGTTCCTCATTTTAAAGAAGGATGATGGGACTGAAAAGGTAGTGATCTCAATGGGATATTCTGCACCAATGAAATCCTTAAAATATGACAAAAATCAACCTCTTCATTGTCATGTTCTGTAGTATACTCCTTTTAGATCACATCCTCCTTGTGCTCTTCTGAATTTGATTTGCACTTTTCCATTATTGGTTATTATGGAGATAAAACAACTTCTGAGAATATAGTGTCATCACACACACTGCATTCGGAGCATAGATATTGTTGATCATATTCTTCTTGTGCTTGCTCATCAACCAAAACAACATCCACCTTATGTTCTTTGATCCTTACCTTTGTTAAAGGCTTCACTAGATATGAAAACTAATTGGAATCAAACTTTTCATTCCATTCCTTTAGATTTTTGGCAATCTCTTCTTTGTTGGGATATTCAACTTGTTGCCCCCTAACTTATTTTTAAATCTTCTTCCCAAGATGGAAGTGGAAATACAAGAGTAGGGGTGGGTTGGGTTTCAACTAACTCTTTTAATGGTTGAGGTGGAAGGGAAAGTGCATAATTTTATTGAGGGATAGAAACAAAATGAGAATCTTTAAGGAAGATAGGAACTTCAACCTCAGGCTTGGGTGGTTGGTTGTGGATAGGCATTGAAAATTAGTTTGGAAAAGGTCTAGGAACATCCCATTGATAGGGTTATCTAACCTTAGACTGATTAGATTCCAATGCTTGTAAATATGAAACGAAACCAACTATTTGGGTAAAGGACTTAGTCATTACCTCAAGTATTTGTTGTGGACCAAACCAAATTGGTATTGGATCTCCCCATGGAAAGGGTTGCCTAATACCGGGTTGTCTAGGTTGTAGTCTTTGAATTTATTTCCTAGAAAGCTTCCAATATTTTCTCCATCCTTTGAATTTTTCCCCCAATGTCATATTCAAGTGTAGGATAGCCTCCAAAATCTACATACTCTATAGAAAATGCATTCTCCATCTTATTTTGTCCATAAGACTGATCCCAAGGTGTGCTAAAACAATTTGAAGAAGAATTTTGTAAGGATGGACGTGGATTCAAATGGAACTAATACTACAAATGATGGTTCCACTAAGGAAATGAAGTCATGATTTCCAAAATTCATATGAAAGGAAATGAAAAGGAAAAGGAAAAGATCTACTGGTTAAGAAAATGGGTTGATTAGACCAATGGAGTGGTCATATGTGCTTATAATTTTCCTTCAAAGGATGAAATATTCACCAATAGCACATAAAACATGATGAAGTGAAGTCGTAAGGTGCTTCAAACCCATCCCACCAGGTGTGTCATAACTTTTATCACCAAATCATAGATCCCTCTTATTTCTTAACATGTTGATGTGTCAATGCAAGCAGATGACCGTGAGTAACATGGGTACTATCTCTAAGTGTGGGACTTACTGCTTGAGATATACCTCCAAAGAAGGTTGGTTCCTCTTCCTAATCTAGTGTAAGCTAACTCTAATGAAGGAAAACGACTTACTATCTCTTTCCTATAACTTTGAATGGACCAGGAGAGAGAATGAGCATGAAAATGAAATAAATCTACACTACATAGGTGATGCAACAAAATAGGGAGTGAGAATAACTCTCCAATGTGTGATAATGGGAATAAAATTTAGGTAAAAGGGATGATAACATTTCTCCACAATCTAACACCAACATTCACAATAACATTTCCAAAAACACAACAATAATGAACCTTGAAAAAGCATAGATTAGACACACTACACTTATAATGAGATTGAAAAGGCAAGAAGAATGAAAATAAACACAAGGGAAGATACATCTACAAACTTGCATATATTTATTCATTGATATACATAGTTCAAACTCTTACAAATGAAAGGCCTTGATCACCATGCAAGGAGACCACTATGAAGGCCTACAACATATTAGCTTCACAAAACCAAAATGACACAGTTTTTCTACTTAAATTATCCTACCTTGACAAAATGAAAGTCCTTTCTATATATATCCTAAGCTAGAAAGAAAGAATACACAAAAGAGAGAAAGGATAGCTTCTCTAACTTCTAACCACCAACAGACCACATCTAAAATTTCTACCAAACACATGGGCACCTTACAAGGCCATCATCTAGTCTATTTCATCCTGTAGAAGAAAATAGAGCCATGCTTCATCAAGTCTAGTGGTTGAGAAACATTATTAGACTAATTACATGCCAAAAATCTCTCATCTCCCTCTAAAAGTCGTTTTTATCATTTAGACCCCTAAACACCACCAAAATCAGATTTTAATGATGTCAAATTGAAGAGCTTGATGAGAGATTTCCAGTGATATAAATTTTGTCTGATTTGGAGCTTGGGGTCAAAAGATATGGCTATTTGAAGTTTTTCTTGTCGAGAAGCACGGGAGCACGACACATGGTAGCTCTTGATTGGATCGGAGATCGAGCTTTGCCAACATACATGTTGAGCATTATTTTACCTTTAGTTTTCTTTATTTTTTTAAGGGGTTACAACCGAGCTTGAAATCAATATGGCATGGTTCTTAGGTTACATGCAATGTTTATAGTGTTTTATTACACAACATGTCAAGAAATGGATCAAAGATTCATTTCCTGTAAACAATCTTACAAAGAGAAAACTTATACAAGATAATGTTAGTGCTTAGAAAATGACTTAAGCTTTTATTGATGTTTATGATTGTGCTACAAGATGATAAGATGGAAATGTGACTATCACTTATTTATATTAGATACATATATAGCTATTATTAATCATGACTTCAAATCCACAAATCAGATTCACAGTCTCGTGACAAATTTTCAAATATGTTACAACCTAAAAAATCATTTATTTCTTCCTCTACTACAAGTGGTGTCGAAACATGAATAGAGATGTAATCCTTGGCAAAGAATTCAAAGTATTCCTCTAAGGTGTCAAAAATATGAGCAAGCATATTGTTGGTGCTAGATATGCTGATGTGGTTGTGGTCTTCAACTTCAAGTGCTATGTTGAGATCTTCTGATAAGTCTAAGAAAGTCTCGTAAGTGTACTCGTCTTTTGTGATAGATCTATATGGACTCTTATAGGTTCATTTTATATATCCCAAAAATCTTTGGTAGGCTCATGGATGCACTAATTTTTTTGCAAAAGATATCCTCAAGATCATGGAGGATCTTGTATTGTTCCCAGTAAAGTGGATGTTGAATGACAGAAAAATACCAATGTCGACTTGTAGAGTAATTACTACCACTTAATGTCATCTGAAAGCAACATTCTGACAAGATATTAGCAGATAACAAGAAAAATCAAGACATTTTAATCAAATTATGTAGAAAATATTAAAAAGAAAAATTAACACAAGAATCAATGGTGATTCAAGTAATTGCTAGCGATCAAGGAAATCTCTAGCAATGGTAGTTAGTTTTAACAACTTATTGAAATAGAAGTAAGAAACTTGATCAAGCTATCATTTAAGGTAAATTCAGAAGTTTGATGATATATTATGAATACATAAACAAAAATTACCTACAAATAGTGTCTAAGGCAAGAAAAATGAGCATATTACCTTGCACAACGGGAAAATTTCGTGGATGGATTGAAGAAGACAAATGAATGGTGATACCAAACCATTTGACAATAGGTTCGATGAATCAGGAGTAATGTGACGTTGGTTCCATTTGATGAAGGGTGTCTTGATCTCTACTACGTTGATAATGAAGAAAAATATACCTACAAAAACATCAAAATTCCTTACTAAAAGAGGTTTGAATGCACATATTTATAGATCATCGGTGACCATGAAAAATTGCAGTGATTTCAAAAATCCTAACTAAATTAGTTAGGAGGGTGATTTTTCCCAATTCCGAACTAGATATGGTGTATTTTGAAGTAGTTAAGGTGGGAGGAGGGTAAAAAATCATAAACAAACTTGGTTAGGATAAGAGGGTTAGGTTTTTTGGAAATATTTAGTTAGTTAGTGATTTTAGAAGGTTAGTTGGTTAGGAATAAGTTAGTGATTTTTAGGAAGGTGGTTTTAGAGGTGGTTAGGTGGTTAATGAGGTGTCATAGTGAGGTGTCTTAGTTAATGTAGCAAGGTGTAAGGGGAAATTATTTTAATTAAATAATTAATTTATATGTGAGGGGTGAGTGATTAGTTAGTTAACTAAAGATGATTTAATAGGCGTAATGTCCTATAAATGTAGTGCTTTCAATCGTGAGTGTGTCTAAGTCGAGGGATGCACATTTTTGGTGTCTAAATTTTCCCCTTTTTGTCTAGTGAATTTTGACAATTTTATAGAAAAAAATGATGAAAAAGAATTGTGTTGACATGGGTGAGTCTATTGTAGTGTAATATAGTGATCACCAGTGTGTTGTGTTTTGAATGCATCTTGCTTCAATTGTGGAGGTGCAAAGCAAAATTCTAGAGAATCAATTAACAGGGTGGCCAAAGGGCTCGATACCTATAGACATATGACCCTAACTAGGTAAATTTTTTGAGTGGGAAAACCAAGTGATGGGGGCCAAAGGGCTCATCTCCCATAGACGTATGACAAGTCTCGATATTGTGACTATGTTGTTGTAAAAAAATATCATGAGGGATAAGACCTTTTTTAGAAGCATGGAACATTTGTGCAAAAGGGTAGAATGACATGTTCTTAGGCAATGTAGGCATGGAAGCCTAAAACAAGGGAATCGTCGGTGATTATTAAAAATCCTTGGTTACCGCAATTGCTAGAAATTGGGTCGCGTGGAAATTTAGGGTATAAATACCCAAATGTATTGTTTATTTATCAATTTTGCATTGTATATGATAGATACTTTGTTAGAATGCGGAGAAAAAATGTGTTTTGCGAGTGAAAAATTGTCAAATGGCCTCCTCAAGCCACAAATGGAAGCCTGTCCTAGTAGAGGTATGCCTTAATCTTGTTTTTTTGTTTTTTTATAGTTTTTAGGGGTTTTTAGGGATTTAGGGTTGTATTCGGGGCACACGGATGCCCTAGGAAGATTATAAAGAATCATGATGATTCCTTCAATCACTAGTGATTGAGGTGAATCACCAGTGATTCACCTACAACCAAAATAGTTTGTGTTTTAAGTGAGAAGATATGGTTTTTGATCAATATTTTTGACTTTGTGGAATGTTTAGAGTTATATTATACACATTTGAATGTTAGGCTCATGTGATGAGGGTTTTTTGATTTCAAGTGTTTACTTTTCAAAAAAATTTTTAGCGTTTACTAATGCTTACTTTCATGTTTGTATTATAGGTGGATGCTCAGTTGACCATCCAAGACCATATCCCCTTGATGTTAGATGAGATCAGAGAGGATTTTTCTGATGATGATTGGGACCATTTGGAGGCTGTGGGATTTGGTGGGATGATATTTTATATGGATTCACAGGTGTTGCAACTTGATACTTGCATTGCTAGAGAGGTGGAATCCTTCCACCAATACTTTTTGGCTACCTACGGGGAGATGACCATCACCCTAGAGGATGTTCATCATATTACCAACTCCTAATTACAAGGGAGCCTATCTATTATATTTTAGATGCAGAGAGAGGAGATACCATGCAGCGATTATATGGAGATGAGGCCCGAGGTGTGATATAATCCTCGGATATTTCGATTATCATGCCCTATATGATTCTGAGAGAGTGGGGTGCCCACGAATGACTATGATGATGTTGGTCATTTCATGTTTTACACTACTAGATTCAGGAGGTGGGAGATTCCCATGGATGATGAAGGTGGTAATTGTGGAGATGATGGAGACCACACATATGAGTGGAGCATCACATAATATTTGTGGGCTTGGACAACCCACAAGTGCTATGGGATTGATGTTGGATTTTTACTATAGTTTTGGGCCCATGATCACATTTCCATTGATTTCACCCATTTGGATTTCCTAGTGTTATTGATGTGAGGCACCCAGGATTCATGAGATGGGGTACATGTCTTAGTAGAGTGAGGAGGAAGGCCAAGGGCCTACCTATTATAGAGACTTGATATCCGATTCTGGTTGGTGACATGATTTGGTTTCCATATGTGGGTTTTCATGATTGATTGTATTTTTAGGGGATTTATTGTATTTACAAAAAGAAATCTGGGTCCAGGGCCATAAATCCAGAGAGGATGAGTTGATACACTTTAGTCGGGTTATGAGACAATTCATTTTGGTTGAGGATATACCTAAGATCTGATTATATATAGGTGGGAGGATGGGGATACCAACACCCACATGATATTGTGGTAGGGACTAGCACCCATAATTGAGTAGCTAGGTGTGATGGGTCTAGATGAGGATGGTCATGTGGTGTCAATTGATGATTTTGGGGCCACCCCAGATTTTTTTCTTGGTGGTCCCATTCATTGAGGATTTTGAGAGGATGAGGGAAAAGTGGAGAGGGAATCCTATAGTTAGATGAGTGTGTGCTTGAGAGTAGAGAATAAGGAGAGAGGTGAGGTGAGGATAGATGAGGAGAGGATTGAGCTTGGTGTTGATAGCTCTCTAGATTTTTCTATAGTGATGGACTAAAAGGCCATAGGAGGTAGAGAGAGATGCCACTCAAAGAGAGTGAGATGACTTAATGGGAGTTTAAGATAATCTTATTGGAGAGAGAGAGATGGTTTGATCGTAGAGATGACGGGCTCTAGGAATAACTTGTATAGGTCTCTTTTGATAGAGACTAGTACAAGATTTAGAGAGATACTTTTAGAAGGCCTTGGGGATCACAAGGCATTCTATTTTGCCATGGAGCTATCGGCGATGGTATGACAAAGAGAGGGGAATTGTAAGGACCTCCTTTTGGCATGGTTTTAATAGCACATTATGATATTGTGTGAAAGGAGAGGGATTACTATGTTGAGATGGTGATCAAGAACTACCTTAATGCTACTTTGTATGTAGATCATGTAGTTGTCCAAGGGGGTGCCACAATAACAACTAGGCCTAGTGATAGTGCAGCGAGTGTGGGGCAGCCACCTCAAGACCACTAAGAAGAGGGGAGATGGTGAGGGAGGAGCCGATGGTGGTGATCATGTAGTAGGAGATACTCTTGATCCTAGTTTGATGGATTTTACTACATGATTGTTTATAGGCTCATGGAAGCCCTTTTTTTTTCCTATGTATGACATTACTCTGATTATACAGACATTTATATGTTTTAGAATTTTGATATATGATGATGATTATGATGATGTGCCCTTATATTTTTTCATGTGTATTTTAGATGTATGTGTTGATACTTTCAATGGTGTTGTTTTGATTTTTAATTTGGCATGTCAAAAGTATGATCAATGTGTTAAAAATAACAAATGTGACCAAAATAAATGAAGTAAAAGTGGAGTGAATGCCCCACTTATGATATTTTCACGTAATGGATTTTGATAAATACTTACACTTGTATCCTTTCAAAATGTTAAATAAAAACCATCAATAGACAGTTTTAGGAAAATCACAATGGATTTGGGCAATGTATTTTTTGCTAGAATAATGGAAAAGAGAAGGGGATCATGTGGATGCATGCCACTATAAGGAAAAGGTTTATCCTCTTTCAATGATTCATAGAGAATTGATTCCCCATCTTTTTATAACTTCTTTTAAAAGAAAATTGATCAATGCGGGAAGCTTTCCTATATGCTTGTATTGTGAAGGTTGATCAATGTGGGAAGCCTTATATATATGAGTAGCCATCCTTTGAGGGTATGGTCTACATTTTTTATTATTTTAACTTGAATGGTCATCCTTCATGGGATTGGTCCATGATTTGATAGGTAGTTTTCCTTTGAGGGATCAGTCTACTCTTTTGATAATTTACATTTCTTGTAAATAGCTGTCCTTCGAGGGATCAGTCTATTATAGCAAGATATTTTTAGCATCCAATGGATTTATCTCATTTTGTTAAGTTGAGGGAAGAAGACCCTAATAAGCCATTTTAAAGGAGGGGATAAATGCACATGTAACCTTCATCCACATGCCCCATGTTTGTGATGTTGGTGGATAGGTGTAGTGATTCTTTTATAATGGTAGTTGTTGTTTATAATGGCGGAATGAATAAGATTTGACTGAAACTGATGTCATGATGGTCAACTACTTAAAAATAGAAAGGCCATAAGTGCAATGCATTTAAGGGTTCCACTTCAGGTTCCCCATCAAGGGAAGTGAGATGGTACACTCTTGACCCATATTTGTGAGTGATAACATAAGGGCCAATCCAATTGGGGGAAAACTTTCCACGTTTACTCCTCCTAATGTAGTCACGTTTTGATTTTCTTTAAGCATGAGATCACCAATTTTAAATTCACGTTCCTTAACATGCTTATTATATTCCCTACTATATGTTGTTGATAGACTTGATGATGTTCAAGAGTTGTAGATGTTTTTGTCGCAACAATTTGAGTTGTGCTAGATGGTCCTAGTGATATTCTTTGTTAGGGATAAAATCCTTGAGAGATATGCATAGTGATGGGATTTGGATTTCAAGGGGTAATGGCTTCATATCCATAAATGAGTGAATAAGGTGTAGCACCCGTAGGTGTGTGGATGCTGGTTTGATAAGCCCATAGGGAAAACAGGATTTGATATGTCATTTTCTGCCTACATCATTTACAATTTTCATAAGGATCTTGTTAAGTGTTTTGTTGGAGGCATCATCTTGTCCATTTTCTTGAGGGTAGTATGGTGAGGAGAAGCTAAGTTTTATGTTGAAAGTGTTGCAGAGCTCTTTAACTTCCTTATTTTTGAAGGATTTTCCATTGTCTATGACAAGCTTATGTGGGATGCCAAAGTGGCATATAATGTTTTGATATATGAAATTAAAATGGGGCCATATTTTTTTGAGGTCAAGGGAATTGATTCAACCCATTTAGTGAATTATTTTGTTGCATTAATAATTGAGTGATGTTGTTGAGATGATTTTGGATTGATTGTGCCAATGAGGTCCAATCCCCATTGAGAAAAAGGCCAAAAATCTTGTGCGGGTTGTAATGCTTGACTAGGGATATGAATGAGATCGAATGGAGTTAGAACTTAACTCATTTCTTTACATATACAAAACATTATTTAGTGATAGTAGGCCAGTAATACCCTAGCCGTATGATATTTTTAGCAATGGAGTTACCACTAAAATGGCCACCACATATGTCATTGTGGACTTCTTCAATTTCTTTGGTTGACTTATGTGATTTAAGACATCGTAGTAGTATGCCATCAAAACTTCATTTATAAAGGATACCACCTATGACAACAAATGGGTAGCACATTGGAGAAATGATCATTTAGTAGATTGTGATAGATTTGATGGGATTTTACACTCAAAAAGGTAATCATATATTTACATGTACCAAAGATCATGCGATTTTTTCAATGATGTCAATGGATGGTAGCTCATTTTGATGTGAAGGATGATCCAAGCGTTGAATCATTATAGAAATTTTAGTGTTATCCTTTTTTTTTTTTTCAAAAGGGACAAGAGACCCAAGAGATGCCATGGTGTTTGCAAATCTATTAGAAGATCATGGAATGGCTTGAATGGTGTAATGGTCAAATGCACTAAGGAGAAAGTTGAAAAATGGCCTTATACTTTTGAAGGATCTCATTTTTACATTGATACTCTCCTTTGACTTGACTAATGACAAGTTGTGAATCTCCATAGATTTCCATATCATGGACACCTAGGAGAATAGTAGTAGTTAAACCCATGATTAAGGCCTCATATTCTTACCATATTATTAGTGCATTCAAAGTTGAGTTTGAATGAAAATGGAATGGGAATATTCCATGGTGGTATGATGATGACACCAGCCCTCCACCTTCTTGAAATTTAGCAACACAATCAAAGAAGAGGGTCATTTTAATGGGGATGAAGTCTGATTCATAATCATCATATTTTTAATGTTATTGATAGATTCATCAGGAAAGTATTCATGGGGTGGTTGATTATCTGGAAGAGGTGCCTCAATGAGTTGATCAGCAAAATGGCCTAACCTTTAATAGACTTTTGCAGTATGATTTCAACATCAAATTCAGTCATAAGAATCATTCATCAAGTTAGGTTATCATTGTGGTAGGGTTTAGCGTGCATGGCCTTAAGTGGATTAAAACTAGTGACAACGTATGTTTTATGGTTAAGGAGATAATGTCGAGTTTGGAAGTAGCGAAGTATAATGTACAACACAATTTTTTATCTTCAAAGTAGTGTGTTTCGTATTCATGGAGCGTGTGGCTAATGTAGTACATGACTTGTTCACGACCTTGATTATTACGGTGAGTGAACATGGCTCCTAGGGCATGCTCCGAGGTAGAGATGTAGAGATAAAATGGTTCCCCTTCACATGAGGTGGTGTAAGTATAGGTGGTGATAATAGATATTATTTGATTTCATCAAATGATTTATGGAAATCAAAATCCCAATGAAACATTATGTCTTTACAGAGTAGATGGTGAAATGGTTGACAATGGTCGAGAAAGTTATGATATGAAACACCGTATGGAATGTAGTTTTCCTTGTAAGATGCCCAACTGTTTGAGATTAGAGGGTGGAGGAATTTTGATAATTTATCTAACTTTTACGGGATCATATTCAATTCCACGAAGAGATATAATAAATCCTAAAATTATTTTGGTAAAAACACCAAAACACATTTTTAAGATTCAAGCAGAGACAAAATTGGATAAGATGGGAAAGATCAATTCAAGAACATTGAGATGATCCTTTCATGATTTATACTTCCCAAGGAGATCATCAATGTAATCTTCAAAAATTTATGAATGAGATTATGGAAAATGTACATCATTACACATTGGTAAATTGCCCCAACATTTTTTAGACCGAATGGCTTGACGCGGTAGAAAAAAGTTCCCAAGGGGTTATAAAGGTGGTTTTGTGTTGATCATCAGGGGTGATAAGAATTTGATTATAACTATAAAATCCATCCATGAGGGAAATAATTTCATGGTCAGTTGTTAGGTCTACGAGTTGATCTATGTTTGGAAGAGGGAAATCATCTTTTGGACAAGAAAGATTGAGATCCCTAAAGTCTATGTAGATACAAATTTTTCTTGAAGCTTTAGTTACTGGGATGATTTTGGAGACCCATTGTGGATAGTCAATGGGTATGATGAAATTGTTGGATAAAAGGTGCTACAATTATTCCTTGAAAAGGAGATCTATACATAGGTACATATTATAGAGATTTTGTTTGACCGGATTAGTAATGGAGATGTGATAATGTTTTGTATGAAAATGTTGGGATCGATCCAGTATATCACTATATGACCAAGAAAAGGCTTGATGATATTTTGTTAGGAATGCAATAAAATCATTCAATTATTGTGGATCAAGATATTTGTGGACCTTTACTATGTGGGGGTCCTAAGTTGTTCATAATTTAATATCAATTGTGGACTCATTATGAATAGTGGGTGTTTCGGGTGGTACTAATTTTTTAAGGTAGTGATCTTCAGCTCCCATATGAGATAGGATATTCTATTCATCTTGACATTAAAGGATTTCTATGGTTGTTAAGTATTCTTCAACCATTTATGGATGAACAAGTAGTAGATATTTAGTGGAGTGGTTGGATTGATATGTGAGTGGTCCCATTGATATAGCATTTTTTTTTTTTTAAATAGGTGGAAAGGTATGATATTGTTTGTATTTATGGAACCTTGAGGCTTTACGGGTGGTGATTCTAGTTTAGAAATAATAATTAGAGGTAGTTGGTTTAGATATATTGGCTTCACATGCTACAGAAAGAGGTTCTTATAACCTAGACCAATTTTCTCATGAGGTTTAAGGGAACATAGAACTGGATGATCATGGATCCCTTGTTCATAATGCCCATGACCAAATCCTTCCATATACATACAAGAAATATATTGGATTATCAAGGGATTTGAAATCCAGTGTGAAAGGCATGGTCTCAAGTGGATTGATAATGTGATATGGTGGATGGTCACATCCTCCATAAACAAAATTGGTTTTAAGATAAGTAAGACCATAAGAGATAATATATCCTATGTTAGGTTTGTACATGGGTTGTTTTTTACGATGATCATATGTTTTTGGTTAAACGATGGAGTTGAGCATGAGGATGAGATATTATCCAAGAATGAGGTGCTTCACATCTTCACCAAGAGAAGAATCTTCTGGTAATTTAGAAGAGGGCATATATGTGCTAGTAGATGCTTGATCAAATGATTTAGGAATGGATGTAGGTACAATAATTTTGTTTGGATGATACATCATATAGCAATCAGTGAATGGATTCAGATCAATAGGGATAGTGAGTGTCTGGCCTTCATGTTCATACTTGAGACAATGATGAAGGGTGGAAGGAATGCAACACATGGTCCATATCCAGGGGTGTCCTAGTAACATTTTGTACTGAAACTCTCCTTCTATAATGTAGAATAGTTCGGGTAGATTTTTAACACCGACCTTGAGTGGAAGTATAATTGTGCCTATAGTAGGTGTGATAGTGTCGTTGAAAGAGTGTAATAGAACCGGAGTCTTAGCGATAACAATGTTGGGTAGTTTGAGTTGATCAAAGGAAAGGGATGATATCATTTTTATTGTGGCACCACTATCAATCATGAACCTCTTGATGGATATGTCATTGACTTGAAGATGATGAAATTTTTTAGGTCATGATCCTCTAGTCTAAGAGAGGGAATTTCATATGGTTCAAATGAGATGGTGATAGATGCTTTTAGGGAACGTACAAAATTTTTTGAAAGGGATTAGATCATTGGTTGGGATATTGATGGATTAGAGGGATTCTAACATGGCATGTTTGTGAGTTGGTGATGTTTTCACAAGTTCATAAAGTGACATCCTAACAGGGGATTGGTGTAGTTGTTTAATAGTTACTTTCTACAATGCGGTGAGTGGAGACGTAGCTGCTTGTATTGAGACTTTGAATTTGGATGATGATGTTTGATTAGGCTCTTTAGGAGCCAATGAAATGGAGACCTTAGGTTTATCGATGGTGCTGATAATTCTGGAGGTGAAGGTATGGAAATAAAGTCTCTATCTTCCTTAGACCTAGATGAATCTTTGTCATAATTTTGCGAGTGTGTGGTGACATGGATAGCTTTGAATTGGTGGTTAGATGCTTTAGGGGAAAACTCTTCTAAAGGTATTGAGGTTGATTTAAATGTTGTATAAGAAGCAAGGAAGAGTGAACTACCAATATTTTTAAATTTTTTATGAAAGGTTCTATAATTTTCTATGCTATGGTCTTGCGTTCTATGGTAATTACATAAAGTATTAAGTTCATACTAGGAAGGCTTCCACTTGTGGTGTCCCGACGAATTGGGAGGTGGTAACATGATGAGTGCTTCTTGTAATAAGTTATTCAAAATGGTGGCATAATGTTCTTTAGGTTCGAATGTAGCTGGGAATTCATTTTTCTTAGGAGGAGGTGAAGCAAGTTATTTGGAAATGGGTTTTTACTTGGTAGACGCAGAGGATTTTAAGATTTTTCAACAAGTGGATATGGAGGTTACAAAGGATAATTAGGCTGTATAAGAGGTGTATGGTGAGGATTAGATGTGGATGCCCACTAAGGGGTAAATGATGGGGAATACTAAATAATTTTGGGGTATGATGTATGGATTTTCCCTGTAATGATATGGTGATCAACCGATATGATAAATGAAGATTTATGCAGAGGATCTATATTCAAGGGAGGTAAGGATGTATTTTAGCATACTGAGTGATTTTTAATCTGGGAGGTCTCATAGGTATTAGTTTTGATGCAACAAGAGGATTTCCAAAAGTGGGTATGCCTCTTGGATGAAATGAAGGACGGAAAGGAGGAGGACCGTGGAAATGATAAGTTTCATCATAATAAGGACTTATAAAGATTTGAATGATGCCTTACTTATTAAGTCCTCTTCATACTTTAGATGAACTAGGTGTATTTTTCAAATTCATGCTAACGAAGGGGAAGAAGTTTGGATGGTGTGGTTTAAATGATTTGTAGATTTTGGATTGTTTATTTTTATAGATTGGGGATGGTCATGTCTTATGGTTGGCTTGGGCGGGGGTGATTGTGCTAAGAATTTTTCAAGTAGTATCATAGTTATATTTTCAAACCTAGGTGCAGGCGTTGGTGTAGTCATGTTGGAGGGTAAGGGTATGGACTTGGTAACAACATCTAGCAAAGATGCGAGTATGTACTTAGTAACAAGTGGTAGTTTAGTAGTTTCAAGCTTGTCAAATTTTGGCTTAGACTCTACGGGTGTAGGTGACATAGAAATAGGGATACTTTGATCAATGCATTCAAAAAGGGAGGTTTTTATGTTCATGGTTTCAAATCCATTGATTTTTGGTGTTGATTCTATATATTTTGTTTCATTAGGTGAAAAAGTAGTTAGAGGGACATGCTCGATTTTAGTTATTGTATTAATGGTACGAACAACGTTCATTTGTGGTTTCTCTTAAGAAGAAGGGTGATTTGGAAAAGGATTATTAAATATGTCAAGACCTTGATTTGGGGGTGTGTTTGGATTATCTAAGTGAAGGTCACCCTTTTCAATCAAGTCTTGAAGCACATTGCAGAATGTGCAACACCTTTTGATGTCATGACCATTGACCCTATGGTACTTGCAGAAATCATTATCTCGATACCAAATGGTTTCAAAACTGATATATCAATGGGTTGAATGGGTGGAAGTGATATTATATTAGAGGTGAGAAAATTATCAAAAACTACACCATAAGTTTGTGCTATGGGTGCATAGTTGTGTTATTGATGAAAGTGTTTGGTGGCTGGCTTTTCCTTAGGAGCAAATTTGTCCACGATGGCATTTTGCGGCTGATTTAGACTTATCTAAGTTAGATGATGGCTTGGATGGGAAATCCATTTTTGGTTTCTTAGGACGAATTTTTACACATCCATATTTTAGGGCTCACAATTCTAGCTTATGGGCCATGCTAAAATCATTGTCGAAGGTTTAGAAAGATTGGATCTATAAAGTAGATGAAATGTGCCCGCACATGCATGAAATAAAAAATTGATTAAGTTTGGCTGTGGTAGTGTCCCTCCAACGAGATACAAAATCAGCAATGGATTCAACTTCAAATTGTCTAATGGTGTATAGATCATTGATGGTGATTTTAGGGGCTATATTTATGGAAAAGTGGTCTAAGACAAATTTTGCAAGTTGTGAAAAAGAGAATATTGAGTTTTGTGTAATGTTGTTGTACCAGTCTAAGGTAAGAACGGAAAGGGACATGGGAAAGGTTGTTAGCATGAGGTCTTGATCATGAGATATTAGATAGAACACATGATGAAAGTCACGGATGTGTTGTTGGGGATCTTCTTTTCTATAAAACTTAGTAAGTTTTGGAATCTCCTAGTGAGGTGGATATGGTTTGTATGGTATAGAAGGGTGAATGGGCTCATTACAAATATGATCATAAGAGAGCGCATTCTTGGATTTTGATGAAGTGGCTTCTAGGCTAGATATGCAACTTAGAAGGGATTAAAGAGGAGTGGATTGCATTGATTGTTGAAGGGATGAGTTCAGATAATACAAAGACTGATTGGGTTGTGAGTATACTTGATACTACTACGGAATGTTCTATTGGTAGGGGGTGTTCTATTGGGAGATGTTATGTTGATATGGGAGATTATGTTGATAGGGGTTATTCTACTATAGGAAATGGTATGATGGATTTTTTTTAATAGTTATATTGTTGAGGCTACAGACACCAAAATTGGGTCACACTCCCCTTGGCCCCCCATTGAATAACCAACTCAAACATATTCACCTAACCATGACCCCTTCCATCCCACATTAATATTAATTTAATTTAATTAATTAAATTAATACCCATCCTCATAATATTCTTTACATAATTATTTTAATCAAGCAATTTCCACCTCACCCATTCACCTCACTTAGACACCTCACCTAGCCACCTCACCCTAGACCTATTCTTGGCATGTTTCCATAACTAACTAAGACTTGGTCCCACTTACCTTAATGAGCTAAGACTTAGTTCAACCCTAAAAATCAATGCATATTATCCCTCTAACCACATTCCCATTCATAAAAAGGCAACCTCTACTTTTATCCAAAAGAATAGACAGATCTAGTGGAAATGATTGCCAAGATCTGTTATTTTTAGTAAACCTAGAGAATCCCACCTTAATAGATGTCGATCATCCTGAAACAAACGACAATCAACTAGGAACCGTCGTTAATTACCATTTATTCACCTTAGCAACCTTGTTTTTAGGTTGGCACATTCTAAAATCAAGGAGACAAAAAGAGATCTACATACAAGCCAAACCAAAGAATTTTTCACACACCCATACATCCACACACCAACACGGTAGATCCATAGGTATTACACTCACAGAAGCATTCCAAGAAGCTATACCATGGCACCAAACACCATTCTTCTAACCAATTGTTATTGACATTCAGCCATCAAACCTACATCACAGTAAGTGTACCTTCTACTAGCATAGTCTATTTCAGTATAATAGCCTTTGTTATTTTCTCTATCACTTTATAATTGACATGTTCATTTCCCACCGCCTACCTATTTTTAGGCTAAGTCATTCCTCTACCCACACCACCAAATCACCCATTCTCACCTAATGTACACCTCTAAGTATACCTAAGACCTTTAGAGACCTCCCTATCCACCCTTCCACCTCTATTTAGCTTCATTTCAATCCCCACAATCAGATCTCATTGAGTTCCTTTCACCCTGACCCTACCGACACCTTTGGTTACCCATGATCATCATCGGTTATAACAGACCAACATCGATCCCTGTCTTTTTTACCTTTTGCACGATAATGAACCAAACAACCTTCTACCAAGTGACCTAAACAACCTAGAACATGACCTGGATCAATCCCAGTACCTTGACCATTACCTCACACTTCAAATCTGACTATAGCCCATCTGTCTATTATGATTGGATTTTCTTATTGTACTTAAATGAGATACCTAAATCATATCAACTACAGTAGGAATTTTCTTATCTCTCACATTAATTTTTTTTAAACAATGGATTAACAACCTTCTAGGGAGTATCGGACTTCTCGTATCTAGCACGCGCTAGGTACTCCACCGTCATATATGGTTTAAATCTTCTTCGGTGATCTTGTTTTCTATTTTAGGTAGTTCCTCCTATCCAAAAGGAATCTCTCACATTCAGCATTAGATCAAGAATTCAGAATACATACATCAACCTCCAAACCAACACAACAATTATTCCTCCTTGGGCCTTACCCTTATTTATTTCATCCCAAAACATAAAGAAAATGGTGAACCGTGAGAGGCATGTGTTGTTGATTTTGTTGTTGCGAAATGTTTCGATGATGAAGTATGTTGTGTTGTAGAGTGCTCTGATGGGATGAGGATCCTTGTTGTGAAGCGATAGGTTGTGAGGTTTAAACATATTGGTATTTCAATGGCATTGATACATGCGTAAGAGGTTGTGAATATGTATGTTTTTATTGAGAATACATAGCCGAAGTGGTGAAAGATGGTGCATGTTGTGGAACACTTTGTTGTGGGATACTTTGTATGGTTAGATGTTTTTTTGAGGTACAAAATGGGGTGTAGAGATCAATGGTTACAAAGATTTTGGTATATATTGTGAAGCAAGATGTGTACTAGTAATGGAAATAGTGTTAACCAAAGTGGTGTTGTTGTGGGGATGGACATAGTGATATTCTGGGTTGGAGTAGTAACTTGTTGGGAAGACATAACTGCGAGGGGGCAACAGAACTCAAGGGAGGATTTGGCATGTATGAGGTGGCTGAAGGAGTGGATGATGAAGTAGTGACATTGTTTAGAGGCGGGTTATATGATGGAAAAATTTTCATTAAACTTTTCAAATGGATTTGTAGAGGTGAGAGATACTTGTGGTTGGATATTGTTTGATGCTTCGGATGACTCAACGTGTATGGATATAATTATTGGACAACAGGTCTCAATTTTGATCAATAAGGCCGAAATGGTAGAGGATGAATTGTAGGTGTGTTGGATAGATGAAGGTGTGAATGGTTGCATCTCGAACATTTCTTGTTGGTAGATAAGCAAGAGGGAAATGGGATTTTAATCTAACATTTCCTCAAAAAGAGGGTCTCCCTATTATAGAAAGGCGTTCATAGGCTTGAGAACTGGAAGAAAGGAATTATTCCTCTTCTTGTGATCTAGGCATTGGGAGGTTTTGACTATGATACTGATGTTGGGAATGTGAGAGTTATTGTCCTTCGTATTGTTATAATTGGACCCTACTTCATGCCAAGTTTTTTTAGGGTTAAAAAAGGGGTTAGATGTGTCTTCTTGATAGTATGGAATTTGTTGTTACATTGGGTTTAAATGTTTTGAAATGCAAAATGGGAGATTTTGTTGATATTTTGGTGGGGTGGACATGTCTTTAGGGATTTGATTACGAGCTTGTTATCTAATAAGCACCATAATACAAAAACTCATAGAAAACATGAAAAAGAAGAAGGAAAACAAGTGGATGTGTTGTTTTAAAAACAACAAGCAATAACAATCACAGAGTGGATTTATAGTTATCTTGATTAATTAAAAAAATGAAATGTGTAAGATGGCTAACATGGGTCCTAGGAAGTGGTCGTCTAGGGATGGTTTCAAGTGTGTTTAAGGGTGGATTCCTCAATATACCTAAAGGTACATGAGGCCCAACTCTGTACTACTTCTAGTATGGGTGTGGTATTGGGTCATAACACCTCACTTTGCGGTCCCATTGCAATAAGGGAATCGAGTGTTGAGCTAGTATATACCAACAACCGAGATTATACTCAACTAGAACATCGAGTTGACCTCCTGTTGGGTGATGAAATCCCAATCAATTTCACCTGGATGGGAAATTTTTAAATGTGTTTTAGATTTTGATAGGGATTTGGTTGTGTGAGAGGGAAGAATAAGTGGATGCAACCAATTTCACCTCCCTACTTAAACTATGTGAAGTAAGAAGAATGAGAATGTTTCGTCTAAGAGCCAAAATGAAATATCTATTTTGATGACAACAACCAATCAATAATGAAATACATAAATTTAGACAAATGGTTTTAAAACTTACCATGGGAGCACTCCTTAATTTCAATTTAAATTTAAATTTAGCAATTTCCAAAGCATTCACTTAGCAAATCCAAAAAATAAAGTTTCTAGAAAGAAGTAACCTCTAATCTGATTAGGAGAGATAGGGAACCAAAACCAAAACACTATAGATGGATTATAAAATTCCAAGGAAATAATACAAGGGAATCATTGGTGATTAGCAGTCAGTATAAATAGAGCTAAAACTGGTAATAAAATGAAGAAATTAACAGGGTCCAACATCCCATTGGGCGTGCAAGAATGTCTACCATGGTTTTACCTTTGGTTTTATTAATTATTTCAAGGGGTAACAAACAAGCTTGACCTCTATATGGTGGGGTTTATATGGTATCTACAATGTTGGTTGTGGCGTATTGTGTACCATGTAAAACAATGGATCAAAGCTTCTTTCCTTGTAAACAAGCTTACAAAGATCAAACTTAGACAAGATAATGTTACTACTCAGAAAATGACTTAAGATTTTATTGATGTTTATGATTGTGCTACAAGATGATAAGATGGAAATGTGACTATCACTTATTTAGATTAGATACATATATAACTATTATTAATCATGACTTTAGATCCATAAATCAGATTCCTGTCTTGCATACAAATTTTTAGATATGTTAGAAGCTACAAAATCAATTATTTCTTCCTCTCTTGCAGTGGTGTCAGAATCAGGAATAGAAATGTAATCCTCAAAAAAGAAGTCAAAGGATTCCTCTGGGGTGTCAAAAAGGTGAGCAAGTGTAGTGTTGGTGCTAGATATGTTGATGTGGTTGTGGTCTTCAACTTTAGGTGTTATGTTGAGGTCTTCTGATAAGTCTAATCCAGTCTCGTAAGTGTACTCATACTATGCTAGATCTGCATGGAGTCTTATAGCTTCATTGTATGCATCCTAGAAATATTTGGTAGCCTCACGTATGTGCTAAGTTTTTGTGAAGATATCCATAAGACGGTGAAGGGAACATTTTGGAATTCTTAGAGATCAAGATTGTGGAGGATCTCATATTATTCCCAGAGAGTGGATGTTGAACGACAGAAAGAACTAATGTCGATGCGGGGTAATTATTACCACCTAATGTGATCCGAAAGAAACATTTTGAACAAGAGATTAACATATAACAAGAAAAAGCAAGACATTTTGATCAAATTATGTAGAAAATATGAAAAAGCAAAAGTAATATAGGAATCACTAGCAATTCAGGTAAATCATTGGTGGTTAAGGAAATTTCCAGCGATTGCAATTATTTTTATCAGTTTATTAAAATAGAGCTAATAAAATTGATCAAGATATCATTTAAGGTAAATTCATAGATTTGATGATATATTATGAATACATAAACAAACATTACTTGCAAATAGTGTTGGACCCTAAAATGACTTAAGTCCCAAGGCAGAAAAGAGCACATGTGTGCACAAGGCGATTGTGTAGAAAGGAGCTCAACAAAAGTCACTCGGGAGAATAATTTAGTACGTGGAAGTAAAGAAGGGATCAAGGAGTTAGTTGAATTTCTCGAGGCGGTATCATAGGAAAAACACGTGAAGGCACGAGTAGGTGTGATGAATTGATAAGGTGCCATCAAGGAGCCTTGGAGGTTAATAAAAGAATACTCCATGTAGGTAATATTCCAAGGAGGATCATTATAATTATTGGAATCATGGAGGACCACACTTTCACATGGCATGCGATCTTCTCATGGGTGAAAATATGAACATGAATCCGTTCGATTTAAGAGAGGATAGAGAGGTAACGAATTGCTACAAGAATGCTAGGGAGTATGTTGTTAAGCATATATGTATGTGCTCATGTCTAAAAAAAAGGGTGGTAATGGGAAAACATAGCTGTGATCTCTCTGTAGAGTACTTCTATAGGGCTAGAATTATATTTCATGGTGTATATGGTCCTGTGATGACCCTTTTTGATGTAATATGGCTACTATGAATTATTATAATCAATATATGAAAAATTGTTCCAAATATCTATGTTTATAAGACCAAACTTTAGTGTCTTTTCCTGTTTTCCATGGTTATATTTGATTATATTATGTCATTGTGATGTTTATGCTTATCTCATGATGCTTTGTGCTTATAACTAGTTTCGTTATCTCTGTACTAAATTACATGCATGTTTCCATTCCCGCAAATCATCCCTCTATTAATGGTGGAACATTATCACAAGGCTCACATAAAGGAGGGGGTCGGTACCCCCACATGCCACAGGTGAGTTCCCAGCACTCAAGTGATAGGCTGGTATGTTTGGGGTTAAAAGAGAGATTAGATTATAGAGGTAAACAAGACTAAAAATAGTGTCCAAGGAAAAAAATGAGAAAATTACCTTTCACAATGGGCAAATTTTGTGGATGCATTGAAGAAGATGACTGAATGGTGATAGTGAATGATTTGACAATGGGTTCGACTAATCAAGAGAAACATGACATTGGTACTAGCTGATAAATGGTGTATTGATATCTACTATGTTGATAATGAAGAAAAATGTAACTAAAAAAACATCAGAAGGCCTTACTAAAAGAGGTATGAATGCACATATTTATAGATCGTCGACGATTAGGAAAATCACCGGTGATTTTGGGAAATCCTAACTAAATTAGTTAGGCAGGTGATTTTCCCCAATTACAAACTAGATATGGCATATTTTGAAGTAGTTAAGGTGGGAGGAGGGTAAAAAAACATAAACAAACTTGGTTAGGATAAGAGGGATTAGCTTTTTTGGAAATATTTAGTTAGTAATTTTAGAAGGTTATTTAGTTAGGAATAAGTTAGTGATTTTTAGGAAGGTGGTTTTAGAGGTGGTTAGGTGGTTAATGAGGTGTCATAGTGAGGTGTCTTAGTTAACGTAGCGAGGTATAAGGGGGAATTATTTAAATTAATTAAATAATTTAGATGTGAGGGGTGTGTGATTAGCTAGTTAACTAAAGACAATTTAAGATGGTGTAATGTCATTAATTTGGAAATTTTGATTCCAAGTGTGTCTGAGTCGAGGAATGTAATTTTTTTGTGTCTACAAGATAATTTCTTCTCCCTTTTCCAAGTGTCGGTATCCCACTTTGGATTTCAATATTAATCTTTACTTTTTGCTCACCTTTTGTTGGCATTTAAATGGTCTACCGTATTGAAAATATGGACCAATTAGACTCTTCCACCTCCTTGAGCTGTCATATTGTCCTTTACTTTTCAGTTCCTTTGACACATGGGCTAATGAAAGGGATCCACACTCCTTGTATTTTAGACCCTATCAAAATTTAGAACCTCATGCCAATAAGAAAGCTCCAAATTTCTTTACATTTTCCCCTCCGACAATTACAAAATGTGAGCCAATGGGAAGTCTCCACGTCTTCACATCTATGACTCTTTTCTTTGAGCCCCTACTAATATCTATGAAACTTGAACCAATGATAAGGCTCCACACTTTCGCAGTGTCAAATATTGACATCTGTCTTTTTGGTGTCCTGGGTCTAATTGGATGAGCCTTTGCGTTTGTCGATTTGAAATGAGGGCTGATAATATGGTGTTAGGTATCTTTTGTTTCACATTTTCTAAGTCTTGGACTTAGAAACTTTTGGATTTTAATTTGGATGCCAACTTTTTGTCTTTTAATGGTTGCGGATTTTCTTTGGAATACTGATTTTCAATAGGAACCCGCCAATTCCTTAATAATTAGACTCTCATGGTTTTTCGATGTCAACGATAGAAGTTTTGAGCTTGGGAATTTAATCAAATGAACATCAATTGGTATTTTTAACATAACCTAATAATAAGAAGCCAAACACGTGGATTTTTTTAATGCCAACAAATAGGGCTTTTAGGAAAGACAATTTGATGGCCGTATGACTGTCAAAGACTTATAAATAATGGCTAAGTCTATTTTCAAGCTTGTTATAGCCAAAATTAACCTGAGGGGGTAATTTTGGATAACACTTATCTTGTAAAAAAACACTTTACAATTTTATTTAGTTAGTTGAGAGCAAGATAGAAGATTCTTTTTCAGTTGAGGAACATACAAGACATTCCTAATTACACCATTTGATAATCTAACATTTCCACAACATTCAAATTTAATAATGGAATTATCTCATAGATATATGTTCTCCTCAAATTTAACTATATCTGAGAGGATACCAGGAGTAAAATTCATGTTCTTAGAGGAACCACTATCAAGAATCCATTTATTGTCATTTGAGGCTGAGAGGGCAGTATACAGGGCAATAGACCACTTAGCCACATTTTATTATGATTATTATTATTTTTGTTCTTATTATTCTTGATTGATTATTTAGTCTTTACTCTACAATCAAACTCTTTATGCCCAAATTTTCCACACTTGTTACAAGTTCCATTAAATTTGACTTTAAAATTCTAATTTTTCTTAGCATAATTGAATTTGGGATTGGATTTAAATTTAGATATGATATTATAGTTTTGTTTAGGATTGTTGTTATTTATATTATGGGTGAACTTTTGATTCTGAGAGAATAGGGCTTGAGAAGAAATCTCTTTTGAATTAAAATTCTCCATTACTCACTCTTCTTGAATTAACAAGAGAAGACAGAGTATCCAAATCAGGTAGATCATTCTCATTCGATACTTAGAATTAAGAATAGATATATAATTTCTAAATTTTTCATGGATATTTATCTGAATTATAAAATACAAGATCTTATCTTGAAACAATTCACAGTTACAACCATCCAATTGAGCTTTAATGTTCTTAATTTTAGCTAGATAATTAACTATTTTCTCATCCCCTTTCATAGGAGTTGTAAACAATTCCATAATAAGCTTAATTATTTTTGACAAATGATTTCCTTCATGCATTGTCTCTAATTACTTCTAGGCATCAACATGATGAGTCCATATGACCTATATGCATTAATAATTCATCTTTTATGCTTTGCAAAAGGATGGACATATCCTCCTAAGATCTCTAAGAGAAGGAGCTAAGATTTTCAGGGGTAGTTTGTCTTCATGTGGGTCATTTTTCTACACCAGTTACAAGTTCCTATAGATTTCTAGCCATAAAATGGGATTTTCATCGAAATCTCCAAATTATATAGTTTTTTTCAATAAATAGTTGAGACTTATCCAATGAAAAACTAGCAGAATTATCCATTTTAATGCTCAAATGATACTGAAATAAATACAAAAAAATTATGAATCAAGGAATCCAAACAGAGGCAAAAATAAGCTCTAGATCTTATTTTAGTTATATGTTTGCAAATAGATTACAAAAAAAGAAAGATATGTCAAGAAGGCAACGAAAAAAAAATATAAGTTATTCAAATTTTGGAATCCACGAGACAAATAAATTTAGAAACCCACAAAACATAGACTTTGAAAAACCATAGAATGAAGAAAAATAGAAAACCCACGAGTGACAAACAAAACTTTAAAGCTCCCTAACTAAGCAAGATCCGATACATGTGAAAGATCAAAGAAACACTATAGAACATGTGACATATTTTTGGTAATTTATAAAGTAGATCCCCTAGGAGAACATGAAGTCCCTAAAATTTAATCAAAATGAATAGATTATCAAGTCTATAATAGAGTGTAAAATTCAACCGAATTCGTAAAAAAACAAAAAAGGGAACACGTGGAAAAGACTATAACAATTTTGATAATCATGCAAAGTAGAATACATGTCTCACTTTTCAATTATCTCACACTTCGTAGTGTTGTTACTAAGTCAAAATAAAATTAAATAAAAAATAGATAGTAGAACTTTATACATGTGCCTTTAATTATTTATCTATTTCACACTCGAAAAACTACAACAAAATTTGAAAGTAAAGTCTTAGTCAAATAATGCCACCTTCAAAATCTATCAACTAAGGATAGACACTTGATAACTTTCCGTAAAACTTTAAATAGATAGCCTTCAAAGGGACTTAAAATCCCCAAAATAATCCAAACTTTAAAAAAAAAATTGGGTCCTGAAATCAAGATATGTGTCACAATATTAGTGGTTAAGATAAAGCGGTGACATCCTAAAAGATAGATACTTTCACTTGTGAAGACTAACATAGTAGAAAATTAATATAAGTGTCCAAATACAATTAGTTCACACTTCATAGTGTAACCAAAATTTCTTAAGGAAATAGTGGACATACATGGAGACTTTTAAATGGATCACTTTTTACAAGACTAACAAAGAATGAAAAAATGTGAAAAGGTGGAAAAATATAATTGGATAACCCACTCCCACACTTAGAAAAATTGACAATTGTGAAATGTGAAGATACTTGGAGCAATTTTATTGGCTCAAACTTCACATATGTTAGAAACAAACAAACCAAATACGACAAAGCGAAATATATAATGACTTGGATATTTCTTATTGGGTCATATTTCACAAATGATAGAGGTAATGTTTAGCCAAGTCTGAAAATGTGAAAAACATGTAAATCCCTTATTGGCTCACATTTCATGACTGAAAATCAGATAAACAATAAAACTGACATTGTGAAGTAAGGTGGAGATTTGTAATTGGCTCAGGATTCAAAAAATGAATAAGTCTAGTAAAATACTAAAAAGGTGAAGCTAGATGGAGAAAAATTATTAGCTCAAGCTTCGAAATCAACAGAACTTGGATAAAACAAAAATTAAATAAATAATGAAAGAGAAAAGCCATATGGCATAAAACAATTGGATCAACCTTCACAAAAATATATCTAGTGAAAAATAAAGATTTATAAAGTTGGAGAATATTTAACCGCATGAACTAACTATAACTAATGAAATCCTTTTAGATCCACAAACAAAAATAGATATAACGGATATAAGCGGTGTAAAAAATTTAAAACAGCCTCGCAGATGAAAGATTTAAACTAAAAATGACTGTAACTAGATGAAAAAATAAATATCTAAGAAAATAATTTCAAAACACAATCTAGACAAACATTTAGCCAATATGTTACCAACATTAAGGCAGGAATTAGAAATTTAAACTTGGTTAGCTTGAAGATGGTTATGGACAACTAGGGATTTACATATCCATAAATAGACTTCAAGCTTCTTCTCTCTAGATAATTAAAAGCTTCCAGATCGATCCTAGCACATGCATAATCACCAGCTCTAATACCATGTTAGGATTTATAAGGAATGCATAATCAACTGATTATAAATCCACAAAATAAATACCAAATATTATATATTATAGCATGTAGATTACAGAATGTAATAACATGAGATGAAATCAAATAACAATCAAGTAAAGAGATGGTAACACTAGATTTAAGTGGGGAAAACTCGAAGGTAAAAACCCCACTAAATAAAGCATTGTCTGATTATTAAGAATTTCTTATACAAATTTTACCTAGCACTTCCACTTCACTCCTTCGTTCCACAGAATGATTACAGAGTTATTTTTCTCAATCATACAATACAAAATTATCATTGAATAATCTTCCAGTTTAAAAAATCAGTATCAATAGTATTCAGAAAAATGTAGGCATTACTAATAGCCAATATCGAGAGGGATCACCCATATAAATATGGGTGGATGAATCTTTCAAGCCACTTCACTCTTTAAATGTGGAAGATCTTCATGATAAATTTTGATGACCAAACTTTAATATAATATTGGGGGTGTACTACAGTGGTAGATATCCCACTTGACATTATCACTCCAACAACAATGGTATGATGTTATCCTACATGATAATTTTACATACCTCTCTAAGATCACCAACATCCTTTTGTAGTATCTTAGTATCCTTTGCATGTGGTCCTTTTCATGTGCTTTCTCTTTCAAGAAATAAATAGAGTTCTTTCTTGTTGGGCTGCGTCTCGAAACTTTGCATGCACATCTTCTTCCCTTCGATCGGAGGTCTCACCTTTCCTTTCTTGTGTGCATGCACTTCCTCCGTATGTGTATTAACTAATAACATTTGAATTTCAGGCCCAACCATCTTCTTATATTTTTATTGTTCTTTCTTAGCACATTCAAATTCAATCATAACTACTCCCTTATATTAGGTATTATTATGAAACATGTGTGCATACAAGTCTAAACAATCCTCAACCTTATGTTCCTTACCATAATTCACATAAACCTGATTCTTCAAACACTCACATTGATATTGATCAAGCGATCCATATGTATAACATGTCCCTCACACAAACCTTCCTCACCACTATGGACTTTTCTTCTATATCTACCTCTAAAACCTCCATTCCCATTGTTTATGCTTTGTTATTTTGTCCCTCTTATGCATATGAGCTAATTTCCACACTTTGGTCTAGCGAAACCCTATTTCACATACCTCCTAGATTTTATCAATCGGACAACAATGGTCAGGTTGTGTCGTGAGTATGCGCATCAAAATTTTGTAATACATAGAGACATTCTTCTATTTCACATGCTACAAAAGTGGACAGTTACATACATCATAATTCTTATGAAAAATCTCACAAGATGTTAGTAGTGCATGAAAATTCCTAGACATACAAATATACATTGAATTTCCTTCTACCTTGCAATCAAGCACACCGCAGTCATGTTGTGCATCTCATGAGATAAATTGGCTTACAATTTATCAAAAAAGTTTTCATTTCTAAAATATGGGATTCAAGTGTTAGATTTAGTAGGGAAACTAAGATCTACAAATCACAGATCTTCCATTAAAGTCTAAAGATTATAGATTATGATGTACATTTGATTAGACAAAAAAATAACTTTAAATAGATAGCAATTAACAGAGATAAATGAAAAAAAACTTAAACAAATAGAAAGAGAAAGAAAAAGAATGCATTATACTAGATATAAGTGGAGAAATCCATTGGTAAAGCACTGTCTTTTATTAATAATCTAATACAATTTCACTCAAGATTTTCCATTTCGCTCCTTAGCTATATTTCACATCTATAGAGATATGTATCACATTTTTTCAATGGATAAAACATTCATTAATCATCCCATATTACATACAGCTCACTGTCTTTAATACAATCCTACATAGCCATTGTAGATAGTCAGGAAGTCAATCCTAAGAGGCATCACCCAATAAATTGGGTGGGTGAATCGGTCAACCCGCTTCACTCTTTGATTTTGAAAGCCTTCAAACATTAAATTTTTATCAGACAAACTATGATCATGTTGGGTCATTCCCAAGTGGCTAACCCCACTTGACATTATCACCCCAACACTCCCCCTTAATGTTAAGAGGAGAAAACAATCAAACATGCCAAGTTTCAGACCCATGAATCAAAAATAGTGATTCAGGCTTAGCATGCTAACAAGGTAAATTTGCAGATCTTCCTGAAGAGAGATTCTTAAGACCATTTCTTTACAATATGAAGATTTACATCAGACCATGGATCCTTTTATAAGCTAAGGCATACCCATGACTAAAGCTTCGTTGGGATTTATAAGTAACTTCACAAAATAGTGACACATTTACTTATTACAATTGGAGGAAGTATTGGAAGTTTGAACATGTCATTAAGAGGTGGCATTATCATGTGCACTCCCCTCAAGGGTAACTCTGATAGGCCCATAAAGTTATGAAACTTTCAAAACATGACATAACACAACGGTTTTATCTACAACCTGATTTTAAGTTGAATAGAACTAGAGATCAATATCACCATTAAGGAATTTTTATCTGATGAAATGCATATGGACTTCAATATGATTTTTCCTTTGATGCTGAACTAGATTCTTTGCAAGAGCAATGCAGCTTTGAATGTCACATAGAAGAGTATTACTCCCTTTTACATTCATGTGCAACTCAGCCAACAACCTTTTCAGCCACATAGCTTCTTTAGCAACTTCCATGGCACTCATATACTCTACCTCAGTGGAAGAGATAGACACTATTGGTTTATGTTTTCTACTTCAAGTGATGACACTTGCACCAAGCTTGAAAATATATCCATAAGTAGACTTCTTATCTGCAACATCACAAGCATGATTAGAATCACAATAACCAAATAATTGTGGAACATAAGAAGAAGAATAAACAAGACTAAAATTGATTGTGCCTTTGATATATTTCAAAAAAATTGTTACCATTTTCTAATGATCCTCATAAGGTTCTTTCATAAATATTGACACTAATCCTACTACATAAGAAATATCAGATCTATTAATAGTCAAATATATCAAACTACCAACTAGCTGCCTATAAAGAGTAGGATCAAATTTAGCACAAGCTAGTTTAGGATCAAACTTAACACCAACTTCAATAGGAATGACAGTAGGCCTACAATCAAACATGTCAAATCTCTTAAGAATATTAATAGCATACTGAGATTGAAATGTAAGAATAAATTTATGATATTAAATGATAATCATGCCAAGAAAATTATTTAATAAACCTAAATCAGTCATTTCAAAACGTTGTTTTAACCTTTGTTTGATTTTTACAATTAGACTTTTATCACTGCTAGTAATCAATATATCATCTACATACAAGACATTAAAGATAATATAATTGTTATCAAACTTGAAAAATAAATCATTATCATAAAATTAGTTAGAAAATCCAAGGTCTTGAAAGAAATAGTTAATTTTAGCATACCAAAATCTAGGAGATTGTTAAGACCATATAAGGTATTTTTAAGCTTACAAACAAAAAGTTCCTTGCCATGAGCCTCAAAACCTTTAGGCTAACTCATATAGATTTATTCTTTTAAGTCATCATTTTAAAAATCATTTTTGTCATCCATTTGATGAATCTCCTAATCATATTAAGAGGTCAATGCAAGAAGAACTCTTACAAAGACTCATCTTAGCAACATGAGCAAAAGTCTCAACATAGTAAATACATAGTTTCTAATTGAAATCACAAGCTACTAGCATTTCTTTGAAATTTTCAATCTCTCCTAGAGAGTTATATTTAATTTTGAACAACCACCTAGATCCTACAATTCTTCTTTTAGAAGGAGGAGGGACTAGTTCCCAAGTGTCATTTTTTATTAGAGAATTGTATTCATCCTTCATAGCTTAAAGCCATCTAACATCTTGAGATGATTCTTCAAAGGATTGTGGTTCTACCTCATAGTGGGTCAACAAGGCATGGTAGGTATGTTGACTTCTAGTTAGTTTTCTAAGATTATTTGAGAGTTTTGAACAATATTTTTAGCCCATCTAGGAATATTAGGTTGCAAGACATTTTGGGATGACTCCCCCTCAATATCCATCATATCTAGATCAAGATAATCAGCCTCTTGAACTTTTATTTCCATAATGTTAGTAGGAGGATTATCAGGATCTATCTCTAGAGTAGCAGAGGAGGGTTCATTAGGATCAACAGAGAAATTTCTTTCTAAGACTTGAACATTTCTGTTTTCAATAATGTCATTCTTGAATGAATCATAGACTCTCAAACCTTTATTTTTACAACTATAGCCAACAAAAATACAATCAAGATTCTTCTTTTTATCTTTTGGAATGAATATGGAAGCAGGACTACCAAATATTCTTAGGTGAGAGATATTTGGTTTCTTCTTTGTCCATACTTCATGAGGAGTAGCTTGATGAAGAGGTTTTGTAGGTAGTCTATTTAAAATATAGACAACAATGTTCATAGCTTCAACCCATAAGAACTTAGGCACATTGGAAGCATGAATCATAGTCATATCCATTTCTAATACAATCTTATTATTTCTTTCTACAATGCCATTTTTATGAGGGGAATAGGAGTGGTCCATTCTCTTTTAATTCCACATGACACATAAAACTCATCAAAGGATTTGCTAACATATTCACCTCCATTATCTGTCACAATTTTCTTAATTTTTAGATTTGAAGCATTCTCACCTAGAGCTTTAAATTCCTAAAATTTAGATAGGATATCAAAAATTTTCTTAATGAAATATGACCAAGTCATTCAATAATAATCATTAATAAATAAAACAACATACAATTCACCACTAAGAGAAAAAACCTCAAATGGACCTCTTACATCACTATGGATAGTTCTAACAACTGAAAGGAATTTTTATCATGGTGTTTGTTAAATGGTTGAGCATGTTACTTACCATGTAGGTAAATTTCAAAAGTTTCATGTTCTTATTTTATCTTAGGAAGACCAAAAACAAGATTTAGTCTAGACATATCATATAGACTCTTAAAATTTACATGAGCAATTATTTCATGCCATAAATAAATATCATTCTTAGAAGAGGAAAAAAACAAAACTCAAAGACAAAACTATCAAATATGTACAAGATATGCTTTTAGATCCCAGAAGTAATGACATTTTTAAATTGATCTTTGACATACAATATTTATTGTAGAAAAACAACTTTATAATTTTCTTTGTTTAGCTGAGAGAAAGACAAAAGATTCTTTTTCAGTTTAGGTACATACAAGACATATCTAATTAAACTATTAGATACCTTAAAATTTCAACAACCTACAGCTCTAATGACAGAGTTATCTCCTAGATAGGTATTATCTTCACATTTAACCATATCTAAAAGGATATTAGGGATGTAAGTCATGTTCCTAGAGGCACCAATGTCAAGAATCTATTCATTGTCATTTGAAGATGAGAGGAAGTATACAAAGCAATAGATTTCTAAGCTACATTTGCTTGATTTTTCTTTTGATTTTTCTTGAAATTATTAGGCTTGTTGTTTTTAGCATTCTTCACTAATTTATTAATGTTAACTATACAACCATATTCTTTGTGTTCAAATTTTCCACATTTATTACAAGTTCCATTAAATTTGACTTTGAATGGTTGATTTCTTTTAACAGAGTTAGTATTAGGATTAGTTTTAAATATGGATTTAATACTAGAATTATGATTTGGATTAAAATGTCTAGTATGAGAGGGCTTATGAGAAGGCTTATGATTTTGAGAGGAAAGGTATTAGAACCAGTCTCTTTCGAATTAAAGTTCTCCATTACTCTCTCTTCTTGAATCAAAAAAGAAGACAAGGTGTCTAGACCAGGAAGATCATACTCATTCGATATTTGTAATTAAGAATTGAAATGTAATGTTTGAATTTTGATTTGAATTTTCAAATATAGTAGATTTTATTTAAATAATTCATAGTTACATCCATCAAGTTGAGCTTTAATGTTTTTAATTTTAGGTAGATAGTTTGTAATTTTCTCATCTCCCTTCATAGGAGTTGTAAACACTCTAGAACAAGCTTAATGATCTTAAATATCCTACTTCCTTCATGCATGATCTCTAATTGCTTCCATGCATCTGAAGGTGAGTCTAAATGGCCTATATGCATCAAGAACTCATCTCTAATGCTTTGCAACATGATGGATAGAGATTCTTGAGATCTTTGAGAAAAGGAGCTAAGGTTTTCAAGGGTAGCTTGTCTACCCGTGGGACAATTTTCAATTCAAGTCGTAAGATCCCAAAGATTTCTAGCCATAAAATAGGATTTCAAATACACTTTCCAGATGCTATAGTTAGTTGAATTCAAGAGTTGAGACTTATCCATTGAAAACAAATAACTAGCCATTTTAGATGCTCGGATGGTAAATGAAGACAAATATATCTAGAAAATGACCAAAGAAGCTAACTAGAGACAAAAACAAGCTACAGATCTCTTAATTTGTTATATGACTAGAAACAACCAAATTTGATCAAAAATAGCTTGAATTGGTCAAGTTTTGGATCAATTTAACAAGGAAAGGTCATGTTCCAGTTACAAACTATTTTAATAGGCTAATGAGCTAATTAATTAATTAATTAATTATGAGCTTAAAAACATAGCACAATTTGTCAAATCTTAAAAATAGCTAGATTTGGTCTAAAATTAGCTTGAATTGGTTGATTTTAGATAAAATTTATATAACAAATTTGGGGTCGAGTTACAGGAGCTCAAAGGTGATTTTTTTAGCAACTCGATTGAGCAAGCTAAAGAAAGATTTGTTTTAATAAATAAAATAAGTTATATAACAACTCATATGGGGGTCGAAACTTGGTATAGATCAACAATACTAAGAAGAAACATGTTGGCTTTGAAACAGATCCTCGTGGATGCGCCACTTAAAAAAATTAAAGTTAAAGCCTATTCGGGTCCGAAACCAATAAAAAATGTGACAAAATATAATTATACACGTGTCAATACGTGTAGCTTTAAAATAAAGCAAATACACATGTCATTTTTAATTAGCTCACATTTCACAATGCAGCTAATAAGAAAGACTAAAAATTAATTAAATTACTGAACCATATACACGTTTCTTTAGTTAATTAGATCACATTTTGCATTCTGACACAATGTGACAACAAAGTCTAAGTCAAACAAGCCACTTGTCAAAAAATTAATGGCTTAAAAATTTATAAACCAAACTTGAAATAAAGTTCGGGTCTAGAAAAGGAATAAGATAGTTGTCACAATCTAAATGACAAAGCCAAAGAAAATACTAACACTCTGACACAATTAGAATACATGTTAAAAACAATTGGATCATGTTTCACAAGTCTGACAAGTGTGAAAAATAGAATACGTGTCGTTTTTAAATTAGATTAGAATTCATAGTTCTCAGACTTTAAAAAATCCATGAAATGAAGAAAAGTTAATAAACCCACGAAAAACAGAGCTAAAGTGTGATAGGTCATGAATAATACTAAGATAGGTGTCAATTTTCTATTAGCTCGCACTTTTTTATCCTCCCAAAAAAAATTAAAGCAAACTGAAGACACGTGGAACCTTTTAAATGGCCCGCATTTCACAAATCTAAAAAATGTGACAAGAAAGATACTTGGAGATATTTTATTATTCTACCCTTCACAACTATCGAGATACACATTAAAATCGGAGACAAACAAATTGGAATACAAAGCCACTTGGATAAAATTTATTGGCTCAAGTTTCATAAATGTCATAAATAGCTAAGTCAAGTCTAACAATGCAAAGACATGCATAAAGCCCTTATTGGCTCATGGGTTGTAATTGACAATCGATAAATAATTTTCTAACACCATGAAGCAAGATGGATATTTTTGATTGGCTTGGACTTTGTAAAAATTGAGAAATGTGACACTAGAGGGAGAAATATGATTAGCTCAGGTTTTAAAGTCAAAGGAAGTCAAGTAATTCTATCAGGGCCAAGTTAGATGGCACTAGAGGATTGACCCAAGCTTTGAAAAGACTAAAACATGTCAGATTGAATCCATTTGTCACTCTAAGATACGGTGCGACTTCGTAAACATGAAAATAACAATAGGGAAGCTACATGGTTCAATATTATTGATCCAAGCTTCACAAAATTGATAATGACAGAAAATACGTAGCCACATGGCACAAAAAAATTGGCCAAAGCTTTGCAAAGACAAAAACTGAAAATATGAAGCTAGATGGCATAAAATGATTGGCCCAATATTCAAAAATAAAAAATTAGTGAAAAAGATAGATTTATTACCTCTAGAATAAACTTAAAATCCCCAAACAAACTGGATCTAACTAGATATTTTGGATCCACATTCAAAAAAAGACTGTAATGACTATTTACAATGGGAAAACTACAAAAATACCTCATAGATGAAGGATTCAAGTGTAAATCACTAGAACATGATGTAAAATCACAAATATAAGAAAAAATCTTAAACACAATCTAAACAACCATTTATCCCATAATTTACCAATATTTCAAACAATATTAGGTGGGAACTAGAAGTTTAAACATGTCTAGCTTGAACACGACTGTGGAACTTTTGGGTCTCGCAGATCCATCAATAAACTTAAAGTTTCTTTGCCCTTTCATGTCAAAAGACTTCTAGATCAATCATGCACATGCACAATCACCACACTCTAATAATATGTTAGATTTATCGAAACTGAGATCTACAGATCACAGATCCACCATTAAAGGCCAAAGATTATAGATTATGATGTACAATCGATTAGACAAATAAATAACTTGAAATAGATAGTGAATAACAAAGATAAATGAGAAAGATCTTAAATAAATAGAAATAACAAGAACAAGAACACATTACACCAGATATAAGTGGAGAAACCTAAAGGAAAAATCCACTGGTAAAGCATTATATTTTATTAAGAATCTAATACAATTTCACCCAACACTTCCACTTTTCTCCTTAGCTATATTTCACATCTGTAGAGCTATGTCTCTCATTTTTCAATAGCTAAAATATTTATTTAATCATCTCATCCTATATACATCTCACATTATTTAATACAAGCCTACATAACCATTGTAAACAATCAAGCAGTCAATCCTAAGAGGGATCACCCAATAAATTGGGTGGGTGAATCAGTCAGGCCACTTCAAAATTTGAGGCTGAAAGGCTTCACACATTAAATTTTGATCAAACAAACTATGATCATGTTGGGGTGAGCCCAATTTTCCAATCCCACTTGACATTATCCCCCCAACATCAAGAAATGGGTTTACCTCTGTGTTAAAACTTCCTACTAATTCAATGTGTATTGTTTCTTTCAAGGCCTTGTATGGATTAGTAAATGTCTTATGTGATAGTACCCTTTGAAAAGGTGTCAACAAGCCTCCTATAACTCACTACACATGCTGGATTTGGTGGATATCATAGGATATATCGAGATAATAGGGTCTTAAAATGTTCATCAAATTCTCTAACACTTTCATACAAGCTCTTCTTAATATCCTTCAAAGGTGTGCTAATTCTTTGTTGCTCAAACTTAGGTATATGGAATTTAGGTAAAAAGTAGTGCACACTACATCACAGGTCCACTTTTTTCTAATGTGGATCATGCTTTTATACTAACTATGTGCACAACATAGAAGAGTTGTTGGAAATTAATTTTCCTTATAATATGGACCTTGTTATTCCATTAGATATCCACAATAACTCACACTTAACCACATGTTTTGTTTCATCCTCTATACCACTATACTCCAAAAATCAAGGGACATATCAAGGAAGATATAATGGGTATGTTATTGTGATTACGAGGTTATTTTATTGGTTGTTTTCACCCTTGTCTTGGAGTGGGGCCAAATCCTTAACCTAAACATCCACTAGGATTTCCTCCTCATAGTAGAGGTCTTGAGCCTCCTAATCCTCTTGTCACAACCTAGGCACCCATAGAAGTACTACCTTGCATCCCTGTACTAGTAGTGTTGAACCGCACGCTAATTTTTATCCTATTACTCTACCTATAGTACTTCTTCTAATGGGTATCGTGTCACTACTTTGTCTCGATGACGTGCCTACCAAATTACTTCCAACAAAGGTCTATATAAATATGTGATCCCGATACACTATCATATGCACAAATGTCGTGTCTGTTGTGCCTCTTATGATGATACCAATATTGTCTTCATGTATTTTCAGCCCAATGTGGTGATCCTTGATTACCTTCCTTTTCACCTTCACTATGATGATCTTCTACAATAAATTTAAAATTTCAAACACCATGTGCAAGGGATAGGTGGCTAGGTTGGGTCATATGCACACCAATGGTTCTCATTATCTCCTCAATTTCACTCTCATCAAATTTCTAAGGGGTCCTTCTACTGTGCTTCCCAACCCCTAGAAAGATGTGATCCTTTGGTCCCTTGCCTTCTTTAGGGTTTTCATCACAATTTCCCAATATCATTCATCTCATTCTCAATGGCTCTTCAACTTCCCTCTCTCATGTATCATTATACCTACAAATTATTTATTCCATTTCCCTTTCTTATTCTTCGGCTAAGTACATCCTTCCACAACCCAATTCCTGCACCTCCATGTAGTGGGATTTTATCCTTCCATTGGTACGTTCTCCATTCCCATTTCAATCATCAATATTTTGATAGCTAAAGGTGTCACACATAAATATGATCCTCTTGGCTAGCATAAAAACTAGAAATCTACTTCCTCAAGGCATGATTATGTCAAAATATCGTATTCCAAGGTATAAATACGTAGAACACCTTCCCACAAATGATCTACAACTCTTATTCATGGCACATCCATATCAAAGAGTTATTGGTAATCATCCTAGCTCCACACTTACTTTCTTCCTATCCATACACCCCTATTATGTGTGTAAGTTGCTAACCAATGGTATCATGCAAGCAATTATATAATTTATATTCCACGCATTTACATGCAATAAAATTTAGTCAAGTGTTATATATTTGAGCAAAAGTGTCATGGCCATCGTGTACCCAAAGCTCAATATTCTCCAATGATATCTGAAACATAATGCATACACCACAACTTGATGAGGAGAAATAAAATAGGTCCCAACAACAAAATCAACAAGTAGTCTTTTTGTTAACCAAGTATTAGTTTGGAACTAGTACTTCATCCAAAAAAAAGGTCTAAATGCTCACCCAAAGCACATGTAATCACCATGTCCCTCTTTAGTTACTTATTAAGATGTGGTTAGATTATACATAATCATCATAACCATTACAACATGAATGAAGATACAACATATCAAGTAAAAGAAATGAAAACACATATAATAAGGAAATCATTCAACATAGATAATCAATAAAAGTATTTGAACTCCCATTATACCATATTAAGATATGCTAGCCTTTACAACCCAAATACAATTGTCCATCATAAACAATTTTCATTACATAATGAATAAATTATAACCATGACCTAAACAATGCACTCATATAGAATAACTCATGTGTACTTAGACACTTTCCTCTACATTATCATAACCACCTATTACATGGAGTACTACACCTATTTATATATGGTGGGGACTTTCCATTCACTTTGCTTATATGTGTTTTTCCAAATAATATGTGTGTTAGAATTAGGCTGCATGTTTTTTATATAGCTTGCTTTAACAATAGATCGAGTTATAAATAGCTCGGCCTCAACATGATTTAATTCCTAAAAATAGGTCTTCTACATGCACTATCCTTACCTTTCCATGAATTTTCTTTTATATTTCCACACCTTTCTTATATCTCACATCATCTTTCTTTCTTTACTATTTTTTATCCTCTGTTAGAAAATAGATAAGTCTCATAACTTTGTGTACATGCGCAAACCTTGTGTACACCAACTCTTCTTTACATTAAACACAACTTTGTGCATTGACCTATCTTCTTGTGCACATGCTCCTACGTGTTACGTCTAAAATCTACATATCTTTTTATTTCTCGGTGTTTTCCTTCCTATGTATGGTCTCCATCCTCTATGCATATCTAATACTTAGCAATTTATTAGAATTAACGGGTCTTGCTACACTCGATCTAAAGACTTTTTGGATGGAGATTGTGTGATGGGCACCCCATTAGGACCTATTAGAGCTTAAATATACACCATTCCCAAATTAGATTGACCTAGGGATTGAGACAACATGGGACTCGAATTTAGATAGACCTCCGTGAGAAGGCCGAATTCCTCTACCTATTCCTAAGGATAAAACTACTCCTAAAAACAGCTACCTAACACTAACCTAAAATTTCAAGGGACCAAGGATAAAAGGAGATGCATGAAATTGAAATCTTAATCTAAGGGAGGTGATCGCACCGAGAACAGGGGTGGAGACATTCCTAGTGAGTGAAATTGGGATTAAAATGAAGTAAGAGAGGGTAGACAAAAGTGCCATAATAAAAAAATTCAAATCTCCATTTTCATGGAGCACGCGATTTGAGTCCCGAAGAATTAAAAAGTATGCACAATATATCTATAAATGCAAATGAATTAAAAGTATGCAATATAAAACAAGCTAGGGTAGGAAAATCCAAAAATCATGAGTTTTATTACTCAAAAGAATGCACAATCCATTACAAAATAGAAATAAGGAAAGAATTATTTAGAGAATGCCTAAATTTGAGGCCTACAACTCATAATATTGTTGGAAATTTTTTGGAGTTACTTTACTTTTTCATAAAATTCCCTAAAAATGAGGAGGTTTAAATATAAATAGAAAATTTACCTCACCTACCATGCATTAATTTCTTGACATGTAGTTGAGCTCCCAATACTACAATCATTAATCAATGTGCAACGAATGATCTCATTTTACTCTCCTTTTAATCAATTTTTAATGCATTTCGTCCTTTTGTTTGATCTAGTATAAGTTAGAATGTAATTTTCTATCTTTTGTTTAATTTAGTTCTAACATCTAAAAACTCCATAATTCCTAACAAATGTTAGGAAATTAAGTTTTTGGAATAAAACATGTCATATTTGGTCAGATAAGCGAAGTATGAAGAAACCAACACCTTTTTGAGGAAGTTGGCTATAATGCGGCTTGGCTCTCAAACTTCATCACTTAGCTCGAAACTCCATCACTTAGCTCGGAACTCTATCACTTATCTCCGAACTCCATCACTTAGATCCAAAACTCTATCACTTAGTTCTAGAACTCCAACACTTAGCTCTAAATATTTTGCGAGTTAGTTTCGAAGGATTCCCTTTGGTTATGGAACTTTTGTAACTCCCACTAAAAAACCCACTTAAGACCCAAGAAACAACCTAGAATTAGTTAGGAAAATTATGGAATAATTTTTATTTATTTTTTAAATGAATCTACAAATAGTTTACTAGGCAACAACATCACTTTAACAAGTTATAGAACAATTCTAGTCTACTAGAGTATACTTTTCTTTTATTAATAATTATCAGTCGAAAATTTAGGGTTAGAAATTTCAATTAGGTTCAGAGGGTAAATTAACACCATACCTACTCTCTAACAGGATTAGAGTTTCAAATTTATTTTTCTCACACTTAACGCATTCAAAATTTCCCTAAATCATTCCCATTGGATAGGAAATTTCCTCACCTTTCCAATGATATAAATAAGTCATCCTAACACTCATAAAACTCAAGTTATGGGCTTTGCGAGCCTAGGGATGAAAAGTTTCCCCCAAGAGCGGGCTCGCGGGCCTAAGGATGAAAAATTACCCAAAAGGACGAGTTGGCGGGTCACGGGAAGACTTTGAAAATTTTTCCTACACGGGGGAGAAAATCTAATTTGTGCCCATGCCCCCTTGGGTTTGCCAGGGGAAACGTGTTGAGCTCCAAGCCAAAGCGGGAAGAAAATGAGGGAAGGGTGGGGCGGTGGAGGTGTTAGGGAGAATTTTCCAAAGGGGAGGGGAAAAGGGATAAGTTTGATGTGTGGGCCCAAGCGTCCAAAAACAGATTTCTCCAAGGCAAGGGTGGGAGTACGGGGCCGGAGAAGTTTGAAAAAAATCTAAAGGAGAAAGAGGGTAAGTTCCAAAAAATATCCCCGTGCCTCCACCGAGCCACATGGTGGCATCCTATTGGCTGAGGGTTGGCGGGGATGTGGGAAAATTTACAAAAAAATTCTAAAAACTATTTTTGTGAAAAGATAAGTTAGAAATATTCCACCCCTCCACCATGCCACGTGGCAGCCTTTGGTTGGCTTCAGGATGGTGGGGAGGTGGGGAAAAGTTAAAAATTTCTCAAAATTTTTTATTAAGTCCCAAGGGAAAATTCGGCTGCGAGGCCCGCTAAGGAGTATTTTTCCCAAAACTTTAATGTCGATGAAGAAAACTTCAGAAGGCCATAACTTTTGATAGAAAGCTCAGGTTTGGGAAAACGAGGACTTTTTGGAAATATCTCAATGCCCTCTTTGCATGAATCATAAATTTTAGATTTTGATAAAGTTTAAGGGGTCAATTTTAAGAAAACGGCCTGCAGGATTTTTAAAAGCAAACTGGTAAATTTTAACTTATAAAATTTTGTTCAATTTGATCTCCTCCTTCACTCAACATGCCAAACAGACATGGAGAATTATTCTGAGAAGGATTTTAAGATGTATTGAAAGGAAATTTTTCTCAATTGATTTCCAATTCAAATTTTCCAACAATTGACAGAAAAATGACTGTGAAAGGTTTGGGCCCGATTTTGCAATGTTTTAAATTATTTCCTTAAGTGTTTTTGTCAAATTGAGTTCATTGATATCATAGCATGCTAAATTTTAATGTTTCAATGTTGATTATTGTGTGCAGGCTTGAACTGTTCATTTTAGATAAATTATTTTCCAGTTTTAAAATTTAAAACAGAGATCAATTTCTGAAGGGATTTATTTATCATTTTTCATCATTCAAGTATGGAAGTTTATTCTAATCCTAGTCAAATCCATTTAGTTGATTCAATAAACCATTTAATAGCTAAAATGCAAAGTCTGATTTCCAATTTTGTCATATTTTCAAAAGAACAAAGTAATGCAATTCCTTCATACATATTTCATTTTTCCATTTTCCAACCAAGGATTTCAAATACAGAATTTAAATATAACAATGCCATTCTGAACAAGGTAAGAAAACTTCCATTAATTCAATGAATCTTTTACAACTCCTTTCATATATATATTTTCAAAATACAAAAGATATCAAATACATGTCTCTTTTTTTTATAATAACAGAACATAGTATAAATATCTTTCACATTTTGAATATACAACTTTCATAATCAATTACAAACATCTCTTCTTCACCAATTACAAACATCTTTTATTCACAAAATATATTAAAATTTCATCCACTTCAAGTGGAAAAGGTTACAAAAGAATTCTCATAAAGTCTTTGTCAAACTGTATTTTCCTCTACTCCAAAACATCAACATGCAAGTTCCCTTTTCTTCCAATTTGATCACAACAAAAGTGGGGGAAAGGCAACACTCTCCACCCAACCAAGAAATCCAATGAAGAGGAGAAGCCATCCTTCTTCATTGGCCCCCGAGCCCCAACCACAATGCAACAGAAGGTGTGATTCAAATCATGGCAACAACAGGCTTCCACAAAACATACACACAACATTATTTCAACATGCACATTTAAAATTAAAACATAGTCCCAAACAAAGCAACAGTAGTTTTGCAACCACATGAAAACATCACACAAAACTCAAGCTTCTTCATTGCAAGCCAAAGGAGCAAGAGCTATGGGGGAAGCTTCTTATGCCTCCCAATGGGAATTGGGCATCCACCTGTAACAAACTACCAATATAATTCATCACACATATCCTTATGCCCCCCAAAAAGTAAGAAATGCAAGCTATTTATTTTCCATGGTGGATCCAAAACCCAAACTCCCTCCACAAGAATTTTGATGCCATTGGAATTCCCTTATGCCCCCCCACATGGATTCCCCATAGCCTTCTCCTACACCATTCCTATGGCAGTCTACCCAAATAGCCAATAAGCACACAAAACATTCACCATTCACACAAACACAAAAATAAATAACAACATAAAAGAAGAGCTAAGATCCTACCTCTCCATGGTAGCTTTTGTTCCAACACAACAAGCTTTCAATGTCAAATACAGTCCCAAAATCAACAACCAACAAGCATGTAAAGTTCTCCAATCTCCTTCCAAAATCAAGAGCTCCAATAACAAGAAAATTCACCCCAAGGAAGCATGCAAAATGTTTCAACAACCCAAAACAAAGCAAAGAGTTTCAATTTTATAGAAGAGGGAAGAGAAGAGGATGAGGTGGATCCATGTAGGATGCCACATCACACATCCTCAACCCCAACACAAAGTCAAATCTCATTCTCCAAAGCACAATAAAGAGGTGGGTGAATAATATGACAATTTACTTCCACACTCCAATCCAACCCACACCCCAAAGGACTGAATTAAATAAAATGTAAGAAGAGTGCAATTAAAACATGTAATTTGATTTATAAAAATGCATTAAAAAGGTCTAAAATCAACCCTCTAACCATAGGTATGGTTGGTAAATAAAAATTAAGAGGTATGGGACAAGTTTTACTTGTCCCACAAGCCTCAAAAATAGCCTCCAAGGAAAAATTCGAATTTTCAAAGAGGTGGAGTGTTTCATACTCCAAAATCTGACTTACACAACTTTTACACATACTTACACATCACTTACACATGCTTACAAAATTTAATACAAAAATCCAACAACTTTAATAATTACTTCCTTATGTCCCAATTTAATTAATTAACTTTTAACCATATGTTTTCTCACATTAATCTACCACAATTTAATTAAATAAAAGAAAGGGACACATCACTAATAAAATACATACAAACAATAATAAAAAGGAAACACATTAATAAAATACACAAAACCCCTTGGTCACATTCAAAGGTAATCCCCACATGGAATCCTAAAAAATATAACACACACACACAAAACATGTTGCCATGGTGACCTTGTTGAATTCATCTAGAATTTCAATGTTGTTGGTCTCCAATCCCCTAATGTTTGTTGTGATATTTTAACCTGCAAAACAAAAATACCTCCTTTGGCCTCATGGCCATATCGAGAACATCCGACATTATATAAATAAAATCACAAAATAATCTATACATATGAATCACAACAACATCAAGGAAATCAGCAATATCACTCACAATTTATATCAACAACTATACCATCATCATATAATGTCAATTTTCTAGGACTACTCACAATATCCAAAATCACATGTCCGAACAACATTCAAAATATATCCATGTCAAATAGTATATCATCATCCACATATAAAGTGTCTCTAATCATCATGCATCATAACCAAATCGAGATCAACAATAATCCATGGTCCAACATCTAACATAATACTAAATCAAAACCATAAAAAGTCCATAATGTAATCAACGAGATAAAGATCGGTATCAAAGGTGTCAAAGGAAGTGAGCACTACATTCCCCTCCCCTCGGACTCAAATTTCTCCTAGAAGTCACTAGAGCAAATGTGGAAACCGAACTCGTAATAAGGTAGCATCCTTCTATGTAGCTCCACCTCATCATATCTATCCCACTACACCCGAATCCTGATTAACCTCTCTACCTTAAAGGCCCAAGGTCCTATGATCTTGGATGCAAATGGGCTCCACCATCACCTACACCTACAATGATGTCCAATCTAACACATGAGAAGGATTTACAACATATATCCGGAGAACTGAAACATGAAAAACATCATGTACGTGAGATAAGTTGGTGGCAATGCTAGACAGATAGAGGCCAAAGGGCCGATACCCTATAAGATCTCAAAAAGGAACCACAAATCTAGGAGCTAACGTAGAAAATTTTCCATAACGGATAGGGATCTTATGTGACCCGACACGAAGGAACACCTTCATGCCCACATCAAAACTATGATTGATCCTATGATGATCTCGCATACTTCTTCTACCTATCATGTGCCTCATGTAGTCTCCGTCTGATCAATACCACCTACTACTCCATGTTCTGTAAAAAGAGCTGGTCCAAGAGATACTCTGTTCTCTAACTTTGTCCCAACTAAGAGGTGTCTGCACTCTCTACCATACGAATCCTAAAAGGATCCATGCCTATAGAAATCTGAAAATTATTACCGTAGGAAAACTCCACCATGTACAGTACTTCTCCCATCTACACTATTGATCCATCACATACATCCTGATCAAGTCCTCTAAAATCTAATTCACCCGCTCAGTCTGTCCATCTGTCTCAGGGTGATATGTTGTGCTGAATTTGATCTTCATCCTAAGGACATACTGCATGGTAGTCTAGTAGTGTGAAGTATACAAAGGATTACGGTCATAAATGATCTTCTGCAGAATCCCGTGCAACCTAACAATCTCATCCAAATATACCCGTGCCACTACTCTAGTTGTATAAGTGTTCTTCACCGGATAAAAGCGAGCCACTTTTTTCAATTTATCAACCGTGACCATGATGGCATCATGGTGATATCTCGACATCGGTAGCCCAATAATGGAATCCATGGAAATGGTGTCCCACTTCCATTCCAATATAGCATGAGGATAAAGAAGGCTAGGCTGGATGTTGATGCTCGGCCTTAACTCTCTGGCACTCTAAACATCATGACATGAACTAGTCCACATCTCTTCGAAGTACTCTAAAATGATACAACTGTCTCAAGGTGATGCATCTTCTTCACCGTAGGATGGGTTGAATAGGGTACATGATGTGCTTCCACCAAGATGTCCTGCCACAAGCCTCCATCTCTGGGAACATAAATCCAGCCTTTTTTCCTTAGAAGACCATCTATCTCTAAGGAAAAACAATCAAAATTCCCCTCAAGGTGTCTCTTAGACTCGATCTATACTCGTACAACGATGTAGAAGCTATTGAGAGGGAGCTACTGAAGAATCCTACTCCACAAATCTATGCTCACTAAAGTGGCCATAGCCACATGTCTCCATCTACTGAGAGCATCTGCTACCACATTATCCTTCCCCTTCACATGCTCTATCTCCATATCATACTCACAAAGCAACTCCATCCAATGCATCGTTGATGCGTGTTGAGATTGGGCTGCGTGAAGAGGTGGAAAAGACTCAAGTGATTTGTCCTGAGTGTGAATCTTTGACCAAGAAGAAAGTACCTCCATCAAACCAAAGTGTGCACAACTGCCATAAGCTCAAGATCATGAGTTGGATAATTAATCTCATAATCCTTGAGTTTGTGAGACTCAAAATCCACTACTCTACCCTCCTGCATCAACACACCTCCAAGCCCTGCTAAGGAAGCATCTGTGCAAACAAAAAAATCACCCTGTGGATCCGGCACTGTAGGGATAGGTGTTTTAGTGAGTCATTCCTTCAGTTTCCTAAAGGCTTTCTTGCATCTTTCTAACCAAACAAACTTCTTCCCTTTCCTCTGAAGGGAAGTGATGGGGTGTGCAATCCAAAAGAAGTCCTGAAAAGATCTCCTCTAGTACCCTGCTAATCCCATGAAGCTGCACACCTCAGTCACCATAGTGGGTGCTAGACAATCTATAATGGCTCTAATCTTGGAAGTAGTGATGGTGATGCCTTCCCTAGAAATGATATTACCCAAATATTACACCTCCATCTGAAATAATGCACACTTATCCAAGTTCTGTAAATTTGTTACTCCCAAGACACTAAAGAACCTGGAAAAGATGCCCCTTGTGCTCCTCACATGAATGTGAGTAAATCAAAATTTCATCTAGGAAGATGAGCACGAAGCGATCTAAGAAGGTCCCGAATAACCCATTCATCAAACTCATAAATATTGGGGAATTTTTCAAACCAAAATGCACCACTACGAACTCATAGTGCCCATATCTCATACGTAAGGTCGTATTATGAATGTCCGCTCCAAAATCCTCGATTGATAGTAACATGACTTAAGATCAATTTTAGAGAAAATTTTGGCTCCCTTCATCGATCAAACAAGTCATTAATATGTGGAAGGGGATAACGATTCTTGATCGTCACCTTGTTTAGCCGGGCATGTAATCAATACATAACCGCAGCTGATCCATCCTTCTTTTTCATAAAGATCACTAGTTCACCCCAAGCGGATACACTAGGATGTATAAGGCCTTTCTCCAAAAGGCCCTCAAGCTACAACTTGAGCTCACAGAGCTCTGGGGTGGTCATCTGATAAGGTGCTCGTGAGATAGGATCTACTCCAAGAACTAGATCTATATGAAAATCAATCTCACGTGGGGGTGGTAACCCCGTAGCTCCCCGGAAATACATCTGCAAAATATCTCAAAATGGGGTGATCCTATAGTGATGGTCCACTAGACCCATCCTCTAATCTATCACTAACTGTAACAGCATACATCTGACAACCCCATCGCACACACCGCTTAAGCTGCATAGCAAAGATGGTGCAAATAGAAATGGGTCTCCTAACCCTTAAAATCACCGACTCAACTCCCAAATCATTTGCACAAGATATAGTCTTGTGGTAACAATCCATCCTGGCACTTTGTTCAAATAACCAATCCACTTTAAAAACCCTCAAGAAAAATAACAAATAATAAATATCTACAATCAATTACTAGTTCACTAAGATTCTTCTTATTGGATATAGCTTCAAAAACACCCCTGGTTTGAATATGACATCAACCATGAGTTGATTAAATGAAGGGAATAATGAATCCCATAATTTTTGGCATCATTACCGGGGACTCACTAGTTAGAATTGTCTAATTAGGTGTCAACAAGGAAAAACATTCACACATCTAGTAATTGAAAAATCTTCCCTATGTTATCATAAATTTATGAGTAGACCAAGAGACTCAAAGGGTATATTTCTCCCAAAAATATCTCAACAAGAATTATCAGCATCCTCTAGTTCAAATAAGTAAGTTGAGCGGGAATTAGAAGCACCATTGTCCCCTGTTAGATAATAAGAATAACTTCCGCCTTTGGAATTTTTGGATCAATCACCATAAGGAAGTGGAAATTTTAGGAGAAGGATTATATCCCAAGACCCACTTAGAGAAATTTTTATTCTCAATTGAGTATTCAACCTCCTACTCCTAACTTCTCACCTTCGCCAAAGTGGATCACATACCACATTAATTGGGAAAAAAATCAAGAAGATAATGCAGATATGGCACGATAAGCTAATAGAGAATGTAATAGGACCTTTACTTATCCAATTCAGTTTGAAGGATGATGATACACCTATGAAGAATATTTCACCTGCACACTTTCCCACATTTAGAGGGATGTCATCTGAGGAACCTAACCAATTTTTGTTTGAATTTAAAGTATTGTGTTAGACCTATGACTATAAAATAGAAAAAAAAAAATCAATTTGTTCCCATCTATTCTGAAAGATGCAACAATGAAGTGTTTTATGGGATTAACATCCAATTCTATTACCACTTGGGTACAAATGGAAACTACCTTCCTAGACAAAATCAGAGATCATTGTAGAGTGAGAAATAAGAAGGCAATTTTTCAGGATCAAATAGGAAGAGGGTGAAAATATGAAAGATTATTTAGATGGATTCTTCTTTGTAAGTAAAAGGTGTGGATTTGTACTTCAAGAAGAGCTAAGAAAAACCATTTTTTTGAAAGGTCTGGATGATGAATCTAGTGAAGCCCTTAATTTAATGGGAGGTTGAAACATAAATCAATTAAGGATAAATGATATTAAAGACCTTTGTAGAAGTTATTCAAGAACAAGGGGTGGACCTAGGAAAGGAAAAATTGTGAAAGGTACAAATCAAGACATGAACAAACTTATGGATGAACAAACAAACTTTAAAATAGATATCCTAGTTCGATTAACTTCCACCATGGATGGATTTCAAGCCAAAGAAAATGCTAATACTGAACCATTAGCTATGTATTGTCCTAGATGGAGAAAGAAGCATGCAATAAGATATTTTCCTCTAGATAAAACATAAATATTTATTATTTGTGAATCTGGGAACATGAAGTTAATGCTTGTTCTCTTTTTCCATTCATAAAAAATCAGCTTAAATAAACCAGCATTTCATGCACTACAAAAGAAGTAAACTTTGTCCAGAGACAACCTAGCCAGGGGCAGTTCATACCAAGATTTGTTCCTAATCCCTAGATGATGCCATGGGTAACTCAGACAATACCAAAAAATTGGGTACAACCACCTTGTGTCCCTCAACCAACATGGAATCCCGAGGATTAGGCAAGAAAAGATTGGTATGCTCAAGGACACCAACAACCATGGTCTGGTCAAGGTAACCCTTATGCTTGGTCACAACCTATGTGGAACCCTAATAACTACACTCAAGGGAAAACATATTCCAACTAGCATCAACAATCCATACTAGGTTCCCCAACACAAGGTTCAAAAACTAAAAATGTGGTTCAAACACAAATACCAACACAGGTAGTGGTTAATCCTAAAAATAAACTAAAAACCCTTATCTATGGAACAGAGAAACAAAAACTAGTTGATCTTAATGCCATGGACTATAAGGATATTCAAACCATATCTATAAAAATAATTAATAGTACATCCGTTATAATTACTTTAAGAGATGTTAGATGAAACCGAAACCCCTAGTTCATTTATTCCTAAGGTTGATGAAAAAGGAAAAGACAATAATCCATATAACAATTTAACAATTCTACATAAACTCCATTTCTAGAAATACTTAAGGAATTTATTAAGACCAAGGAATCTGAAATAGTGTAGGAATTAAGGAAAATAAATATTGAAATACCATTTTTACAAGCAATCAAGGACATTCCTAGATTAAAAAAATTAATCAAAATGTTGTGCTTGAAAAGACTTGGAAGGAAGAAGCGATTACCCTAGGACTATTAAGGTAGATGGGAAACTTGCATATTTATTAGCAGGAAAACTCTTACTTCCCAAATATAGGGATCCTGGAAGCCCTGTTATTTCTATCTCTATATGAAATAAACATATAAATAATTTTTTGGTTGATTTGGGAGTAACTATAAATGTTATGATAATAGACACTTTGAAAACATAACCATTAACAACTATACAACCTACTAGCACCATATTGTAGATGGCGGGTCAGTCGATAGCAAAACCAGAAGGGATCATTGAAGATGTGGTAGTCATGGTGGAGTCATGGGATTATCTAGTGGACTTCATTATATTACGGATAAAAGGTAAAACACTTGGTTATCCCATTATTTTTGGAAGACCATGTTTAGCTACATTGTTTCCTTAATTGATTGCAGATCAGGTGATATGAATATCTCCAATGGTAAGAATTCTAAGAAAATTTCCTATATCCTTCTGCATGACCTTTTATTGATAATCAAGAACAATTATGGTTTAATGATCTTGATACTAATAAACAAAAAAAATATTCTTTGGCTATGATGACATTACAAGATCATGTACAAGAGGTATAGAATATGATTAATCATCCATTGAATGATCACTAACTATCTTTGGAACAATCGGGAATAGTTCTAGAACCTTTAGACTTAGTTCTGGAACCATGAGAATTAGTTTTGAAGCATTCATACTTGTCTCCAGAACCACAACAATTCCATGTAGATGTAAATAATTTCTCTCCAGAGGAACGTGATTTATCTTTGGGAGGGGCAGAAATAGCTACGGAATCAATAGCCTTAGTCTCAAAGATATCAGGGAACAATAAGTAATGTTTGAAAAACATCAATGATGAGGATTTTGACCAACGATCGATAAGTATCATAACTCTGCCTATTGTCCTTTATCCAGTATACTTTCTCAAGGGAACTTTACATACATTACTGCATATCATATGTTGTTACCACATTCATGTCCACTAAACGCCGTAATGGAACCTTTTCAACAATCATTTCATCATAAACTAGAACCAAACAAATTGAGATTCAAATAGGTAAAATTTTGAACATTAAGATTTGGGTGGAAAATTATCAAGAAGCTAAATTATTTGATGTCTTGAAAGGTCATACAAGAGATTTTTCTTGGGATTATAAATACATGAAAGGAATCCATCCAAGTATTTTTACCCATCACATTTATACTGAAACCATTAAACCTGTTAGGAAACCTCAAAGAAGGATCAACCTAGCCTTGAGGGACATAGTCAAGTAGGAAATTGAAAAAATCTTGCAAGTAGGCTTTATCTACCCCATCTCAGATAGTTAGTGGGTGTATCCTCTTTTAATTTTGCCTAAAAATAATGGAAAATGGAGAATTTGTGTTGATTATAGGGAATTGAACAAATCTACACTTAGATATTATTTTCCCTTACCATTCATAGATCAACTTTCAGACAACCTTTTAGGTAGACAATATTTTTCCTTCTTGGATGGCTTTAGTGGATATAATTAAATCAAGGTGGCTACTAAGGATTAGGACAAAAATACCTTTAATTTTCCATGGGGTACCTTCACCTACAAGGTATTGCCATTTGGACTATGTAATGCTCCAGCAACCTTCCAAAGGGTTGTACTATCAATTCTTGCAGATCTAACTAATGATTTTGTATGGAGACATACATGGAGGATTTTACTGTGGATGGAGAAACATTTGATGATGCATTGAAAATTTTAGATAGATTATTAACAAGAGGTGAGCAACACCATTGGTCTCTTAGTCATGAGAAATGTTTGATGATGGTTGATAAGGGAATTTTACTAGGACACCACATTTGAAAAAGAGGAATTCAATTTGACCAAGACAAAATTAGAATTATTTCAGAATTACATGTTCCTCAAACCCCCATTGATATCAAGCCATTCTTATGACATATTGGATACTATAGTCATTTTATCAAAGATTTTAGTAAAATTGTTGCCCCATGTTTGGTTTTCTTACCAAGGATTGTGAATTTCATTAGGATAAAAAGTGTCAACATGTTTTTGAAGACATTAAAGAAAACTTAATCACTACCTCGAATATTAAGAGGAAATAATTGGGAGAAACCTTTTCACATCCAAACAGATGCATGGAATAATTCAATTGGTGCAGTTTTGGGGCGAAAGATGAAGAAGGTAAAACGTATCCTATTTACTACCTTAGTAAAAAAATTACTCCCAATCGAAAGAAATTACACCACCACTGAAAAATAATTTCTTTTTGTGATTTATGCAATTAATAAGTTCATACATTATATTACAGGTACAAAATATTTGTACATATAGATCACTCACCAATTAGATAATGAAAAAACAAAGGTGGTTGGAGGTAGGATAATTATATGGTTATTACTTTTACAATAATTTGATATTACCATTGTGGATAATCCAAGAAATGATAATGTGATAGCTGATTTCTTGTCAAGATTAACCACTACAAGGGAGAAAGATACATTTAAGGACAACTTTCCAGATGAAAAATTATTTACTATTTCAGCTAATACACCATGGTTTGTTGATATCAAAAATTATCTTATAATAGGGAAGTTTCCTCCTTTTCATAAGAAACAAATGAAAATGTTAATAAGAACCATTGCATAATTTAAATGGTTAAATGGAATGTTATTTAAATGTGGTCCTAATTTTGTTTTACGCAGTGTGTGTGATTATAAGAGGGTATGAAAACCCTTAAGTGAGGATCACAAGGGACGACATGCACATCAACGAGACATGTCAATGACAGCGTGAAGAGATCTCGGGAGGAGTGAGCATCAATCAAATGTGCATACAAAGATTCAAAAATGGGAAAAACCTCGATAAGCCACAAAAATCTCCTCTATCTCATAGATCAAATGGGGTGTACATATAGGAGATGTCGAGTAATCCCAGTGTTGCAATCATCATAACAACTTGAGTAGAGAGGGGGTTACATTCCCAAAATAGAAGTGTAATTCCCAATGATGCATATGACACACTAATGCACTAATGCACTAACGCATAAGAGAATATCATAATGAACCCTAAATGACACATGTACCTACGATCTCACCTAAGTGAGATGAGTCAACTAATGTTTTGGAAAATATTACACACCAACACCCCCCTTCATTGTAACTTAGGATGAGGAAAAACGTTAGAAACGAGAAATGGGTCCCGACACAAAGCCTAATGAGATACCCATGCACAAGAAAAAGGTCCCAAGCAATGAAGGAAAACCCAGTGGGAAAAACATCCACCACAAGAGAAAAAACACTCTCTAATCTAAGAAAGATGCCAAATATGGGTCCCAACTCTAGACGATCCTGAAAAGGTACCCATATACAAAGAGGAAATCTCTCATAAAGAAGAAAAAGAGAGAAGAAGAGGGAGACAAGAGGAATGCAGGAGATACCATGGACAAATCTAAACTCTGCAGCTCTGGAAGTCTCCCGAAGAATGTTGATGATGAGATCCTCTTCCTCTGATCAAGAAGAGCCACCCACACTTTGAACTGTGTGCCTACCCCGAGGAAGGACAGAAATGACATGCTGAAAGTTTTCCCACTCTGCAAAGGAAACCGAAGGCAATAACACAAATAACTCTGAGTCTGGTCCATGAAAGTGTGACATAGGTCTAGCAAGTGAGCACCAAGGAACTGAAGGTAATGCCACGTGCGTAGAACTATCGTAGAGTGAAAAGAGGAACACCCGTAGAAAGGGTGTCCAAGTGATGTGAAGGGAACAAAACATCCTCCACAACAAAAAGGGATCCACAACTAAGTGTGGATCAATAAAGGTCTCCGGAAAAGTGGAAGTGGTAAGATTCCCAAAAGGGGAACTCCTGACAATGGAGATAATGAACTCCTCTCAAACACCAGATGGATTCGGATCCTATAGTGCATGACAAGTGTACTCTATGAAAATATGACTAATGTAAGGTAGATACTCGTCCCAATAAGGGGGCTCAACAAATAGAAGATAGATGTCAGATAGGTATGAGTCATCCAATGAAGGTAGAGGAGTGGAAGGGGTCTCACACACTGGAAGTGGAAATGAGGTGGGTGTGATGATTGTATAATACTGAATAGGATACTTCTCGATATCTGATGAGATGTGGGATGTGTCAACACTCTCTGGAATAGTGAGAGAAAGAGGAGAAGAGTCCTCTATAGTACTCTCGACATCAGAAATGGGTGCACAATCTTCGTCATCAGAAGTAGAACCAATTGAGTCTATGTCAATGGAACTTTCATCACATGAAGAAGAGGAGACAAATAAATCATCAGTAGCAACAATGGTGGTAGTATGTGAAGGGTCTCCATAAAGGGACTGAATAATGCTTCAGACACAATGAGGTTGATCCGAGTCCACACGTGAAACCAGAGAGATTGAGAGAAATGCATCATCATGTGACCAAAGACATGGTCACAAGTGTCAAGGAAGTCCTCTAGATGACGATGATTAGTGAGTGCAAGAACTGGCCCAAGCAAGAAGGGTAAAAGACCCTCGTGGGTGAAGTAACGTTCCATGGAAGCATGCCAGACTGAATAGTTCCATCTCCCAATGAGAAGTGGTAGAGGCTGTAAGGATATCCTACAATGCTCAAGTCTGAAAAGAGCACTCTCCATGATGTGGAATCAAAAGTGCAAGGTGCACAAAAGTAAGACGTCGGACTCAGCCGATAATGCATCTACATGTGAAAGCCCAAGAGTACTAGTCAACCCCCCCAGAATGTGGCACTTTATAAAGTAGTTTGTTTACAAAACTGATAATTTCATCACGTAATGTGTGAGAAATCATGCAACTTTGACTAAAGAAGTGCTAAAAATGAGCAGTGAGTCAAAATTTATAGCATTATTACGATTCCCGCAACTAACGGAAAATGCCACTAGACACTGCAAATGCATTAAAAAAGTGCCCGAAATGGATGCGGAGGGTGTCATGTGGGTACCCATTGGAAACGACATCAAATTTTAGCCATATTTTATTTTTCTTGTGAGGGGGATTTGCCTCTTGCCAACCCTGAACCTCACCCTCTGTCTTCGACATGCGTAGGAAGGGAATAATTTACAATAAAAATGAAGCCTGAATTATTACAATGCCATAGAATAAATGTTTTTCATCTCAAAACATTAAAAAGGGTTGTTTTAACCTTTAAACAAAAGACTAAAAGGGAAGGAGGGGGGGCACATTAACGATCTACTTTGAGAGCCAAGTGAAGTTGAGAAGGAAAGCCCGCATGGAGAGCTAGGCGCCAAAGGTGGAACGGTGGTAGTAGGAGCTCAGCCTATGTGTGTCGGGGCCGAGAGACTAGTCAAAGCATAGAAACCAACCCAAAACATAGTTAGGTTAAACATAGCAACCAAAAAAATGTTTTCAAATAGCCGAAATGCAGAATCCAAAAAATTTCCAATACAGAGGCACCTGAGTAACGGATGCAAGGAACAGACCTCCACGTGGTAGGGAGAACAACCGAGTAGAGGAGAAAATGCATGTTGAAGGTGTTGAAATGGCCACACATAACCAGAGTTACAAAAATAGCAAGCCACACCATAAAAGGTACAAAGAAATAGTGAGCCACACCACGATGAGTGGACACACAACGAAAGGTATGCGGGAATGAACTAGAGAAGGAGGACCAAGCCACAAGTCTCGATCGCGAATGAAAATAGTGAGGTAGTAGGTGGAAGGCACTATGAGTTGAGAAAATGGATACAATAGTTAAATACAAATGCAGAACCATTAAAATCTTCAACAATGCACACCCCATAGCAAAACAAAACCAACCGATGTAAAAGACGAGCAACGAGTCATGAGATAAGAGTGACGAGCTAGGAACATTTGAGCCAGAAATAGCTCCAACAGTCCTCCAAAAAACTCACAAACAACACTTTTAAACTCGGATCTAAACCTCAAACCTGCAAACCACCTTCAAAGATGCATGTAGACCCCTAAAAGCTGAAACCCCGAACACGAACCAGCACCCAAAAAAATGAATAGAGGTATAAAACCTTGAAATCAATGCAAATAGAGCACGATCGAAATATCCATTACAATACATACATCAAGAACTAGATATCACGCCGAAGCCATAAAACATGCACAGAAATGCTGAAGAGTACACTGATCCACAAGATCCACTCTGATACCATGTATGAGGGTATGAAAACCCACAAGCAAGGATCATGAGGGATGTTGTGCACATCAATGGACGTGTGAACGGTAGCATGAAGAGATCTTGGGAGGAGAGAGCATCAACCGAATGTGCATGCAAAGATTCGACAAATAGGCAGAACCTCGATAAGCCATAAAACTCTCCTCTATCTCATAGATCAAATGGGGTGTACATATAGGAGGTGCTTTGAGTAACCCTAGTGCTACAATCATGACAACTCAAGTAGAGAGGGGGAGTTACATTCCCAGAATAGAAGTGTAACTCCCAATGATGCATATGACACATTGATGCATAAGAGATTCTCATAATTACCCCTAAATGACACATGGACCTCGATCTCACCTAAGTGAGATGACTCACCTAATGATGTGGAAAATAATACACACCAACAAAGTGATAAAAGATGAGATATTTGACATACTTAGGGCATGTCATGATGAACCAAGTGGAGGATACTTTTCAGTGAAAATAACAGCCCACAAAATACTTAGCACTAGCTATTATTTTCCGTCTCTGTATAAAGATGTGAAGAAATACATCAAGCAGTGTGATCCCTATCAAAGGATGGGACAACTAACTTTTACTAGTGAAATGCCTCTACAACCTCAAGTGGTGATTGAACCATTTGAAAGGTGGGGGATGGATTTTGTTGGCCCTTTTAGTCCTCCTTCACAAGGAAAAGAGCACATTCTTGTATGTATTGATTATGTAACAAAGTGGGCAGAGGTGCAGGATTTAACAAATGCTAATGAAGATGTAGTTGTTGATTTCCTTTGGCACAAAATTATGATGAAGTTTGGTGCACCAAGAAGTATAGTTTTAGACCAAGGCCCATAGTTCATGTCCAATATGATCCAGCCTTCATAATTTACTATCATATCAATCATAGGAAGTCATCTCCCTATCACCCACAATCAAATGGACAAAAAAGTGAAAAATAGGGAATTGGAAAACATTCTCACCAGAACAGTTGAAGCAAGTAGAAGCGATTGGGTAAAAATACTACCTAAGGCTATCTGGGCTTATAACACAACTTGGAAGACTACAATAGGGTTCTCACCATATGAGTTATTCTATGGGAATAAGCCCTTGTTACCCACTAAATTTAAACTACAAACATTGAGGATAGCAGGTAAATTGGGTATTGAATTGGATACATCACAAAAGGAGAGAATTCTATAACTCAATATGTTGGATGAGATGAGATTAGAAGCACTTCAATGAGAGAGATAATATAATACCAAAGGAAGTAGTGGCATGATACACATATCAAGGAACAAAAATACGAGATAGGATATTGGGCATTACTATTTGATTCCAAGTACCAAAGAATTCAAAGACAAGTTGAGAACCAAGTGGTTAAGACATTATCGATTGAGTAGCTATATGACAATGGATATATTCAGCTACTTCCAGCAAAAGGACACTATATGGCAGCAAAAGGACACTTTTGGTTAATGGAAAAAGGCTAAAACATTATAGGAAGCCTCCTACCAGGGATGAATTATTGAAGTAAATTAAAGGAGATAAGGAATTTGATCATATGGAAGAACCTATTTCTTCCAAAATCATAAGGTAATCAAATGCAAGGATCTAAAATAAAGGTAAGGAATGAAAACTATTAAATGGTGCTCTCTTCCCCAAAAAATTAAAAAAAAAACTATAAAAAAAGGGAAGGGAATGAAAACCAGAAAATGGTGTTCTCTTCCCTAAAATAAGTCTCTCAAAAGGCCAATTGAAAACCAGAAATGGTGGTTAGCCTCATCGATAAGTGTCTAATTAAAATAAAAGGAACTTCTTTGGAATTCCATTTGTATTTTCCAACCATTTTTATTTTTCTCTTTTTTAGGAATGTTGATTCATCAAGGCGTATTGATTACATCAACAAGGATGGTAATTATGTCTTGATCTTTTTAATGGTTAAATTAAAATTATGCATGTGTGATTAGACTTGATTTAAGTTGGTAGTATAATGAGTCATTTATTACACATCATGATTAAAGGGGAATAATCATGAAGGTGATGTCGACTAAATAAATGGAAGTGGTGGCATATTAATAATGAATGGTCATTTAGGAGGAATAAAAGAAAATTGGGAATACTTATAAAGAACTTCAAGGAGGAAATAGTGACGCGTCGTATTTGGATTTCTACAACTAAATGTAGTAGTTTCGCGATCAAATCCACTATTTCTATAGTTAAATCCTGGCAGAGAAAGGATTTGAAAGAATAAATAATTTGAATCGTCCTCTTTTCCATGGTTATAAAAAAAGTCGAGCGAATACAATACACAACTCCTTGCAGATGGAGAAGTAGCATCCATTTTTGAACAGGTAGGTTGGTTGGAGTTTCTGAAGAAATTCTAAAAATACAATGATGAACTGTAAGAGAATTTGTTGTAAATTTAGAGTATTCCATAACTAATGTTAAAAGCATTGTAATTCCCTTTATTGTTAATACAATGAGCAATATATCTGGGGTACCAATTTTACATGTTCCAAACTCGTAAACAAAACCCTTAAAAATTAGTATAAACCTTACGGCAAGAGGGTGAATCTTAACCCCAGACATTTATAATACTAATAATATCATAAAGGGGGTCAAGATCTAGCCTACCCAAACCCTTTGATAGACTAGCATTACGAGTAGTAAAGTACCTAACATGTGATGGCCAATATGGGACTTTGTTGGAAGGGAGGTCCTTAAAATGTTGATATATCTAAGGTATGAGGAAACAAAACATGAGTATATATTAAACCTTCTTTGTTTCCTCTTTGATTCCATTCAAGAAATGGCTTAGAAATATTCTTAGGGTGTAGGGATGATTAGGCACCATGGATTAGTCCATCGATCTGTCATCATCATTTTCTCTATAAGAAAAATGGAGAAGAAGCATGGGAAAAATTCCTCAATAAGTTCGGGAAAAATCATGATATTATAAGGGGTATACCAACCCCTTTCTCTCCTAAAAGTAGCTTAGAAATTAATCCCCATGAGAAAAGGAACTACTAGATTTCTCTTCCAAGAGTTATTATTATTCTAAAAAGTAATTAATTATTAGTTTTTATGTGTTAGTCTCCATTTTGTCAAAATTATATGTTAAAAGTAAAAATATTCATAGTCAAAGTGTGAAAAATATAATTGTGTCATTTTATTATCATCATTTAGGTGATTATTAGGAAAATTGTCAAAATTGTAAAAAAAAAAAAACAATTTCCTCACAAACGCATTTTCGGTGGAATCCGACATCCAAGGAATGTTATTGAGTCAAATTTTCACATTCGACTAAGTTAGCAGCCATCTACTAGAGGTAGGAGGCAACGGAGGATGGAGGGTGATCAGTGCCTCTCATTAATCACCGATGATGGGGTCACATTCAAATTTGGTGGCAGTATTTTCTATTATTTCAGTTGTGTGGTGTCTTTGAATAAAATGGTGTGTAGTTTCCTTCCTCTATTTTGATTCAAACGAGGAAGATGTGTATTTAGAAACTTGAGAACATTGGTATAGGAGGGTAGTTGAACTATATTGATCCTCTGACTACATAGATCATTCGACAGTTGTACTTCTAACATTGATCGGCTGGTGAAATCTATCGTTCACTGGAAGTGAAAGTGGGAACTGTTGAGTTTGCATATGTAGGTGAATCGGTGGAAGTGTGGTCATCCGGTATGGGGTTCACTATGGTGAAGCAGATTTGGTCATGTGTAGCAAGATCCAAGCCAATAGTATGTAAACCTAAAAGTATGCAAAGGCATACAATTCTGGTTCTAGTTCTATGGTGCATTTTTCTTGTGTTCACATTAAGGGGGTGATATTAGTAAATAATGTTCACACTAAGGGGGTGAATGTTAGGAATATGTTAGTGTTAAAATTATTTGTATTTAGTTTATTATTATATTATGAGTTGTTTAGAAACAACTCATAATTATAATAATCATTATTTGGTTCATAATAATGAGTTGTTAAAACAACTTGTGTATTGTTGTGGGTTGTTTCCTACATTGTAGGAACAACCTCTCCTACATATTTGTGAATATCCCGGATGAATGTATATTCTAGAATACAATATACCATTTTATTTGGTATCAGAGCAGTGTCCAATCCTTGTAATGGGAAGTTAATGTTTTTTGATAGGGGGCTCTATGTTCTTACATGCCCTTGTACATTGGAAACTTCTCCATCGCCATTTAGTATCTTCCGATCATGTTTTTTTTTCCTTCTTCTATATTTTTCTATGTCTTCACAACAATTTCTCGAATAACGGTGATATTTGGTCGAGCATTATTGAACTATATTAGGACTAGTGATTTTGATCTGTGTTAGAGGCTCTCATGTACATGAAGCAAATTTGTATTATAAATCTAAGTTGATGTTTTCTGGTTCCTTTTGATAACTGTTCATGTAAAATAACCTTGTGCAAGTAAAGGAGCAGATTTTACACATTGAAAGGTTTCCAAAATGGGAATCCATTCAAACTATATTGTATAAGATTACAACATTATTTGTGAGATATTTTCAATCATGTGCACATGAATCTCATGAGTTCGACACTTTGACTCTGACTATTTTGACTTTTAACATATAATTTTGACAAAATGGAGACTAACACATAAAAAGTAATAATTAATTACTTTTTAGAATAATGATGACACTATGACACACAATGACTCTTGATATCACAATTATTTGAAAATTTGAAGACTCTCAAAAATAACTAATGACCTATTCACTTATATTGCCAAGACAATATGGGAAAAGGAATATATTATGGACTCGCTTATAAAATTAACTATTTTTTATAAAGACAAAAAAGAAGTAAATGAAAAAACCTAAATGCAACAACCACTAAAATGACTTTAAAACTGTGGTTATATTTGATTAAAAAATAGACCTTTGGCTTAAATTTGGTGGTTCGGTGTAGAGATGTGAAGTCATATTCATGAATGTGTAGCATATATAATCTTGTGCATCTATCTCTGACCGATCTGCCACTACTATATATTGTTATCTCTGGCTTGAATTTTGTGTTCAACACGTGAAACAATGGACTAATTGTCTCAAAATATATTCAAATCTCATATAATGCGACCAATTCACCAAATGTTGATGGTTGAGGATTGATTGGAGAGAGAGAAGGCGAGAGCGAACAAAGCCGAATACCAAATGTAGATGTATTTACCAGGAGACACTCAAAATGATTGACCAACCCTCAGATGTTCTACACAGAAAAGATTGACTGCATGCAATTCGTGAGATTCATATGCACAGATTGAAAATATCTCACAAATAATGTTGTAATCTTATACAATATAGTTTGAATGGATTCCAGTTTTGGAAACCTTTCAATGTGTAAAATCTTCTCCTTCACTTGCACAAGGTTATTTTACATGAATAGTTATCAAAAGGAACCAGAAAACATCAACTCAAACTTTTAATACAAATTTGTTTCATGCGCATGAGAGCCTTTAACACGAGATCAAAATCACTAGTCCTAATATAGTTTAATAATGCTCAACCACATATCACTGTTATTTGAGAAATTTTTGTGAAGACATGGCAAAATATAGAAGAAGGAAAAAATAAACATGATCTAGAAGATGTTAAATGGCGATGGAGAATTTTTCAACATACGGTGGCATGTGAGAACATAGAGCCCCTATCAAAAAAACATTAACTTCCCATTACAAGGATCAAATCACGCTCTCGATACCAAATAAAAGGGTATATTGTATTCTCAAATATAAATTCATCCGGGATATTCACAAATATGTAGGAGAGGTTGTTCCTACAATGTAGCAAACAACCCACACAATACATGAGTTGTTTTAACAACTTGTTATTATGAACCAAATAATGATTATTATAATTATGATTTGTTTCTAAACAACTCATAATATAATAATAAACTAAATAAAAATAATTTTAACACTAACATAATCCTAACAATACCAACCCCTTTCTCTCCCCAAAGTAGCTCAGAAATTAATCCCCTAATGAGAAAAGTAAGGAAATAAGTGGGGTTAAAATACCAAAGAGGAGGAGGTCTGAAAGGATCATCAAAGCTGCAAAATATACCATTTTTTTAAAATAAACTCCCTCCCCTATAATAATACTAGAATAACTAATACATGTCTCTGATAGTAATAGTTCACCCAAGCTAGACCATGAAGCAAAAATCAGAAGAAGTTCAAGGAGGAAGTCCACTTTAGAAAATGTTGAAGCTCCCAAAAGGAAAAGAATGTATAAGACATCTAGGGAAACTCCGAGGAATATTAAAGTACATGAGGGTTTAGAAAAATAAGCCGGTCATATTCTGGGCAGCATGGTAATGTCTCCTCCTCTACCAAGTCAAACTGAGGAGTTGGAGAAAGAAGATGAAATATTGGAAGAGCAGGCTTTTCAAGAGATGGATGACTCAACAATATTGTCACATGAGGAAGAAGAATTGGCATCTTGGAAACTAAAACATAAATCCCCTTTGGTGTAAGAACATTTCTCGTTCCTAAGCAACTCCCGAGAGAAAGGAAAAACAACAATTTAGCTAGGATTTGTTCTTGTCTAGGGAAGAACTTATAATTAGGGAGAAAGATGAGGAATTAAACTTCCTCAAACACAAATTGGAGCATAGAGAAATTCTTATTGAACAACTGAAAACTCAGCTCATAGATAAGAATGAAGAATTGGCATTAGTAAAGCAACAAATGGTGGAAAAATAATAAGAATTACAATTAGCTAATTAACAGAGTACTATGAAAAAAGTACATTTAGTAGATCAAATTGTAAAAATAGAGATTTCTTATTGGCCACTCAAGAAATTATGGGATAATACCTACAGAAATATTAATGACCTAAAAATATCAAATTAGGAATTAAGAATCTAGATGGAAGAAGAAAAGAAGGCAAGGAAAGAGTGGGAAGAAAAATTCTATAAAATGGAGCAAGAAAAATTTAAAAGTTTGGCAAAACTACAGATGGTTTATATAATGAGTGAAAAATTATTCATATGTAGAAGACCTTCTTCTACATACAGTGTCTTCCTAGAAGAGAAATTTATCCATTGGCAACTATTAAGGATTTCATGTGGCCTTCCACATGAAGTAAAGGATGAAGAAGAATTCACGGCATCATATTCCTTAGCAGTATGAAAAGAGTACAAATCTTCTTTGAGAATTTTATCTCTACAAATTTATTTTAGAAAAGAACACAAGCTTCATGATTAATCTATATGTGGGGAAATCCAACTTAATGCATTTGTATCTGTGCTTCAAAATCAGATAGCTTGGAAAGAAAGGGATACTAAACACTTAATAAAGGCTAGTTCCTCTAGCCTATGTATGAGAGCTCATTATGGAAAACCATCTGCATTTGTCATACATTTCAGATCCCATGCCTTTGATAGCCGATTTAAGGAACATTATATTACTAGCCTGCAGAAAAGTATTGATGCCTTCACCTCTTATGAAGAGAAAAAATTTGAGGACATTTATGATGGATGCTTGAAGAGATGGGAATTCCTCATTGTAGCATTAAGAAGAAGAGAAGTGATATCTCCCACAAATTTAATATGGAGTCTGGAAAGGGACAAGAACTTTATGTACACTCATTCCTCAAATTTGTGAAAAATGCAAGGGTATGTGGATGGGTATGAGAACAAGGCCTCCTCTCCTTCTTACACCCATGTATCCATGGCAGAATAGAGAACCTTAGGATCCCACTCACTTTGAGGATTGGCATAAAAATATAGAGGAAGGATCAGGATACAACACTTCTAAACAGAAGCACTAAGACATTCAGTTTCAACCATTTGACCTTAGCAGTCAATTGGAATGCAGAATTCACAATCCTAGTTTTGAAGAATAGATTTTTAAGAGGACTTACAAACAAGTAAGTGTGGGGGAGATGATAAGGCAAAAATATACCTCATCAATATGCAATGAATGATCTCATTTTACTCTCCTTTTAATCAAGTTTGACTATATTTCATGGATTTTGTTTGATCTAGTATAAGTTAGGATGTAATTGTCCATATTTTTTTGGTTTAGTTCTAACATATAAAAACTCCATAATTCCTAAAAAAAGTGTGGAAATATATTTTTGGAATAAAACAGGTCATATTTGGTCAGGTAAGAGAAGTGTGAAGCAAACAACACCTTTTTGAGGAAGTTGTCTACAATGCACAACCTTCGAACTCCATCACTTAGCTCCAAAACTCTATCACTCAACTCCAAAACACCATTACTTAGCTCCAGAACTCTATCACTTAGTTCTAGAACTCTAGCACTTAGCTCTGGAAATTTTTTGGTTAGTTCCGAAAAGTTTCCCTTTGGTTTCAAACTTCTCCAAAGTTCCGGAATCAATGGGAATCTTTTTATTCTATCAAAATCCAGTTATGGAGCAATTAATGGGCCCTCCAATCAAGAACAAACCAACAATTTTTGGTTCTTCACACTCCGAAATACTTATGTAAGACCAACAACTATATGTCTAGCTAGTTTTCTAAATTTCATATCTACTTTGGGCACTATTTGGTTTCACTAGAACCTATAGGTGGATAGACAACTATTGAACACTCATGATTGTAAATGCATCTTTAGATGGAGAAATATATATAGATAATCTGAAGATAGATAAAGGAGGATGATATAGATATACAAACATATACACAGTTAAGTTTTGTAAGACAAAACAATTCAATAATAAGATAGCCATTTAATTTTGAGAGCATCATACTATGTTAACTCCTTATTCAAGGTGGAGCAAGGGCCCACTCCTCCAAGAAACAGGATCCTTTATTTTATTGGTATTTATATCTTCAAGCAATTTGTATAAATCATTAATTAATGATTTTAAAGTACTTTTGATTCTTAAATTAAAATCTATTATATAAGTTATGTATCATCCCTACATGTGTTTTAGTGTATGTTTTTATTTCCTTAAAAGCATTTTAAAAAACCTATTGAAAGTGTTTTTATTTGCAGTAGTTTATTTTATTCAAAAAAGTGTATTTATTTCCAGTGGTGTTTTCATTCATTACGCAAAGTGTATTTATTTCCAACATTGTTTTTTTTTTTTTTAATATTGGAAAATAGTTTTTTGAAAGGGACTATACCCTTGAATACAAAAGAGGCCTGAGAGCCGGAATAGGAGTGAGAAATAGAGTTAATGGATCAAAATCCAAGTATTACAGTGAAGCTCAACGTAGCTCGAAACAGCTACACAGACGAGACATAACAAAAAACAACGGCGAGAAAATGAAGAAACCAACCGCCGAGAAACAGCAAAAGCGTTACCCAGCAGAAGCGTTACCCTTCAGAGTGGTAGATTTTTTCTTTTTGTTGGCCGTTACCCACCCTGATGGAGTCTTCGCAGTTGGAGAAGAAGACAAAGGAGGAGTATTTTCCTTAGTTGCATATGTCCCATTTGGAACAGCCATGTTGTTCTCCTGAGAGATAAATTTTTCATTTTCCATGCTGCCCTCAGCAGCTTGTGTATTTTTCATGTTTCTAACAATCTGAGTTTCGGATAAAGGGGTTTTTGTTGACTCTGGTTCAACTACTGCTTTAGAATCAAGATCCTTTCTATCCACAAAGATCAAGTGCTCCGGGAGTGCGTCTTTCCACCAGCTGCGCTTCTCATGTTGACGTTTTTCCATCCCATGGCACAAGCAAGAGGTGTGTCCTAATCCAAAACATCTTCTACATCGAAAAGGCAGACCTTCATAATCAAGAGTTTGTGACCAAGTTCTATTTTGCACTCTAAGGTCAATGGTAGCAGGAAGATTTTTATCAGTGTCAAGTTCCACCAGGATCCGGGCATAGGTAGTATGGGTGTAATTAGTTGTTTGAGAATCTATGTGGAGTGTAGTACCCAAGGTATTGCCAATGGTTGTCAGACATTCATGACTCCAGAATTGGAGAGGTAAATGGGGTAGCCTGATCCAAACAGGTTTCCATGAGAATGACTCGTGTGTGGGTTAAAGGATGGGAACCAAGGTTTCATGATCAAATATTTTGACTCGCAGGTCCAGCTTGGAAGCAATGATGTCTTTATCAGCTATTAAAGAGAAAACTATAATGAAAATGCCTTTAGCACATGGATATAAATCTATCTTACCAGTTAAAGATGGAGTCCAATGTTTGGAGATCCACGCGTGAAGAGCAAGAAGGCTGGGCCATAAACCCCCAAATCTACATATCAGAGCATGCTCTTTGTAGTAAACCTCAGATGAAATGACATCTTCCCCAAATGTGATACATGGGGTGATGTCTGCAGGTTTCATGGAGGATTCCTTGCCTTTTAAGACGTCTTTGAAGGAGGTTTCAAGAGACTCGCGCCTAAACCCTTTATCCAGCATTGGAATAACAGGTAGATCACCCTGTTCCAGTTCACCACGAACCTCGTCTTTCCCAGGAACACCCCCAGATGATGAATGAATGTGGCTAGGGTTTGCAGAACCGTCGGCATTGGGAAAGGCGAGGTCGATCCACGACCAAGGAGACGCATTGCTTTCCTGTCCAGGAGCAGAGCCACCACCATGGACGCGATTAGGGTTAGAGGTACGTCTGGTAGTGACCATGGCACAGTCCCGGAATAGTCACGGAATAGTCACGGAACAGCCACGGAACATTCGCAGAATAGGTGTGGAACATTGTTTTCATTTCTACAAGATTTGTTCATTTCAGCAATGTGTGGTTATTTCAGCAAGTTTCTTATAGGTTAGCTTTAATAAGGCTTTGGCCAGAAATCTTAAAGACACTTTAAAACCCCCAAGAAAAATAAAAATAATAAATATCTATAATCAATTACTAGTTCACTAAGATTCTTCTTGTTGCATATAGCTTTAGACACACCCCTGGTTTGAATATGACATCAACCATGAGTTGATTAAATGAAGGGAATAATGACACCCATCAAGAAATTTTTCTTATGTATTCCTATTGTTGACTAGTTACATATTCATACAACCAGATAGTAGTACATTTCCTTATAACCGATCGGTAGCACATATTTTGCTATCGATTGTTAGAATGAATTACGCTACCGGTCGGTACCATCCATACAAATGATACATAAACCTCTTCTATTACCTTCTCAATCCTCCATGTCACCTTTCTGCTACTAACTCTCTTCGGTTGGTGGAAAAAAACATAATATTGGATGGTTACATTTTATATGCTACTCTTGGTTGGTATCATGTGTACATGTTACCAACCGGTAGCATATAAAATGCTACATGTGCTTTTATGCTTCTTCCCCTGCAACCCCACCATTCTCTGTGTCATTACCTATTACTAACCAGGTAATAGATCATAATGTTGTCGATCAATAGCATGAAAAATGCTACTTGCCGGTAGTAACTTTGTTACCCTTTATTATTTATTGTGGTCAGTTCGGCCTCTTACCAATGCAGCTTTCCCATCTCACCATATCTAATCAACCTAATCACAACTCAGTAGAGCTATACATGATTTATTCTACAACCTATGAAACACTTTTGCACTTCATTGGCTACCAATTCCCATACATGTTAGGTTGACCAATTTTCAAGAGGTGTAAAATTTGAAAACAGTTTGAAAACTCACGAGGTAATCTTCCTACTATATTGAAAATATAATTGGAATGGAAGCATCCATTGGGCATGGAGTCATCCGAAAAAATGAAACTGGCCTAATACTTGAAAATTTCACCCACTGAATCAAACTAAAACACTTCCTATACCTAATTACCATATGAAACTATTTGAGTTGGTTATTGAATGTTCCCATCATAAGACCCTTCTTGAAAATAGAAAGTGCAATAGAAACAAAAGTCACAACTATGTACAAACATGGAAGTTATACATGTCCCAAGTGATACATACATAGTGTACACAAGCACTTATATAAAAGGAAACCTAAACTACGAACATAACAATGTGTTACAATCACTTGGAGTAATTTCAAATCTAATATAATATGTACAATGATGTAATAATATAACCTAATGAGAATGCATAAGATAAATCCTATTGACTGGGATTGATAGTGCATCACCACTCAAGTTAGTCATCTCAAAATATTTTACTTCTTTTCAAGCACTAATGGTATATGGAGCACTCCAAATTACATCAAATTGGGATTGTTTCCCTGTTTTGGCTCTATCATCATCTCACTTCAAGACCAAATCACCCAGTTTGAACATCTAAAACCCGGCCTTTTTATCAAACCAATGTTTGGTTGATTTTGTTATGTTGCTCTGAACTGATCATGGAAGAATTCCTTAGTTCTTCAAGCTCTAAAAATTCTTTAATTATGATATCTCTTTGATTTTCTCCTTAAAACTCCAATTATTGGGCCAACTCAAGTGAAGGTAATTCCAATGAAAAGGTGGACTTGATTCTTTTCCATAAACTAGCTTGTGCGGGGGAAGTACCAATTACATTCTTCTTTGTAATTCTTTCACCTAAAGAGTGTGCCTCACCATGGTATGTCATTGTCTTTGATTGACATCCATTATTCTCTTGATAATCCTAATTAGGTTTTTTTAATTAGATTTTGTCATACCATTACTTTGAGGGTAATAGTTAGAAGAAGTCTTCAAATAAACACCAAGTATCAGAGCCCAATCGGAAATCTTAGATCCTAGGAAATCCTTTACATTATCATAAATTATGGTTTGTATGATACCAAACCTTGTGATAATATCATAAATAAAGTCAAGAATGATTGATTCATTTGCTTCCTTTTCATGGCGAGCCTCGGTACACCTGGTAAAATAATATTTAGTTATTAATATCCACTTGTTGCTAGCACTTGATGGAGGGTTGATCATCCAAATAAATTTGAAGCCCCACTAATAAAATGAATGATCTTCCTAAATTGGATGAAGTAGAAGAGATTCCAACCTCTTCTTGTTAGTGAATAAACCACATTCCTTGCATTTTCTAACCCATTTATGATAATCAACAAATAATGTGGCCTAGAAGTAACCTGCCTTTAGAATTTTCATTGTTGTGGATTTGGTTGAAAAATGAACACTAGATAAGCCATTATTAAATTATATTAAAAATTTCTCCACTTTCTCACTTTTAGTACACCTGAGAAAAACTCTATCAACATTTCTTGTATTTAAAATGTCATTGACTAGTGCATAGGGAATGGACAACAACCTTATATGCCTTCTTTTTTATTTTCTTAGACCTAGAGGGTATGCACCAATAGATAGAAAGGCTATTATATCACTCATCCACCATTATCATTTGCTGCATTTCCTTCATCCTACTTAATTTCAACATCATGTAGAATTTCTTCATTCATGAAGGATGTTTCTTTATCATCTTAAGCATCGTGCGAGATGTTCACACAGATCATCTACCCTTTACTAGTTTTTTTCCTTTATATTCAAATCAAACTCCGTTATTTTAGTGACCCATTCATATCTATTCTCATGTATATCTACCCCCATTATAAAATATTTCACACTAAAATGTGAGACCAAAACTTTGATCGACCGTGGATAGCATGCTCTTAAATTTCTTTAGATCCCTCATGATGGAAAATACTTTCTTCTCAATGCGACTATATTTCAATTCATATTCCTTTAGTGTCTAATTGAATAAGAAGGCCACTTGTTGTTCCAAATCTTCATCAATTTGATGTGTCAAGACAACAGAAATACTAGCATCATCTCCATATTCATACAAAATAAAATCCTTGCCATAGTAAGGATTGACAAGTGTAAGAGCCTGAGAAATTTCCTATCTAATTTTGTAAAAATTTTCCTTCCCTTCAACTATCCATTTAAAATTTGAATCTTTCCTTTAGCATCAAATTGATAGGTTTGACTAATCTAGCAAAATAATGGTTAAATCTCCTAACAAAATTAATATTTCCAAGAAATGATTGCAAGTATTTTTAATGAGTTGGCAAAGAGAGAGAAAGGATGGCTGAAATTTTGTCTAGATCAATGGAAATGCCATCCTTTGAAACAATATGTCCCAAAAGATTACCCCTAGGGACAGTAAAGTTACACTTTTTGGGGTTAAGAGACACCCAAAATTCCCTACATCTCTCAAATACCTTCTCCAAGTGGTTGATGTGATCCTTTATTTGCTTTGAGAAGATGGTAATATCATCCAAGTATACAAGGATGAACTCATTAATGTAACCTTTGAAAGAAATATCCATTTCTCTCTAAAATGTGGCACCTGCATTTGACAAACTAAAAGGCATTTTTAATAGGCATAAGTACCCCACTTGGTTATAAATGTATTTTTAAATTCATCTTCTTCTGTGACCTTAATCTACTTAAATACCTTACCACCCATCCAACATTTAACACCTTTCATCCTATGACATATTATAAAATTTTCTCCATGGAAGGTAAAGGGTATTGGTCATTTAGGGAAGCCTTTTTCAAATCCCAAAAATCAACACAAATCCTAATTTCCCCATTCTTCTTTACTGGATGGGACAAGATTTTCCACCCATGTAGAATACTTGATTAGAAAAATTATTTTGGCCTCAATGAGTTTGGATAACTCCTTCCTCGTGATGGAATCTATTCTAGGGTTAATTGACCTTTTTTTCTTCCTTATTGTCTTGATAGTGGGATCAAGATCTATGGAATGTTACACAATATCTAGATGAAATCCCTTTAGATCATCATAATCCCAAGAAAACACATCACTAAATTTTTGACAGAAGGAAACAAAATATTGCTTCTCATTTTCATTACATACATTTCCTAGCAAAATATTTTTTCCTTATGTAATTGTGACTAGTTGATAATCCTCTCTCCTTGGTACAATATTATTTCCATCCCCTTTGAATTCATCATCCAAGCCAAAAAATTTCTCCAAGGTGACCAATCCATTTGGAAATTTTTTTCTCTTCAAATGAATAATTTGGTCACTGGATCTATCTTACAACTCATATTACATTTCACATGAAAATTTAGGCTCATTCTAGGTGAACTGAATAATATACTAATCACTATTAAAGGCCTTCCATCTAGTCTCATTATCTAGAATGGATTACCTGATTATTACCCTAACATGATGTTCATTTCCTTTGCCAAAATCCTCAACAAGTGAGAATTTTGATCTAATGGCTTCCATTTGATCTTCCTCTTTGTTTAATTTCCTTGGCACCACCTGCAAGTTGAGAGCATCAAAGCCCTCCAAGAGGTCCCAAACTATGTGCTTATAATATTTCAGAAACTTATTCTTTATGGCACACTTCCCTCTCACTTGATGAATCACCAATTCCATATCCCCAAAAATATGTAATGTTTTGATCTTCCTCTTTTCAATAATCAATAAGCCATGCACTAGTGCCTCATATTCTGCTACATTATTGGAACATGTAAACTGAAATCTATGAGAGAAGAATAATTTCTCATTCAATGGATAAATGAGAACAAAACCTACCCCAACTCCATTTCTTCTTCTAGAACCATCAAAAGAAATTTTCCACAGTCTCGAAGCTTCATCTTTTTCTTGCTTGATTCGTGTAGGAAAAGAAGATCCTTCTTCAAGAATGTTGTAAGTGCACAAACCTGTTTCAAAGGATTGAAGAGCTTCAGAATAAGGATCAATTTTTTTTACACCTTTCTATAGACACTAAAATTAGGTCACACTCCCCTTTGGTCCCTTGACAAATAAGCACCCTTCAGCACATTCACCTAGCTATGGCTCCCTTCACCCCACTAATATTAATTTAATTAAATTAATTCATTATCCTTGCCATATTTATTATTTAAATATCTTAATTTAGATAATATCCACACATACACCTCACCTAGACACCTCATCAAGCCAACTCACTCGAAGACCTATTCTTAGTAAGTTTCCATAACTAACTAAGACTTACCAAAACCCTAAAAATCAATGCCTACATTCTCTCTAACAACATTCTTCCATGTTTACAAGAGGCTTCCAATCTAATCCATGGGTTAATGACATGAGATTCAAGAAAATCAAGAGGATCTCCCTAGTTTAGTAAACCTAGGAAATCCTGCCTTGATCGACACCGGTTACCCCTAACCATTGCCGGTTAAGCTAGAACCACCATCGGTTACCCTTTTAACCCCAAAACAACCTTATTTTCAAGGTTGGAAAAGATTAGAAAAAGTTGGAAAACATTAGCACATTCTAGAGAGATATCACATCTTCTGAGAGTGAATTTTAGTGAGAACACACATGTAAGGAAGGAGATCAAGCATTTTCTTCTACACAGCCATCCAAAGCACTCACCCCAATGAATGATATGATCTAACCAAGAAAAAGGAATGCACATGCAGCCCATGTAGAATCTCTCCTATGATTGGTGATCACTTATAGCCTTCAACCTCTTACCAACACCTCCATCCCTCATTCACAGGTGTACGGACCAGAATCCAAGTAAGTAAAACATTATACTTCTCTGGTTCATTTCATTTCATCATTATATTATCACCTATTGTTTACCTAGCCACCCATTGACCTCCTTCAACACTCCCCCTCCATATACCCATTAAAACCTTGCTAAATCCTACCCAAGCTACCAAATACCTCATCCCGACCAGACAAAGTCCTTTGTGTAATCACAAAGGAGACCCAAAGCTCATTACTCGTGGCATTCCCGCTTTCCCACAATAATCGCACTTTAGTTACACCCAACCACGGTCAGTCACCCTTAACCGGCATCGGTCTCTGTATTTTCCCATACAGCTCAGAAATGTGACTTATTCACCTAGCTCCATGTCACCCTTATTCACTTGTGACCTACCTAAGACCTTTGTCGGACACAGTAAAGACCCAAAACCTTTTATTTGACCTTTTGATCCTTACTTTAACATAGCCTGTTAGAATAGATCTTTCTTATTGTGTTTTAAGTTAGATACCTAAGTCATTTCAAATTACAATAGGATTTACTTTATTATTTGCATTAAATTATTTAAAATAGTGGACTGAAATCCATATATGAAGTATCACAATTCTCGAATCTAGCATACTGTTGGGTAGTTCACTAAACATATTGTTTAACTCTTTCTAGTGGTCTTGCTTTTCATTACAAGTAGTTCCTCCTAGCCAAAAGGAAGTTCTCACGATTAGCTATGGATTCAGAAGTCATACGCATGCAACAACCCATCAACCAACATTTGAACAAGTATTCCTCTTACTCTCGTTACCCTATCTATTTCGTCAATATTTCAAAGAAACGTCTAAGAATCAAGTGAAACATTTTGGCACGCCCAGTGGGACCCATTTGGGGTTCCTTGCATTTTATTCATTCCTAGGAATTTTTTTGTTTTTGATTCCCTTCTAAAAATCATACACATTAATTTTCTTCCTTGGTAACCCACCTTTTCTTTCTATTTGCTCTAAAGGAAACCTTTCTTTTGGTGTAATTAAAAAGAACCATTTCTTCATGTTTTCTGCATTATAGTGAAAGAGCATCCCTCTTCCTCTTCATATTTTTGTGTCATCCAACTTCACACTTCGATTTGGACTTTAAAATAATTACATTGCATTCTGATTTATCACATTAGCTCACATTAATTGAGGGAAACCTATACATTGGAAGTCATGACCAGCTGATGGTTGAAAAATGAACCGTAGAAAGCACATATCTCTCTCTCGATTCTTACCAAATTGCATAAATTCAAAACAAATACATATTCTTAAACAACATCTTTCAAGAATTTCACAACGATCGCATTAATCGAGGATTCGGAGGTACTCCCCATCTCGCTGCTCTATCGAGTCATACTTCAGAGCGAAGCCTACCCCCACCATAACACACCTGAAACCTCACCTTTTAGATCTCCTTCTTCGTAGGAAGCCATCCTCACCAAAAACTCTATATCACAGTTCATGTGTCAGTCCTTAAATAGTATAAGTGAAATAAACATAATAGAAAAGGCACTCCTAGGATTACATTTTTCTTAGTGTATCTTATTTGCTTGTGTTTTGAGGTGAGAGATCACATTCTTCATTTTTCTTGTTCATCCTTGCACACTCCTCATCATAGTTGGTGTATTCCGGCTTCACCTGAGTGTGCCTGGACCATATTCTCATCATTCTCAAAATTTTGGGTTTGATTCCACATCAAATTTTAATTCACAACCACTATTCTTTCATCATCTGTTTCAATTTCACAGGGACGGTGTCGGTCCAGGATCTGCTATCATTGGTTACCCTCTGACCATCATCGGTTATACCCAACTAGCATCAGTTCTAGGTCCTTTTGTTAACCTACCCAAAAGGACATTTTATTCATCTTCTTCCACTTTTCATAGTCCTTGTCACTGCCATCATTCCCATTAACGTTGTAAAACTCATCAGATTTGGCATACTTTTCAGATTTAACCTTATACCTTGTTTTTCACCCACTGTCCATTTTCTGCGGTGGCCGGCATGGTTACCCCTAAGCGCATCGCTTACCTGTGTCATTTTCCAGTCAACATTTGGTACCGAATACACTTTTTACCATCATTTTCACTTGTTCATGCTACTTTTCTATGTCATTTACAGAGAAGAAATGACTACCCGATCAAGATCTTGGTTCACATGGTGCGACCTAAAACAAGCAAGCACACTCATATTTCACACCATTTGTCAACCACTCCCACCTAGTCCTTCACCACCTTCCATTTTATCACCAACCATGGATCCCATCCAGCTTATCACTATCGCTACCGGGGATGAGGAGTTCACACAACTCCTTGACCAAAACCCTATCGCCTTGTAGTTTCACCCTTCCCACTCATCCACTCAAGATGCCTCAGGTAATTTGATATACGACATGCCCATATCTATCCCCCAGACTCTCGCTCCCACTCCTACATTGGCCCCATTTGGATCTGTGTTTCCCGCATCTACTTTATGCCCAGTCATTTCACAGCTAGGTCTTATACCTGCTATGACTGCTACATCTGCCACCTCTATGGTACCCACCACATCCACCATACCCTCGAAAAATACCCAAAATGCAACCTCATCCACCCCTAATGCCTCACACATACCCGTAGCTACACTACCACCTCCTCCGGTGTCGGTGACCCCTACCCCTTTTCAGAATGTGGTCCTTTCCATTCCACAATCATTTTCCCCATTGCCACTAGGGTTACCATGACCCTTCCACCTCCATATACATACTATCAAAATGCCTCTCATTTCATCTATTATTGACTTGGTCACGTACTCCCTATTTCACTACCTCCTTCTCAATCAACCTACATGGAAGCACCATACATTGGAGTACCACCCCATTATATGCCCAAAACCAACCCTCTCATGCTATAGGATGCCCCCAATCATTGCAACCTAACAACGATTTAATCAAATTAATGTTGTACAAGATGTAAACATTTGAGGCATCGATTTCTGGCTCCCACAACACTCTCACCTACGACAAGATTTGTAACAAACCCATCCACCCATCCATTCTTATTCATCCATACCCCATGCATTGGGAGATTCCTAAATTCAATCATTTCAATAGCAAGGAAGACACACGGAACATTTTCGGATGTTCAAAGATGGGTGTTATATGATCGCTCACGATGATGCGTTGCTCTTGAGAACCTTTCCCATGTCCCTCACTAGAATCGCATTAGATTGGTATAGTGGGTTACCTAGACACTCTATACTCTCATTCAATCAAGTAGCCCAAGCCTTCTTGGATCATTTCTCTATCAATATCATCAAGAAAGTTACTATGACTGACCTATACTCCACGCGTCAGTATGAAGATGAATTTATCGTAGATTTTTTCACTTGCTAGCGTATCTTGATCAACCAACTCACCTTCCAACCGCCGCAAACATAACTCATCGAGCTCTTCACATGGGCTTGTGCTAAGCATATCTCACCGACCTTGCATGTCCAAACCTTCTAAACATTCAATGAATCATTCACTATGGCACAAAAGTTAGAGATTTGGGCCATCAAAGAGAAGAAAATCCAATTATGTAATAAGAATTCGGCATTCAAGTCGAATGATACCTCTTCTTCTTCCAAACCACAAAATAATTATTCAAAAGCTAAGGGCACCACTAACGCAGTGGTACTCAAAGCCATCCCGGCTCATCTGTCAAATTAGGCTACCCCCTCATCTAATCTCTCACCTATCCAAACATTTCACTTTAGATGAAAATAGCAGAAATACACCCCAATTGGGGAACCTTACTCTTCTGTCTTAGAAAAGCTCATCAAATCTGGAGCCATTACCCTTCCACCTATAAAACTACACACTTTGGTTTTGACCTTGCTCATCCCATGCCCACATGGTATAAATAACATGACTTCCTGTAACTATCATCGAGTAAAGGGTCATAGTGATGGAAATTATATCACTTTTAAAAACATTGTCCAAGAAATGCTCAAGAAAGGTGAGTTAACCATGGATAATCCTAACGCACCTTCCAATTAAAACCTACACATCTTCAAGAAACCATTTCCCAACCATTCCCTTTGTGTGATCAAACCGGTGAGACCTCAACTCATGATACCCATACTTGTGAGGTTCACATTATCTTTAATGACGTATCTATCACCTCCTAATTACCCCATATTCCTTCTATAGAGGAGATTCTAGCCCGAAGTCCTCATTATGCATCGGAATCAACCTCCTCTATTCCTTCACCCATAGAGTAACACCTTTCACCTCCTTCCTCACCTATGGAGCAACCTTTCACTAACATCAAGACCATTTCACCTTTGGCTTCTCCACTTGGAGAACCTTTACCTAGTACTTCTTCAGTCCATGGAGGATACTTATTTACCTCCTTCACCCACAGAGGAGCTTCCATCATCTCCTCCACCTATAGAGGAGCACCCATCATCTCCTCCACCCATCACAGACCCAGTTGAGATACCTTTGCCTCTTGGTGAGCATTCTCCATCAACTACCCAAAATCCTGTAGACCTACTTTCATCTCTCTTACCCATGGAAGCTGAAGCTAGCCAATTTCCCATCTCTAAGACACAAAGAAAACTCAAGAAAACAACTTCACCATAGCTAATTCGAATACAATTCCTTTAATAGTCATTTTTCTGGCATTTGATGGAAAAATACTATTTTTAAATCAATTGAATAAATTAACTTCCCAAAAACACTCTAAACCCTCCCTAGATCAATTCTCCATGTCTTTTTGACATGTTGAGTGAAGGAGGGAACCAAATTTAATCAAATTGAAAAGTTGAAAATTGCCAGTTTGACAATTAAGAGCCTACGAATGATTTTCCAAAATTGACCCTCTAAATTTCATTAAAAAGTAAATTTTATGGTTGTTGTGCAAAGAGGACATCGAGAGATTTCTGAAAATTCATTGTTTGGCCAAAACTGAACTTTCTAGCTCAAGTTATGGCCATTTGAAGTTTTACTTCAATTTGGGATTCAAAAATTAAAATAAATCTAACTGTTAACTTTAATTTTTGACTTTGGAAAAAATTCCACAAAAAACTTTGTGGCCCCGCCATCCCTCAACCAATTGGGACCTGCCACGTGGCACATCGGAGGGGTGGACAAAAATTTTAAACTTACCTTTTTTTTAAATTTAACCCTAGGAAAAAATTTCCACTTTTCCCTGCATCCCTACTAACTCGCAGCCAATCACGTGCTAACACATGGCACGATGAAGGGGAGGACCCCTTTTGAACTTACCCCTTTAAGTTTTGGACTTCGGAAAATTTTCAAGTTTTTCACGCATCCCCGCCAACCCGCGATCAATCCCACGCTGACACTGGCTTGATGGATGCGTGGGAAAATTTTGAAAACTTAACTTATAATTATTCTTTTGGAAAAATGTTACTTTTGACTCTGCGGCCTCGCAACCCTTCTTGGCTTAGAAAATTTTATTTTGTAGATGTATTGGCCCATGCGGTCTTTTCAAGTTTGAAACCATTTTGGCTCAACCCCTTGGATTTCTCTGCCACCCTATCACCTCGCACCCAATAGGGGTTCGACACATGGCACCCTTTCTGCCTTTGGCAAGACATGCGTGAAATTTCTCCCTTGAGCTTTTAATCTCAAAATCCCAAATCTTCTGCCACTCCCACCCGTCTGTTTTCCCTACGCCAATCCTTGAGCGACATGTGGCATTTCCGGTGTCGGCGTGGGCATGGACCAATTTGGTCCCCATGCATTTTGTGGTAGAAGAGACTTAATGTCGTAACCCACTCCATCGGCTGTCATCCCTCCCCCTAATCTGGGAGTGACACACATCTCCCCATTTGGCTCATGGGTGCGTAAATACATTTTGCGCTTTTGAACCCAAAAAAAAAAAAATGCGCCAAGTTCATCCCCACTCTGCTGACCCGTGCAGGGAAAAAATTTTCCTCCTAGACCCGCGAACTATTCTTGTGAAAATTTATCCCCTAAAGTCCATCGCCCATAACTTGGAAATTATAGGGAGTTAGGAAGAATTATTTATATCACCGGAAAGGCAAGAAAATTTCCTATCAAGTGAAAATGGTTTACGAAGTTTTGGAAGCATTAAGTATGAGAAAAATTCAACTAAAACATGTAATCCTAAAATTTGAACCTTGTAAACTTGTTATTAGTTAATGAAGGGAACATACATTGTGGTACATTGATCTTGTCCCGAACTTGTTAGTGAAAACTAATGTCCTGCAACCCGGTTGTAGACACTTCAAACAAAAAAAAATCCCATAATTTTCTAGCTAACCCTAGGTTTCTTTCTTAGGTCTCAAGTGGTTGTTTAAACGGGCACTACAATTTGGTATCAGATCAGTGGTTTAAAGGCTTGAACCATTGGGCACACTAGAAAACTTGAGACAAGAAAACTTAAACCTAGTACACTTGTAAATCTAGAAAACAACTTAGCTACAATGTTTATATTTTAGTAAACATGGAAGTTGTATAAACTTAGCAAAATCAATTGACTCTTACTTTGTTCTGCAGGCAAGAGGTGCGGACGGAGTGAGAGGAACCTTCACAGACTCGGACTCACCACCACCACCACCATCGATTAGTGTGTGGCAGCCATTCTACCTCGATTCTACATACCCTTCGGGATGTCAATGTCTCTCTATGTAGAGGATTAGGAGGAAGATATGTAGCTAGTCATGATAGAGCCCTTATATGTAGGTCAAGTATCTCCTTGACTTAGCGAGGAGCATATAGGAGAGAACTCGCCATGCGAGTTATTCGGAGCAGAGTCACCACCTAGGAGGCGGGTGACATAGTTCCGGAGCATGCATAGAGAGCGGACTCGAAGCCCTAGGCTTAGGGATGATCATCTTGAGAGATCTAGAGGCCGACAGGACCATAGCCACGAGGTCACATTAGGGAGATCCTGAAGATTTGGCCCTCACATTACTCGAGTGATACAGGTGGATCTCGGAAGAGGCTGGCTAGTGAGCTTGAGTGGTTGCTTCAAGCTTTGTCTTTGTTACGGCAACATGAAATCTCATGTTTTGATCTATCTACCGAGGGATGGAGCAGGAGTGTGGTGGAGGACAGGAGGAGAAAAAGCTCCATGTAGATTCGAGACAAAGTGACCTAAGATCTATTCGAGGAGAGATTAAGAAGCAAGTATTTATCATGGAGGTTCATCTAGCAAAGGATTGACAAGTTCCATGACCTCGCGACTTCTCTTTTAGTAACAGTATGAGAGTAGATTTCTAGATCTACTCCAGTATGTAGAGTATATACAGGATGAGCAGGTGCAGATTCATAGGTTCATCTATGGCCTCAATTTGGATATCAGAGGTGTAGTGCAGATCCACTATCTACAGACATTAGCAAAGGCCGTCGAGAAGGCCTATATTACATTGGAGACTCAGGGTAAGACCCAACAAGCTAGAGACCGAGTCCGGACCCACATTTAGTAGATGTCAGACGGTAGATCAAGGGGGTCAGTACCTCTTCCTCATGGTGGCCATAGTACAAAGACAATCATTATTTAGGCCACGATAGCAGCAGCAATCTCACCCACCCCATAGACCTCCACAGAGAGTTGATGCATAGAGAGGTCAAAGTATGGGGCCTCCTCCTAGGGGTCCCATCAAGACATAGGGTGGACATAGAGATCAATCAACGGGAGCTCACTAGTAGAGACCTCAATAAACCATGGTTAGATCATTGGATCCATGCCACAAACTTCCAGGGCACCTTTAGAGGTGCTACTCGTTGGAGAGGATTGAGTGGTTGCTTTGAATGTGGAGTTGCGGGAAATTTTTGGAGAGATTGCCCTCATAAACCTAACAAGGGTAAGGCACAGATTTCAAAGCTGACTATTGGTGACATGGGATGCATCCATAGGATTTATGCAGTGGTTGAGAACCACCAGGTAGAGCATCAAAGCATAGTCATTGAGACCTCAGGTAGCATTGATGGTATTCCTACCTTTATATTGTTTGACTCAGGTTCTTATGATTCTTTTATCGCACCATCTTTAGTAAAGTGATGCAGGATGGTGGCTTGTTAGGTAGGGTCATTGTTGGGATGTTGAGATGGCTTTAAGAGCTAATATCTTTATAGACTCCTTGGTTAAGGAGTGTGTTGTAGATTTGGGACCTTTCACCACTACCTCAGATCTTCGTATTCTTCCTTTGGGCTTGTATGGAGTCATTTTAGGTATGGATTGGTTATCTGCACATAGGGCCAAGATGGATTGTTATCACAAGACTATAGCTTGTGTAGATGATTTGGGAGTTGAGTCGGTGATCTCGGGGGTCAGGAGACCCATTTCTATTCACACCATCTCCACTATGCAGCTTAAGTGGTCTGTGCGATGGGGTTGTCGGATGTTTTACGTTATAGTCGGTGATGATTAGAGGATGTGTCTAGGGGACCATTGCTAGATGACCATCCCATCTTAAGAGAGTTTTCTGATGTCTTTCTAGGGGAGCTACCAGGGTTACCACCCCCACGTGAGATTTATTTTCATATAAACCTATTTTCCGAGCAGAGCCTATCTCACAAGCACCTTATCGAATGACCACTCCAAAGCTCTGTGAGCTCAAGTTCAACTTGAGGGCCTTTTGAAGAAGAGATTTATCCATCCTAGTGTATCCCCTTGGGGTGCATTGGTGATCTTTGTGAAGAAGAAGGATGAATCCTTATAGTTTTGTATTGATTACCGCTTGAGTTGAACAAGGTAATGATTAAGAATCATTATCCTCTTCCTCGCATTGATGACTTATTTGATCGGATGATGAGGGAGCCACGGTGTTCTCTAAGATTGATCTCAAGTAAGGGTACCATCAGTTGAGGATTTCAAAGGTGGACATTCATAAGACCGCCTTCCACATGAGATATGGGCACTATGAGTTCACAATGGTGCCTTTTGGTTTGATGAATGCCCTTGTAGTGTTTATGAGTTTGATGAATGGTGTATTCAGCACCTTCTTAGACCTCTTCATGCTCATCTTCCTTGATGACATTTTGTATTACTCACATACACATGAGGAGCACGAGGCACACCTTCACCGGGTTCTTCAAGATATCTTCATGAGCAACAACTTTACTTTACGGGAACTTAGAGAAGTGTGATTTCTTTCGAGATAAGGTTGCAGTATTTGGGCCATATCATTTCTATGGAAGGTATCATAGTCAATCCTTCCAAGATTAGAGCCATTATGGATTGGCCATCACCCACTACATTGATCGAGGTGCACAACTTTATGGGATTAACAGGATACTACCAAATATTTTTCCAGGACTTCTCTTAGATTGCACACTTCTATCACTTCCCTTTAGAGGAAAGGGAAGAAATTTGTTTAGTCGGATAGATGTGAGAAGGCCTTGAGACAAAGGAGTGCCTCACTACAACACCCATTCTTGCGGTTGGAACCACAGGGGTGAGTTATTTGTTTGCATAGATGCTTCGTTAGCAGGCTTATAGGTGTGTTGATGCACGATGGAAGGGTTGTAGCTTTTGAGTCTTGCAAACTCAAGGATCATGAGCTTAGTTATTTGACCCATGATCTTGAGCTTGTGGCGATTATGCATGATTTAGTTAGATGGAGACACTTTATCCTTGGATGGAGATTCACACTTAGGGTTGATCATTTCAGTCTTCATCACCTCTTCACATAGCCCAATCTCAAAGCTCGACAGTGGCGTTTGATGGAGTTACTTTGTGAGTACGACATGGAGATAAAGCATGTGAAGGGGAAGGAGAATGTGGTAGTAGACACTATCAGCAGATGGAGACATGTGGTTATGGCCACTATAGTGAGCACAAATTTGTGGAGCAGGATTCTTCGATGCTTCCTCGGCACTTCTACATTGCAATATGAGTAGAGATCGAGTCACACGGACACCTTGAGGGGAATTTTGATGGTTTTTCCTTAGAGGAAGATGGTCTTCTCAGGCACATAGGCTGTATATGTTTCCAGAGATGGAGGCTTAAGGAAAGACATCCTTATAGAGGCACATCGTTCACCCTATTCAGCCCATCCCAGGGTGAAGAAGATTCACGCTACCTTGAGACAGTTATACCACTGGAGAGGATGTCACGAGACATGGCTCAATTTGTGTCATGGTGTTTAGGGTGCCAAATGGTTAAGGCCAATCATTAGGATCCAATAGGTCTTATTTATCCTCATGCCATACCAAAATGGAAGTGGGACACCATTTCCATGGATATCATTTTTGGGCTACCGATGTCAAGATATCACCATGATGCCATTATGGTCACGGTTGATAAATTGACAAAAGTGGCTCACTTTTCTCCGATGAAGACCACTTATACATCCAAAGCATGACACGAGTATATTTGGATGAGATTTTCGTGAGTTGCATGGGATTTCGTGAAATTCATTTATGACTGTGGTCCTTTGTACACTTCTCATTTCTGACTACCATGCAGTATGTCCTCGAGATGAGGATTAATTTCAGCACAACATATCACCCTAAGACAAATGGACAGACTGAGCGAGTGAATCATATTTTAGAGGATATGCTCAGGATGTATGTGATGGATCAGCAGTCTAAGTGGGAGGAGTACTTGTACTTAGTGGAGTTTTCCTACAATAACATTTTTTAGAGTTCCATAGGCATGGCTCCTTTTCAGGCTCTGTATGGTAGAGAGTGTAGGACACCTCTTAGTTGGGACAGGTTAGAGGACAGAGTATCTCTTGGACCAGCTCTTTTGTAGGACATGGAGCAGTAGGTAGTGTTGATCAAGTAGAGATTGCAGGAGGCGCAGGACAGGTAGAAGAAGTATGTGGATTAGCATAGGATTGACCGTAGCTTTGATGTGGTCATGAAGTTATTCTTTTGTGTCGACCACACAAGAGCCCTATCTATTATGGAAAAGGTTCTAAGTTAGCTCCTATATTTTTGGTCCTTTTGAGATCTTAGAGCATATTGGCCCTTTAGCCTACCATCTAGCATTGCTACCTAGCTTGTCCCGCGTACATGATGTGTTTCATGTTTCAATTCTTAGGAGATATATTGTAGATCCATCTCATGTATTGATTGGACATAATTGTAGGTGCGGGATCGGGATAGGTTATGGTGGAGCTTTGTTTGTATCATAGATCATAGGACACTAGGCCTTCAAGGTAGAGAGATTGATCGGTATGAGTGCGGTGGGGACAGAGATACAACGAGACTGTAGCCACTTGGGAGGATGCCACGAGTATTACAAGTACAGTTTCCACATTTTTTCCAAGGTGACTTCCAAGAGGAAGTCAAGTCTAAGAGGAGGGGATGTAGTGCCCACTTCCCTTTAACACTTTTAGATACTGATCTTGATATTGTTGATCTTATTATGGACACTATTATGTTTTGTTTTAGTATGATGGTTAGATGTTAGATCAGGGATTATTATTGATCTGGATTCAGTTATTATGCATGATGATTATTAGAGACATTTTTATATGTGGATGATGATATATTGTTTGACATGGACATATTATAGATGTTGATTTGGACATGTGATATTGGATATTGTGAATAGAACTAACATGAGAATTAATTGATGATGATATAGTTGATTAATTAAACTGAAAATGATAATGTTGATTTCTTGATGTTGTTGTGATTTATATGAATAGATGGCTTTGTTAGTATATTTATATCAGTTTGGATGTTCTGATATGGCCACGAGGCTGAAGAAGGTATTTGTGTTTTGTAGGTTAAAATATCACAACAATGTCAGGGGACTGGAGACTAACCATATTGGAATTCTAGGTGAATGCAACAAGGTCACCATGGCAACTTGTTTTGTGTGTGTGTGTGGTATTGAGTTAGGGATTTCCCATGGGGGGATTTCCATTATATGTGACCATGGGTTTGTGTAATTTATTAATGTGGTTTCTTTATTAATGTTGCATGTATTTATTTTGTGATGTGTTACCCCTTTCATTAATTATTTTATGTTGTGTTAATGTTGTAAATAATCATGTGTTAAAATAAATAAATCAATATGTCATAGGAATGTAATAAATAAAGTTGTTACTCTTAAATGTAATATTGTAAGAGTGTGTAAGAAAGGTTGTAAGAGTGTGTAAGAAAGGTTGTAAGAATGTGTAAGAAATATGTAAGATAGATTTGGAGTGTGAAACACTTCATCCTCTTGGGAAATTCGAATTTGTCCTTGGAGGCTATATTTGGAAGCTTGTGGGACAAGTTAAACTTGTCCCACACCTCTTAAAATTATTCACCAACCATACCTATGGTTTGGAGGTTAAATTTAGGCCTTTTTAATGCATTTTGAAATGACTAATTGTAATTTTTAATTGCACTTCTCTTACATGTTTTAAATTCAGTCCTTTTGGGGTATGGGTTATTTTGGAGTGTGTAAGTTAATTTGTCATTTTATTTATTATGTTTAGGTGAATGATTTTGAATTTTTTGGGGGTTGAGGAAGAGTGATGTGGCATCCCACATGGATCCACATCATCCCCTTCTCTTCCCTCTCCTTTAAAATTCAAACTCCTTTCTTGTTAGTGGTTGTTGAAACTTTGCTTATTCCTCTTGGGGGTGAATTTTCTTGTTGTTTTGGAGCCTTTCTTGTGAAAGGAGTTTGGAGTCATTTGCATGCTAGTGTGTTGCTGATTTTGGACTGCATTTTGGCTTAGGAAGCTTATTGATCTTGGAACAAACTCCATTATGGAGAGGTAGGAACTTGAGCCCTTTTAAAATGCTTTCTTTCTCTTGTATGCATGTAGGAAATGGTGATTGTTGTTATGTGTGTGTTGGCTGGTTGGGTAGATTGCTTAAGATATGGTGTAGGAGAAGGCTATGGGAATTTAAAATGAGGGGGCATAAGGGAATACCAATGGCACAAATTTTATTGTGGAGGGAGTTTGGGATTGGGATCCACCATGGAAAATAAATAGCTTGCATTTCTTACTCTTGGGGGCATAATGGAGAAACTTTGGGGGCATAAGGAGGGGTTGGGAGGCATAAGGTTTATGGGATATGATATTGATATTGGCGGTATGATTATTGGTGGATGCCCAATTCCCAATTGGGAGGCATAAGTGGCTTCCCCATAGATCCTTTCTCTTGTTGGCTTTTTTGGAAGAAGCCTCAATTTTTTTGCATATATATAATGTAGTGGTGAACCTACATTCTTCTTGAACTGTGTTGTTTAAATGTGAAAATGTTGCTTGTATGTTTTGTGGAAGCCTTGTTGCCATGAGTTGAATCTCATCTCTTATTTCAATATGGTTGGGGCTCGGGGCCAATGAGGAAGGATGGCTTCTCCCTTCTCATTGGATGTCTTGGTTGGATGGAGAGTGTTGCCTTTCCCCTTCCTTGTTGTGATCAAGATGAAAAGATGAAGAAATGGAGCATGTTGCTGTTTTGAAGCCAAGAAATGTGCAGTTTGATAGTCCCTTCTTGTGAGCAAGTTCATTGTAATCCTTCCCACTTTGGAGTGGATGAATTTTTTAGAAAATTTGTAATGTGAAGATATTTGTATTGACAATGGAAGTCTGAAATTGGAATGTGAAATATAAAAGAGTTATATGCTACTCTCTATTTTTGAAAAAAATGTTGTATATTTTGTAAGATACATTTTGTATTTAGAAATCAAATGGAAAGGAGAAAATGTAAAGTTTTATTGGAAATGAATAAAGGATTGCATTATTTCTCATAATTATATTGTGTATTAGATTTGAATAGTTTGTTAAAGAATGAGATTTCTGTTTGAAAAGGAAGAATGCCTGTGAAGAAAAGACAATGTTGTATTCATTTTAAAATGTATATTAGAATTGAAATCAGAACTACAATTTAACTTGGAATTGAATGGTTGATTTAAACAAGCAAATGTATTAGACTAGTTTAGAAACTATATACACATTTAAATGATAAAATTGATATTTAGATTTAGAAGAAACAGATCTATGCTATAAATGTTATACTGGCAATTAGTTTTAATAAAAATGTACAGTTCAGACCTGCACTTAATAATCAACTAAAAATGTTATGGATTAGCATGCTAAGACACTAAGGAATTCAATTTGACAAAGAAAACTCAAGAAAACAACTTCACCATAGCTAATTCGAATACAATTCCTTTAACAGTCGTTTTTCTGTCATTTGATGGAAAAATAATATTTTTAAATCAATTGAATAAATTAACTTCCCAAAAACACTCTAAACCCTCCCTAGATCAATTCTCCATGTCTTTTTGACATGTTGAGTGAAGGAGGGAACCGAATTTAATCAAATTGAAAAGTTGAAAATTGCCAGTTTGACAATTAAGAGCCTGCAGATCGATTTTCCAAAATTTACCCTCTAAATTTCATCAAAAATTAAATTTTATAGTTTTTTTGTAAAGAGAACATTGATAGATTTCTGAAAAGTCCTCGTTTTCCCAAAACCGAGCTTTCTAGCTCAAGTTATGGCCATTTGAAGTTTTACTTCAATTTGGCATTCAAAAATTAAAATAAATCTAACTGTTAACTTTAATTTTTGACTTTGGAAAAATTTCCACAAAAATTTTGTAGACCCACCATCCCTCAACCAATTAGGACCTTCCATGTGGCACATTGGAGGGGTGGACCAAAATTTTAAACTTACCTGTTTTGAAAATTTTCCCACTTTTCCCCACATCCCCCCCCCGCCCAGACCAATCACGTCTTTGACACATGGCACGGTGGAGGGGAGGACCCCTTTTGAACTTAAACCCTTTAAGTTTTGGACTTCGAAAAAAATTTCAAGTTTTTCACACATCCCCGCCAACCCACGACCAATCCCACGCTAACACATGGCTCGATGGATGCGCGGGAGAATTTTGAAAACTTAACTTATAATTCTTCTTTTGGAAAAATTTTCCTTTTGACTCCAGCGGCCCCGCAACCCCACCTAGCTTAGAAAATATCATTTCACAGATGAGAAGGCCCAGATGATATTTTCAGGTTTGAAACCCTTTTGGCTCAATCCCTTGGATTTCTCTTCCGCCCCATCACCCGCACCTAATAGGGTTGTGACACGTGGCACCCTTTCTGCCTTCGGAGGAGGCATGTGTGAAATTTCTCCCTTGAGCTTTTAATCTCAAAATCCCAAATATTCCACCACTCTCGCCCATCCATTTTCCCCACGCCAATCCCTGAGTGACACGTGGAATTTCCAGTGTCGGCGTGGGCATGGACCAATTTGGTCCCCGTGCATTTTGTGGCAAAAGAGACTTAAAGTCTCAACCCGCTCCGTCGGCCCGCCATCCCTCCCGACCAATCCGGGAGTGACACGTGTCTCCCCACTGGGCTCACGGGTGCACAAATACATTTTTCACTTTTTGCACCCAAAAGGAAAAAAACATGCCAAGTTCCTCCCCACTCTGCCACTGACCCGTGCAAGGGGAAAATTTTCCTCCCTAGACCCATGCAGACTATTCTTGGGAAAATTTCTCCCCTAAAGTCCATCGGCCCATAACTTGGAAATTATAGGGAGTTAGGAGGACTTCTTTATATCACCGGAAAGGTGAGAAAATTTCCTATCTGATGGAAATGGTTTAGGGAAATTTTGGAAGTGTTAAGTATGAGAAAAATCCTATTGAAACTCTGAGGCTGCTAGAGAGCAGGCATGGGGGTAAATTACTCCCTGAATCTAACTAAAACATTTAACCCTAAAATTTGAACCTTGTGAACTTGTTATTAGTTAATGAAGGGAACATATGTTGTGGTACATTGGTCTTGTTCGAACTCATCAAGAAAACTAATGTCTTGCAACCTAGTTGTATACACTTCAAACAAAAAAATCCCATAAGTTTGTAGCTAACCCTAGGTTTCTATCTTAGGTCTCAAGTGGTTGTTTAAACGGGCACTACATCAACTCCACCCATAGACATTCCATTCTCATGTTTGTTCAATCACTTAGATTATGTGGATAGGGCTTTACTATGGGGGCACCTTTTGCTTCCTATCTCAACATAGATGCAGAGGTCACTTGTTGATACCTCCACTATCTACCCAAAAATATTTCAACCAATCAAACCAAACACAACCACTTCTATGAAAACTCCTTCCACGAAACCTTTCATAGCTCAAACCACACCCTTACCCATAACCCAACCTATATCTAAACCCAAACCCACACCTATGGCATCTTCCTCGACTAAACCTATTACCACTTTAGGGGTCACCCCGACCACTAGCCTTACTCATCCACCTATCAAACTAGATTTAGCTACATCCTCCAAAGTCAACACCACACCTACTCCGACACCCAAACATAAGCACCAAACCCATAGAACTCATACCCCAGCTGCACCAATCACACTAACACCTGTCCCGTCTATCTTAGGACCTCAACTTCCCAACATGGTCAAGAAACCTCCACCCATCAATAAATCAAAAACACAATAGCCCATTCCTTCCTCACAAACCTCTAATGTACCCAGGCGACCCGACATGACTTACACCCACACCCACAACATCTTTACCACCCATACCTCCAATACCTTCAGCAATTCCTTCACTACCCACTACACTTCAATCTCTATCCCTTACACCTCCTACATGACCCACATCCTCTACCTTCATAGCACCTCCATTATCCCCGTGGGTAACTCATCCTCTTCCCCCATCTGCCTTTCCTTCTAGACCTTGTACACCCATATCACCTTTACCCAAGAAGGTGCAACCCAAAGACAAAAATCTGCTACCCCATAACAAGGTAGTCAAAACAACCACACACCCTCTTGCCAGTTCATCCACCATACCCCTATCAAAAAGACATGACCGACACCCAAACCCACACCAACACCTAAAACCATAGCTTGATCCGCTCCTCCTCTTCTAAATACTATTCCTCAAAAATCAACCGCACCTAACGTTCACTTCCCATTGTGATCCACTAGCAGGGTCTTATGCCAAAATTTTAACCAACCTCCTTGAGACTTCTATCATCACATTACCACCACTTAGACCTTATGATCCTCTCAAACCCAAGCCAAAATGGTTTGATGATACTAAAATTTGTGCCTACCATCGTGTGCCGTGTACAATGTGGAAAGCTGCAGGCCTTGAAAACTTTCCTTATCCAATTGTGTCCTCTAGAAGTCAACTTTAACAATGATGACCTTCTCGATAAGAACCCTACTTCACCGACACACATTCCCACACTTCCCACTCAACAACCAATACCTCCACCCTCACAGCTCCTAGAGCCACCCCCAAGATTTGAAATTAAGATGGTTTACATTAGAGAACTTGCCACAACATCACCTAAATTTCATTGTGCTCAGCTCACTTCACAAGGCTTTTCTCCTCCAAAGATTTTTTCCTATCATATCATTATACCACTCATCCTACACCTTCTCCATTTCATGCTTCCCCTCAAATCAACATGATACATGTCACCTTTGCACGTGCTTAAAAGGATAAGGGCGAATAAAAGGAACCGACCAACCAAAATCCTCATCACTGACAATGGAAAACAATTCAAAAATAAAACATTGCAAAAACTTTACGACGCCTTTGGCATTCATCTTAGTTTCTCATCACCTTATTACCCACAAACCAACCACCAAGCTGAATCCACTAACAAAACCCTCAACAAAATTCTTATGAAAGTGGTTAATGATACTGGGAAGGATTGTCATACGCACATTCCTTTTCCTTGTGGGCATACCACCTTTGGTATTCACACTTCCACTATAGCCACAACATTTTCTCACGGTCTCATGGCAGGCATTCCTACCTCTCAAATTCTAGATTCCCTCACTCCACATTTCTCTCCATGACATACTCAATGATGATGACTTCCATCGGGACCATTTAACACAGCCATAGTTATTAGATGAGTGTCATCTTAACACTCTAGATCACCTTCAAGTTTACCAAAAACGTATCAAATGTCCCTATGAAAAATGTGTCCATGCACGAACCTTCCAAGTTGGTGACCTTGTCCGGAAATAAAATCAACATGTAACTAAATCATAAATTAGCAAACGGGAAAATTTTCTCCTAATTGTCTTAGACCATACATCGTGACTCATACCTATGGATTAGGTGCTTATCATTTATCTTCACTCGATGGTAAACTGAACTCTAAGCCCCTTAACACCTTACATCTTTGACCATTCTATTTTTGACTTGTAGTCCTACCTAACCTTTTGTCTCTTTCCATGCTCGTCCCTTTAGCATTATTCACTTCATACACCTTACTAATGATTAAAAATAATCATGTGAGTACCCGTCACTTGTTATCTTCTCTTGAATATATGTACCATGGTGTTTGCACATAGCATGATTCTCATGCATACTTTTCATCTACCTTTAGATGAGATCCCATGGTCGTTTCATCTTGCCTTTTGCATGAAAGTCCTATCCTTCACCTTGGTCTTGTCCATGACTTCAAATCCCTCACATGAGATATAACTCCTTGAGTCAAAATTCTAATCAAAATATGACTCCCTCAAAAAGACATGTTCCTCTCAACAATTACTACTATAAATAGACTGCTCCCTTATAGGACAGCTATGTAAAGCTCTTTAAAAAAATGAAAGCAACCGAAGCTTCCTGCATCGATCAGCTTCATGAAGACCTCAAGGAGTTAAATTTTCTTCATCCCATATAGACTTCCCACATTGATCAATCTATCTCAACTATAAGTCAAAACAATAAACCTTTTAGTCATGGACTTGCCCATTGTGACCTAGGTTCTCTTGCATGAAGCGCATGCTACCTATGCCATATAGAAATTAAGTACCTTTCACCCTTCTTACCATTCCCACTCCAATTTCCCTCTTGCCTCAAGGGACTTCTTGGAACTTAGACATATGGTGACCATGTGACTACTTTTAACCATAGAACAATCAATCATACAATGTCTTTAGGGTCTTACGTTCATCACCTCCTCCAAGTATGATCTACTCGGTATGATCCTACCCAATCAAGTGGCTTTATTGCCACTTCTTATCTTTTTTCTTGTCTTTGTTTATGTTTTGATTACCTTATACAGGACTTGGTCCTTGATGCTTACCTTTGGGGTAATATTCTTCTTTCACCACAATTGACCCCACCTACATCACTTTACCTATAATCCAACCACACCTAATAGATCTACAACCCACACCATGCCTAAAACCTACTAACTCATTTTCATACCTCCTCATATTCTTCCCTAGCTCATGGGAGAACTACATCGGCCTAAGGTCCCTTTTCACCGGGACTATGTAAGCAAAACTTGAGGGTATGGGGCCCTTAGAGGTTAGCTCGGACATTCTCTACCCTAACTAGTTCATCTTCCATGTTCCTCACATTACATCACACCTCACTTAGTTTCCCTTTTTATACCCAAAATTGGAAATTAAACCACATACATTTATTACGCCTACCATTTCTCTATCATCACTATGCATAGATTATACCACATCTCACATATGACCCATATTATCATTCATTGCATAAAATAATGAATCACAACTTCACCTACTTTCTAACTCAACCATACCTATAACTTTGACTCGATCCATGCCTAACAAACCTAACTCAATCCATACCTAAACCAACTTGACTCAACCATGCCTAACAAACCTGACTCAACCATGCCTATGACCTGACTCGATCCATGCCTAACAAACCTGAATCAACCATGCCTATGACCTAACTTGATCCATGCCTAAACCAACCTAATTCCATCATGCCTAACTCACCTAATTTCTATCCATATCAAAACAACAAATCAAAAATCTCATCACCACATCAACAAATCAAAAAAATATCATGTATCTCATCATATAAATAAATATGTATCTCAATAAAATATACATGGCTATCTCCTCATGTCCATCATCTCAAAATTTTCGGCACACAGGATAATACATAATACAAAATGTCATCGGCACACAAGATGGTCTCATATATACAATAATATAATGAATCAATAAAAATCTCTTGGCATGCAAGCTGGTATATGCTCGAAATATACAAAACCTCTCATACATCCTCACTGTCTTCGACATGTAGGCCAGTATGTGATAAAAAATATAACTATCTCTTAGTACGCAGGCTGATATATATCAGAAAAATATTATCATACATTGAAAACTAGGTGCCACATATCAAGCATCTTGGCAGATGTCCTCCATCTTTGTGTCACCTATACCCTCGACGTCCTGGGTCCCTATTGGTGCCTCAATTGGAGCTGATATCCATGCACTAGTAGCCTCTACCTGATCTGGCCTCGGAGTTCGTTGACCCCCTCTTCTCTCCACACTGTGAGTGTGGGATCTCATCCTCCCACTAGACACCTATTGTGCCCTATACTCGGCATAGGATATGAATTCTATCTCAGCTACCATTAGCTAGTCCTGGTAGTATCTAGCCTCACCTAGGGAATCCCATAACTTGGATATAGGCATGGTCAGTGGTGGTCCCATAGGTCTCGGCCCCTATGCCTGTCGTGCGGGACCTTTCCCTGCTCTAGCTGTGAACTGGGACCCGGTCCCGGTGCCTATGGTGGTGCCCCCTACCACTATGCCTATATCTGGGCCTATAAGACCCCAATCTATGCCTGGCCGTGGCCAACTAGCCCTATAAACCTGCCACCTGAGCCTGTAAGGCCACCACTTGACCATCTCCATCTCCTCCACTAGCCATCTAGGCCTACAAACTAGCCACCTGTACATGTAGCTCTGCTACCTCGCCTCAAAGCTCTCCAAATTTGTCTGTAGTATACCCAACTAGGTAATCACCATAGCCACCTGCCCCTATAGGGCGTCTCTCTACACCGTAAGGGTGGGTAAATCCAGTTTCCTTGGTTTGGGTGGTATGGCTCATAAGTGAGCCACCCACCACTGTTTGTACCTGTCTGTGACCCTAGCATCATCTATCCACCGGTCCACTACCTACTCCTCCTACCCTGTGGGCACTACAAAGGCTATGGGAGAGGTAAGTGCCTCTCCACGTTGTCTTTTCGATCTGTGGGGAAGGGTGGAGGTACATCCCGTAAAAAGCCTAAACTACCACTAAACTCTATCCACCGAGATCATCTTGTGCTCCCTGGCACGGTGACCCTATATCCATCTCACCAGCTGGAACTCAACTAGCTCCTCATGTATATGCCTATATGAGGAGAATCCCACATACGGCCTCCATATAATGTCCACTCCGGACAACCCCTCTAGTAACCACCAAAAATAGGCCACATCATGTGTGGGCCTATTAGATCTCCACTCTCCAATAGCCAGCACCCATCTCCTATACCCCACCAAAGCACAAATATCAGTGGGAATACATCTCGCTTAGGGCATCCCTACTGTCCACACACAAACTATGTGCTTATACACCCAGTAGTGTAGTAAGAATGTATAAGCACAGTGAACTCGCACGCGTAACTCCTGTATAGCTATACCAAGAATTTTTGTGCCCAGGTAAAGTGGGTCTCATCTACCATCATGTCATGTGGAGTACCCCCATCAATGATCGGGGAAAACATCCACCCTCTGCATCTGGTAGTGCAAAGTAGCACACTACCTCCATCAAAAGAATCACTAGCCTCATCTCCTCCGGACGGGCTAGGTACATCTCTCCATAGCTCAAGTTAGCACTATGGAATCTCAGCTTGGCCATCCCCTCTCCAAAAATAGTCACAATCAGCTCCTCTGAGGCCTCGGAGGAGAGAGTAGACCTATGTACCCAATATGGGTAACCATAGAATCCTAAACACGTCCTCCAAGGTGATAGTAATCTCACCCGTCGGCAGGTGGAACATGTTGGTTGCAGAATCCCATCTATCGATGAGTACAACCATCAAACTAGGCTACCAAACTACATGTCAATATCACCAAACTCCACTCAAGCCAACTACCTCCACATGTTGTAGCTCCTCCGGGGTCACCGCGCCATGCAGACTGTCATGAGCAGGGGCGGAACCCTATCTTGCATATGTAGCTGAGCTCTCCCCTGCATCTAATATAAACAAAACATTAATCTACATTTATCATACCCATACTCACCTACTATCATTTTCCCATGCAACCTATTTTCACCCTACCCATCTCAACCACCTAGCCCACATCACTTTTTGACCCATGTCCCCAAAACCCGACCGGTGCTAGTTCCCCTAACCAACCCCCGGTCACCCTTTAACTGGCATCGGTCACCTATTTGGTGACCAATACCGGTTCAACCTAATCGACCCCGTCACCCTTTAACCGACATCAGTCCACTGTTTGGTAACCGATACCAGCTTTAACCTTATCGATGACGGCCACAATGACCAATGCTAGTCACTATCGCGGTAACAATCCGTGATTCCCAAACCCCCTTTCTAAAAAACCTCCCCCTTGCCCCTTTTACCCACCTACAATGACCTAAACTACCCTTGCACCTCCACCCACCCCCTATCCCATTTATTACCCTCCCCATTCCTCTTTTTACCCACTTTTCCCCCATTCCCAAATTTAATCTTTGCCCACCCACAAAACAAAAAACAAACAAAAACTACAAAAATAATTTACTAATCCCCTGATCTATCTAATCAAATACACCTAGAATTGATCACTTACCTCGTCACGCTTGCCATCGTCTCGGTGGCACATCTAGCCACTACACCGGTGGCTTGCTTGATCCCTCTCTAGCCTCTGCCATCACCAAATCGCTACCCGTAACCTCTACCCAATCAAATCCCTCACACTGATCCTGTGGACCCGCTTCTCACCACCCAATCACCCGTCGTTCACACCGCCAACTCAATGCTCTGTTCCGTCCAGACACTTTTCTCTCTTTTTCTCTTTTTTTCATTTTCATGAACATGACTATTTTTATTCGTTTATATGGATATCCACTCGAAAATGGTATCTATACCTGTTCTGTCCAAAAATTATTTTTAGAGAGTTAGAAACATTTTTGGCACATTATTTCAAAAGAGAAACATACAAGAGACTATCACAAATATTTATAGTTCATAATTTTTTTGGAAACATTTAAAGGGTGAAGATATTGAATTTCTCCACTCTTGGGCTGACGTTAACCCTCAACTATGTTTTAATTACTAATTTTCTTATAATTTGCATAAAGCGCGGTGTTACAAGATCAAATTTGAACCATTGAGACATACAGAGGTTAGAAATGGAATAAAATTGATTTTACTTGATTTCATCAAGTTTGGAGAGATTTGACAGTTTACATAGTTGATTTTCTTGTTTAGATGACCTATTAAGGCCTAATTAAGGTGAATTCACAAGTAAATTGGACCGAAGTTTTGAAGAAACCTTATAAGTGGTTTTAATCATAGGTGTAACTTGTAAGTGGGTATTTGAAAATGTTTAGATGTAAGATTGGCATTCTCTATAGCAAAATTAGTCTCCAATTACTTTCCTAATAGGGCTATAAGGATAACAAGGAAGAGTTAAGGATTTTTTCCAAGAACACCAAACCAAAGTTAAAGGTTTCTTTCATTGCATTGTGAAACGGATTTCTAAATGTTTATAAATCCTACAAAATTGTATGTTTATTCCTATAGATCAAAGTGTATATTTTTATGCTTATCAACCATATTACTTAAATGCATTCCTAAGAAAAAGGTCACTATTTAAGAGAAAGAATAAATTGTTATAGAATATAACTTGTTTGGGCATCAAGTGTGTTATTAGAGTAGTATAGTGACTGAGATCTTGGTCAAAAAGGAAAGGGAATCAAGAAATTTAATGAATGTCAAGATGGTTATGAGAGTAAGAGGTGGAGGAAGGATACAACCTAATTAGACCTTACTAATGGAGGAAATAAGATAACTAATAACAATATTTCAAGAGGTTTAACTAACTCAAAGGAGAGGAGTTGAGACAAGAGACATCATTGATAGAGTATAAGAGTCTATAAGAGGAGAATAATTAGCAATAGAAGAGGAAATTGTAAAGGATATAAATATAAAATAACTTGTGGGAGCTACTTCTAAGCCACAACTGGAGGTTATTATGTATGAAGGAAGTCTAAATTTTGAGGAGTTGATTGATTCAATAAATTTCATGGACGAATACCTTGAGTATAAGAATGTAAGTGATGACAAGAAAGTGAAGTTTTTATCACTAGATTGAGAGGTAATGCATCTCTTTGGTGGGATGGATTACAAGATGAGAGAACAAAAAAATAATCCCAAGATCATAAATTAGGATAGGATAGCGGCCAAAATGAAAGGGAATTTTTTTCCTAAATATTATCAAACTAATATTTTCAAAAGATTGAAAAATATCAAGAAAAAAGAGATGTCAGTGAAAGAGTATATAGAAGAATTCTACAGATTTACCATTAGATCTAGTCATGTTGAAGAGGATGTTTAGAAAGTGTCTAGATACCTTAATGTTTTGAGGCTTACCATTAAAGATCAGATTTTTATTTTTATGAATAAATCAATTGAAAAGGAATTCCAGGTATGCTTTGAGAATAGAAGATAAATTGCAAAGGAAATAACCTCAACATACAAGAGGTAGAGGAAGAGGATGACAAGGAGGAATAATTCATATGAAAAAAATCAAGAAGAAGGAATAATCTCATAGAGGAAATAATAATCTAAAGAGGTAGGTACTCTTTCATAGGTAGAAGACCCTTTAATAGAGGTAGAGGTAGAGGATTCATTAGTAGATGTTTTAAGTGTGGAAATTTCAGCCATAGATCATATGAATGTCTTGATAATCCACCTATAAGCTAAGGGAGTGTTCATTTCCGTCAAGATGAAGATGAAGAAATTATGACTCCACCTATCCAAGAAGATATTCCAAAATTTGGAGAAGCATTACTAATGAAGAGGATCTTTCTCAAGCCTAATAAAGAGATTAAAGAACCACCTCAAAGGAAGACACTTTTCAAGACTATTTGGAATGAAAAAGGTAAATGTCATCAAATGATTAATGATAATGGAAGTACTAATAATTTGGTGTCTATAGAGATGGTTAACAAACTAAATTTGAAGAAGGTAATTCATCCTACTCCTTATAAGGTCTCTTGGTTACAAAAAGGTCATCAAATCCTAGTGAATAAAAAATGAAAAGTTGAATTTCAAATAGGAGATATATGGATGAATTTATGTGTGATGTGATGCCAATGGATGGGTTTCATGTTATTTTAGGTAGGTATTTTTAAATTTGATAGAAAGGTAATACATGATGGTAGGAAAAAAACCTATACTCTTGAAAAATATAGCAAGAAACATGTTTTAACTCCATTGAAAGAAGAATGTGTGGTTGTAGAAGAATGTTCTAAAGTTGTTGTAACCAATGGAAATGATTTCCTAAAACAAATCAAGAAGGAGGAGGTCAGTTGTGTAATCATTGGTAAGCCAAAAATAGTAATTACTACTACAAAATTGAATGAGCTACCCATAGAAATTCAAAATTTGTTGAATGAGTTTGTTGACATTGTTGTGGATGAATTTTCAAATGGGATACCTCCAAAACTAAGTATTAGCCTCCATATTGATCTTATACCAAGATAAAGCCTTTAAAATAAGGTATCCTATAGGTTGACGACACAAGAGAATGAGGAAATAACAAAATAAGTACATGAACTATTGGATAAAGGATTTATTAGAGTGCGTTTGAGTCCTTATGCAGTTCTACTATTCTTACACCAAACAAGGATGGAGGATAATTAATGTGCATTGATATAAGGGATATCAATAAGATCACCATCACTTGTATAGATTTCCTTTACCAATAATATATGATTTATTGTATTGTTTGAGTGGTGCCAAATATTTTTCCAAGATGGATCTCAAAAGTGGATATCATCATATCAAGATAAGGGAAGGAGATGAATAGAAAATAAATGTTAAAACTAATTGGTCTTTATGAATGGTTATTAATTCCTTTTGGATTGAAAAATGCTCCAAGTACCTTCATGAAACTCATGATTGAGGTACTTAAACCATTCACAAGTAAATTTTTTATTGTTTATCTTGATGATATTATGATATTTAGTGAATAAAAGGATGAACACATTGAACATTTGAGAATGGTGTTAAGAAAAATTAGGAGGAAATATTACTAATAAACCTTAAGAAGTTTACATTTATAAAAATAAATTTACTATATTTGGGTTTTTTTATCTCTCAAGATGCGTTAAAGATGGATAAGGAAAAAATAAAGGCTATATAAGAGTGGTCTACACTCAGGAATTCATTTTGGGTGAGAAGTTTTCATGGACTTGCTAGTTTTTATAGAAAAATCATCAAAAACTTTGTAGTATTTTTTCTCCTATTGTGGAGACTATTAGAGGAATTAAGAATCCTTTCAATTGGACTGAAGATACTGATAATATTTTTTTAATTTTGAAAAATAATATTATGGAATAATGTGTTTTAGCATTGTCTGATTTTAGTAAATTGTTTCAAGTTGAATATGATGCAAGTGGAACTACTATAGGGGTTGTTTTAAGCCAAGAAGGTAAGCCCATTGTATATTTTAGTGAGAAACTCAATGATGCTAAGAATAAGTATTCAACTTATGATCAAGAATTTTATGCCATAGTACAAACTTTGAAGAAATGGAGACATTATTTCATTCCTAAGAATTTGTTTTATACATTGATAATCATCTTTTACAGTTCATTAGTAGTAAAACTTTGAGTTTTTGAAAAGTTTCTCCTTTGTTATTAAACATAAAATTGGTCAATCTAACAAGGTTGTTAATGCTCTAAGTAGGAGAAATATGATTTTGCAAGAAATGCAGGTGAATTTCATGGGTTTTGATGTGTTAAAAGATCTATATGAAGAAGATGCATATTTCAAGGAAGTATATAAGGCATGCAAGGATCTTAAAAGTATTAATAGAATTCCCTAGATGGAATATATGTTACAAGATGTATTATTGTTCAAAGGTAAGCAATTGTGTATTCCTAAAGGATCCATGAGAGAGAATCTAATCAAAGAAAAACATAGTGGCAATCTTGCAGGACATTTTGGGTAGGATAAGACACTTGCACAATTGAGTGCATTCTACTTTTCCCCATATACGTCAGTGGATGTGAGAAAAATTGTTGAAAATTGTAGAGTTTGTTAATATGCAAAAGGAAGAAATCAAAACACAAGATTATATCAATCATTACCCATTCCCAATAGACCATGGGATTTAATAAGTATGGATTTTATTCTTGGATTTCCTAACTCAAAAGGGAATGATTATATTTTTGTAGTGGTTGATATATTTTCTAAGATGGCTCATTTCATGCCATGTTTTAAGACAAGTGATGCAACTCATATAGCAAATTTGTTTTTCAAAGAGATAGTAAGATTACATGGGTTACCTAATAGTATTGTATTTGATAGAGATAATAAATTTTATGATCATTTTTTTATAACTCTATAGAATAATTTTATTAATAATATGAGTTTCAATTCAACATATCATCCCAAAATAGAATTATTTAACATAATCCTTTGTAACATTCTTAGAATCTTTGTGAGTGAACTTCCCATATAGTGGGATAAAGTATTAGAACAAGCTTAATTTACCTAAAATGATTTACCAAACGAAAGCACGAGGTATTATTCCTTTTAAAATTTAATATGGCATGAATCTTAGGGTTGTACATGAACTAATAAATTTAGGCCAACAAAAAGAAGAAGTGCAAAAGGAGAGGAATTTGCAGTAGCTATGCAAGAAATCCAATAAGAGGTAAAGAAGATATTAGAGGTGAGTTCAAGTAAATACAAAAAGAGGGCGGATTTGAAAAGAAAAGAGGAACAATTTGAATTAGGAGATTTTATCTTGGATCATTTGGAAAATAAATATTTATAAAAGGATAATATAATAATTTGAAGCTAAAAATATTAGACCTTATAAGATTCTTAGAAAGTTGTCAAATATTTCATATGAACTAGAACTTCCAAAAGGTATAGGAATCTCTCCAATTTTCAATGTTTTTACATTTATCCTTACAAGAAGAGAAAGAACATGAAGTGACACCTGAAGATGAAGTAAATCAGATCATTCTGTGGGAGCAATAACTTCTAAAGAAGCCACCATATCAGGTAGAAGCCATCATAGATCAACAGTGATCAAGAAGATAAGAGATGAAGAATATTTGTATTATTGGTGAAATAGGAGGATCATATAATTGAAGATCTAACTTTTATGTCATCTTATGATATCAATAAACATGGCAAAAACATTTAACAAACCATTAACATGATTCCATGATGATTTATAATGTACTTTGGTGTTTTTATGTAGGTACATCACTTTTTATCATTCAAGAAGGTTTAAATTATGTTTTTAGAGTTTGAAGAGGTCCATAAAGTCCATAATAATCCATATTCGACATTAAGAGTGTGTTTTAAGTTAGCTTGAGTAATGATGAGATATTCCCTCCATAACAAGAAACTTGAATTTGAATATTTGTTATGTAAACTCATAAGATAAGACATTTTCAAAAGTGTGTGTCATGGTAAGTTTTCATGAAGTTCTTGTGAGTATGAAACATATATATGGAGGTTTTTAGTATTTAGACAATTTAAAAAATCAAATGAGTTGTTATAAACACAACCAGGTTGGGAAAAATAGGTTCCTACATTTTAGTTGGATGGTTAAGAGAAAATCTCAATAAGTGAGTGATTTTCTATTCTTGGTTAAAGCTAAAAATAGATAGATCATCATCCATTGATCTCTAAGAGGTTAAAAATCATCTAATTAGGATCATAAAAATAGAAAAAAATGATTTGGCGTGGTTGTTTCGCTTGATATGTGAATGTATGATAGTTTGCAAAACAAATGTATGTGATGATTGAATAAGAAAAGAAGGAATTTGATTTCCTCCACACCTTCCCAAGCTCTTTGTTGATCAAATTGTATCCCTTTTGTTTTGAGTTAACAGAGAGGGATACAAGAAAATAGGAATCTCCAAATGATGAGAGGGTTTAAGGCTACCTTTTGCTAAGATGTTGATGGCGGGGGTATGATCACAAAAGAACATATCCACTTTGTGAGCTTGGTGACCTGTAAAACAAATAGATATATAAAGTGATAATGGATAAATGATAGGATGCAATAGATAATTGAACTTAAAAAAGATTTGAAATTTTATAGATAACATAAGATGCATATATGATAATAATAAATAATACTAAACCAATCCCGATTGGGTCAACAATGACCCAAAACTGAAATGTACATTTGATGGTGACCGAAAGAGTGAGACAAAAGATAATCGAAAAACTAATCTAGATATAATGCTAGAAAGTTAATTTGAGACCGAGACATTTGTAAATAGCCTCGATCTGATGTGGGGATGTTGGAGAAGAAAAAAATATGCAAGAAAATTTATGGATATGATAAATTTAATAGGGTCAACAGTAAATAGACTAGATCGGTGGTGATTGGTGATGTTGAAGATGAAATATAGGCTCCTAAACAAGTAGATCACAAGAACAAAGATGTGTGGTTGCTAAAAGAAGTTGTAGGGGAGATGATAGATGGTAGAAGGGGATAGAAAATAAAGGTAGTACAGATTGGGTTCATGGTGACCTAAAGGGTAAATTTAGGGCTTGATGGGATTAAATGGTTGGAAAAGTGATATCAATAAATATTAGTGATGCCAGATTTAATGAAAAATATCCAAGGTGACTAGAAGACTTGTAGAACTGATGCAAGAAGGATGAGGAAATGATAAGGTGGCTCCAAACATGCAAAGGTTAGACACTAAGAAAGAAGAAGACTTAAAAGCTCCCAAGTAGCATACAAGATCTCTAAAGTAGCTCCAAATTGATGGTTGTAGTTACAAAGAAGAAATAAAAATTAAGCAAGAATCGCAAGAAAACTTAAAATATCCATAATTTCATTCTAGGGAGAAAGGGTATGGGCATACTTATAGGTCGATGGTGACCTTCATTGGTCTCCGTCAACTATAGATGACCCTTGATTTGGGTAGTAGAGATGATTATTAGCTTAATGTAAAGGTCCTTAAATATATAAATTTAGAGTTTTAGGTGAGAAAAGTGGGTTAGGGTTGCATAGGGAGGATAAAAGGTATTTTGGAGATAGGAATTCATTGAATGAGGATAATATTATACCTAGGTGTTGTCATAGAAATGTGCAACATGGAAATTGAAATTTTCTAGCATGAAAATGATACCCCGTACTCAATATTTTCATGTTCTATCATTCTAAGATACCCTAGGTCCGCTAGTCAATCCGATGAACTCCTAATTTGTGTTAACTCATTCCCCTATGTGATTTTAGGATTTCTTTGAAAAATGCAAACTTTGAGTACTTGTGGGAAGGGCTATCATTGGACTTTCTAGGACTGGAGTGACCCCATGGAGTGGAACAGAGAAGTCAAACTAGACACAGAGGTGAATCAAAGGCCTAGGAACATCATGGAATTGATATAGGAATATTTAGGAAGGATCCAAAGAAGTTGGGACAGTTTCACTAAAATCAAAGTTCATAGGCCCATGTAGTGCATAAGCCAAAACAATTGTTGAGCTTCAAGGTTATTTTGGGAGCTCTAGATGGAGTTAGGAGAAAAAAAAAACATCATCAGAAATATAATTCCAATCCCTACAAGATAGTGAAATTAGTTTTTTCACAACACTTTAACGCAATGGATTTGAAAGCAGGTTTTCTCATGTACAAGTGGAATACCAAATAAAAAATCCACTTTTTTAGGGACCACATGGAGGAATAAATACCTCATGCCACCACCATTGGATTTATAAGGCCATTTACAATCAATATCATATAAAATTTTATCAAAAATTCCATCGGGAGCTCAGGCTATCACCATTTCAAGTTGTCCTCTTGGAGCAAGTTCAGGAGTTAGTAAAATTTTGGAAGGACACATGTCATCTCTATGATCCTAGTGGGATATTGTGTCCATCACGTACCATAAGGTCAGGGACATCAAGGTCATTAAAATTCACCTACCCCACATAAGCCCTCTGGACCCTCATGTAACCTCCAAGATCGTCGGTTCGGTCCTTAGGTGTTTGTAGGAGCTCAAATCCTTCACTATTGGATATCTCCCACATGTCATCACCTAGTGCACCATGAAAACTAATTTCCCTCATGTCCCTTTGAGTTCAAGGAAATCAAGGTTGGAAAAATGTGCCTAGCCCTAAGGAAACTTTTGGTCACCCATGTGACTAGCTTCCAACCCCTGCTTTAAAGCTACTTTTTTTGCTTTAACCCCCTGTCGTTGGATCTCCGCCGCATGTCAAGTTGATTCACACTATCAAAATTGATGCCCCTTATTTCCCTTTAAGATGAGGTAAATCAAGGAATTGAAAATGTGCCCAATTCAAACACAAAAAATTGAAAAAAATTCTAGTTATTTGTTGCTTCTTGTTGCTTCTCTCAGTGTTACAAGAAAAGTTGCAGAGAACATCTTAGTCCACCATTATTTCTCCAAACCAGCTCTTTCATGGAAACCAAACATTCCACTCCATTAATATGCATAGGTTTTAAATAATATATTGATCGAAAGAGCTAGAGGAACAAATAACAAAAGAGAAGAGTGAAGTAATTCTTTATAAACCTCCATTGTCATGAGATGAAGATTCAAACATATCTTGCAAGCCAGTGCACGAAACAAAGAACCATCTATTGTTGATTTATCCACTCTCGAAGGCCATTAAAAATCACATTCAAACCTCCCATTTTTAGTAAGGAATGCTCACAGTGAATAAATTTCACTTCTAGCTCCATGAAGAACAAAGTTCAATTTCCCGTCAAACCGGCAACTAGATCAAAGAAAAATTTCACCAGTGAGACAAGAAGCAAAAACCTATCGCAATGGAGTTGATTTCATCACAAACAGAGAAAAAAACCAAACCTAAAATTTTAAGATCCATTAATGGATGCCATGACACAAGTGGAAAAATTGTGTGAGCTACCTCTCCACTTCTCGTGTTCTAGAGTGCGAAATCGTGTGAAAATTATAGGGAATGATCGTTGAAAATTATAGTTTCACGTGAACTAGTTTTTGTGTCATGAAGTCATTATATTTTAGGGATATGGAGGGATTTGTTTTTTTCAATATTCTACCTTTGCCGATGAAAATATAATTTTTCCACTTGTTCGACTAAGGAATTACTCAAAATGCGAAGCGTGAACCCCTGACAAAAAAATAGAGTTTTAAGACCTATTTTTTAAATCTCACATTTGCGAGTGTACTTACTAAAATTAGCATGCCTTCTTATATAGGGGTCTATTACTTTAGGTAATCCACCATTTAAAGAGGCTATGAATAAGGCGGTGAATACAGAGAGGAGTATTGCAGGTAAAGTCATCAAAAAGGTCATCTTAAATCACAATTGACATGTACTAAAAATAGTAATAGGTTCCACAACCCCCTACTATAAATAGCCAGTTGGTCCAAAAGGTGAGAGGAACACAATAAGAAGAAATAATTCAAGCTAACATAGTTGGTTAAGCTTGGGAAAAGCTAACTACGACACTTACTAAATATAGTAAGTTGCCCCATGTGTACTTACTAAAAATAGCAAGTTGTCCTAAAAGGAAATTTGGCACAATGGGACATTAAGGGATAATCATTCAAGTTGATATCACCATTTGGGGTCTAGAAAGGAAAACTATGACACTTACTAAAGATAGTAATTTGTCCCTTCCAAATATAGTAAGTGTCAAGGAAACATGAATTTCAAGTGCACAGGTTGGTCTAGTTTCTCAAGTGTAATCAATCATGAAGAGATGGTGTTTTTTCATGGTTTGGAATGATCATCTCATATTACAAAGCAAGGTGTCATAAGGCATGCAATGTGGATTAATATTCATCACTTACGGATTCAGGTGATTGAAAATGATTTGATCAGAATGATTTAAATAAGTCAAGGAGTTCATCAACAAAGTTTTGAGGAGGGTCATCGTGGGCATTGTATGTGTTCATCTCGATCTTGCAGTGGTAAAAATCATAACAATGTTTCTAAACACTCATTCTATGGTCCAGGAGTTTGCAGTCATCACTAGATTGAGAAAATGATTCAAAGTTATTCAAGGAGCAATCTTCATCAATGTAGAAGATCACCAATGGCACAAATCTTCGCTCAAATTTCATGACTGCATCAAGTCATTCAAACCCTTTCATCATAAGGGTATTTTCCTTCATTCATTCCTTCTTCCTCTCTTTCCCTCTCTTATTTCTCTCTCCATTCTAATTCTTTGTTATGTGTTATTATTTTATTTCATCCTATTCACTTAAGTGACCTATTTTAAATTTGTAAAAAAGTATTTTCTCAAAATTATAAGAGAAATACTTAATTAATGGAAAATGAAAGGTCACGAGTGGAATATGTAAATGAAGAGTCGTGTGAGGGATGTGAAATGACAATTTAGATTGCTATAAATTGGGATGGCCTCTCCATTCTAAGGATTCAAATTTTTGAAGAACTTTTACTATGTAGCATTGTGATAGCTTGGTTGAATCTTTGTATTCATCACTACACATGGAATAAAAGTTACACTTATTTTATTTCCCTTTCTTGTTTTTCCTCTAGTTATCTCTTTCATGTAATTTGCAAGCATAGTTTATCTTGTATGTAATTGGAGAGGAACTTGGTGTCCTCGATAGATGAATTTAAAAACTTGGTCTTTTAATTCATTGGTCCCGCTAGCTTCATTGTGTTTTCCACTATATTAAAGGTTGAACTAGTCCAGTTATTTGGTGTGAGCTCTACAATCTGCTCATGGCATTAATCTTCATTGCATAATTTCTCCATTTCTCCCTTCATATCTATAATTTCTTCCTTGTACCCTCATACAAACACTTTTCCACAGTTCAAGGAGTATCCTTGTGTGATCCCTAGCCAATTTTTCCACCCATAACATTTAGATAGGATTATAATTATTTTACTTTCAATAATGGGAGTTGTACCATTTAATCCAGAGGGGCATAGACCCATGAAAATTTGTGGAGACACTGATTTCTCTACCTGAAAATTTTTCTCACCAACATTTTTGCGACTCATTGCTTGGGAGAGATTTGCCTAAGTGCACCCAAAAATGATCTCTACCCAAAATATTAAAAAAGTATACATTCAAAAATAAAAAATAAAAATAGATTTCAAAGGAAAATCATTTTTGAGGGAAACCCGATACAGAACAAACCCATTTCACATTCCTTTCCCACACCATGAAAAAATTTCCATATTGGAGTGAAGTACTAATGAGTGATACCTTGAAGAAGGAGAAATAGAAGATGTCTTCCCAAAAATAATATCATTGATCAGCCATGGTTCCAGACTAGTGTTGACAAAGGAAAGAAGAAAGAACCTATCACCGATGAAGAGGAATGGATTCAAAGGAGACATAAGATAAGGTGTGAAGCTCAAGAATATGCCAAATTCTTACAAGAGATGTACAAGCAACTTGAAGCGGCCCATAGCAAGGAAGAAGAAGAGGAGATTTGTCCTATAGAGGAAGATCCTGAAGATCATTCATACCACAGGGTTTTCATCCCGAAAGGTTCTTGAATGCCACTTTGAATAAAATCCTATCCTTAAGCCTTCCGATGAATATAAAATCAGCATTCAAGAAGATGATGAAAGATAAGATGGTGCAAGATCCACTAAAGAAGATTTTTGCAATCACACAACTCACTACAAATTTAAGAACTTTTTCCTTATTCCACTATTCTCTAGATGAATTCATTGCATACGGTGATGAAGAAATGAATATTTTAAAAGAGAATATGTGGAAATGCTTCAGAGCATAATAGAAGGAAATTCTGACCCCAAAGTCTTTGATGAAATTAGAGGTATGATTTAGATCTACAAAGAAGATATGAACATCTTAAATCTTCACATTAAATAGAGGAAGAAGATGAGACATGTCCTATGGAATAAGACCCAAATGGCTTCCCATACTATGAGGTTTTCATTCCTGGAAGATTCTTGGATGCTCCTAAAGAAGATATTATCATGGAACCTTCTAATGAAAGCGAAAGAAACATCATGGAGGAAGAAGTAGAAGACATGAAGATAGAATCACCATTCAGCAATTCCATCTAGCTCGAGGAATAACCCATAGGGGAATAATATATTCAATAAATGAATATCCTTGTTGCATAATGGATGATCCAATTCTCTCCAAAGACTCCACCAATTATGATGAAGACAACCAATTCAAAGTAAGCATGAATGATCTCTTTTCAAGTTTTGATCTTTCAATTAATGATGAAATTGAGAGATATGAAGAAGTGCAAGAAAGTCACCTTACATCATGGTTCGAATATATTGAATTCAATATTGTCATAGATAATATTCCCTCCTATTTTTATTCTTCAAGTGATGTAGAAATGTTGCATGAAGAAATGGAGGAATTCAAAGAATCAAACTCTCTTCCTGATGAAATCATGGATGATCAAATGGAAACACAACCTCTACTCACTCGGGAGAAAAATCATCATCATGGTGAAAACATATCCTTTTATCTTTCACCTGAGAAAGAAGATTCAATAATGGATGGTCAAGATGTAGCTGAAAATTCTTCTCATACTACTGCCCCAACATGGTTCTCTGCTTCTTACCAAGAAGAAGATGATATGTATTTTGAGCTTGAAGGAGTTCCCTTCCCACAAATCATGGACCTCTTCTCCTTGTCAAAATATGTAGTGAGCCAAGTATGCCTATGCTTGCAAGAGAGTGAATCTTGGGAAACAAAAATCATGGAAGAGGTGAACGAGGATGTTTCAAATGAATCATGGGCCCGTATGGATCATATTTTTAACCATCTCTTGAGGCACAACATGAAGATTATTCCAATAAGGATGAAGATGAATCTATGGAAGAATCAAAAGAACCATCAGTATAAGAAATTTTGAAGGCTGCAGAAGAAATTGAAGATCCTCAACTCAGCCTTGAACTCTTGACTCAGGCCATGGAAATGCAAGATAGGTATGAGGCCATTTGTGCTCCTCTTTTTGATTCACCAATGTTTGATACTGAAATAGAGCCAATGGATGAACTGGATGACTTCCCCAATGCCTTGGTTGATAAGAATGGATGTGAAAACATGCCTTTTCCTTTCACACAATGTGAAGAGGTTCATGAGTGCAAAAGAAGGAAGGTTGTGGAATATTCTTTGAATATTATTAATCTTGAAGACAACGTCCCTACCATGGAGGAAGATAATAAGGAAAATTTTGAGTTGATTTGTAGGAAACAAAGTGGGACATCCAAAGAAGTTGGTGAATGGGAAGAAAATCAGTTTGTTCTCTCTCCTTCTAAGTGCCTTGCTGATGTAGGACAATATTTAAAGTAGAAAATCAAATAGGATGGATATTTTCCCACTATTGAGGACATGGAAGAATGATGTCTCATGATCACAGGGAATCAAGTGAGAGCATCAAGGTACAAGAGTTCAGAGAAGATAAAAAAAATTTCATTGGATGTAAAAACTTTCTTTTTGTAATATGAGTATGAAGATTGAATCTTGGTTAGCCTTATTTTTCTCAAACCATGAAATTCCATCACAAAATCATGGTTTGATCAAATAACATTTTTTATGCTCCGAAGGTCAGACTTCCGTCCATTATTCCATGATGGCATATACTTTTCTCAACCCATTGCCGGGTATGTGTATATCCTTTCCCCACCTCTATAAATTTCCCCCCTGTATATAATTTCTCTTTCCGATTTTGTGTTTTCTTTTCCCTTGATGTGTTTCCTTTCCATTTGTTTGTTTGGGTGTGTGTGTGTTTAATAAAGAAAGTTGTGTAGCCTATTTTCTAGTGACTCTGTAGGGCCCAATGGATAAGGCATTGGTCAATAGATTATATGGTTTAAAGTTGAGATTTTGGATTCTCCATGTCACATATTTGTTGTAATCAATCCATGTCATGTCCCTAAGCTAGATCCATTTTTTTCATGCAAATGTGCAACAGGAAATTGGTAATTTTCCAGCATGACAACAATACCCCTATACCAAAATTTTCATGTTCTATCCTTCTAAGATACCTCGGGTCTTCCAAGTTAGTTCGATGACCTCCCAATTCATGTTAACTCATTCCCCTAGGTGATTTAGGAAATTCAATTCAACCCCTAGGTAATTTTAGGAGTTCATTTAAAAATGCAAACTTCGGGTAGTTATGGGAAGGGTTATCATTGGCCTTCCTAGGACTGGAGCAACCCCATGGATCGGAAGAGAAAAGATGAACTAGACACATAAGTGAATCAAAGGCCTAGGAACATTATGGAATTTATTTAGGAATATTCAAGAAGGATTTAGAGAAGTTGGTACAATTTCAATAAAATTAGGGTTCACAGGCCTAGGTAGTCCACAAGCCAAAACAGCTTGTTCACCTTCTAAAGGTGATTCTCGAGCTCCGGATGGAGTTAGGAGAAAAACAAAACATTTTCAAAAAGGAAATTCCAATCCCTAAAATATGGTTAAATTATTTTTTCACAACACTTTGGCGTAATGGGTCTGTAAGCAGTTTTTTATCATGCTTAAATGGAGTACCAAATCAAAAGTATGATTTTTTAGAAGATAAAATGGAGAAATAAAGACTTAATTTCCCCACCATTAGATTTATAAGGCCATTTAAAGTAAATATCATATAAAATTTTATCAAAAAAGTCCATCAAGAGCTCAAGTTATCGCCATTTCAAGTTGTCCTCTTAGAGGGAGTTCAAGAATTAATCAAATTTTAGAAGGATGTGTGTCACTCCGGATCCTAGTGGTATTTTGTGTCCCTCACATCCCTAAAGTTTAGGGACATAAATTTTATGAAAATTCACCTTCCCCCATAAGCCCTCTAGACCCTCATGCAACCTCAAGGATCACCAATTCAGCCCCTAGGTGCTTGCAGGAGCTCAAATCCTTCACCATTGGATCGCTGCCACATGTCATCGCCTAGTGCACCATGAAAAATGATGTCCCTCATGTTCCTTTTATGTTAGTGACATCAAGATTGGAAAAATTTTCCCAGCCCCTAAGGATACTTCTGGTCACCAATTTGATCAACTTCCAACCCTCGGCTCTTTAAAGATGCTTTTTGGATTTAATCCCATGTTGACAGATCTCTCGCACATGTCAAGCTAAGGCGCATTGTGAAAATCGATGTCCCTCACATCCCTTTGAGGTGAGAGATGTTAGGTACATGAAAATACACCCAACTCAAACTCAAAAATTTGAAAAAAATTGAACTATTTTCCACTTCTTGTTGTGTCTTGTTGTTTCTCACTTTGCGGAAGAAAAGTTGCAGAGAACACCTCAATCCACCATTGTTTCTCCAAACCAGCTCCGTCATGGAAACCAAACCTTCCAATCCATGAATATGCATAGGTTTAAAATAATATATTGATCAAAATATCCATATGAATGAAGAATGAAAGAGAAGAGCGAAGGAATTCTTTAGAAACCTCCATTGCCATGAGATGAAGATTCAAACATATCTTGCAAGTCAGTGCATGAAAAAAAAAAAAACCTTATATTACTGAGTTCTCCACTCTCGAAGGCCACTAAAATATCAGCTTAAAACCTCCCATTCATAGCAAGGAATTCTCATAGCAAATAAATTTCACTTCCAGCTCCACGAAGAACAAATTTCAATTTCCCGTCAAACTAACAACTAGATCAAAGAGAAATTTCACCAGTGAGACAAAAAGCAAAAACCTATCGCAATAGAATTGATTTCATCATGAATGGAGATAAAAACCAGACCTGAAAATTTCAAGCTCCATTAATGGAGACCATGACAAAGTAGTGGAAAAAATCAGTGAGCTACCTCTCCACTTCTTAGGGTTCCAGTGGGTAAAATTGTGCTAAAATTGGAAGGAATGATCGTTAAAAAATCTAGTTCCGTGTGAACTAGTTTTTGTGCCATGAAGTCCCTATTTTTTAGAGATACAGAGGATTGCCTTTTCATTAGAGTTCTACCTTGTCACATGAAGAATAAATGTGAAAAAGGCATAGAGCTACCTCTTCACTTCTCAGGGTTCTAGTTGGCAAAATTGTGTGAAAATTGGAGGGAATGATCGTTGAAAAATCTAGTTTCACATAAACTAGTTTTCATGCCATGAAGTCCCTTTTTTAGGGATATTTACGAATGCATTTTTTTCAATATTCTTTCCCCACTAATGAAAATATCATTTTTCCACTTGTTCAGATGAAGGAATTACTCAAAATGCGGAGTGTGGAATTTTGAAAAACCAGATTTTTAAGACCTATTTTGTTGCACATCTAACATCCGCATGCATGCACTTACTAAAAATAGAATTCCTTCCTACATAGGGTTCTATTACTTTTGGTAATCCACCATTTGAATAGGATATAAAGAAGGTGGTGTACGAGTGAGGCACAAGATCAAAAGAGTATCATAGGAAAATTCATCGTTGGTCCAAAAGGCAAGATGAATATAGTAAGAAAAAATAATTCAAGCTGCCATAATCGGTTAAGGTTGGGAAAAGCTAACTATGACACTTACTAAAAATAGTAAGTTTCCCCATGTGTACTTACTAAAAATAGTAGGTTGTTCTCAAAGGGCAAGTTTGGCACAATGGGACATTGAGGGATAATCATTCAGGTCAATATCACCATTTGGGCTCTAGAAAGGAAAACACCAACATGTACTAAAGATAGTAAGTTAACTCTTCAAAATATAGTAAGTGTCAAGGAAACATGAATTTCAAGTGCACATGTTGGTCTAGTTTCTCAGGTGTAATCAATCATGAAGAGATGGTAGTTTTTCGTGGTTTGGAATGATCATCTCATATTACAAAGCAAGGAATCGCAAGGCATGTCATGTCAATTCATCTTCATCACTTAAGGATTTGGTTGATTCAAAGTGAATTTATCAGAATGATTTCAATAAGTCAAGGAGTTCATCAACCAAGTTTCGAGGAGGGTCATTGTGGGCATTGTATGTGTTCATCTCAAGCTTGCAAGTGGTAAACCTCATAAAATTGTTTCTAACACTCGTTATAAATTCAAACAGCTTTTATTCATCACTAGAATGGGAAAATTATTCAAATTTATTCAAGGGAGAAATATTAATCAATGTAAAATATCACCAAATGGCAAAAATCTTCGCTCAAATTTCATGATTACATCAAGGCATTCAAAGCATTTCTATGTAGCTCTAATTCCAATTTTTGAAGAGATCTTACTATGTAGCATTTTGATAGCTTGGTTGAAGCTTTGTATTAATCACTACACATGGAATAAAATCTACACTTCTTTTATTTCCTTTCTTGTTTTTCCTCTAGTTCTCTTTTCATGCCCTTTGTAAGAATAGTTGATCCCGTATGGAATTGGAGAGGAACCATGTGTCCTTGATAGATGAATTTTAAAACTTAGTTTTTAATTCATTGGTCCCGCTAGCATCATTTTACTTTCCTCTATATTGAAGGTTGAACTACTCGATTATTGGGTGTGAGCTCTACAATCTACTCATGGCGTAATATTCCTTACATAATTTTTCCTTTCTCCCTTCATCGTTGTAATTTCTTCCTTTGTACCCTCATACAAGCACTTATCCATAGGTTCAAAGGAGTGTCCCCGTGTTATCCCCAACCAATTTGGCCACCCACATTATTTAGATAAGATTAAGTTAGTTTTCTTTCAATAATGGGAGTTGTTTCATTCAATGCAGAGGGTCGTAGCCTCGTGAATGTTTGTGTAGACACCTAATTTGTATACCCAAAAAAATTTCTCACCAATAGTAGGGATTATAAAAGGGGTATTTATGGAAGATAAAAGGATTAATATAAGGTGTTAGGGGTGATTGAGTATGATTAAGGGTAAATTAGGGAAAATAAATAAAATATGTGACTTAGTGGATATTAGATGGAATGAATAGTGTTTTAGGAGGGAAAGGGAAATGTGAATGGGAAGAGAGGTATGTATGTGTAAGGTGGTAATAAAGGGAATGAACACATGTTGGGGAAAATCATACCAAAAATTGGTGTTTACATTTTCCCCTTTTTTTGAGTTTTTTTCCGGAAAGCCAAGAGACAAAAACCATAAGTGAAATAAGACAATGGTTGAGGTGCTCCCCCCTAAAACTAGGGATCGATGACACAAAGAAGAATCGGTCACCAATTTGAAAGAGATAGATGAAGGAGAAAGGAAAAGGATGGAAAGGATGAGAAAAATAAATATTCCCCAAGTGAAGATGGATGACCATTGATAGGTTAAAAATGAAACAATAGTAAAAGGATGGAAGTGACCCCGAAACACATCGGTAGTGACATAGCATGGTCTTTGATGGAGGAAATGTTAGTGGCCTACATACCCTATGAGTCGAAATATATCACTTTGTGAGATGGAGGGAATCCAATGGGAATCCACTTAGATGGATGTGTAAGTCATGGGACCAATGGGTAAAAGGAAGACATCAAAAGTATGTTCAAACAAATTCAAGGATGGTCAAGACAATGGTCTAATAAGATGCGGGGACAAAATCATATGTGATATCCTTCATTTATGAGGAATTGAAAGTATGTGTCTAGGTGGGACAAGGATAAAATATGGCCACAAGGGTGCGCTTAAAAATGGGTTTCCCTAAGAAGGAACACAAGGATGGCCATAGGGAGGGTTGTTGGATGGGATTATAGATACATGATGAGATAGATAGATGAGATGAAAGATATCAAATGAATCCCAAAGGAGGAAATAAAGGTTATTGACAGTGTAACACATAGGCCAAGGGTAGAAGAAAAGATTATTTATATGAGGAAAGTGGATGAGATGAGAAAAATATGAAAAATTATGATTGGGTTAATGATGACTAAGTCTGGTCGATGGTGACCTAGTTTGGGTCGATGGTGATTGGTTCAACAAGCCTATATAAGTGGCATATTCGGTAAGCTAAGATCATTTGCATGCTATGATTTTGATGATAGAAATATTAGAGAGGTATAAAATATTGAGATTAGAGTGAGATGGAGGCTAGCGGAGGAGGGAGGCACCACAGATCATGGAGAGTAGTAAGTCCGAAAACATAGGCTTAGTATGTGATTTTATTTTATTTTTGATTTTTTTGTTTTTTTTAAATTGAAGGGATTCGGGGGCTGGTCGGTAGTAACTGAGATAGGTCACCATCGACTCGGGGAAATTTTACATCAACTTTTAGGTTTAGTTTTAATTGGGTAGTCTTGGATAATGTTTGATAGAAAATGATGATTTTGATGATTTGACGATAATGGGTGCATGTTTGATTGATTTTTACATACCATGGATACACTATATCTAATAGATGGGTTCCCAACCATGTTAGGGATGATGAGATCTGATTTTAATGTTGTAGAGTGGGACCACCTAGAGGAAGTCAGATTGGGAGGATTCTTTCATTACTAGAGGGTAACCCTAGGTACAGGGGTTGATTATTGCATTGATTGATAGCTGATATCCTAGAACCATCACCTTCTAGTTTAAGACCAAAGTGAGATGATGATCATTTTGAGGACATGTATTGTATTTTGAAGCTACGCTGATTCAAGGTTTTCTCGATAGTTCTAATGATAGGAGAGGGTAGGATGGTAGCGTTAACCCGATTATTTGGAGTTTGTGCCTCGTATGTTGTATTTATGTCTCTGTATTTTGTTATTAAGACTGGTATTAGTTATCAATACTTTGGGAAGCCGATTGATTTGTTTGGTTATGATGGTGATATCCTGTTATGATTTTCTAGATTTAGGTGGGGCCTAATTTCCATGGGCACTAGCAGTGTAGTACCGCATATAGTCAACCATAGGAAAGTATTCACTTTTGGTTCATCTTTACTAGCATAGGTTTATTATGAGTTTTGGAACTATGCCTCTAGGAGGATGACATGGATGGATGTAGGTTTCTTACTAAAATATTGGGCCTACAAGAATATAGACATTGTGAGGCCTCTAGGGTTGTTGTTGGGATCACAGTAACCACATAGATCTTTTAATTGTATTTTTGAGATGGCTAGCAGACTGGGATCATGGAGATAGGGGAGAGAGGTGAGGATAGGTATGAAGGATATATTGGGAGACGTGAGGTAGATTAGGTGATATGTAGGCTTTACAGATACTTCCTTATGTAGCCTAACATATATATCCAGCTATCATGTATGAGGAGGAAGAGATGAGTGCAGGGCGAAGACCTAAGATGATATAGGCCATCTAGTTTACCTAAGTTATAATATAGTTTGGATTTGTTAAGACAATGCTTAAAGCAATGATTTGATATAGGAAAGATGTAGTGGAGAGATACTTAACCAAACCAGTGATGGAAAACCCATTAGTGGAGGATGCGGAGCCACGAGATATAGATAATGATGATGTGGGTGTAGGAGAGGGATATGTGGAGTGGTGGATGTAGCAATGGGTTTACAAGGCCTTAGAGGAGGTAACACATGTTGGAGGATAGGTTTTTGTTCCTATAAGAGGAGATGCGGTGGTGCTTGGGGAGTTGAGGAAACAATGCATGTGGGTGGAGAGGGTGAAGATGGATATGGCATAGAAGAGATAGCTAGATTGTAGACCAAGCTAGATGCAACTCACCAGAGAGAGATATAGCTCGTCAGGACCTAGTGGGGTGTGCTAGAGAGATATTTTCCATAAAACATGGGGAAAGATACTATTGACAACATGAGATCTATTAGGCCATATATGGAAATTTGGGAACCAAATATACGTAAACATGGTTGAGGTGTAGGAGGCATCATGGGGAGCTGCTCGGATGGCCACGCATAGTATGGTGTCATCGAGCAAAGTGTCGTGCTAGGAGACAAGGCACATTAATATGAGCACATAACTACCTCAAGATTACCTGATGTACCATGTTGTGTATCCTACTTGGAAGGATAAATGAGATATGAGAGATTTGTTTGACCGTAAATGTCGAGAGAGTGCAGCTAGTGTAACACAAAGAAAGGTGCCATGGATTTCTCAATAACGAGATAGGGTGGAGAGTCTCTGAGGAGAACAATCCTCCTGCTCTATGAGGATAGGATTTGGGACTTAGAGTGTCTTATTTTGTGTTTAGTGAGTGTTGGTACCCAAATTGGTTCTGCCTTTGAAGGTAATAAGTATCAACAACTCCGAGCAGGATACTTAGAGAAAGATAGATCAAAATTTGAATCGCTTTTGTATCCGAGGAAGGATCTAACCTGTCTCTTTTTACTCGAGTTTGGGAGAAGTTGGATAACACCATGTAAAGGGTTTGACCTACCCTACTACTTTAGGTTTTTTCTTCAACCAGGGTGAGAGGACCCATTTTGTAACCTATATTTGTAAGGGAAAATAATGGACCAGTAATATTCGACTCCCCTTTTCAAGACATTGATAAATAACCTTTAGAAGACATGGTCAATACAACATAATATAACTCTCATGAGTTGTCACCATATAAAATGTAGATATCTCCTAAACAATCTTTAATAACATTTAATGATATTGGAAAATCTTCCAAATGATAGGATTAGAACACTTCAAATGACTAATAGTGAACCGTCAACTGAATATGTGCATCCATGGAAGCCCAAGAATACACGGTTTCACACAATCTCTAAGAATTTAAACATAAAATCTCATGTCGGATACTTAATAAAACATTAGGAATCCCTGATCTATCATGCCTAAGATACACTCATAGACTTACAAACAACCTTCATCAACAAAATGGAAGCAAAGTGAATTTAAAATTGTTTATTGCATAATGAAATGAAATCTCTCCTCACAATGCAATTGCAATTACCACAGTGCTACCATAAGAATGAGGTCTTGTGTGATTCAGAGGGATTCCTAACATAAGATTACAACAAGAACATGAATAGTTACTTTGAAATATCTCAACTTAAAAGAAGACATAACAATGCTCATGATCAAACACAATTAACTCAAAACTCATCAAATTCACCAATGAAGGAAAAGTTTCATTTGTAGTCTCTATTATTTTCAATGGTTGTACACTTGTAACCATCTTGACATGATTCAATTTGAAATATAAATAAATTAACAAGTTTCTCAAACAAGTTCTTGAAAAATGGTTTCTCTCAGTTTATGACTTTCTTTTCTAAAATTTCAGAAAAAATTTACCCCCCATGTGAGAGTATTCTCATTACATTTATAAATTTTCTCTCACTCACTTTTCAATTTCCCCGCCCCCAAAAAAAAAAAAAACGAGTCTTCTAAGAGAATATTCCTTTTTGAGCATACAACTTAATTTATTGTTATCCTATTGAAAATATCTCATCTTATGCTACTAGGTGGAAACATTTTGAGCTAATCATGTTTCTTACTCTCTTAAGTATGACCAGTGCTATGTCATCCTTTTGACAGCTTTTCAAATTGTTTCTTTCCTTTTGGCATGTAGGAAACTTCCCTTTTGGTAATCCCCAGTGCATCCATATGGCTTGATGTGACATGCAATCAACCTCATGCAATACATACTCATGTTTGTTCCTTTTAGAGCCGAGTATCCTCACGTGGATTATATCACATCAATCAAAAATTTTATGTTTCATAGTTCCAATCTCTCTCAAATTTATTTCCTTCATGTGAGATGATTGAAAAATATTATTTCATCTAATGGAAGTTTTTCTACTCAACTCAACCTATTTACTCCATCCTCATTATAAATTAAACTTTATTTCTTTATCAATATGCATTATTTGTTTTTATTCTTGAATGTGAAGGATTATTGTAGAGCTTTTTATTGGCTCAATGGTGAGTGTGGTTATAGCGAATAGTTTATAAGAGATTTCCTCATGATACTTAAACCAAATATTTTATATGACTAGTCTAGATGAAGCCTTTGTTTGAGATTACAAACCCAAGGGTTGGTAAGGGACCCCTGAAATATTGGAAAGTTTGGCTCTCACTCCTTTTGAGATTGATCAGGATCAATCTTGTCTTCTTAGCCTTCTAATCTATGTATTATCATATTTTTCAGTGGGAACACCAGAAATCCCCAGAAGAGTTGAATAAATTATGGATTGAAAGGAGGCTTATTATGATAGGGGCGATCAACTATCATTCTCCCTTCCTGTGTGATGAAAAAAATTATTGATGGAGATTCCCAAGGAGTCTTATGTGCTCTATGAAAATTCCTCCATTGATACTATGCCTACCATTTCTCATAAAATGGATGAACTAGAGCAGAGAATCATTTCTCTGGAAAAATTTCAAGTAGGCCCTGCGCCATCCTAACCATCCACCACACTAGTACCATACTCAAGAAGGAAGAGGGGGAATCAAGATCTCAAACCCAAATTGTCATTTTTCATGAGGAGGAAGTGGAACCTTCATCTCCTCAATGTTCCAAAGCATCATTATCTTCCACCAAGGAATGCAATGGAAAGTACACCTTTCAACCTTCCATTCATTCAATGTGATGGGATTCTTTGATGGAGTGAACATTGTGAAGACCTCGGTTTGTTTCTCTACTAAGAGATCATCCAAATTTCATGAGGAGTCACAAGGGTGATTCTAATTCTATATTTATTGATCCACCTTGTTCAAGGGACACATTGCTTGTTCTTCCAACCACTTCACAGATCCTCCTCAAGTATAAACCCATTCAGTCCACCACTTATAAGGAAAAGGGAAAACACCACTTACAAGTGGGTTGGACCTTTTGAATTGGTATCTTCTTATCGAAGAAGATGCAAGTAGGGAATATCATGGATGGTCCCAGAATGACCATTGAGTTATTGATTGATATGGAGATGTCCCCATTATTGTAGGGTCAATTTATTTTTTCAAACATCTCGGGTTCAAATTAATTCATATCGTGGGAAGAACAAGCTATTGAACAAGATTCCTCCACTTGGAGGATATTTCAAAGTAGGAGTAAAGGATAATTGAGTGTTGTTTCTCTTCTTGTTTCCTTTCTTCCAAATATGTATACAAATTTCTTCATCATGGGTTGGGGCCTCTATAGAACCCCAATTTCAATTTATGTTGTAAACTACTTCACATTGATATTCAACTTTCATGAAACAAGGATAGTAGTTGTAATGAGATAAAAGAATTATTTAGGAAAACAATCCTAGGCTTTCTTTTTAGTCCTCGTATCTACATATTTATTTATGTTTTCATGTAATTCTCCTTTGTTTTTGTATTCAAAACTTTATGGGCTTGACATCAAAAAAATTTGTAAAATAAAACCACTACTTTAAAAATAATTGTATTCAAGGTTTGTTCTTCTAACCACTTCACAGCTCCTCCTCGGTATACACCCATTCATTCCACCCTTATAAGGAAAAAGGAAAACACCACTTCCTACATGTGGGTCAGACCTTTTGAATTGGTATCTTCTTATCATAAGAAGATCAAGCTATGGAATATCATGGATGGTCCCGAATGACCATTGAGTTATTGTTTGATATGGTGATGTCCCGCAATATTGTGGGGTCGGTTTTATTTGTTCAAACATCTCAAGGCTCAAATGAATTCATATCAAGGATGAACAAGCTATTGAACAAGATTCATCTACTTGGAGGATATTTCAAAGTAGGATTAAAGGATAATTGATTGTTGTTTCTCTTCTTTTTTCCTTTCTTCTAAATATGTATACAAATGTCTTCAACATGGGTTGGGAATCTATAGAACCCCAATTTTGATTTATGTTATAAACTGCTTCACATTGATATTCAACTTTCATGAAACAAGGATAGTAGTTGTAATGAAATAAAATAATTATTTAGGAAAACAATCCTAGGCTTGCTTTTTAGTCTTCGTATCTATATATTTATTTATTTTTTCATGCAATTCTCCTCTGTTTTTGTATTCGTAACTTTGTGGGCTTGACATCAAAATTTTCTGTAAAATAAAACCACTACTACATATCTAATGGTGTCCCACCATGTGTTCACTTCATCCTTTAATTTAATGAAGCCTTTCAAAAACCTTCTACAGCTCAACTGGATGAGGTGACTCATTTGATTATGATTTGCAACCCCCTCACACTGCTACCTTAGTTTTTGCAAAGCATTACCTAGAGTAGCACACGCTTCTAAATATTCATCTATGGGGCCTCTTCTTTGTTCTATAGAACTTTCCTTCCTTCCACGAACATGTCCCCTCTTGAAGTTATTCCTAGGTGAAATGTGGAAACCTTGTGCATATTTGGGGCTTCCCTCTCTCTTTCTTCTTCTAATTCACACTGGGCAACACGTGGAGGCATGCGATCCCTTCTTCTTTACTTTGACTTTTCAACCCTCCTAGGCTACCATACTGCACTTTTTCCACGTGGTCATTCCTAAATTACTAAGAGTCTCCAATTCTTTTCGCCTTTCCAAATATGCACCGAAGGGACACGTAGATACCTTCTACATCCAATTCTACATTTAGGGAAAATTAAGATCTCTAAAACATAAAATAATGCTAGAAGGAATAGAGGGGCCAATTTTAACATGGATTTTAAGGGGAAAAATAACTATTACATTCCTTGATCGAAAAGGAATCACAACCTAAAAAAATACTCACACTTGTATCCAACACAGGTCCTATCTTTGAGCATACATTTTTTTAAAATGGGAAAATCAATCAGAGAAATTTTTTTGAAGGCATACTTTGGATCAAAAGAATGAGATTTAAATCGAGAACCAAAAAAACTAGTGGTCATTGTATATAAATTTTTGATATCGATTTAGATTCATATATTTTGAGACAGATACCACTTGATGCTTATCATGGATGTATACACATTTTTATTATATATATACATATGTTGATTTTTTTTTTAATCTATGTATTATGTGTTGAGTAAAATGGATGCATGTGATGATTTAGAATCTTTAATGGATGTTGATAGTTTGTTAGTTATTGATATTAATTTAGATGCTTGTTTATGGATGTCGATCTTGATTTTATATGTGATGTGATGCATACGATGATGTGTATTTATATAATGATTAGATATAGATTATATGTGATGGGTCGGATGATATAGATAATTGATATGATGTATAGATGAGATGTTATTGATTTGATAGATAGTTACTTAGATATTAACCTGATGAACTTCATTATTCGAGATGATATAATGGTGTATGAATTTAGATATTTGGAAAGATATGATGGGATTAGATTAGATGTGATTATGATGGATATGATTGGATATGATTTGTTGGATGTGGATGTTAGATTATGTTAGATAATGTGATAGATGTACATTATATATGATTTAAGGTTGATTTAATTTGATCTCAACTTCAAATTAGAAATGATTATCATAACATATGGACATGACGGATACGGTAGGAAAGATAAAAATGTTAGATTAGGAAATCATGATTATATATGATGACTTGTAGATAGACACAATGCAACCCTAGATATAGTGACCAAAATATAAGGATTGCACTTGTAACATAGGAAAGAGCATACATGGAATAGATGCTTTTGAACCATATTGGGGTAAACTATGAAAGGGAACAACGCAAATCAACACACTTATAGCCTATAGCTGAGGGTAACACACATAACTAATGATAGTCATATCTTAGATCATGAGGGGAAAGATAGAAGGTGTACTTATAAACTTATAATTGACATGACAAGGGGTTTTATATGAACCCTATACGAGGGAAGTAGGTTCTCCATAGGTTGTATTCCTAGGTCTATACCTCATCTCCGAGAAATGTGGTACAAAATTATTGATGCGAAAAGATTTCCTAGGATGCTTGATTTAGAGTTTTTTCTTTTTCTTTTAGATATTTAGAAGGATGATCAATGCAAGAAACCTTCGCTGCCATGATATACGAAAGTATCCATCCTTCGAGGGAGTGGTCTACATTTTGGGATTTTTTCTTTTGGATTTTACTTTTTTTTAGATGGTAGGATATATGATAGCTAACCTTTAAGGGATTAGTTTATACTTTTATATTATTTTATTTATATAAATAGTTGTTCTTCGAGGAGAAGTTTTATTTTTGGATAAGATAGCTTTGATATGAGCATCCTAAATTTTGAATTTTATGATAGAGCTGAGGATAGCCAATTAGACCACTTGGGGAGGGGAAGATAAGAGGTACATGTGACATTAGGTAGATAAGAAGGTGATGGATGTAATGATTGTGGGGTTCCCACCTGAAAAGAGGAACTCATCCATGAGGAATATGCTATGGGAAGAGCTCGGTGCCCATATTCAAGGTCATAGATAGGAAAGTGATAGTAGACCACATAATTCCAAATCATTACAATGAGATATGGAAATGACTAATAATAGAAATGGGATCCTATAATGTGATTAAGATCACACTTTGTAGATGTGTTAAAAATAGAAAGGTCACAAGTGTGATGCATTAAGAGGTTCCATTTCTAGTTTACTATCTAGGGAGGCCAAGTGATAGGCTCCATACCCATACTTATGCATGATAATGTAAGTTCCAATATAGTTGGGAGAAATTTTTCCACATTGGCTCCTTTCTAGAGTAGTGATGTTCTAATTTTCTTTGAGAGCAAGGTCATTGATGTTAAATTCGTATTATTTTATATGTTTGTTATAGGAATGTTTGATGCACTCTTGGTAGACATGATGATGTTAGAGAGAGATTAAGCAATGACCGTCTATAAATTTAGGATGTGCTAGATGCTCTTGATGATATTCCTCGTCAGAGAAAAAGTTGCAGAGAGAAATGTATAAGGATGGGATTTAAGAATCAAGAGAAAGAATGGGTTCATAGCCATAGATGAGAGAGACAGGAGTAGTTCCCGTAGAGAGTTCTAGATTTTAGTATGATAAGCCCAAAGAATGAAAGGTATGTGAAGATGAAAATTTCAACATGCCTAATCAATATTTTTGCAAGGATGTTGCAAAGAGACTTGCTAGTGTCTTTGGCCTAGCTATTAGCTTGAGGATAATAAGGAGATGAGAAGCTAAGCTTAATGTTAAAAGAGTCAAAAACTTCTTAAGATATCTGTTTTTGAAGGACTTTCCATTTTCTATGATGATTTTATGGAGAAATTCATTTTTGCACTAATAGATTCCCTTAATTTTATTTATAATAAGCTAAGAATCACAATAGATATAGATTATTTGGACACTTTGAGCATGATAGTGGTTTGAAGACCTAAGATGAGGGCTTCATACATAACTATGTTGTTAGTGTACTTAAATTTAATATTATAAGTGACGGGAATATAATTTTACCAAGGAGGAATGATGATGACGCCAATGCCTCCCCCTTGCTGACTCTCAAATCCACTAAAGAAAATTGTTATTTTAAGGGGAGAGAATACTCATGATCAATTGTGTGGATAGATTCATCTAGAAATTGTTCGTGAGGTAGCTTATTGTTAAGAAGATGGACTTCAGCAATAGCTTGGACCTTCATAGATTTCTGAGATATGAACTTCAGGTCAAAATTGGTCATGAACATGAGTCATCGAGTGATGAAATCATTATGATAAGGCTTGGATTGCATGGTTTTGAAAGGATTGAATCTAGTGATGACAAACATTTTGTGATTGAGAAGATAATGACAAAGCTTAGAAGTGGTAAAGAAAAGGGTGCAACACATCTTTTCAACTTTAGTGTAGTGAGTTTCATAGTCATGAAGGGCGCAGCTAATGTAATAGATGGATTTCTCCCTGTCATGCTCATTTTGGTTTTCCAACATAAAACCTAAATCATGATCAAAGGTAGAGATGTAAATATAGAAGTTATCCCCCTCGCATGGATGCATGAGAATAGGTGGAGATAGAATATGATGCTTAAGTTGGTCAAATTCTTCTTAGAAATTAGCATCCCACTTGAACTAGGTATCTTTACAAATAATATGGTGAAAAGGTTGGCAACAGCCGATGAAAATTGCAAGATGAAATGACGGACTAATTTAAGTCATCCCCGAGACTGCGAATTTGTTATAGATCGAAGAAGGGGGAACCTCAAAGATGGACTTGATTTTACAGGTCAAATTCAATTCCCCTAATAAAAATGATGAAGCCAAGGAGCTTGTCAATTAAAACTCCAAACACACACTTTGTAGGACTAAGACAGAGGAATAAATGGATAAGTCATGTGAAGAGGATTTCAAGGGTGGAAATATGATCCCATTGATACTTGATTTACCTAAGATATCATCTACATAGTCCTCTATGTTTTTGTGGATGATATCATTGAATATATAGGTCATATCACATTGATAGGTGGCCCCTACATTTTTCAAAATGAAAGGCATGACATGATAGAAAACAATTTCCCAAAGGGGTGATGAAATATGTCTTATGTTGGTCTTCCTGCGATAAGAATTTGATTACTACGATAAAAACCATCCATAATAGAAATCATATTGTGGCTAGTGGTAAGGTCAACGAGTTAATCAATGTTGGGAAGGGTAAATTCATCTTTAGGGAAAGTGAGATTTAGATATCGAAAGTCACTAAAAATGTAGAGCTTTCCAAAGGATTTAGAAATGGGTATGATGTTGGAAACCCATTGGGGATGGAAAATAGTTATGATAATATTGGTAGAGAGAAGCTCTTTCAATTCCTATTTGATAAGGAGGGCAACGCAAGGGTGCATGTGGCGTAGCTTTTTCTTAATTGACTTAGCATTAAGGATGGTGATGATGTTATGGAAAATTATGTTGGGATCAAGGCCTAGAATGTCAACATATGACCATTCAAAGGCCTAACTATGCTTAGAAAGAAATGCAATGAAGGATTTTAGCTCTTCGGATAAAGAGATTGACCAATTTTGAGGATGTGGGGTTATTATGGAGTCCCTTTATTGATGTCACTATTAGATTCATGAGAAGAGTGGATATGTCGGAGTGGTAAGGACTTATGAATATTATGATCTTATGCCACCATGTAGGAAAAAAATGGATTCATCAAAGACTGCATTGAAGGATATCAATGGTAAGGGAATCTTCTACCACCATATCAATAAATTTGAGAGGAAGGGACCTAGTTTCACCTTTATCATGATAAATGACCAATCCCAAAGTGATGGTGGACATTAAAAATCTTAAGGAAATGGACACATTATCATTTGTATCATTGGGGTCATTGGATGGAAAAGAATTGGGTGATGGATTGATATGCATGGGGATGTAGAAGAAGTAGATGTGAGAGGATTGGTGGGTTGCTCTTTGAAACCAAGTCCTAACTTCACATGAGGCTTGTGGGATTTGTCGATGATAAGATCATGCATGGTTTGTGTATGTCGGAAAAGTGATAGGCGAGCGTGAGAATCAACAAGTAACTCTTCCGTGTACCGACCTCCGAGGTCGTGCTTGAGACGACCGGTGGGGGTAGAATATGTAGACAAACTAGTTAGGCAGTCTAATGTCTTCGACACGCACTAGTGGAATTTGCGAATCTAAGGCAAAGAAGGCCCTTCTAACTTGGACTGGTGTGATAGATTGATCAGCAAGGATGACTGCTCGAAGGCTCCAATCAATATCGAGCTCTGGCGTGATTCGATCTATGGGTTGCGGAATACGTGGAAAATGACCTGGGATTGTTTCGTGTATATCTCCCGATAAGGTCATATAGTGGATGATGAATATAATTGACTCTATGGACGATTTTCTGGCCTAGTCCAGAATTCCCTAGCTTCGTTAGCTGTTGTATCCAGCAAGGACAGTTGTTCAATGATAATAGGTGGAAGCGGAGTAGACTGGAATACCAGTGTGCGTAGGCCAGTGTCTATGTCTAATTTTCTTATGGATTCATTAGTTGTGGGATTTGTGGGTCACAACCGTAGACTCGTGGTTGTTGTGGACCAGCTATGGTCATGCGTGGAATCAAGTCCTGATCCCTAGTACCCAATAATCATACGCTTTTTCAGCCTCTATGTTGAGAATCAACAGCTGTGTGCGATCTTCTCGGAATACCTCACAGGTGTTCTTGCAACTTGGATTCTTAGGCTGGTATCTATGTCTGTGTGGGTGTCTCCTGCATCTGGTTGTGGAACTAAAGGATCACACCCAAATGTTTGTTCTCTTTCGAATCCTTCTACAGTCATGTGGATATTTTTCCTAGTGCAACCTGTAGTTTGGCTGACTTGACCAAAATGTATGTGCTTGGTCGTCTTCTATGTTTAATCCTCTTAACTGAGATCTGACCTGCTGGAAATCTGTTGTTGTTTGGAAGACTTGTATCCTAAGATTTTGGTCTATGTCAACTATTGCTGTGACTAGGCTTGGTTGAGGCACGATTGGCTCAAATATATATTCCCTGGGCTCTTGAGGTCCCGTGATTGTCATACGAAACAAAATTCAAATCTAACTGTAATGAAGCAAATTCTAACTATGTGAAATAAATATAACTGTATAACTTTTATTCTTCTAAGAAAACTTTTAATAATTTTAAGGAAAGCAAACTATTTTAAGCATATCTAGAAATAATAACTAAACAATAATTTGAAACAGACAAGATAACCGAGTGTAGTTATTTGCCTGTGCGATTTTGTAGAATTACTCTAAATTAAATAGTTTGTCTAATCTACTGGCAAGATTCTCGATCCTACCTCAGAAGTGAGGAGTGAATCATAGTTTCTCAGAAACTATCAATCCCCACAGCTTCCCTGGCAATGTCGAGAATAGAATGAAATGAAATAAAGTGATTGACTACTCTATTTGATATGAATCTGACTAGAACTTTGAAATGTAAAACCTGGACTCCGTAGAACAGTGGCGAATCCGATGGTGTATGTGATCTCGTCCCCTCAGTATGATCTCCTCGTTCTTTTGTGTTCACGTGGATCCAGAAAAGCGTGTAATGCTAGCACCGATAAGAGTAGATTTTGGGAGAAGGATAGCTCAGAATGCAGACCGAGAATGTGAGTAGGAGAGGGATAGCGCAAGAGTACAGAGCTTGGCTTATGTGATTCCTAGTGGGATTTTACTGCGAGTCATGCAACATGAAGCGACCAGAACCTGTAACTATCCTATACGAAGAGAAAAACCTACAACTTTAATGGCTTTCTAAGCTATTCTGTTCCAATGGATTGGATAAAATAAAGACACTGCTTGCACAAGTTGGATATGTGGCTTACCAACAGCTGAATAAAGCTAACCAGGCATATAACGGATTGAACTAAGAACTCCAAGACACAATAAAACAAATCTACAAAGAAAGAGAAATTTAGAGGCAAGCTTCTAACTAGATTGGGATCGATAATATGCACCGCTTTACACAAGATGGGTCTGTGGCTTACCAACAGCTGAATAATACTAACCAAGTATGAAATGAACTATGCTATCAATCCTAAGCAAGCTGACAGACCAAACCACTGAAAATCAGAAGACTCTAACAAAAATGGTGGCCATTTGCCTCAGCACAAGCTATGCATTTATAGGAATTCCAACACTCAAAAACCAAAACCAAATTGAACTCCTAAACAATAAACAAAGGAAAAACACTATTCCAGGGGACCAAAAACATAAATGCATGCTCAAGTCGGCAAAGAAAAGCTGGTGAATCATGATATTTCATGCGAGTCACGTCAAAAGAGTGTTCTGGAAAATGCGCACAGGACCGCCGCCCGAGCATGGCGCGGTTACAGACCGCCGCCACCTGCTCTGTGGCGGCGGCGGTCACAAGACCGCCACCTGCCGCAGATGGCGGTTTCATCACCGAAGGTCAAGAGGCCAAGGAAAGAAGGAAAAAGGGGAAAACAAAGGGTGCGGGGCTAAGCGGGGCATGCGGGATGTTAACGCATACTCCGAGGGCTTTTCCGGATCCCGAACACCTTGCAAGGAGACTCAGTATCATCATCGGGCACTTGTTACACTGCTTTCAGCGATGCAGTACAAGCATAAAAATTTTGGGTACATACATATTGCCCCCTCGGAGAAGCATTTTAGCCATGAAGAGGCATAAAACGTTGGGTCCGAGTATGGCAGTCCCAAAATGGGGAGTTAGAAGCTATACCTTACTCGTCAGGTGTGTGAAATGACGCCATCCAAAATTCCCACTACCTCGCAAAATGAAAAGAGAACTCAAGTGCGAGATAGATACAATAATTTGGAAGATACACGCTAAAATAATAGGGAAGGAGAATGTACCATTCATGCGCGGATAGAAACTTACCTCCATCAGCGCTTAAACCTCGAAAAAGTCATTTTAAAACGAAACAAAACGATATATATATATATATAAAGCGGGCCCATTTTCTATTCATTTGCGTGAGTCGATTTGATTGATTTTGAGCTCGGGACCCACGGTGATGGTTTCTCACGTGAGTAGAATCGAAACGCTCACAGTGAAGATCGTGATCATGCCTCCACAAGCGAAACACCGACCTCGGCGATCACGGGTTGGTTTTCTTCCATTTTGTGTTTTTCCCCTTTAAAATTGAAATGCTAAATTCGGCCATAATGGGGGTTATTTTTAAAAATGTTAGGTTCAAAAGGTCCACCTACGGGGGGCGCCTACTGGGTAGGCTCCATTTTTAGTTTAAATGGTCTATTTTTACTCATTTTGGGCTTTTTGGGGTTAACAACCCGTGCGGGTTTTTGGACATGCGACCGCCACCCCGGCCGGGCGGCGGTTACACGTCCGCCGCCCGATCGGGCGGCGGTTACAAACCACCCCTATGCTCGTATGGCGGCGGTTTTGCACAAAATACAAAAGGAACCTATTTTAGAGACTCGTACTTGTACTTTTATCATTTCTATATGCTTTTATGACTCTCTCGATATTGATTAGATACTAACTTGCTCTGTTTTTGTTTGTTTTGGGTGTATGCAAAGCGAGGAGAGAGTATATCGATGGAGCCGAGAGAGAGAGTGTGTGATTGGCTTTCGGGGTATTGATGCCCTTTCTCGGGATGAGGAGGATACATTACAGAGGGCCGGAATATTTCGTATATCACATGTGCCCCATGTCACACCATCCACCCACATACTTTGTGACTTGTTTTCATATTGGGATGCAGATCGGAACACTTTCCGACCGCCAGGGTCCGCGGTGAGTGGACCATCACTTTGGAGGATGTCTACCGTATCCTCCGGGGTCCCGATCATCGGGAGGAGACTCATAATGAGACGACAGGTCTCAAGCACAGATTGCACGGGGCAAGCTACGGGGGATGCAGCCATCTCTACGGGCAGGTTGAAGAAGGGAGTGAGAGTTTGATCGATTCCTTCTTTGCCCATCCTTGCCTCGAGGCTGATCGGGGACAAGGGAGGAGATACTTTACTATACTTGTTGGGCCCCCATCATTGCACAGATAGAGGGGCATGGCTGGATATATGCCTGGGGCGCAGATATTTTGGGGACCACCTACCATGACTTATACAGGGTGGTCCGTTTGTAGGGACAGTCATTGAGCCACCCGACTCTAGTCATGAGTTGGGTGTACGAGCATTTTATTCCTTATGGCAGAGGGGTAGAGGTGGCAGACCCAGGGGCTATGAGGGCAGCTAGATGGTCAGATATGTCGGTGCTTAGAGCACCTCACCAGCCAGTTGCCTCCCTTACCACAGCAGATATGGAGGCGACACCATACCAGCTTATGGCCGGCATATGGGGCGAGGAGACCCTTACATTGATCTCCTGCTCCACCACAGGGCAGCTTATCGACCGCGTGGGACGGGTGGAGGTACACCCTTTTGGTAGAGTTCCTCAGCAGTTCGGCCTTCCATATGTGGGCATGCTTCCCAAATGCACCCAATTTATAGATCAGTCCACGAGGCTAGAGGGGGGCCTAGAGGCCGTGGTTGGACAGTGATCACTCCTGGCACTCCCATTGCAGCCAGGAGGGTAGTTCGGGCTAGAGGGAGAGCCGGTGCACCCCGGCACCTTTGCTTCAGATTGCTGCGGGTCCTGCTCATAGCAGCAATGACCCCATAGATATTGACTCCGATTCTGAGGAGTTTACAGAGGGAGGATCGGAGGAGCAGACGGATGACAGCGATCCTGAGTGGCATGACACTCAGGATATTTTGCAGGTAGAGAGGGCCGAGCAGAGTGTAGAGAGAGAGACTCTAGCTTCAGAGGAGCCACTCTCCCAGGGCCATGGTGGAGAGGATGAGTCGGGCTTGCGGGGTGTCATGTTTGCTCCTACTACTACAGAGCAGCCCCTCGGTCGGAAGTGGCATCTACGGCGGGTGCTTTGGCCCCAAATGACCCATCTTGGAGGCCCAGTGATCCGAGTAAGTTATCCTCTCATCTTTTCAATGTTTGTTTAATTTAGGATTTTTAATTGCTATCTCTCCTTGTGTTTTGATATTGTATCTTTTAGTCTCTTGTCTAGTTTCTAATTCATTTTTCTTCTTTGTTTGCAGAGACTGTTGACGAGTGGCGGGATCTAATCCGCAGGGTATGCACTGATTCTCTGATGATCCCTATGGATAAGACCTGCGAGAGCTATTTTTAGATAACGGGGAGCCTTCAGCAGCTAGTAGGCATACTGACGTCTTCGCTCCTATTTGGCACGTGGCCAGGATGGTGTCGACTCTTCGTACAGAGTTGGCAGGCTATAGGACAGCCGAGCGTCTTATGAGGAGCCATTCTCGTGGCGAGACCGTGGCTACCCCTCGGGACCCTGAGCCCTCCGTGCATTCAGAGCGCCGGCGTAGCCAGAGCCCTAGGCGAGGGCGTGCACCTTCAGAGGGGTCACGCAGGGGTTGAGAGACTACTTAGCTCCTATGCGTTTTGTACTATAGATTCTTTTGTATATTACGGGCTCTTTGAGCATTTTGACCATGCCTAGAGCATGATGGCATTGTATATAAACATTGATTATTTATATATATGCATTCACTTTTGGATCAAAACTTGTCACTGGTGTTTTCCCTTTCTGTTTCCAGTTTCCTCGTGTATACTACGATGTATGTTTTATATACTTTTTTGTATGTATGCAATGGAGAACAGATGATGCAAATGCTTGCTTTCTTTTTGTGTTTCATGATGCTGATACATGATATTGTAGATATATTATGATCTTAAATCTTAGCTTCTATGAGCAATTTGGATACCTCATGTTTGTTTTGGCAAAGTGATGAAAATAACCAATGTATGATGAATAGATTAACTTGCCCCACTCCTAACTCCACGTAACTAGTAAGATGCGAGGGCTCATCACCAAGAGCCAAGAAGGGCGCAAGTTATGAAATATGGTGAAATGATAGTGATGAAAGATAGACGAAGCTTTGGTGGAACCAAATTGAAAACTACAAGCTTACTCCACCCGAATGACTTCATAGTTTTGGGTGCAACTTGCTTTGTAGTTTATCCAGACTTAGACCCGTAGATGGCCACATAGTAGACAAAATCTGGGTTTTTAGGATTTTAACTCTCTTGGAATTTTGAACATCTGATTCATTCATTTTTGACTCAAAGTTTGAATAGTTTGTTTATGACCTTTTAACATTTGCTTTGTCAAGAGGACCCCCTACACTTTGCCCCATGCTACCTGTAAGAAGCATGGGTTTATCACCGTGGGCAAGGCGTAGGCGAGTAAGGGCATTTCCATCCTTTCCCAACCCTATGTCACTAGTAAGAGACGCAAGCTCATCACCGAAGGTTGGTGGGGCAAGGAAATGTGTAAAAATAAAATTTTATGTTTTAATCACTTTTTGACTTGTCTTTTTGAGTAAGATGTCAGTATATGCTTATTTCCAAAGAGATGTATATATGGGATAGATGTGACACCATGAAGCTTCTAGAATAGACCATAGGAAAGACACCTATCCTAAGAAGAAATCAAAGCGAGAAAAACTTGCAGATCTTGGTATGGTTACCGTTAAGACTTCGTCATGTTTGATTTTATTTGATAAAATATTCCAAGATGATTTGATGATACACGAAGATGGAGAGATATGATTAGAAAGTTTTGTGCCAACAACATCATGAGTTTGTAATGAATTACTTTGAGAATAGATTCCTTGATCACAATTTGTGTAAGAACAAGTGGACAAAATGATCTAAATCTATATGAAGATGCAATGTAGATAGTTATACAAGCAGTGCTAGCTGCTTATGCGTAGAAACGTTTGAGGTGCAGGGAATTGACTGTTTCACCAAATTCCTCACCTTCTAGCGTGCATAAGAGGTATGCACCATTTTCGTAGTCTTTTGTGACTCGGTATGGGCCCAACCATTTGGGCCGGAATTTCCTTCCTTCGCCGGTCTTCTTGTCGATCCGGCTGTCTAGTCTTAGAACTAGATCACCTTCGTATATATCGCATTCATAAACCTTCTTGTTATATTGCCGGCACATTCGGTCAGCATAAGCTCTATGCCGCTGCTCAGCATCTAACCTAGTTTCATCTAGGCTTTCTAATTGGGAAAGACGTGCTTCTCTGTAAGCGTCTTCATCCAGAATCCCTTGTAGTGAAATGCGGAGACTGGGTATTTCGACCTCAAGCGGGAGAACTGCTTCTGCCCCAAATACTAGCGAGAAAGGAGTTGCTCCCGTTGGTGTTCTTATTGAGGTTCGGTGGGCCCACAAGGCCGGATATAACTTTAAATGCCAATCTCGTTTGTTTTCTTTTACTGTTTTGAGGAGAATGGCTTTCAGTGTTTTGTTTGTCACTTCAGCCTGTCCGTTGGCTTGGGGATAATACAAGGAAGCCGTATGATGGCTTATCTTAAATCTACTGCATAGTTCGTGAACTTCTTCATTTTTAAAAGAAGTTCCATTATCGGAGATAATGATTTGCAAGATACCGTACTGCAAATGATTTGATTCAAAATGAACTTGCGATCACGCAACTGTGCAGTGTGACGGTAAAGAGGCATGGCCTCCACCCATTTGGTAAAATATTCAAAGGGTCGTGATTATAAAATTATGGCCATCTCATGTGGATGAGGGAGAGAATTTCCCTATTAAGTCTAGACCCCATGTAGAAAAGGGCCATGGAGTTACGATTGGTTGTAGAGCTTGTGCTGGCATGTGGATCTCGTGGGAGAATTCTTGGCACTTATGACACCTGCGTGCAAACTCTATCGCGTCATGTTCTAGAGTGGGCCAGAAATAGCCCATTCGATGTATTTTTCAAGTGGTGGCATGGCCACCGAAGTGCCTCCACATATACCGTGGGGGATTCATGGAGAATCCTCTTGGACTCTTATGTCGACACACCTTAAGAGCATTCCATCGAATGCTTTTCGATAGAGCACCTGCTCTATAATGACATATTTGGCTACAATTATGCGCAACCGCCTTCTTTGTTGTGGTGTAACTACCTCCGGGTATGTATGGTCCATGATATAATTAATGATATCAGTGTACCAAGGGCACTCAGAGATAGCAGGTCGAGTTTCGATGTAGTATACGCATTCATCTGGAAAATCCAAATCTACTAGATCGCCTCCATCTAATGGATTATCAGCTAACCAATCCGCAATGATTTGTCCTTTAACTGATTTCTGATTTACAAATGTTAATTCGAACTCTCCCATTAAGGTTATAAAACGTCCAGCCTTTTTAGACAAGGAACCTTGTGTGAGAAAAGTCCGTAAATGGTCTGTTTTTACCATGACCTTCGTTTCTTGATTTAGCATATAGTGTCTTAGGCGTTTGGTTGCGAAGACTATGGCGAGACATTCTCGCTCTGCTTGTGTATAGCGTGTTTCATAGTCGAGCAGTGTTCGGCTAATGAAATAAATCACACGTTCTCTTTTGTTATCATCTTCTTGAGCCAACATGCAAGCCAGCGAGACATTGGTAGCTCGCGAATATAGGATTAACGGGTGATCTAGCTTAGGTGGCATTAGCGTAGGTGGTGATAACAGAAAACGCTTAACTGCATCAAAAGCTTCATTGCAATCTTCAGTCCAATCAATGCTATAGTCCTTCTTGAGTAAATTGTTGATTGGATGAACGGTGAAGCTTAGGTCCGGGATAAATCTCTGGATTGCACCTAGCTTTCCGAGAAATGACCTGATTCCAGATTCGCTCGAAGGTGGGACCATTTCGAGGACAGCCTGAATTTTGGTTGGATCAACATCAATCCCTCGTGATGATATGATGTAACCTAGGAGCTTTCCTCCTGTTACACCAAAGACGCATTTCTCTAGATTTAGCGTGACTCCGTATTCTATTAAACGTGAAAGAATGACGCGGAGTACTTCGGGATGGTCACAACGCTTCTTAGCTTTAGCCAATAAGTCATCTATGTAAGATTCCATGATTTTATGAATTAAATCGTGAAATATATAAGTCATAGCCCACTGGTATGTAGCACCAGCGTTTTTGAGACCGAAAGGCATGACAGCATAGCAATAGGTTCCCCAAGGAGTTATGAACATGGTTTTAGCTTGATCTTGCTTGGATATTCTGATTTGGTTGTATCCCGAGAATCCATCCATGAGAGACAAGAGTTCAAAACCAGCTGTTGCATCAACAATAACGTCTATGGATGGTAATGGGAAATCGTCTTTAGGACACGCTTTGTTGATGTCTCGGAAATCTATGCAAATGCGTATCTTTCCGTTCTTCTTGAGAACGGGAACAATGTTAGATACCCATTGGGAGTAGTCAACTGGCTTGATGAATCCTACCTGAAGGAGTTTTATTACTTCCTCTTTTACCATGAGAGCTACTTTGGGCTTCATGGGTCTTGATTTTTGTTTAATTGGCTTTGCATCTGATCTAGTGACGAGGTTGTGCACCGCAATGTGGGGTGCGACTCCCGTCATCTCCTTGTAATTAAATGCAAACACCTTCTGATGTTCTTTGAGAACCTGAGTATGTATTTCCACTTCTTCTGGTGTTAACGAAGAACCTAGTTTCAATATTCTTGGTTCATCTTCTGTCCCGATGTTGACATCGATTGTTTCCTCGATCAAAGAGGCGTTACCCTCTTCGAACTCAGGTGGTGCTGGAGGTAAATCTAGATCATCTCCATTTTCTATTGTGTATATGCTAGGCTCTGTTTGTGAGGGAAGATCCGTTACGGGATTTCCGAAGTAGGAAGACGAATGTGGAATTAAGGATAAATCTAGCATGTGATAGGAGAGATGTAGTGCTACATAGGCATTTAAGTAATCCAAAGTAGCCGCATCATTTCCGACATGGTCTAGGATGGTAGATTCACTTCTGCTTGAAAGAGGATTTGTCATTATTTTTATCAATGGTTCATCATGAATGGATACTGTGAAGTGAGTATCTTCTAGCTCATTGCTTGGAGTAAAACGTGATGCTGAGGTTGCCATTGAATCGGTGAGAAGATTTTTCTCTCGAGGGATTGCTTCAATGGATATAAAGCTAAACGCCTTGCTTAAATCCAATACAACGTTTTTGTAGAGTTGTAAATGTTCGGCTTTAGTTTCATATACTTCAGAAACTTGGTTTGTTACTAATTGTGAGTCTCCCAAGACTCTGATGTTATTAATACCAATTCTTCTGGCTAAGGTGAGGCCAAGGAGGAGGGCTTCGTACTCAGCACCGTTGTTTGTGCATTCAAAGTTTAACTTAAAAGAGAATGGGAGGACCTTCTCCTCGGGTGAAGTAAGAATTATACCTGCCCCCGCTCCATAACGACATTTAGCTCCATCGAAATGGAGAGTCCAATACTTAGCCGGGAGTGTAGATGTTGGGGCATCTGCTGCGTTTGCACACTCTACTTCTACCATACAGAGATCCTCTGCTGGCAAGGAACCAACACCTAGGGAAAATCCCATGCCTACTGAATCGAATGGTAAGAACATTGGTGAATCTTGTTCTATCAACTCAACGATTTTCGCAGTAGTCCCTAATGATACTGTTTCTTTAGTTTTACCTTTAGGGGTTGGAATTGTTTTGGCTATGCTGGTAGTTTCAAGATCCGTCATAGGTATCAAATTTTCCTCCTCGGCTTTGGGTCGGAGGGTTTATTAAGTTGGTTTGTTTGCGCTCAAATTCTGAGTGCACCCCTGGTCTTTTCTTTAAATCAGCTAGGTGAAAATCGAAAGGTTTTGGATCACCTTTGGCTACAAATACCTTTCCCATATGCAAGAATCTTACTTCTTGAAATAGCGTGGAAGGGATTGCCTTCATTCGATGTATCCAAGGTTGGCCGAGGATCATATTGTAGTTATTTTCCCGATCTATAATATAAAACTCAGTCAAGATGGTTTTGGTCCCTAATGTGACCGGCAAGATACTATAGTTCCTATCGAAGTGGCTTTAAGGCTATCATAGCCTCTCAAGGTATTTCGTGTAGTGGAACAGTTTGTTTCTCCATATCCAAGTTTTTGGAGGAAAGAGAAAGGGACTATGTTAACTGCGGCCCCATCGTCAACTTGCCCATTTTACATAGTTATTATAAACCCACACTTGCAAGTGTAAGGTCGGGTCACCTCTGTGCGATCTCAAAGATCTCTGTGGGCATTTTACTTATTTCAAGATGAATTCGACATCCTTGTCTGGCTGCCCCGGAGGGTGGATATCAAAATCTACGTGATTTACTTGTGTTTCGGGAGGTGGAGTGATGTTAATTAGATGGCCTAGACCTAATGCTTCTAAAAGAGCAGCTCTGTGAGGGGGAGAGTTCTTTAGTAAGTCCAAAAATGAAATGTGTGAAAAGGTCTTTGTTAGGTCACTAATTAAATCATAGGCACCGATGGGTTTTTCAACTATTTGCTGACTCTTATCTGTCTCTGGCAGATGACTTGGGCTTGGTTGAGAGAAATACTCTCGTGTTCTTGTTATAGCTTCGATAGGTAGTTCAATGTCTAATTCTACCAAACTGACTATCTTAGGTCTCGGTTGAGCTCCCAACTGTGGCGCAACTGACGGATTTAATGAAGTTGAGGCTTCATGGTCATTGTTTCCCATCACTGCACCTTTGTTTGTTCTGGTTGGATTCAGCCTATTGCTATCATGATTTGGGAGCGGATCATTAAAGATCTTGAGGGGAGCATTCTGAGGAGAAACGCCTCGCGCGAGTATTTGGTGATGATGAGACGGGATCCACCAAAAATAGGTCTGTGAAGAACTGTCTTTGTTCTTCTGGCAAGCGTTGCATAAATTTATTGTAGTCACGGCACGTTCTAGTATCGTGACCCCAAATTTTATGGAAACCACAATAAGAATTGGGGTTATAATTCTCGTTTTGTTGGTTTGGTTTGTATTGTGGCCTAAAATTCGATCAAACATGTTGCTATTAGGACCAAAGTTTTGGAATTGTTGTTTTTGGTTTTGACTTTGGTTTTGGTAACCAAATGAGTTTTGGCTTGGCCCTTGTATGGGATTTCACCATTGTTGTTGTTGTTGTTTGTGGATGGTTAAAATCCACTGTATTGATTGTCGGGGTAAAGTTGTTGTTTCGTTGGTTGTTTGTTTGTGACGGAGCATTAACAACATTTACCCTCCTGGGCTGGTCGGTTACTCCATCCGTTGTTACCCCATGATTTTTGTTAAGGATTTTGGGTCCTTGATTGACATTTGTGGTAGTTGTAGTGTTTTGAGTGGAGGTGATTAACCTCCCGTTTGTTCCATATGTCTTACGACCACTATCTATCGCTGCTTGATCTATTCGCAGAGCGCTCTCAAGTACTTCATCATAAGTCCTTAGTGGGAACTTTTGGACTTCTTCCTTCACTTCTCTACTGAGAGAGTGAAGGAATAAATCACATAGTTCCATCTGATCCATGTTTGGAGCACTTGCTGATGAATAAAGAACTGTACGCCACCTCTGGATGAAATGGGCGACAGATTCGTTGTGTTCTTGTTTGATATGCAAGAATTCCCTGATTCCTGTTCTTAACAGTTTGTTCATGTCGAAGGCTTTGATGAACTCTGACACGAGTTGTTTAAATGAATGTATGGAAGCCTCAGGTATTCTATAATACCAATCGAGAGCAATGCCTTCCAGTGTTTTGGGGAATATTTTAGCAACAACCCCATCCCATGGGAGTAATTCCCGAATGGCTGTAGCGTAAGCTTTGATATGCGCATTTGGATCTCCCTCACCCTTGAACTTGGGCAAATCAGGGAGAGGTCTTGGAAGCATGACGCTTCGTATGGTGAAGTCTAAGGGTTCCTTTAGATATTCTGAATAAGTCCCTATCGCATAGCTTTCGACCATTGATGGTGGTTGCTGAGGGAGCGGTGGTGGGATAGGTTGTTGATACGGTGCAGCGTATGTGTTGGCAGGGGCATAGGGAGGTCCCTGCGTTTGAGCAAACATGCCAGGAGAGGAGAACATATCTCCTTGTGGTGATTTAGAGTATATGTTTAAGTAGGATGGGGTATTGTCAAGGAACGGACTGTTCGACACTAAACCGGGAGGAATTGTGTTAGAGATGATAGGCCTTGTTGGTGTTTGCTGTGGATATTGAGGAGGCATGCCTAACGTGCCTACTCCCATAAGGAGATCTACCTGGCCAGAGTGGTATGGAGGATTGGAACTTCCTGTTTGTATGAACGGAGAATTGTGACTTGCTTGAGCTAGTTCTAACCCTCTCACTCTTTCTACTAACGTTGAAATGACTTCATTTGGTGAAGTCACGGTACTTTGCCTGAGCGGCGTTGGTTGTATACCTTGGTGTTGTAAAGGTACGTGAGATCCTGTCATAAACTGATCGCTATCTTGCCAAGTTTATCCAAGAATATTTCCTATATGCAGTGGCATAGAGGTATTTTCTTGAAAAGAGATTTCAGGTTGTATTTGTAAACCTCCTACGGTGGGTACATTCCCTGGGATCGTTGTTCACTCCTAGGATAACGTATTGATTTTCCATCATCTAAGACCAGGTATGGATCCGATTACCTACTAATTTGTGTTCTGAGTAGCATTTGAGTAGACAAACCAGATTCTCCGGTAAACGTCATATTGTTTGAACCTGAAGGCTCTATTTGTTGGGTTCGAGGGGGTTGATCTAACTCCTCAGTTTGAAAAGATGAACTATATCTGATTCTTGGGGTTTGTGTTGACAACTGATTAGTTGAATAGTTGTCACCCCATACTGAGAGCGAGGGTGATGATTGCCTATTCTGTTGGGCATAGTATGCCTCAAGACCCAAGAGGGGTCTACCATATGCATCGAATCCTGACATATTCGGGGGGTATATGAATACCCGCAGAATAATGGGAAGGAGCGAAGGTGATTGAGAGAAGATTTGAAACTTCTCAAAGAGAAGGTGAAACAGTTGTTTGTTTCACGTTAGGTTCACCAATTTTATACGTCGGAAAAGCGACAGGTGAGCGTGAGAATCAACAAGTAACTCTTCCACGTACCCGACCTCCCGAGGTCGTCTTTGAGACAGCCAAATGGTGGAGGTAGAATATGTAGACAAACTAGTTAGGCAGTCTAATGTCTTCGACACGCACTAGTGGAATTTGTGAATCTAAGGCAAAGAAGGCCCTTCTAACTTGGACTGGTGTGATAGATCGATCAGCAAGGATGACTGCTCGAAGGCTCCAATCAATATCGAGCTCTGGCATGATTTGATCTATGGGTTACGGAATATGTGGAAAATGACCTGGGATTGTTTCGTGTATATCTCCCGATAAGGTCATATAGTGGATGATGAATATAATTAACTCTATGGATGATTTTCTGGCCTAGTCTAGAATTCCCTAGCTTCGTTAGCTGTTGTATCCAGCAAGGACAGTTGTTCAATGATAATAGGTGGAAGCGGAGTAGACTGGAATACCAGTGTGCGTAGGCCAGTGTCTATGTCTAATTTTCTTATGGATTCGTTAGGTTGTGGGATTTGTGGGTCACAACCGTAGACTCGTGGTTGTTGTGGACCAGCTATGGTCATGCATAGAATCAAGTCCTAACCCTTAGTATCCAATAATCATACGCTTTTTCAGCCTCTATGTTTAGAATCAACAGCTGTGTGCGATCTTCTCGGAATACCTCACAGGCGTTCTTGCAACCTGGATTCTTAGGCCGGTATCTATGTCTGTGTGGGTGTCTCCTGCATCTGGTTGTGGAACTAAAGGATCACACCCGAATGTTTGTTCTCTTTCGAATCCTTCTACAGTCATGTGGATATTTTTCCTAGTGCAACCTGTAGTTTGGCTGACTTGACCAAAATGTATGTGCTTGGTCATCTTCTATGTTTAATCCTCTTAATCGAGATCGACTGCTTGGAAATCTGTTGTTGTTTTGGAAGACTTGTATCCTGAGATTTTGGTCTATGTCAACTATTGTTGTGACTAGGTTTGGTTGAGGCATGATTGGCTCAAATATATATTCCCTGGGCTCTTGAGGTCCCGTGATTGTCATACGAAACAAAATTCAAATCTAACTGTAACGAAGCAAATTCTAACTATGTGAAATAAATCTAACTGTATAACTTTTATTCTTCTAAGAAAACTTTTAATAATTTTAAGGAAAGCAAACTATTTTAAGCATATCTAGAAATAATAACTAAACAATAATTTGAAACAGACAAGATAACCGAGTGTAGTTATTTGCCTGTGTGATTTTGTAGAATTACTCTAAATAAAATAGTTTGTCTAATCTACCGGCAAGATTCTCGATCCTACCTCAGAAGTGAGGAGTGAATCATAGTTTCTCAGAAACTATCAATCCCCACAGCTTCCCTGGCAATGTCGAGAATAGAATGAAATGAAATAAAGTGATTAACTACTCTATTTGATATGAATCTGACTAGAACTTTGAAATGTAAAACCTGGACTCCGCAGAACAGTGCGAATCCGATGGTGTATGTGATCTCGTCCCCTTAGTATGATCTCCTCGTTATTTTGTGTTCACATGGATCCAGAAAAGCGTGTAATGCTAGCACCGATAAGAGTAGATTTTGGGACAAGGACAGCTCGAATGCGAGGCCGAGAATGCGAGTAGAGAGGGATAGCGCAAGAGTACAGAGCTTGTCTTATGCGATTCCTAGTGGGATTTTTCACCGTGAGTCATGCAACATGGGCGACCAGTAACTCAGTAACTATCCTATACGAAGAGAAAATCCTGTAACTTTAATGGGTTTCTAAGCTATTCTGTTCCAATGGATTGGATAAAATAAAGACACTGCTTGCACAAGTTGGATATGTGGCTTACCAACAGCTGAATAAAGCTAACCAGGCATATAATGGATTGAACTAAGAACTCCAAGACACAATAAAACAAATCTACAGCAAAGAGAAATTTAGAGGCAAGCTTCTAACTGGATTGGGATGAGATAACAGCACTGCCTGCACAAGATGGGTCTGTGGCTTACCAACAGCTGAACAATACTAACCAAGTATGAAATGAACTATGCTATCAATCCTAAGCAAGCTGACAGACCAAACCACTGAAAATCAGAAGACTCTAACAAAAAATGGTGGCCATTTGCCTCAGCACAAGCTATGCATTTATAGGAATTCCAACACTCAAAAACCAAAACCAAATTGAACTCCTAAACAATAAACAAAGGAAAAACACTATTCCAGGGGACCAAAAACATAAATGCATGCTCAAGTCGGAAAAGAAAAGCTGGTGAATCGTGATATTTCACGCGATTCACGTCAAAAGAGTGTTCTAGAAGATGCGCATAGGACCGCCACTGCGAGCGGGGCGGTGGTTACGAGACCACCACGCCCGTGTTCGGGTGGCGGTCACGAGACCGCCGCCCTGCAGGGCGGCGGTTTTGGATCAAGGTCAAGAGGCCAAGGAAAGAGGGAAAAAGGGGAAAACAAAGGGTGCGGGGGCTAAGCGGGGCATGCGGGATGTTAACGCATACTCCGAGGGATTTTCTGGATCCCGAACACCTTGCGAGGAGACCTGTATCATCATCGGGGCACTTGTTACATCTGCTGCAGCGATCTTACACATTTTGGGTACGTACGGTTTGTTGATAACACCAGAGACCAAATACCTTCCACAAGAAGTGATGGAAGTAGGCATAAGTGAAGGTTTTGTTATAAAGGAGATCAACATAATTGGTATATGGCTTAGTCTTGGGTTGATCATTGATGTGATAGGATGGGTGATTGATGCCACCATAGATGAGATTGGTTTTGAGATGAGGTAGACTGAAGGAAATGATATCCCCGACATTTTGTTGATATATGGGTGTTTTTTTAGGTCTACCAATCTGATTAGGTGTGGAAAGAGCATTGAGGGTGAGGATTCGATACTCCCCAATGATAGACATTACATCACAATTTTGAGAGATTCATCATTAGGAAGTTTGGATGCATATACATACGAGCCGGTGGATAATTCGAAGATGATTCGAGGTTTGGGGATGAGCATGTCATTTAGTCGATAGGTCATATGACATGCTTTGAATGGAGGTAGATATGCGGGAGTGTGTGGATTTTCCCCTCATTCTCATATTTGAGGTAGCGATGGAGAGTAGAAGGGATGAAAAACATGGCGTGGATTTATGGACGTCGGGGAAAGACATTATATTGGAACTCCCCTCAACAATGTAAAAGAGATTTTTGAGGACATTTTCATTGACACGGATGGGGAGGATAATTAGGCCCAAATTAGGTGAAACAAAGTCATTGAAATCATGAAGAACCATGGGTGATTGAGTGATAATGGTTTTAGAAAGTTTAATTTGATCAAAGGTATGGGAGGAGAAAAATTTGATCTGGCACCATTTTCAATCATCGATTGACTGATGAAGGTGTCATTGGTATGGATAGTGATGAAGAGAGGAAGGACATGATCCTCAAGTAAGATTTCAAGAATTTTGGTATCAGCAAAAGAGATGGTGGAAAAATCTATAAGGACTTAAAATAGGGATGCAAAATGTTAATTATCATTGTTGGTAATTGGGATATGCTATAAGGATTCAATAAGATCTTGTCAATCATTGGGAGATCTTTGGATGAGCTTTTAGAGAAACATATTGACCAGATCCGATGGATTTATTTTATCATACGTTTTTTTTCTATGGAAGCGGGATTTGAAGTGGGTAGAGAGGCTAAGATGGATATTTTTTCCTTAGATGAAGATGAATATGGGATGGATTCATTAGGTGGCATGGAGATGATGACATTGGGCTTAGATTGAGTAGATGATTGAGGATCATAAGGTCAAGAGTGAGTAGTTTTACAAATGGCATCAATGAAGAGAGGGGGACCCCCTTTGGAAGATGTAGTGTTAGGTGGAGGTATGTTGGAAATTTGGACACTAAGAGGGGGTGAATCAATGTCTTCTCAAAATTTGACAATCAATTCAATCCTACTTAATTTGTGATAATAAAACCAAATCAACATACACAAGTAGCTAACATGGGAGAAAGTACATAGAGATAATATTTAATGTGGGAAACCAAAACTCGGGAGAAAAACCCACTAAAACCAAGAACTAGCTTTGGACAAGAATGTCCTACAAATGTTACATTGATTTCATGGTTGAGCTTCAACTCAACCTGGAGCTATAACTCCAAATATTTTACCAAATCTACCACTAAGTCTTTAACAAGCTTCAAATTTACAAGAAGCTTCAACTCCCAACTTTATCACAGCAACAACTAGCCATTTTCAGCTTCAAATTATAGGAAGCAAAAATCCCCAAATGTTAATCTACAACTTATATATATTCAATATTTTGATCACACTTAAATTTTTGTCTCATACAACTGATAGTGACCACTAAATTTTCTCACTCTTCTTCTTCTCTCTCGAAACTAGTTTATCTTTCCTAATCACCTAATTAGATGCAAGGGCCTATTTCATAAGACTCATTTCACACTTACTTGTCATGATATCTTTCATTGAATCATATAAAATAAGATCCTACTTTACATGTGTTAAATCTGCAGTAAGGTTTCAGTCATGGAGTTCACTTTAGTCCTCCTTTGTTTCATGGTTCAAAACTAAAAATGTTCACACCTATTCTATAATATACCTTTCACAATTATAGGGTTTTCTATACTAGTTTCATCATCACTTATTCATTCAATGCCATCTATATCTACAACCTACAACTTTGAAGCAATTCCAAGATTCATTTTTACTTATTTTTACCTTTAACAGGCATGTACTTGGCTCATATCAAAAATCAACAACTCAACCTACATGTGTAATCTCTTCATTGGTTTTTGTATCAGTCGGTAGGTTTTTACAATATTCAAACCATATGTATAGATCTATATTCATTCATCTCTCATTTCTTGATTGTACTTCCTTTTATTCAACCCGCATCAACTATTTCTTCAATCTAATATTTGTGTTTGATACCATAAATTTGAACCAAAGTCTTCTAGTATAGTTTTCACTCTCGATTTTTCTATGTATTCATGAAGATGAGACACTCATATAAATTTTTCTGTTAATTTCATGTTACTACTATACATTGATTTGAATCTATGTATTCAATATATCCATTATTTTTCAACCACTTATCAAGATCCTGATTTTACATTAGTTTCATCTCTCTTATATTCTTCTCACATACACCATCCTATACAACTTATCTATACTACACTTGTACATATAGAGTACTCTCTAATCATCAATAAGAAAACTCATCTCCACTAAAGTTAAACTTCAATTAGACCTTCAAAACTTTCTTACAAGGAGATTGATATTTTAACTTCCAAAGCAATAGTTATTCATATTACTTTTTCTTGGCCTCACGAAAAGGATTTATTAACTGATTTTGTATAATTTTTGTCTGAAATGAGTATATAAAACTCTTAAAATTATGAACTTTTTGACTCTTGTTATTCTTGTAGTGAAAACTCCATAGGTTTTCACTTCTTGACATATTTTGGAATTGACTAGAGAGCTAAGATTGACTTTAGTCGGACCACCATGTAATTGTTACCCATTTTTTCATGTTTCACAAAATGAAGCATATATATGGCATGTACATTTTTAGGTCCTTCTGTGAGAGTTATAACTATATTGATACATTACAACCCCTATAATCCTTTATAAACTTTCATCTCATTCCTTGGGATTCTCCATTTACCTCATTTCTTTATCATCATCAACATACATTTTCTAGTGGGCTTGGAACACTATATTACTTGACCTTTCCAGGTTGCAAAAGAGAATATTTTCAAAACCTTATATAGCTTGGATTAAGGTTTTGATATATTTTACATCACTTCTAATTGTCAATAAATAGAGAATTTCAAAACTCTTTTCAAATTCATACATTGAACCATGCTACATACAATATTACACATGACAGTTGATGTTATTTCGGTGTTTCAACTATCTCACTTCATTTCTCAAACTATAATTTCTTCAAGGACCACTTCAAAAGATGGAGGAAGGTATTTCAAAGTTTGTAAAACCCCACACTACCTCATAACCTACCAACTAGATCAACCTCACCTGGTTTTAACACAATTGGGGTTTCAGACATAAACTTGAGCACGTTATTTGAATTCTTAACCCATTAGATGTCTCACTTTTACATTACCAGAACACTTAATCAAAGGACTTCACAACCATTTCTAACCACTTATATGCATGAAATGAGAGAATATATAAAATATTTTGAGGTATAGTCTCATTTCCTTATGACTTTCACAACCCACGACTCAATCCTCCAATATAACTTAGTTTTCATAGACTTAGGCATCTAGACCACACTTTTTAGAGAATCCTTTCTTTATACACCTTAGAATTTTGATTATATTCACAATTTGATGTAATCATATCACTAGAAATGGTCAATTGGAGTCGAGATCACTGTGATTGGAAGCATCACAGGGGCATTTTGTGTTTCGTGATCATTTTGTCGTCTATATTGTCTTTCAAGATCATTTTTGGGAGAAATACTTTTAAAAAAACTAGTACATCACCTTAACTAGTTTCAATCACTAACTCCAAAGGTTAGACATGAGAAGAGGACATTTAGATGTTATAATAAAAAGTAACACCCTAGGATTTTCTTATTACAAATCACTACTTTTTCTAACATGGGACTATCTCCATGTTGTGGGACTTCAGCAACCGAGACATACCTTCGAGAAAGGATGACTTCATCGACCTAAATCTAATGCTAACACTACTCCTAAGAAATGAAATGTAGCTAAATAATCCTAAACTAACAATTCCAAGGGACTAGGGAGAGAGAAAAGGGTTATAAAGATGCATGAAAAGAGAAATCCTAAGCTAACAAGTGGTGATAGCACTAGAAAAAGGTTTGAATGCTCTCCACGAGGGAAGGAAAGATAATATATTGGAGAGGGAAAACATGTCTACCATAGACAAGAACCATTTTTATCCACCTTTCCCACACATTGGAAACATAAAAAAATGGAACTTGCAAGTAGGGAATACACTCAACATGCCAAAAAAATTAATATATAGGAAAGGATGCAAATAAAATGATCTAGGGAAGATAGAAGTGCCATAAAAAAAAATTGATAGAAATATAAACATACCATTACATTCATGGCATAAGGAGAGAATAAATTGTAATGACCAAATTAGAGGTCTAGAACTCATGGGAAGTCAGCCACCATTTTGGCATGTTTCCATTACAATAAAGAGCAGTCCCTCCTTTTATATGTGTCGTTCTAGATTTATACAAAAATGAGAAAGAGAGTGGGACATCAAAAGGATGTTATCAACCATCAAGTATCGATCACCATCAATTCCCTATAGAGATATGTGGGCACCGACATCACTTATATCGCATGCCATTTGATTTCACGGGTCTAGAGAATGGTTCCCATACTTCATTAATTTTGGTCGATAGAGTAGTTTACATTTTAATTTTAAATTATGTGTGTATTTGAAGACTCCCATGGGATTTTTTTGATTCTATGGATTTACAATTTCCCATTGTCTCTATCTTCATTTTATGAATTTTCTTTATTGTGTAGGTTTGGATTTTTCATGGCTTTTACCATGACTTTGAAAACTTCCACACTTTGTTGTTTATGCTCCTGATATGTCATGAGGCTCTAGCCTTATTATTCATGTGGAATTATGTATGTGGTTATGCTTCATTATTTCATGGCTTCTAGGAAACCGTGGAACACTAGGATAGTGTTTTGTGGCTTCTAGCCTTATTCACACTGCAACTTTATTTCATGGTCGTGAAGTACCCGGAAGCACTATTCCTTCACATCATGGATTCTACTTGGTGGACTTTATCCTTTTTCCGTGGAATTTTGTGTAATGGGTGCACATGACAAAGCATGCTTCCAAGCCACGAAGGCCTCTCTACATCAAATTTTTCCTAAGCCCTTGACTAATGTTCCTTTTTTCATGTCTTAAAAGAACCCATGAAACACTAAGTTCCTGCACTCCACAATAAATTGAATCACTCTCTTGTATTTTTCTTAGAGAAACATGGCTACGTCCATTTGGATGAATTACTTAAATTTGCAAGGGGTGTAAATTTCAATTTTTTGAATTTTAGGGGACATTTTCCTACTAGATTAAGATACCATTAGCCTTGAAGCATCCATTAGGCATGGGATCAAGCCTATCTTTGAAGAAACTAATATTTTCATTCAAAAATATGTCTTCTAAATCTATTATGAACTTAGCACCAAATTGGAACTGTTTGAAGTTGATCTATGGACCTTTGAATAAAACTTGGAACAGTTCCAACTATCTAATTCCACCATGAACCGTATCTTGTGCAATAGAAAAAAAAAAACCTGCAAAAACAATGTACAAAAATTGAAAATCATACATGCCTTAAGTAAAGCATACAAAGTGTGCATAATGCACTTCTTTTACTAAAATAAAACCTACCTACTCTACTCTAACTAGAGGAAAAGGAAGCTAAACAAAACCTACAACAAGTTGTGATAAATAGCATCCTTTCCTCACAAAATGCATCCATGTGATATGTTTGGAAACAAAATCACATGGTGGGAATGAAATCATCTCTTACACTCCTTGTTTCTTTAAAGTATCATATACAAAATGATAAATACCTCCTTAAGTTGTTTTGAATTTTGTTCGAGGTGTTGAAGTTGACCTTTAGTACTTTTATGATCATCCTCATGCTATAAAAAGAGCATGAATGGTTGAAAATCCTTCATTAGATCTAAAGAAACTAAATACCTGATTGATCAAGGGCTGGTCTTCTAATTTTACCCATCTTATTTGCATGTAACCGCATGAATGGAACCACAAGGAGAAGTTTCTTCCTCTTCCTAATCATTGAGCATGTTTACAAGTCAATTTAAACTTTGTTCTACTTCCACAAACAACTCTATTTCTTTCGTGATGACCTTTGATTTTACAATGGTTCCATCATTGTTTTCCTCTTTTCCCTATCATCCATCATGAATTTTTAAAGATAAAACTTATCTATTTTCTCTTCATGGGGATTGATCAGGGTAGAAGGCTCTTCTTTAGCTATCTCCTCCATGGAAAGTTCATCAAAAAAATTAGGTTCACCAAAGGATGAAGTATAAGATAAGTCTTAACTTTTACTATCAAAATAAAGCAAGAAAATTTCAATGATTTCTTATTCATCCAAGGCATATGAATCTTATTTTTTCTCCTTCATTTCCAATTCCTATGAAGATAAATTAGAATTATCCATTTATATGGTTCCATCATGCACACTACACTCAGAACATAGGGATTTCTCATCATCTTCCTCTTTTGCTTTCTCTGTAAATTCAGCTTCACCCTTTTGTTCTTTAATCCCAACCTTTGTTGAAGGCTTAACTAGTTGTGGAATCTAATTGGTTTCAAATTTTGAATCCCAATCCTTCAAAAAAATTTGTAAGTTCTTCTTTGCTAGGTTCTTCAACTTTCTTCCCTCCTTGACTGATTTTCTGATTTGTTTCTTCCCAAAATGGGTTTGGGAACGCAAGATGAAAGGTGGGCTAGGTTACAACATGATTTTGAAATTTTGAGGTGGAAACGAAGGCGCAAAATATTTTTATGGAGGAGAGGGAATGGAAGGAGAAGCCTTGAGGAATCTAGGGATTTTAACCTTGGGCTTGGGTGGTTGATAAGGGATGGGAATTTTCTACTAAAAAGGAAGGTAAGTGGGAGAATCACATTGACAGGGTTCCTTAACCTTATTCTCATTATCCTCTAATGCTTACAATGATGAAATAAAATCAACCATTTGAGTGAAGGATTCACTCATTACCTCAAGATTTTGTTGTGGGATAAACCAACTAGGTATAGGACCTCCCCATGGACAGGGCTTCCTAAAACCAGGTTGTTTAGCATGTAAGATTTTTATTTTCCCCTTGACATCCTACAAGATCTGCTCCATTCTTTGAACTCTCCCTTCAAAATCATCTTTAGGTGTAGGATGACCCCAAAGTTTGCATACTCATAAGAACATGCATACTCCATATGATTTTCATCATAAATCTGATTTGGAGGTGTGTAAAAATAGTTTGAAGATGGATTTTGGAAGGATGGAGGTGGATTTAAATGGTATTGTTGCTGAAAGTGTGGAATCCTTTGAGGAAATGAAGTCATGATTGCACAACTTCATGGGAAAGAGAAATGAAATGATGGAAAGAAAGGAAATGGTCTAATGAATGAGAAAATGCGTTGTTATGACCAAAGTGCATCGTCGACATGTGCTTGAAAATCACCTCAAAAGGATGAATATCACCAAGAACACATACAACTTGGTAATATGAAGTTGTAAAGTGCTTCAAAATTTTCCCACCAGCATTCCAGGACCTATTATAACAAAAATTAGCACCCTAGGATTTTCTTGTTACACATCCCTAGTTTTTCCTAACATGGGACTATCTCCAATTTTTAGGACTTATGAACTAATACAGGACCTTCAAGAAGTTCAGATTCCTCTACCTATATCTAATGCTAACACTTTCCCTATGAAAGGAAATGCAGCTAACTAATCCTAAAATGACAATTCAAAGGGACTAGGGAGATAGAAAAGGGTTATGAAGGTGCATGAAAAGTAAAATCCTAAGCTCACAAGTGGTGATAGCACCAGAAAGAGGTTCGATCATTCTCCACAAAGGGAAGTAAAGAGAAGACATGGGTGAGATGGAATACATGTGTGTCATGGATAAGAACCATGTTTATCCACTTTTCCCATGCATTAGAAAAATAGAAAAATGGAACTTGCAAGTAGGGAAAATACTCAACATGTGAAAAAATGAACAGAGAGGCAAGGATGTAGATAAAATGAGCTAGGGTAGACATAAGTACCAAAAAAAAATTATTGCAAAAAATATGTGCAGACCATTACATTCCTAGTAGAAGGCGAGAATACATCATAGAGAAAAAATTAGAGGTTTGGAATTCATGGGAATTCAGCCACCATTTTGGCATGGTGTCGCTATAGTAAAGAGCGGTCCCCCTTTTTACAATGGGCCAATTCCATATTTACAGAGAAATGAGAAGGAGAAGAGATAAAAAGAGAGGGGTGCAAAAAATATATTTTTAACCACCAAGGATCGATTGCTATTAATTCCCTACAGAGATATGTGGGCACCTAACATGGCTTATATCACACGCCATTTGATTAAACAAGTATGGTACTGAAGCATTTAAGGAAAATGAGCATACCAAAATTCATCAAAGGAACATACCAATAACGTCATCCAAACAATCTTAACATGTGGAAGAAATAAAGAATCATCATCGAACCCAAAGTAATGTTTTACAACACCATTATGACTGTACTATTCAAACCTCATTACTGTTTGAGCACATTTTTGCAAGGGTTGAGATGAAACAAGTACGAAGAGATATTCTTGAAGACCATAAATGGATCATTTTTACCTAAAGGGAGTGATTTACACTTATAAGAGGTTTAAACTACTTTCACAAGGAATTTAGAGTAAAAAGACCTCATTATTTACCCACTGCTTTAATAAGGATACTTGAGGAGAGAGAAACCTGTTAGAAAAATAGATGGAACTTCTTTGTTTCCCTACGAGATATGTGGGCACCCGACATGGCTTATATCACACGCCATTTGATTAAACAAGTACGGTACTTAAGCATTTAAGGAAAATGAGCATACCAAACTTCATTAAAGGAACATACCAATAACGTCATCCAAACAATCTTAACATGTGCAAGAAATAAGGAATCATCATCGAACCCAAAGTAATGTTTTATAACACCATTATGACTGTACTATTCAAACCTCATTACTTGTTTGAGCACATTTTTGCAAGGGTGAGATGAAACAAGTACATGAAGAGATATTCTTGAAGACCATAAATGGATCATTTTTTTCCTAAAGGGAGTAATTTACACTTATAAGAGGTTTAAACTAATTTCACAAGGAATTTAGAGTAAAAATACCTCATTTTTACCCACTGCTTTAATAAGGATACTTGAGGAGAAATAAACCTGTTAGAAAAATAGATGGAACTTCTTTGTTTCTCAACCAATTTCCTCAAAAATTTTGAAAAAATTAGGATTAGAGTGATCTTCAAAACTTTTTAGTATTATTTATCTAAATAAGGTTCCAAAAAAATTTGGGATGTTAAGAATCCAGGTGCTCGTAATGCATTTCTCAAGAAACTAATTTTAGTAAAAATTGAATAACTTCAAAACCCCATTTAAAAATTTGATGAAATTTTACACTGAAAATCACAAAACACCCCTCTACATTATCCATAGCTTGGTTTCCTAGTAGTATCCTTATGTAACTCATATTAATCTCATTTACCTCAACCTTCACTGCTAGTTCTCAAAGGTAGTTTTGGTGAAAACTTGAATATTTCCTCCAAAACCTAAATCAAATGTTTTAGATTCTCCTACATGTTCTAGGAATTGTTCTTAGGCTTCTACCATTCTTACCTTGTTTTTAAATGACTTGCATTGAGCTTTGACACCTCATTAGGCACTAGAACTAGGCTTGAATGAGCTAGTTACAACTGTGACTTCCAACATTTGACATGTTTCTCATTTCAAAATATCCTACACATAGAATCATCATGTATGACCTATAGAACACATGTTACAAGATTACCAACCATCTCCATACCTCCAATTGTCTCCTACCTCATTGACCAAGATTGCAACATCCTAAAACCATCATAGACTCAACACGAAACCTCTTTGTGACCTCCAAATATCACTCGAAGGAACTACCAATAAAAATACATGCCCCTTACTGAGCCTCACTTCACCACTCACACATTTTCCATCAATGCCACCGACATTAATGACAACACCAATGCACCAAGGTTCATAATCTCCCCCTTTTCATTGATGGAAACAACTCGGAACTATTAATGAAAAACAACAACACCATCTCCAAGGCATTCAATTCTTTTTTTTATGACAACTCTCTCCCCCTTTGACATCTATGAAAAAGTTACACATATCTAACTACATGAGTAGAATGAAATAAAACAATGTCAAAGCATGACCTTACCTCAAAGAGATCCCCGTTGGGTCTCTTACCAAACAGACCTTAATTGGATGCATGGATGTCTCCACTAATTAGCCTCATTGCTCCCCATGACCCTATGTTATACATATTTAGATATATCACTTCACCGTGCTTAAAAAACAAGTTGAAATATGCTTCAAGATAGTTGATTTACTAAATGGAGCTTAGATCCCTGAATCATCATGTTCGATCCTTTTGACCCAAATTTTTCCATCCATATAATCCTATGTACTTCATGAGAAATGATTATACACCTTCCCTAAGATCATTTCATCCTCCTTTCTCTGAAATTACAAGAACTCGTGTGCTTACTTTTCCTTCAAGCCATAATAATGACTTAACCTTCTTTATTGCAGACCCAAAACACCTTTTTGGTGTACTCTACCCTTTTTCCTGCAATTCCATTCTTCCTTGAGGATACCTTCACCATAAACTATTTTATAAACAACCACTACTTACTATTCCTTACAAGTTTACAACACACCTTATACACCTTCTTAACCATCTAAAATGACTTTTCTAGACAAAGTAGACACAAACAGACATCCGTATCTAGTCATCTTTTAGAGATATTCCTTCATTGACATCCTTGAGAGTAATTATATTTTTCTTGCATATGAAGAGAGCACTTCACTACTGAGACCTTACAAGAGACACCACATTCTTATCTAGACCAATGTTCAGCTATATAGCATAAGACTAATTATTAACCTTCACAAGTTTATCTTGTCACTTCAAACCCTATTTTTCCACACTTAAAAACCTCTTCTATAGACCTCTTTCTTTAATATCAACCCCTCAATGTACTAAAAAAATTTCTCCATATCAACAAATATATAATCCTTCTTGTCACTATGAAATAAACTATCATCCTTTCCATTTTTGACTGATAATATCGAGTTCTTCAAGATATTTTTCTTCAATCAAACTAACATATATCCTTTTTAAACATTTTCATAGGGACTAATCTGACCTCAAACACTTGCATTTATTGAATATTTTAAATAACAATACTCCTTTCATAACTTAGAACTTGAGAATGATATGGCAGTTATAAACTTACACACTTTGGCTCCTTATGCATGCCTAACACTTACATGCATATTGTTCAAAACAAGAACAATTTCTCAAGACTCAAATTGAATTACTAAGGAATGTTATTAACCACAATGACACAATTTGAGGTCTAGGATGAACCAACCTATATGATAATGTTAGACCAAGATGATATAAATATTTCAAATAGTTTAGACTCTCTTGAAGACCTCATTTACATGAATGCATCCTAAGAAGTATGACTTAGAAATGATTCAATCTTGACAACATGGAGAAGGACAACTCATATTTTGAGACTTCTTGACTACACATTCTTGGCATGAACACTCAATAAGAACACTCAACAACTTGAATGAGCACTAGAACTTGAACATAGGACAAAACACACATTCCTTGAATCTTACATACCTTGACAACATGATGGAGACGTCTACCAACACATACTGATGGAAATAGCATATTGTGGATTTTTCAATTAGTATCATCATGGATAAGACTTGTTTGAAAATTATTGGATGGTGATGTACTTCTAAAACTCATAATGTTTCCTTCAAAAGATTCATGCCTTATAGAATCCTAGAGAAGGAACACCACCTTGTGGGATCACTTCAAAACAAGAGATAGTCATCAAAGCAACATGATGACTCATGTTAGTTTGTGGATCCTATTTTCATCTGTTAAAGTGTTGAAGACTGTACATTGTTCACTTTCCATATTTGTTTTTGGCCTTGAAAATATGTGCCCGATATATCGGGAAATGTGCTTTTCTCATATGGGTAGGATTTTGACCCATAGGTTTATGGGACGGTTTTGGCCCATGGTTTTAATACCCATGGTTTTGTAAAATTTCTTAAGTAGTTGTCTACTTATGTGGTTTTGTGCATATGGTAGGTATTATGTAACATTGTAGATGTGTCTAAATTCAGGTGTGAATTCTATAGAGTTTGTTGAGCATAGCTCCAAACAGATCTAGGTATTGTATTGAGAGAGTGGTGGCTTGTAATAAAATATAAGAAAGTGATTCTTGGTGGATGTATCCCAAATTGGGTGAACCATGTTAAATATTGTCTCTTTGTGTTGTGTTATTTTATTCTACACTTTTATTTGAGATCTGTAATATTTTTTGCATATTAGTTTCTACTGTTGCAATTATGTGAGGGATTGTTCCACATATTTTATCCCTTATTTCCTAACAACTTCTTGGGTTTTTAAATGGCACTTTAACAAACCACATTTAGGGGACAGCAAGTACCCCCTCTTTAATGGGAGATGTTCCCTTATTGAAAGCAAGTAACAAAACTTATATACAAATATACAACTTTCAAAGTTTGGATTCTTGATATTTTGAAACGTATATAGAGGAAGAAATATAGATAATAGAGTAAAACCTTATACGTATTGAGCTAAGGAGATGCAGAGTAGAATCATTCACTTTCATAATAGATATAATTCCAAAGACACAAAGTTCCAGAAATCATATAACAATAACACAAAGTTTCTTATCATAAAATATTAATGATTCACAAATTTTAGCTAAGGAAAGAAGGAATAGTGGAGGAAGAAAGAGAAAAATTATATATTGATTACTTTCGAATCTATTACATCTACATAGTACAAGGATCTAACAACCCTAACAATGGTGTGGAGAAGCCATTAAATAGCTTCCAAGAACGGTTACATTTGGTTACAAAAAATAATGAAATTGATTCAAGAAACTCGACATCTAAACTTCTCTAATGCCTCGGCTATTTCCATTCCTAGCGGAAAAACTAGATGCATTGAATCGTAGCCATTCATCCTACCTTTGTAAACTTTGAATTTGATTCATCCACGTGGGAGATATTTAAACTGAAGTGGGCATGAGGATGCCTTTTGTATTTTTTACCTTTTAGAGAAATGGCACTTTGGAACATTTCAGCCCACCCATCCACTTCTGATATAGGCTTGACACGTGGCTTTACTTGAGTGGCAACGAAGTTGCGGCTCACTTTTACAATTTTAACTCTTTTCAAAGAAAAGCTCAAAAACTCAAAGTTCTCCACCGATCTGCCTCCTAGCTTTGACTTTTGATGCGGGCTCAACATTTGAAATTATCCCTTAGCACGAACGGGGCCGTAGGTCACTTTATAACTTTACACCCTTTTGGAAATAAAACTAAAATTCCCAAATCACTCTGATGGCCCGCCTTCTCGCTTTGACTTTTCAAAGCATCAAAACATAAAAAGGGACCGCCTTTCCACCACCGCTCATTTGGAAAAAAATTTGGACCTGACCTTCAGAGGTTCATCGATGAGGCATGTGGAGAGTTGGCACACAATTGGGACCTACCTTTGTATTCGCCCCCTGAAAGAGCACCGAAGGGACACGTGGGGATTTTCGTTGGTTCTCCTTTCCTTAGCCAATTCAATGGTCGGTTCCGTCCCATTTTGACTTTTGTGGGACCCTAGACACATGGAGGGAGAGCGCTTGTGTGGGGAACTACCTTTGGCTTCAAACCTGAAGGTGCGCAGATGGGACACATGGTGTCGTCCACTAGCCTAAGACGTTTCAATGGTTGATTTAACTTTTTTGAGGTTATAACCTTGTGGAGGGTTGGCACTCATTTGGGGTCTCTCTTTTGGGTCTCACTTCTGAAGTTGCACCGATGAGGCACATGGAGGCTTCCGCCGACCCTCTTATACTTAGTCAATTAAATGACTAGCTCTATCCCTTTTCCAAACCTTGGACACATGGAGGGCTAGCATAAGTTTTGGGAACCACATTTGGCTTTGACCCTTGAAGGTGCACTGATGAGACACATGGTGTTGTTCGTGGTCTCTTCTTTCCTTAGCCGATTCAACGCATGATTTGTACCCTCTTTTACTCGAGACCACATGGTGAGCTGTGCTCATTTGGGGCCTTCATTTTTATGTGCCTTTTGGAATTACGCTGAGCTAAAACATGGTGAGATGGTGCGAGTCTATTGTTTGGCCCCAAGTCGACTCATATGTGGCAAATTCTAAAAACTTCGATCCCTTTCTTGAATCTTTTCCTACGTGCTCGATCTCCTTTGACACCGACCCCACCCCTTCATTGTTGGATTTGGAATTTGGGCTTGCATGACTAAACCGCCCCTTTCGATTTTATTCTATAAGGGGTCATGTTTGATCAATTTTTCCAAGGTGAAAAGTTGGGATAACAGGCACCAACTCAAAAAATTTGAAACTTGACTTGAAAAATGAGGGGAATTTTGAGCGTGACAATAGCTGGATCTTTCTTTGGATTACTTGGCTGGGACAAAGGAATGAGGAAAGATCAAGAACCATATAAAAACTTAGGGGAAGTAGACTAGTGCCATATCCATCGGAAAATAGATTCAAATGCAAAACTAATACGAAGAAAACACACATGGAAGGGAAACAAACCAAAAAGGAAAGACAAAAACAAAAAAACAACACACAAGTGAGGAACATGAAAGGAAACAATCCAAAACAAGGAAAGTATATACAAAGAAAGAAGAGGATATTTATAGGGGAAAGAAGGAGGACTGCACGAAACCTACACAACTCCAGAGATAGGCTGAGAAAAATAAGTACCTTTGTGGAACAACATGGTGAAAGTATGAGGCACCCGTGAATTGAAGATGAGTAGTTGAGCATACCAAAATGTCATGGGAATGCTATGTGGCTTGAAAATAAAAATTGAGGAAAGAAGACAATCTAGATAGTGATACTCCATACTAAAAATATTCAGTTCCTGTGAAGAACTGAATGTCTTCTTGAGGCTCCTCTTCTAGTGGAGGAATAGTGCCATACAAAAACTTGTACAACCCTCGACTACCTCCATACTGATTTTTACACATCACCAAACTTTGACAACTAGATCCATGAGAAAATCCAATCCTAATAGTGTCAACTCCCTATTTTGGCAGAATGATACTAGCATATGAATGGTGATTACAATTATCATCATGGCACATCTCATGAGGAACACACACTTCCATTGAATCTTCCTTGTAACCATCTTCAAGAGGAATTTGGAAAAAGGTACTGGATGATTTACCATTATGTGTAATTTTTACCATGTCTCTAAAAACATACCTACTACTTTGGTAGAATCAACACCTGATTCTAGAAGATCATGACTCTTAGGTACAAGCTGCATTGTTGATTTGTCTTCATGATTAGCAGGGAATTGAAATGTTGTCAAACTAAGTAAAGATTGATCAATAATATCATCCTCTTCCTTTTTTTACATTTCAACAAGTGAGCTGAGATAGGACAGTCATAGTTGTGAAGAAAATATTCTAGACATGGCCCTTCATTTTCTATTTGTTTCAAAGGACTGCAAAAAGGCTCATGTGTGCTCATCTCATCCATAGATATAACGGGGAACTAGTGATCTCATTAATTTCTTCTTCTTTGGGTACAGGAACTTGTTCATCTTTGAGAGAACTTGAAACAACAAGGGGATGGTCTACAATGATCTTCATCTCAGTGCATTGAAATTCTTCAGTCATAGGAGAGAGAGGAATCTTGTCCATTTTGTTATGATGAACATCCACTTCCACCAGTGTAGGATCATTTTTTTAAAACCAGAACATTCAACCTTGGTACATGACATATCTTCTATAGACTCTATTTCAGGTTGAAATAAAGCCTCAAGTTGTTTGTCTTCTTCATTATTTGAAGGAATATTAAATTGACATGCATCAGGTGGAGCAAAGTAAGAAGACATTCATTGGTGGAATTGAGATAATGTTGAGGAATGAATACCTGATCATGAGCAACTTCTAGAACTTGAATGTTCTCCTCTTTGTTACAAGGTGTCTCAAATTCATTGACTGAGTGTTCTTCAACTTGTTTGAAAATTTGCTACAATGTTGGTGAAAACAATCTTGGACATATACCCCGTAGAAACCGATCATGTTCTGGACTGACTGGAGCTTGAAAAATTTTAATAGGGAGATCTCCATCATCATCCTCATCACTTTGTCACTATCACTCATTGGTGATGTGGGCCAACAAGTGTTCTTCATTTTACCTTCGTTCTTGGGAAGGTTCCTAGATCAAGAGAATGAACATGACAGAATTTTGATCCCCGGTGTATACCGTAGAGTCACTAGATCAAAAATGATCTTGAAGTTGTTCTTTTAGAAAGGGATCCATTTGAAATGAAATCCCAAATGAGTCACCAAAAACTGTTGGGTTTTTAAATGGCACTTTAAAAACAATATTCGGGTGAAAGCAAGTCCATCCTCTTTAATGGGAGAGGTTCCCTTATTGAAAGCAAGAAGCAACACTTATATACAAATTTAAAACTTTCAAAGTGTGTATTCCTGATACTTTGAAACGTTTTAAGCCCAAATATCATCAATACAAAGAATGGAAGAACTAAGGAGATGAGAGAGGAAGAACATAACAATACCTTCAGGAAATATAGATAGTAAAGTATAACCTTATACGTATTGAGCCAGGGAGATGTAGAGTAGAATCATTCACTTTCATAACAGATATAATTCCACAGACACAAAGTTCCAAAATCATATAAACAAGAACACAAAGTTTCTTATCATAAAATATTAATGATTTGCAAATTTTAGACAAGGAAAGAAGGAATAGTAGAGGAAGAAAGGGAAAAAAATTTGTATTGATTACTTTTGAATCTATTACATCTACAGAGTACCAAGATCCAACAACCCTAACAATGGCATGGAGAAGTCATTAAATAGCTTCTGAGAACAGTTACATTTGGTTACAAAAAATTATGAAATTAATTCAAGAAACCAATGTCTAAACTTCTCTAACACCTCGTCTATTTCCATGCTTGGTAGAAAACTAGATGCATTGAATCACAACCATTCATTCTACCTTCACAAAATTTTAATTAGATCCGTCCACATGGGAGAGATTTAAACTAAAGCGGGCTTGAGGATGCCTTTTTTATTTTGTGCCTTTTAGAGAAATGGCACTTCAGAAAATTTTGGCCCGCCCATCCACTTCTAATATAGGCCTGACATGTAGGTTTACTTGAGTGGCGATGGAGTCGCAGTTCACTTTTGTAGTTTTAACTCTTTTCAAAGAAAATATCAAAAACTCAAAAGTTCTTCATCGATCCACCTCCCGCTTTGACTTTCGATGTGGCCTCAACATTTGATTTTATCCCTTGGCATGAGCGGGGCCGTGGGTCACTTTATAACTTTACGCCCTTTTGGAAATAAAACTAAATTAACCAAATCACTGCAACGGCCCACCTTCCCACTTTGAGTTTTCAAAGCATCAAAACACAAAAAGGGCCTACCTTTCTACCACCGTTCATTTGGAGACTCTGTTTGGACCTGACCTTTAGAGGTGCACCGATGAGGCATGTGGAGAGTTGGCACACGTTTGGGACCTACCTTTAGATTCGCCCCCTAAAAGAGCATTGAAGGGACACGTGGGGCTTTCTGCTAGTTCTCCTTTCCTTATCCGATTCAAGAACTAGTTCCATCTTGTTTTGACTTCTGTGGGACCCTAGACACATGGAGGGCTCAAGGCGCTTGTTTTGGAAATCACCTTTGGATTCAAACCTCGAAGGTACGCGATGAGACATGTGGTTTTATCTCTTGTCCTTAGACTTTTCAATAGATGATTTAATGTTTTTGAGGATTTGACCATGTGGAGGGCTAGCGCTCATTTGGGGTCTCTCTTTTGGGTCTCACTTCTGAAGTTGCACCAATGAGGCACGTGGAGGATTCCACTCGACCCTCTTATACTTAGTTAATTAAACATCTAGATCTATCCCTTTTCCAAACCTTGGACATGTGGAGGGCTAGCATAAGTTTGGGGAACCACCTTTGGCTTCGACCCTTGAAGGTGCACCGATGAGACACATGGCACCATCTCGTGGTCTCTTCTTTCGTTAGCCAATTCAATGGCTAGCTCTATTCCCTTTTGACTCACCACATGACAAGATTGCACTCATTTGGAGCCTTCATTTTGGTACTCTTTTTATAATTGTGATGATTTGACACATGGCGAGTTTGCGTGAGTCTATTGTTTGGCCCCGAGTTGACTCGTATGCGGTGAAGTCCAAAACTTTGATTCCTTTCTTCAATATTTTCCCGTGCGCTCTGATCTCTTTTGACACTGACCTTGCCCCTTCATTGTTGGATTTGAAATTTGGGCTCACATGACTAAACCACCCCTTCCAAAAACATTTACATGCGGGATCATGGTTGATCAATTTTTCTCGGGGACAAAGTTGGGATAACATGCACCAACTCAAAATTTTCAAACTTGACTTGAAAATGAGGGGAATTTTGAGGGTGACAACACAACTAAATCCTTTCTTTTCTTTCCCTTGAAGCCTTTTCAATTTTATTAGATGAGATTCATGTGCTGATTCCATCTCCTAATTCTTCATCACTTGATTACATACTTGTCAAACATGCATGAGGGATTTCATTTACTTCTCATCTTGGATTTCTTTCAAATTTATCAATATGATCACTAATTTTTGATGTCCTTCTTGATTTAGTCTCTCCCATGAATTTCTCTGATGCACTCTTAGGATTTTTTTTCACTCTATAAACCTTCTTGACTTTCCTTTTAAGTGTTTGATTTCTACTGATATGCCTTGGAAATTGATTTTGATAGAATTTCTTTGTAAAATGTCCAATTTAATGATAAAATAAAGACATAACTTCATTTTTTCTTCTATATGAGTATGTGCTTGGATTCCAACTATACTTAGCACTCATATGACCATATCAATTACTAAAAACATGTCCAATCCTGTTACAATTATAGCAAACTATCATACCTCTTGTTTTTTGTTCTCCAAAACTGATTGTTTGGTTCTTCAAGGCAATATTGAGTTGTGTGACCTTTCTCTCTACAATTGAAGCACACTCTATTCTTTGTTCTCTCATATTTTATCTCTCCATGGGTGATCATTCATGACATGATTTTTGCACTCCTTAGCTCTGTGTCCAAAATTATGACAAGAGAAACAATACCCATTAAATGTTCTTTCATACCTGAATGTAGTTGGTTGCCTAACTGATTTAGGCCTTCTTGAATTTGTCCCCTTGGTCATCTTCATGTCTAATTGTCTGCTTGAACCAAATTTTTCCTCTTAAAACTTCGTCATGGGTTATTTTTTGTCACATGTTTTCTTTTTTCTATCTAGACTTCCATAAAGGATTCAAAGACATTTTCCATCTTGTTATACATCTTCAGTATTTCTTTTTCTTCCTCTAATTTAGCTCTCACGGATATCATTTCTTCTTCATGTCTCATACAGTGTCTTCTTTGGCATGTAGAGCTTTTGACACTGTTTTGAACATGTAATTTCAGCTTTTTATTAATTTTGATATGCTCTTTCTCTTTGTTTATGAGGGATGATGAAATCAACTCCAATTTTGCCTTAAGTTCTTTGATTCCATCTTTATCTTTTTATACTACCTCTCCTAAAAAAATGATTTGATCTTCATATTCTTTCATCTTTATTTTCAATATTTGATTATTTTTCCTTTGATGTTTCAATTCATCTAGGGCACTTATCATTTATGCTTCAAGATTTACCTTAGATTCCTCTTCATCTCAAACTTCATCCTCCTTCACATACCTATCTCTTGAGTTGTTATTATAGATTACCTCAATAACCATGCTTTTGTTTTAGGAAGGACCTACTCCAAGCTGTTAGACTTGATTCAAGAGTACCAAGATCTGATACCAATTGTTGGAAATTTGGGAACTGAGAGGGGGTGAATCATTGTCTTCTCAAAATTTAAAAATCAATTCAATCCTACTTAAATTGTGACAATAAAACCAACTCAACATACACAAGTAGCTAATGTGGGAGAAACTACATAGATATATTATTTAATGTGGGGAACCAAAACTAGGAGAAAAACCCACTGAAACAAAGAACTAGCTTTAGACAAGAATGTCCTGCAAATGTTACATTGATTTCATAGTTGAGCTTCAACTCAACATGGAGTTACAACACCAATATTTGACCAACATGTCTTTAACAAGCTTTAAATGTCCTAGAAGCTTCAACTCCCAACTTTATTCTATAAACAATTGACATTTTGTAAACTTCAACTTATAGGAAACAACAACTCCCCACATGCTAAGATGTAATGTAGACTTATTCAATATTTTAATCACACTAAAAATTTTGTCTCATATAACTAATATTGACCACTAAATTTTCTCACTCTTATTCTTATCTTTGACACTAATTTATCTTTCCTAATCACCTAATCGATGTAAGGGTCTATTTCAAAAGACTCATTTCACACTTACTTATCATGATGTCCTTCAGTGAATCATATAAAACAAGCTCCTACTTTAATTGTGTTCAATTTACAGTATGGTTTCAATCATGGTGTTCACTTTAGTCCTCTGTTTCAAGTTCAAACACTAAAACATGTTCACACATGTTCTAGAATACACCTTTAACACTTCTAGGGTTTTCTATACTAATTTTATCATCTCTCATTCATTCAACACCATCTATATCCGCAACCTTCAACCTCGAAGCACTTCCAAGATTCATTTTAACTTATTTTTACCTTTAACAGGCATGTACTTGGCTCATATCAAAATCAACAACTCAACCTACCTGTAATCTCTTCATGGTTTTTGTATCAATCGGTAGGTTTTTACAATCTTCAAACCATGTGTACTAATATTTATTCATTCATCTCCCATTTCTTGATTGTACTTCCTTTTTATTCAACCTGCATCAATGATTTCTTCAATCTATTATCTATGTTTGATACCACAAATTTGAACCCAAGTCTTGTAGTATAATTTTCACTATAAATTTTATTGTATCTTCAATAAGATGAGACACTCATATAAATGTATGTGTTAATTTCATGTTACTACTATACATTGACTCAATCTATGTATTCAATATATCCATTATTTTTCAACCACTTATCAATCTCCTAATTTTACATTAGTTTCATCTCTCTTATATTCTTCTTACATACACCATCATGCATAACTTATCTATGTTACACTTTCACATATAGAGTACTCTCTAATCATCAACAAGATTTTATGGTTCATAGTGAGAACATATTTGTCCTATACAATTTTCAGGTCCCTCGGTGAGAGTTACAAGTAGATTAGTACATTTCAAACCCCTAAAATCATTTGTAAACTTTCATCTCAGACCTTAGGATCCTCCATTTACCTTCATTTCTTTATTGTCATCAACATACATTTTCTATTGGTCTTTGAACACTATATTACTTGACCTTGCCACTTTACAAAGAGACGATTTTGGAAAAATTATATATATTAGAGGAATGTTTTGAGATCTTTTAGATCACTTACAATTGTCAAGAAATAGAATATTTCAAAACTCCTTTCAAAGTCATGCATTGAGCCATGTTACATACAATTTTACACATGGAAGTGATGTGATTTCAATGTTTCAAGTAGCTCTCTTCATTTCTCATACTATCATTTTTTAGGGATCACTTCATAAGATGGAGAAAGGTATTTCACAACTTTAAGAACCCCGCACACCCTCATGACTGTCAACTAGTTCAACCTCACCTAGTTTTTGCATAGTTGGGATTTCAATACAAAACCCTAAAACATGATTTGAATGCTTAAGACATTAGATGTCTCACTTTCACATTACCAAAACACTTAATTAGATTATTTCACAACCAGTTCCAACCACTCATATGCATGAAATGAGAGAATCTATCCAATATTTTGAGGTATAGTCTCATTTCTTTCCGACTTTCACAACCCACAAAATCTGTCCTCCAATGTAACTCATTTTTCATAAACAAAGCATAGAATTAGGGATCTAGACCACACTTATTACATAATCCTTTCTATATAAACCTTACAATGTTGAATGTATTCATAATTTCATGCAATCATATCACTAGAAATGGTCAATTTGAGTCAAATATCATTGTTACATGAAGCATCACAGTGGCTCTGTGTTTCATTATCATTTTACCATCTATAATGTCTTTCAAGATCATTTTTTTGGATAAATACTTCAAACAAAACCAATACATCACCTTCACCAATTTCACTCACTAACTCCAAAAGTCAAACATGAGAAGAGGGAATTTAAGTCCAAAGATCATTGTTTTCCTTGAAACACCATAGAACAACTTATATGTTTCTTGCCATCACTACTTCACTTATGTTCCAAATAGTGGGAAAGAGTGCAACAAGTGAGAACTGATATAACCTTAGACACTCTTGAGATAAATTCTTGTAGGGTCAAAATTCTCATACACAATACAACCCATAGTTTCCTTTAACAAGTACAATACGGAAACATATAAGGACAAGGTGTTGTAGAAACATAATCATGCACTTTAGAAATTATTTATCCCAGTTTCTTACTACTATTTAGAAGGTTCTTGAGTGAAGAAAGTACTAATCAACCCCGTATTTTGGCCATCTTGTTTTATTTTATTTCATCATTTTTGACCTTTTACTTTTACATCCACATGCCCAATCAACTTTTGTCATCTCCCATTATTTTATCCTCGATTGGAGTGCCTAGATTATAATGGGGCACCCATGGGCACCCCAGTTCCTTTTGCACTTTCCCACCAATTTTTAAGATCTTTCTAGTTGTTTTGGATATTTATCTTTTTGTGGTTGGCCATTTTGAGGTTAATTACGAAATTAGATCAAGACAACCCTACAAATATAAATTTATGAGACCATAATGACAGACTTAACATCATTCACTACTATCATCAATCTAAATTTTCATCTATCTATTGCATTAGAGATCATTTGCATCCACATAGCTCCATAATCAAGGAACAAGGAAGGACATTTGCATCACACACTTCATAGGGGGAGGATTTTATTTTATTCCATGTACACATTTTCTACATTTAGTTATTGTCCGTTACTTCATAGAGTGTGACTGGAACAAGAGCACCTAGATCACATTGTGCAAACACTCACCATAACTATATTTGGGTTTGAAATGTAGTCCATTGCTTAGTTAATAAGCCCAAGTGTTGTGGAAACTAAGGTCACTCGACCCATTCATTTTCATATTTCTTTTTTATGGTTTTGATACTTCTTCTTCATATTTTTAGGTCTTTACATCATCTTGGATTATTAGCGACATCTGGTACATGGCAGTGAATTTGATGTGATAGAAAATGAGGGTTACAAACCACCTCTCAAGCCTATGAGATTCAGTTTCAAAGATCTTGCATAAACCAAGGCACCTAGTTTGCATACCATAGTGGTCATAGGCACCCCAATCCTTGTAAAAACACCCTAGTCCAGCCATATTTCTCATATCCATCATTTTCGTGGCTCCTACCACAGCTGTTCATGACTCCTAATTTTCCAATCACCTTTATGACACGATCCTGTGAACATCTATTATTCATCTAATTTGTTTCCTCTCCTCTCTTGTAAATTAGGGTTAGCATTTCCTTTTTCATTATTGTTTAGCTCATTTACATACTTGTATGTTGCATTTATTTACATTATCACAACTATTAATAGCTTAGATTAATTATCCCCACATATTATATATTAGTTAATTTTATTTAATCATTTTGGTGAACCCAAATCAATCATTCACGCTTCTAGATTCTCCATTCATTTCTTGTCACCCTAGGGTTTTATCATCATTAGTATCTCAATCAATGATTATTTACTTACCAATCTGATTTACTACATAGAGTCGACATTTTATTTCTACTAGTATTCTTTTTGACATGCATCTAGACTCCGTTTATCAATCCTTTACTAATGCTTTCTCTCCACACTTAGTATTTAAGTCCAACCTTCCCTCTGATGTTCACACTTTTGATAATGACCCACCTCTACATATCATCTCTCATATTTATAATTTCATTGTTAAGCATACTTTGATTGATAATTGATAAAAACTTAACTTGTGTCCGATGTCATTCCTTGAGACTTTAGGTCTTTCTGCTCATGACATTATTCCATCTTTTATATCATTGCATGCTTATGATATTTTTTTCTTCCCATGTCTCATCCATGTTACATTACCTATTACTATTGGTCCAAAACTGTCCACATTGTCTTGTTCATTCTTGATTTTCCATTCACCTACAACGTCTTTTGGGAAGGCCATAGATTCATTCCATACAATTTAATGCCTCTACTATACATAATTGTGTTAAATTCTTACATGAGAGCATGGATTATAGAATTTTTCATAAGCATAGTCCATTTCAAGTACTTCCACTAAACTCCTAATACTAATCTTCCTATCCCATGCATAGATATTATATATGAGTCCCAACCTAGGGAGGAACCACCTCACTTACCACCACTTGACGACACCATTTGTGTGATAGATGCATATTCTTATATGCCACCTACTACTACTACTATTATGATTCCTTATTAGGGGCTTTTCCAATCTATGGATGTCGCTCTATCACATACACCTTCACATGCACCACCTACCTTAACATGCTCACCATTCACTTACACACTCTTCATGAACGACTCCTATTGGTAACACATCCCATTAGACCCTACATGTGACACCACTATATGTTCTCATGATGTTATAGCTCACCTTGGTTTCATTTTTGAGGATCTTCATCTTTCTACTCATAACCCTCATCTCTACTATGGCTTTATCAATATTACTATCACTTATGGTTTGTGTGTATTTCATCTTATAGTCTACTTATTATGTAGCCCTCATTCTTCTTTGATCACATTAGGGGAAATCTTGGCATACTTATATTGGAGGCACATTAGATCCAAGTCATAGAGACATTTCATTTCCTATGCCCTTTGGTCGTGTTTTTATCTACAATAGTTATTTTCTTGGCTATTCACAAAATCTCACTCGTTGGTATGCACACAGTTTCCCACTTCCTCCATTCACCAATGAGGAGTATGCTCAGGTATGTACAAATTATGCCTCAATGGTTCATTCCATGATCAACCGTAGACACTATTTCTTATCAATTCACTATTAATGCAAAATTACAACACCCCTGATTGCTTGTGATTTTGTGTACAAGGTAACCAGTGTAACCTGGATAACATGGGATTACCTTGCAATGTGGACCTTGCAAGTATGATAATCCTCCAAAGAAATTCGACTTCTTCCTCTAACCTAGTGCCAACTTCTCCAAAGAGCAAAGAATGGAAAGCTAAACCAATCCTATTCTAATGCTTTCCAAGGAGATAGGGATAGAAAAATGCATGAAATAAAACTACTCTAAGTGAAGGTGATGCACCAAGAAAGGGTGAGACAATCCAAGTGAGTGAAAGATAGGGAGAAACCAAGAAGGAGAGGGCTGGTAGAAATGCCATAGTCCAAGACAATATTCAATTCCCTATATTCGTAAAGCACAACAAACTATAGACCTTACAAAGAGATAGATACATGCACAATATACTTATAAATATAATGGAAGGAAAAGATGCAATTCATTCAAGTTAGGAAAAAATGGACACAAAACATGAATTTTATTGCTCAGAAACATACATAATCCATCATACCATAAGCACAAGACAAAATATTTTACAATAAGCCCAAATTCAAGGCCTTTAGCTCACAATAGCTCGGAACAATTATTATAGATTTCCTTTTCTTTTGAAAAATATCACTCAAAATTAGGAGAATTTTACAATATATAGGAAATTTGGGTCACCAACCAATAGGATACGTTTAAATAGGTATGGGCAACCATTCATTTTGTAATTTTCCTACACGAGCGGTCATAGGTGTTATGCCTCATTAATTTTGGCTATTGGGATGTCATTCATTCACCTTCCCTCGTCGCTTATAAATCATCCACCCTCTTTTCATCCAACCGTGTTGGGTTGGACAACATCTATCTTCGTGACTATGCATGCTTCTAGTCACCGACCAACCTGGGAGTTTCCATCTTCACATTGTGGGCTATCCAACCCAAGAGGTTGGATGGCCATCTATCTCTTCCTGTATGACACACTCGCCCTATATTCTTGCAGGTCAACAAACCCATGAGCCAACCAACCTAGTGACTCGACTAACCATATCATACAATGGTAAGTCGTCGATTTGTGTTGGTCATCAAACCCAAGGGGTTGGAGGATTTCTATGTAAGTTGAGAAACCTCTCTCGTAGCCCATCCATCCAACCAATCATAACCCTTCTGTCTTGAGCTGCCACAAAATTTGGCCGACACACCCATCCGACTAACCCATCACCTAACCAAACATGCCGACCAACCTGTCACCCGACCAACCATGCTGACCAACATGTCACCCGATAAACTATGTCGAACAACCTATCACCCAACCATCCATGCCAACCAACTTTGTCACCCAACCATCCATGTCATATAACATGTCACCTGACCAACCATGTTGACCAACTTATCACCTAACCAACCATGTCATATAACCTGTCACCCGACCAACCATGCCGACCAACCTATCACCCAACCATCTATGTTGACCAACCTATCACCCAATGAGCCATATGTCGACTAACTTTGTCACCTAACCAACCATGTCATATAACCTTGTCACCCAACCAGCCATGTTGACCAACTGTCACCTGACCAATTCTCTAATAAGCTTGATTGCCAACTCCAATATTCTCTCGCAGCTCGCCATCTCGCTATGAGTTATAACCAACTCATCTAAGCCAACACATGAGCTACCCTACATACTGTAAAATCATTTCCCTTTTTCCATCAATTGTCAATGTTTTGACCTGCTAAGTTATCCATTTTGCGGGGAAAAAATGGATAACAATCACCAATGCTTATCCATATGAATTTTTCCCAAAAGATGATGATCTTCTCGATGACTTTACATGATATTCTCAAACATGCACTTGGTTAGCATAGCATCTCTCATGCGCCCGCCCTTCCCCTTATCACATTATCATCATAAAACATCTCTTATTCTTGCACTATCATTCTTACATAGTACCACATCACCTTTTTAGCATTCACGCATAACTCGTCTTAGCATCATCTTATTGTGCATAGCCGTACATGTGTTATAGCATAATAATTACCTGATGACACTCTTTTGCTTTAGTTCACACTTGATTTGAGGGATTACTACACTGAACCCCACACACTACACTATAGGCATTGCACATTGCATTTCATCACACATCACGCATCGTACATAATACATCATATTAGTCATCATTGTTCATATGTCATCCTTCTATTATCTAGTGTTGCATACGATTCATATTATTAGGTTATCTACACGTATTCCATTTAGCGCCTCTACACTACATCTCGTGACATATGTCTTACACCATACATTGCGCATCTATGTCCCACATATTCTACATATATGAGTCTAGCATTACATTATCCTACATACTACTTTACTAGTATCTCTACACATTTTACATTGCATTATATTTTACTTACCTTACATTACATTCTACATATCACATATTTACACATCTTACTCATCACATGTTCATTTTTCATCATTACATCTCCTATATACTACACTCACCACCCTATAATGCACTTTAGTTCCTTGTTCCATACCCAAATACTGAGGGTTTACAAATTAAATGGAACTTACACTCATCACACACTTACTATTCGACCTTTAATCATGCAACATTCCTAGGCTAGTGGCATACACTTTAGGCTAAATTGTCACCTATTCTATCATTTTGTAGTGGTATACACCTTAGGTTACATCACCACTCCCTATTTTCATCTTGTAGTGATATACGCTTAGGGATAAATCATCACTCATCCATTCATCTTATAGTGATATATGTTTAGGCTAAATCATCACTTATACATTCATTTGGTCATGATATACACTTCGGCTATAGGTTTCACATGCACATCATTGCTAGGTCACATCTCATCACTACACCTACACATTCATCATAGCGCATTAGCCACAACATACAATTCAACCATTTGCCAATGGCACACTCTCGTTTACATTTCATTGTTGACTACTAAGGGGGAAAACTAAATGAACCTCATAGCATGCATTTCCATTCACTTAGGGGTCCTGTGGCTCCTATCATTCCATATTGCATTCCATTCTATCCATCCACAACATATTGCATTGTCTTAAGGGCATTTACTCTTGTTTACTAGTGTTTTACATGATCACTTTACTACACATGTTAGATTGATTTCTTATATGTCATTATTTATACCATCCACACATGCACATTCACGTTTTTTTTAGTTGTGATCACATATATAGATCCTTTACACGCATCATGGATGCTCACCTTCTACCCTTCCTACACTGGTCACTAGGGGCATCCACATTCGTCTCTTTTAGGTGTTATTGTTTCATTTTGTACTTAGCACTTTACATTACTTGGTTATTCATGCTTTGACATATTGGTTATTTCTCTAACATGCTAATGGGTGTTCCATGTGCAACACTTGTTTTGCAAGATTACATGTTTCCATGACTAATTTTTCTTATTTGTACTTGTCTATCATTATTTACTTCTTGTATGCGAGCCTTGCCCTATGTTTGGTGTGCACACTTTTTTGTTGTTTGTGGCCATGATGGCCTTGCATGTCTTGTGACATCATGAGTGATGTCCCATGTTTGTGACCCACTTTGTGTGGATTACTTATCTTCTTGTGTGTTTACACTACTTTTCTTGGTAGCTTTTACATTGTTTGCGTAGATTACACATTGTCTTTTACATGCATGCTTGTTCGTACTAACACTTGTCTTTGGCTAGCCATCCTTGTTTGTGCACACCTTGGTTTCTACCAAGCACATTCCCCCTATAGGGAATATTTATAGATTTCATATGGTTGGTCCTCTTTTGGGGCTGCATTCTCCTATCATTGACATTGTGTGTGCTCCCAAAGAGGGGGGCATCATTTGGGGTTTTACAATCTATATAGCATGTTTACACCGGTTTAGTGCAGTGCACTTTCCGCCCTTGGAATTTTGGGTTTACATACAATGAGTGAGTTCAAACCAATCTATGAACTCCATACAAAGTGTCTTTTATAGGACATGGTGTGCTTAGCATTTGGAGGAATAGTTAATGGTTAGAGGATACAACAAAATTCCTACCAATACTTCTTCCACCATCGGTGTCAAATTGCCCAAAAACCAAAAGATAGTACAGTAAAAGATCTATTCACACACAATTCTGGAACTAGTTAAAGGTTAGAGGACATAGAGCATTTCCTCGCTATACTTCTTCGACATATGGCATCATATCACCCAAAAAAACCTGGTAGTATAGGATATCCTTCTACACCCTTTCTCTCAACATGGATTAGGTGCACATTTTCCATTTACACTCTTTCATTTTTGTATTTACATTTACATAAATATGCATGTGTCTTTTACATTACATTTTACACAAACATACATACATATTTGACTAATTGATCATTTTCTCCTTGCAGGTCCGGCCGTATGAGAAGCAAGAAGTCAAATTGGAGGAAACAAATACTACTACTACAGCGGAGACAACAATAGTTCGTAGTGGCACACCTTGCATACGAACCATGCGGGTGCACACACAACGTAGTTATACACGTGTTTCCACCCTAGGTTCTCTCTCATCACTTTTTTGCAATTTTCATCTTTAGTTTCCACGCTCCATCATATTTTTTCATTCAACTCTTTTTCTAGTCCTTCGGCACGCCTTCTTTATTGATCTAAATGGTTTTCGAGTATGCATATCTATGTAATTTATGTTACCAAGATTTCCGCTCACCAACATAAAGTGGGGGTAAAATGTAGACACAAAATCATGTACTATAGCCATTATTTATCTCGGTTTCATGCTATTATTTAGAAGGTTCTTGAGTGAATAAAGTACTAATTAACCCCCATCTTTTGGCCATCTTGTTTTATTTTATTTCATCATTACCAACCTTTTACATCCACATGCTTAGTGATATTTTGTCATCTCTCATTATTTTAGCCTCAGTAGGGCACCAAGATTAGTATTGGTGCCACCATGGGTACCCTGGTCCCACCAGGGGCACCCTAGTCCCTTTACACTTTCCTACCACTTTTTCGGCTCTTTCTATCCATTTTAGATCTTAATATTTTTGGTGGTCATCCATTTCGGGGTTAATTAAAAAATTAGATCAAGACAACCCTATAAATATAAAGTTATGAGACCATAATTAGAGACCTAGCATCATTCACTACTATCATCCATCTAGAGTTGCATCCATCTATTGCAATGGAGATCATTTGCATCCACATAGCTCAATCATCAAGGCACAAGGCTAGGACATCTACATCACACACTTCATAGGCGGGATTTTATTCTATTCCATGCACACATTTTATTACATTTTCTACATTTAGTTATTTCTTGGTACTTCACAAAGTGTGACTATCACAAGAGCACACAGGGTACATTATGCACACACTCATTAGAACTCGCACTTGGGTCTCGAAATGTAGTACATCACTCGATTAGTAATTCCATTATTGTGGTGGTGAGTTCAATCGACCCATTCATTTACATATTTTTTTAGGGTTTTGATACTTCTTGTTGGTATTTTATATGTCTTTACATCATCTTGGATTATTGGTGACATACGGTATGGGGTAGTGAATCGATGCGATAGATAGTGAGGCTTTCAGACCACCTCTCAGCCTTGTGAGATTCATTTTTAGATATTTTACATATACCCGATTGCACCCATTTTATAGACCAAAGAACTCGCATGCACCCTAGTCCTTCTCCAAGTGCCACATTAGCCTCTAACCATATTCTTAGATCCATCCTTTTTGGGGATCTTACACACGTCATTCATGCTTCCTAATTTTCTAGTCACCTCTATGACACATTCCTATGAGAATCTATTATTCAGTTGAGTTTTTTCCTCTTCTCTCTTACACATTAGGGTTAGCATTTCCTTTTGCATAATTGTTTAGCTCATTTACATACTTCTTTGTTGCATTTATTTACATTATTACAGATTGTTCATAGCTTAGATTAACTATCCCCACATACTACATATTAGTTAATTTTAGTTAATTAGGTGCATACAAAACTAAATTAGAAGAACGTACCAAAAACTTCATCTAAACAATATTGACATGTGGAAGAAATAAGGAATCATCATCCAACCCAAAGTAACTATGTATGATAACACCGGTATGATTGTACTATTCAAACATCATGACTAGTACAAAGAGATGCTTAAAGAGCATAAATCACTCAATTTTTACCTAAAGGTATTCATTTAGACTTATTAGAGATTTAACCTACTTGCATAAGTCATTTGGAGTGAAAACACTTCATTTTTTCCTACCACTATAATAAGGAGACTTAAGTAGAGAGAAACCTATTAGAAAATAGATGGAATTTCTTTGTTTTTCAACCAATTTCCATAAAAAAAATTTGAAAAAGTTAAATCTTTAAGTGATATTAAAAAATTCCTTCTATGATTTATCTAAAGAAGGATCAAAAAAAAAATTATGCTAAGAAGTCAGGGTGCTTAGATTACATTTCTCAAGAAACCAGTTTTAGTAAAAAATGAATAACTTCAAAAACCCATTTCAAAATTTGATGAAATTTGACACAGAGCACCAAAAAAACCCCTATACATGCTTCATATCTTGGTTTCCAATAAATATTATTTTACATCTCATACCAATCTCATTTACCCCATCCTTCACTTTTAGTTCTCAAAGGCAGTTTTGGAGATAACTTGAATCTTGCCTCCGTGAAGCTAAATTAAACCTTTTAGACACTTCTACATGTTCTAGGTATTGTTCTTAGGCTCCTAAAATGATTACATGGTATTTTCATGACCGACATTGAGATCTTACTATTGGTGTGAGTGATCCATGTGTCCTCCACTCATATATGGAGGGTTATCTCACATGGGTTAGGTTTAGGGTTAGTTTTAGGGTTTACTTGAATGTCATGCACTAGGGTTACTCAGCACCCTATATGTATCCTTTCATTTGACATTTATGAGCATGCCAAGACACTCTATTTTCTTTTCCTATATGTGCAAGCTTTGTTATATTATGCAAGCTCTTCCATTGATTGATCGATTCTTCCTTGCGATTACGCCGGAGCTACTTTGATTCCATCAGAGTGCAACTTCATCGTGGTGCATCATTTCCAATTCAATTCTTATAGACTCTTTCATGGTATCAGAGATGAGATCGGGTAAACATGCACTCATTATTTTTAGTTGCGATTACTCTTGGTGTCGTTCTTTTACTCCTCGTGCAAGTTTTTTTTCGATCGTTATATTGTGGATTTTATTGCTAACGTTATTAACAAGTTGTTCTTGGAAAGTGTGTCGATTTTGTGTTCTTCGTGCATGTGCAGGTATTCCTGAAGCTTTCAGGGGTTTTACAGCTAAATTTAGCTGGTTGTAGCTAAATTTGGAGATCAGTTAAAATAGAGGTTTATTTTTTTGGTTTTTAATTTTTTTATTAAACTCAAAAAATTTAGATCTCTTTTTTGATCTATTTTCTGTGTTTACATGGTATTTTATAGATTTAGGTTCAAAATTGCAGGCTGAAGTTTTTGGTGTTTTGGTCTCAACTCGCCACTAAGCACTTGAGCTCCTTGACACCAAGCTACACTCTAACATGAGATTCCAACTCACTAAGGCCTAGTCATGGTGTTCTAGTGTGTGGGTTTTAACGTAGTTGAGCCGTTTCAACCTCTTTGAGCTCTTTTAACGAGCTTCGAGCTCCTTCAAAGATTGATGCGAGTTTTTTTTTGCTTGGTCGAGTTCATTCTTATCAAGCTAGTGTGTTGTGTTTTTCTTTGAGGCAGTTCCAGTAGATTCATTCCTCTTCGAGCTCATGTTTAGCCAACCTCGATTCTCCTCTTCTCGGCTCTAGTCCTCATTTGCATAGAGCTTCCTACGCCCTTTGCCATGTGACCGAGCCTTCTCCCATGACCTGTACCCTCGGCCCATTGACTTGCTCTACCTCACGAGCCTTCTCTCGAGATTCCCGTTGGGATCTTCACCTATGTGCTTGCCCATACTTCCTCTCGAGCTCACTATCATCCTGTCTCCTCAACACCGACCTGCCGAGCCTTCCATTGAGCTTAACACCACCCTATCGTGCACCATGCCTTCTAACGGCCATCTCTCGACCAAGCCAGCTCATGTCTCCCACTCGAGCTCCCTACTCCCACTCCACATGCATTCGTGTTGAGCTCTCTACCCACACGGCTTCACCCCGAGCTCCCACCTCGGTCTCCTCCCCTTCGGGATCCCTCCTACCACTCTTGGTATTACCTGTCTCCCGACCTAGCCAAGCGACTCTCTCCCACATAGTCCTCGTCTCCTTGGGCTCACCCCGAGCCCATCCAACTCAGCCCCACCTCACCCACCTAGCCATCCTATCACCCACCGAGCCCCTCGTGGGTCTTCTCCAAATTTTAAAAGGTATGTTTCTTTTTTAATTTTTTGTGATTGAAATTTTTTAAAAGTGGGAAACTATTTTTTTTTTTAATTTCAAACGGTGCATTTACAAACTTACAAGTATAAAATTTTTATAAGTTAAGTTTTAAATTTCTTTGGTGGCAATTGTTTCGAATGCGGGTGTACCTTTCTAATGTTTACAAGGTATAATTTTTTCAAGAGGTGATTTGTTTTTTCAACTTAAGGGGAAATTATTCTAAGGGAGTTTAATTTTGAATTTAATTAGGATTTAGATCTTAATTAGTTCTTTTTGTAACTAATTAGATTTAATTAGATTAAGTATATTTCTATTAATTACAATTGATCTTTCAATACAATTAAATTATTTAAAATTTTCTTTTTCTTATCGCTTATTGTCATTTTTATGAGTCCAAATAGCTCTAAAATTAGCTAAACTGGGCGTTTCAAAATGGTAAATTTTAGGCGTTATTTTCGATTTTTTTGCTAATCATGCGCTCAAGTGTAAAGTGACACTCTGAGCAACTATTTTCCTTCTAAGCACTTTTCAGTGTTCTGGAAATTATCTGGACCCTTCTTGTGTCCATTTTCTCATTGTATTTTACCCTTATTATTGTTTGCAACTAGTGAGTGCATCTCGCCACAATCTATGCAGTAAAGGGGTATCCATTGCGATGTGAGACACTTTTTCTCACAACCAGGATTTGATTTCACCCCTTTTCATGTTTTTTTACAAGTTGTGCTTGTATACGGTGTTATCTTGTTGCACTCTACGAAACTTATTTGTGGTCTCCTCTCTTGCACGTTATTACGTTGATTGCAAGATGAGTTACCAACTATTTCATGATGCATGCTCGGACCTAATTGTATCCAATGCACTCAACTATAAAGTGTCAAAAGTAAGGGGGTTACTTATATTGTCCTGGTGGTTGTGTTTCTCTTCTACATTCCTTATTTTTCACCTCACTATGGATGCTTATTTATTTCATTTGCTTACGCCATTCAATTTTTTTGAGTGGAGATCAAAAATAATTATGAAACTAAGGGGTAAAGGGTTATTCCGCATCACCATGGGAACTGAGACTGAACCAGATGAAAACCCTAAAAAATCTAAGTGGCTAAATTGTAGTGATGAAGCTTTAGGTCTTCTTTGCATGTCCATTTCTCCTGACTTGCTCTTCCACATTGAGTTATCTGAAACACCAAAATCAGTATGGAAAATGTTAGATTAAATGTTTGGACAACAAGATGAACTAAGAGCCCATGATTTTGAAAATGAACTACTAGGGTTAAATCCTAGTGATTTTTAAAACCTACAAGAATTCTTCTCTAAATTTGTCCATACTAGATTATTGTTAAAGGAATGTCAAGTAGAAAAGAAATATTCTCAATTGATATTGTCAATTTTTTCTAAGTTAGGTCCCAATTACTCCATCTTCGTGTCTACTTTTACGCAAAAAAATTCACCTTTGGTAATGCTTGGAAAATGCCCTCCTTTGATTTTTTTCATCCCAACTCATTTGAGAACAGGACAAACTCATTCAAATGGGGTCACTCAAGTCCAAGTCACATGCCCTTGTAGCAAGTACTAGTAAGGAAAAGAAGACTGATAATAAGATAGAGAAAAAGGATCAAACTAAGAAGGAAACCAAGACCAAAACTGAATTTAACATGAACGCTTTGACTTCTGAGCCTAGAGAAAAGAAAGACAAGCTTAAGTGTTCCTATTGCAAGAAATCTGGTCATAGTGAGCATCTATGTATGAGAAAACAAATTGATCACCTTACTCATTTACTTGAGAAAAATCAAATAGGTGTTCCTGAGTCTATCAAACAAAATGCTCCGAAGGCGAGTCTTCTACTGCAAGAGAGTCTAAATCTGATAAGAAGAAAGGAAAGGCCCTTGTAGCCCAATTTTTCCCTTCATCAACTTGGATTATAGATTCGATGCCTCGCACCACATGGCTTCTTCACCTATTGAGGTTCTTCAGCTCTCTGATTCAGATTCTGACTCCTCAAATGATGATGTTGTTGAGCGTGCTCCTCTTCTTGACCCTCAAACTTTTGAGTCTTCTGATTCTGATAGTAGTGATGATGAGGACTATGTCCCTTCTCACTTGAGTGAAGAATATTCTAACTCTGAGCTTGATTCTCTTGGTCCTCTTTGGGCTAGGAAAACTTTGCAAAGTGTTGAAGATTTAGTCAAAGATACTTCAGATATGAGACATACTCACTCATATTTCATTAGACCCCACTCTTTCTTTACCTCTGCTTCTGATTATGTTGGCTCATCTATTTCCTCATGTGATGACAGTTCCACTGACACAGACTCGCTTGGTTCTACTTCTGACGATGAGGATTGTGCACCCAGTTCTGATATCGAGAGTACTTCAGAGGACTCTTCTCCTCCTTCTCTCACTATTTCAGAGAGTGTTGACACATCCCACATCTCATCAGATATTGAGCAGTCTCCTATATAGTATCACACAGTCATCACACCAGCCTCTCTTCCAACTTCAGTGTTTGAGGCCCCTTTCACTCCTCCACCTTCATTGGATGACTCATACCTATCGGACATCACTCTTATATTTTCAAGCCCCCTCATTGGGATGAGTATCTTCCTAACCTTAGTCATCTTTTTGTAGAGTACACTTGTGATGTATTATAGGTTCCTCATCCATCTATAGGTATTTCAGAGGAGTTCATCATCTCTGTTGTTGGGAGTGCCCCTTCTAGGACTCTTGCCACTTCCACTTTTTGGAGACCTTCATTGATCCACACTTGCTTGTGGATCCATTTTCTGTTGTGGGGGATGTTTTGTTTCCTTCACATCAGTTGGAAATATTTTCTATAGGTGTTCACCCTTTGTACTCTGACATTTTTTCACTCGTGACATTACATTCAGTACCTTTGCACTCGCTTGTTAGACCTATGTCACAATTTCATGGACCAGATTCAAAGTTCTTCGTGTTACTGCCTTCGGTTTCCTTCATGGAGTGGGTAGAATTCCAGCACATCATTTATGTCCTTCCTAAGGGTAGACACATAGTTTAGTGTGGATGTCTCTTCTTCAGTCCAAAAACAGAGGATCTCATCATTGACATTCTTCTGGGAGACTTCTTAGAGTTGTAGAGTTTAGATCCATCCATGGCATCTTCTGCATCCATCTCATCTCCCTCTTCTTCTCTCTTCTTCATCTTTTTGAGAGATTTCCCTTTTGTATATGGGTACCTTTACCAACTAGTCTATGGCCGATACCCATCTTTGATATCTTTCTTAGATTAGAGAGTGTTTTATTCTCTTATGGTGGATTTTTTTCCCATTGGGTTTTCCTTCATTGCTTGGGACTTCTTTTTTACGTTGGTACCTCATCAAGCTTTGTGTCGGGACCCATTTCTAGTCTTCTTCTTCTTCTAGGAAGATGTTGTTTGTATATGGGCACCTTATCAGGCCTTTAGTTTTGGGCCCCATTGACACATCTTTCTTAGTTGTTTAGGAGTGTTTTCTTGTTCTATTTTGACTCATCATTACCACTACCCTAGCTTTGATGAATGGGGGTGTTGGTGTGAGTGATCCATGTGTCCTCCACTCACATATGGAGGGTCATCTCACATGGGTTAGATTTAGGTTTTACTTGAGTGTCATGCACTAGGGTTAAAAATCACCCTATATGTATCCCTTCATTTGACATTTATGAGCATGTCAAGACACTCTACTATCTTTTCCTGTATGTGCAAGCTTTATTCTATTATGAAATCTCTTCCATTGATTGATTAATTCTTCCTTATGATTATGTCGGAGCTACTTCGATTCCATAAAAGTGTAAATTCATTGTGGTGCAAAGCATTTTCTATTTGATTCTCGCAGACTCTTTCACTTACACCTCAATAAGCTCTAGAAATAGGCTTGAATGACCCAGTTATAATTTTGACTCCCAACATTTGACATGTTGCTCATTAAAAAATATCCTTAACATGCTATAATCATCGTGTATGACCTGTAGAAAAAAATTTCCAAGCTTACCAACCATCTTCATATGTATAGTGGTCTCCTACCTCACAAACCAAGCTTACAACATCCTGAAACCATCATGGACTCAACCTGAAACCTCTTTGTGACCTCCAACTATCACTAATAAGGCACTACCAATCAACCTTCATGCCCCTTAACTGAGCCTCACTTCACCACTCACACCTTTTCCATCAATGTCACCTGACATCAATGACAATGCCAATGTGGCTAAGATGGATACTTTGGCCTTAGATGAAGATGAATATGGGATGGATTCAATACATGGAGTGGTGACAATGAGCTTGGGCTTGGATTGAGTAGATGATTGAGGATCATAAGGTCGAGAGCAAGTAGCGATACAAATGACATCGATGAAGAGAGGGGGACCTTTGGAAGAGGTAGTGTTAGGTGGAGGGATTACAATGAAAGACTTGGATGAAGAAGTAGATTTAGATGCCTTCGGAGGTGATGATTTTATCATAGGATCATGCTCATATGTGGATGAAATAGAAAATGGTAGAGGGTGATATTCATCTATAATAATTTCATCCTCCTTTATGAGATTATGGATGAGGGTTTGGAGGGCCCTATAATATTTAGTATCATGTGCAGGAGTGCAATGATAAGCACACCAGACATTAGGGTCAAACCATGTGGGTTTTTTTCTACGTGATTCAAAGGATTTGATGGGGGAAGATTGATAGTAGATGTTTGTACGAGACATTAAAGGATTTTAGTATAAGACCCAAGAAGATTATTTGATGAGGATATTTTTGGTTTGTAGATGGATTGGATTTAGGATTGGTGGATGAAAACAAAACCGGTGCCTTAATTTTGTGAGGCTTTGTGGGGGATTCATTTTTGGTTTAGACTTAGAAGAAGACTGGATAGTTTTTACTCAAATTTTTCGCTAGTGATGGGGTTTTTAGATGAAGGTCTTGGTCCTAAAATGGATGGGCAAGGTCCTAAGATAGATGATGAGGTATTGGATTTCTTAGATGGTTTGGATTGTTGGGGCTTCGGAGGAGAGATCTCCAATTTCTTATGTGGATAGATGAGGGATTTTTAAATAGGGATATGAAGGTTCTTATTTTTTTATGATGATTTACCCTTGGCGGGGATCATAATGATTTCAACTAGGGGATATTTCAAGGAAGAACCAAAAAGGAATACTTTAGTGGTGAATATTAGGGATTTTGGATATTGGAAATGGTGAATTTTCAGAAATTGACTACCATCCATTTCACCAAAATTTCATCCGACAAGTCATTTGTATGGGTTAGTTCTCCTACTATTTATATGTAAAAATTAACTTATACATGTATTCATTGAGGTATAATACATAACCGGGGTTGTAGGGGTACCCATTTAATAATGACATCTAACAAAGAGTGACTATCCATCCAACTTAGGTTGGATGGATAACCATTGTCTTTCATCCAACCTAGGTTGGATGATAGATGATGGATGGTCATCCAACCTGGGTTGGATGGTCATCCATTGTCTATTGTCCAACCTAGCCATCCAACCTGGGTTAGATGATAGATAATGTATGTTCATCCAACCCAAGTTAGATAGTTTGGGTTGGACGGTAGATAATGTACAGTCATCTAACCCGTGTTTGATAGCTAGGTTAGACTGCTAATGATAGAAAATCATCCAACCTAGGTTTGATGGCTAGGTTGGATAGAAGATAATGTATGGTCGTCCAACCCGGTTGGACAACTTGGTTGGATGGTTAGGTTTGACAACAGATGATGGAAATTCATCCAACCCAAGTTGAATGACTTGATTAGATGGTAGATAATATACATTCATCCAACCCAAGTTAGATACCTAGGTTAGATGACAGATAATGTACGATCGTCCAACCCAGGATGGACAGATGGGTTGGATGGTAGATAATGTATGATCGCCCAACCTAGGTTAGATGGCTGGTTCGGATGCCGGAGATGATGGATAGTCATCTAACCTAGGTTGGATGGCTGGTTGAACAGCAGATAATGTACGTCCATCCAACCTAGATTGGATGGTTTGGTCGATGGAAAATAATGTATGGTCATCTAACCCAGGTTAGACAATTATGGTGGATGGATAGGTTGGATGATAGACAATGCATGGCCATCTATCCCATATCGAAATGACATCCATCATCTGTCATACAACTCAGACGGTCATCCAACCCAAGTTAGGCAAACTAGGTTAGAACAGACTATGGAAGATTGTCCAACCTAGGTTAGGCAATCATCCATCATATGCCATATAACTTGGGTTGGATGGTTTCCAACCTAGGTTATAAGAAAGATGATGGAAAGCCATCCCACCTAGTTAGTTTTTCCATGAAACATTTTTTCAAAAAAAATCCATTGATTCAAAATTCAATTTTGGAGATTCTCCGCCAATTCTAAACTATTTTTTTAGAGGGGGGTCTTAAAATGAACCCTAGAACCAAAAAATGTATACTTTGTTATAGATGAGGGTATTGAAGATTGGAGTGGTTTTAGGATGACATGTTTGATAATATCGGAAGGATTTGTTGATTGCATAGGTCTTAGAGGTGCTTTGGTGTAGGAGTGATTGGACTTGTTGATGATGAGGATGGGGTAGGAACATTATTTACAGTTGTACCAAGTGAATATGTCTATGTAGCACATGCGTTAAGGGATGACATGGATTTGGACATAGATTCAGATGTTGATGTGGGTATGGATATGGTCATAGATGTGGATAAAGGAGTAGATGTGAGAATTGGCATAAATGTAGAGATATATGTTAGGATAGGAACTGATGCAATTACGAATGTATTTGTATATAAGGGTAGGGAAATAAATGTAGAAATAGGGATGGTTGTAGATATATGTGTGACTTTGGTAGGTGTAGATGTAATAGATGTGGATAAAGTGAATATATGTATGATAGTATTAGATAGGATGTTATTATAAATGTAGGGGTAGATATAAGAAAAGACGTGGATAGAATATATGTAGGTAAAATTTTAGAGGTAATAGATACGGGAGGTGATGTTGAATCTTGACTTAGAGTATTGATCATATGGGTGTTGGGTGCTTGTGATGTAGGGGGATTAGTTTGATTTTTAGCGGATGGTTAGGAAAGGGTTTCTTGAATGCTTCTATGGTTTGGTTAGGAGGAGCATTAGGATTATCCAACTAGAGGTCCCCATATCTATGAGTCATTGTACCAATTCTTTAAAATTATAACATTTTCAATATCATGGACACATACTTGATTATATTTACAATAATGATCTTCATGGTACCATGTGGGTTTGGGACGCGAATCATCAACAATTCAGATAGGAGGAATTTAGATGAGGCATACAACCATAAACTTATCAAAGATAGAACTATAGGACTCTCTGAGGGGAGTATAGTTAGGAGTGGGTTGAGGAGCCCTTTGTGGAGGATCAGTATGAGAATTAGATGTAGAAGAGGTTTTGACTATGATGTAATTGGATGCATTTTTAGACTTGTCATTATGGATGGAGAGCTTGGTGAATTTAGTGTTTGGTTTGTAAGAATGAAGCTTAGTGTGGCCTTACACAAGGGCACAAAGTTCACATTCTACGAGCAATGGTGAATTCCTCTTCAAAGTTTTGAAAATATTGGATTTTAAGAGTGGAAGAGATATGCTTCACACATGATCAAGAGAATAATTTGATAAGCTCGGTTTGGGGAAGTGAAAAGGATAAGCGATTGATAATGCCACATCATATAGAGAATAAATTTGTGATGGATTTGTCATCAAACTTATTAACATAATATAGGTTGGTAATGGTGATTTTACATGTAATATAAATGGAGAAGTTCTCTAAGAACAATTTCACGAGCTGGGTGAATAAGAATAGAAATTTGTGTGGAATGCCATTATACCGGTCCGACGTGGGTCTATCCAATGACATGGGGAAGGTTCGGAGCATGAGATCTTGATCATGGGTGATAAGATAACATGTGTTCCTAAAGGCACTAAGGCGTTATTAAGAGTCCTCCTTACTATTGAATTTATACAATTTGGGGACTTCCCAAGGTGTGGAGGATAAGGTTTGACCAAAACTAATGGATTAATAGGTTCATTTCATATTTTTTCATACGTGAATGAGATTTTAGGACCTAGAGTAGTGGCTTCAAGATTTTTCAACCTACTTAGAAAATATTGTAGGTATCATTAAATGTGTGAGGGTGAGTGATTTATTTGTGGGGTTATGGATTATAAGAAGTATATGGGTTGGGTTGCAGATGAGGTTGATATTATTATGGATAGGTAAGAGTTTGTGGTGGTGGTTGATAAGACAAAAGAAATTGTAATGTTTGTGATTGGATAGGTAGGGAGATAGGATGTTTTTGAGAAATGGGTATGTTTGCAATTTTTGTTGAGAGATGGGTATATTAGATTGAGATTGTATAGTATGAGTTGGGATGTTCATGTAATAATGGTTAATATTTTTGATAGTTTGATTGAGATGGGTGTGTTGAGAAACACCTTAGAGTGGAGGTTGATGAGTATGGGTATAATCCGAAGGGTGGGGTTTTGATATGATGACTTTGGAATGGATTTGGGATGTAGAAATGGGAACTGAGCTTTGAACATGTTGCTCGGGTGGTGGAAGGAGAAGGTGATATTTTTAATGGAATTGAATAGGGCACTAACAACCATGGTAGATGAGGAAGTGATGGGGATAGAGGTCATGGGGGTAGTGTTGATGTGAGGTAAGTTTGGTGGAATAGGGACCATCAATTGTGTATATTGATGAGATTGATGGAGCATGGTGGAAGAGTCATGGGAACATGTTCATTTTTGGCCATTGTTAATCCATGCATGGATCTTGGGAAGAAAACAAGCTGGTTGAGAAGTAAGGACTTAGGTAGATTCAGGTTGTGAGTGATAAGCATAAATTTGTTGAAGGGTGGTCCATCAATGGGGATATTAGTGGATTTGCATATGAGATAGTTGTGAAGGTAAACATGATTTACTTTAAGAAGATCTTTAAACTCTACACATCCATGAGGGATAGTTAGAGGTCCAAAGGCTCCAAATAATGTTGAAAATGGGAGTGTAGCTGGTCTAAAGGGAATAGAATGTTGACAAAGAAAAGGGTGGGTTTCAAGATGAGGATTATTTTGGGTGATGTTGGTCTCATGTGAAAGGACCATAAAAACAAGCAATGTTAGGGGAAAAAAGGTGTGGTGATTGTGGGTGTAGAGGAAACATTGGCAAAAGCATAAGTTTATTGGGAAAGATTTTTGGAAGTATGAATGTTATTGGAAGAATTTATTTGTTCCATTTTTTTGGCTTGAAAGTAAGTTATAACAAGCATGAAACAACAAATAAGAACTTATGCTGATTTTTAATTATGGAAAATAGATCAAGCATCAAAGTGTTAATTATCTTGTTTATCGGAAGAGTTAAATGAAAAGGGCTCAAAGGGAACCTAGGAAATGGCCAAGATAAGGATGGTTTCAAGTTTTTTGGTTGGCATCCTTGATATACCCAAAGGTATGTGAGGCTCAAATCGGTGATGATTACTAGTACGTGGCCTGGTATTGGGGCCTACCCCCTCACTTCACGCACCACGATGCGAGGATGTTAGGTGATTATCCTTTATACCGATAATAAAAAAGTTCTAACACTTCCCAAACATCATGGCAAAATTCCTATTGGGTGATGAAATCCCAATAGTTCCACCTGGTAGAATATGTTTCAGATGTGTTAATTGATTTGTGAGTTTGGTTGTGTGTGGAAGAAACATGAATGCAACGAATTACCTCTTACTTAGACTAGGTTATCAAGAAAGAATGAAGGTGTTCTTTTAAATCCCAAAATGAAATATTATATTCGATGAAATCACACAGAAAAAGGAAGGAAATAGATGTAAAAAAATAAAATAGCGAAAAAATGAAGAATACGGATGAACATTATTTTCCTTTTTGTTTTAATTTTAGCTTAAAACACATGTGTTGTTTATCCAAGAAAGTGAAACTCCCACCCATGAGGTTATTAGAAAGAAAGGAAGAAAAATAAAATGGAAATGAAATAATGAAAGAACTCACCAAAGAGAAAGGGTGGGTCCCACCGGACGTGCAAAAATGTTAATCGAATTTTATTGCTCCTGTTTTCATTTAATGGAAAGGAATACAAGAAAATAGGAAACTCCAAATGATGAGAGGGTTTAAGGCTACATCTTGATAAGATTTTTATGCTAGGGTATGGGCGTAAAATAACCTCTCCATTGCGATCTCGGTGACCTGCACAACAAAGAGAAACTAAACATGAAAAATAGATTAGTAGATAGGATGGTGGGTTTCCCATAAATATTGATCTCGAGAATTGATAAATTCTTAGGGATCAATGTCATCCCACTTTGATAGAAGATATAGGTAAAATGACAATGAATAAATGATAGGTTGTAGGAGATAACTTAACGTAAACTAAGACCCAAAATGTGCTAGATAAGATAAAATGCAGTTTTGATAATAATAAATGATACTAAACCAAACCTAATTGGGTCGATGTTGACTCGAGACTGATAGGTACAATTAACAACAAGCGTAATAGAGTGAGCTAAAAGATAAGTATAAAAACTTATCGGGATCGATCTTTGGAAAGATGATATGAGACTCGAGACGTTTATAAAAAGCCTAGATCTGATGTGGGGATGTTGGGAAATAGTAAGGATGTAAGAAAATTGATGGATCTGATAAATGTAGATAGGGTTAAAGGTGGATAGACTAGATTAACGATGATTGGTGATGTTGAAGATGAAATATGAGCTCATAAACAAGTATACCACAAGAACAGAGATGTGTGGTTCTTTGAAAGAAGTTATAGGGAAGATAATAGATGTTAGCGAGGGATAGAAAATAGAGGTAGTAGTGATTGGGTCAACAATGACCAGGGCAAGGTGGATGATGACCTGAAGGGTAGATTTAGGGTTTTATGAGATCAAGTGGATGGAAAAGAGCTATGAATAAAGATTACTAATGGAAGATGAATGGAAAATCTCTAAGGTGATTGACATACCTATAGAACTGATGCAATAAGGATGATGAAGATGATAAGGGGATCTAAGAAATAAAATGTGAGACACTAAGCAAGAAGATGAATTCAAAGCTCCCACGTAGCATGTAAGATATCCAAAGTAGCTCAAAATTGATGGTTGTAGCTGCGAAGAAGAGAAAAATGAAGTAAAAGTCACAAGAAAATCAAAATATCTAAAATTACATCCCGAGGAGAGAGTTCATGGGCATACTTATAGGTTCAACGACGACCCACATGGGTCATCATCGACTGTGGATGACCCTTGATTTGGGTGGTGAAAATGATGATTAGTTTGATGCTGAAAGGTCCTTAAAGAGATAAATTTAGGGTTTCGATGAGCAAAGCGAGTTAGGGTTGAACAGGGGAGGATAAATAGTATTCACGAGATAAGAATGCATTGAATGAGGATAAGATTGGACCTAGGGATGATACAAGGGTTATTTAGGGAACATAAAAGAATTAATAGAATGGTTTATGCATGATTAAGTATGATTAAGGGTATACTAGAGGAAATTAATTTAAAGATGTTATTTAGTGGAGATTAGATGGAATGTGTTGGACCCCTAAAATAAACTCGCAGTACCTAAGGCATGAAGCCTTGTGGCGTGTAGAAGCATGGAGCGAAGGCATGTGCAAAATTAATTCTTGGAGAGATTCAAAGGCTCGTACCAAGGAAGAATGGATTTGGGACTTAATGAGTTTTGGACATAATAAAAAGACACCCATAGGGACCGAATGAAAAATGGACTAGATATAGATGTGGATAAGCTATGGAGACTTGCGGATTAAGGAAAGGATATTCCAGGGACATCAATACGGTTATCATGAAAGGATAAGGAGTTAATTTTGTTAAGGATTAGCTAGTACATGCATACTAGAAGGCACTCGATTGAGGGAAATGTGTGGCGACACCTGGCATATTCCTAAGTAGTGGTAGATAAATCATGATTGGATTCCCTTAGGCTTTGGCAGGAGAGAATGATGAGTGGTTAAGATAGAAGGAGCATGATTATTCTATGAGGATGGATGGTTTTTGTAGAGAAATAAAAGAGATAATTAAGGATAGATAGGGAGTAGGAGAGATGGTGAAAAATGTATAATGGTGAGCTTTGTGATGTAAAGTAAGCTCTATTGGTGTGACCATTTCCACAAATGGAACTCTCTTGATCTAATCTTGGCTACATATTTTGGCTCATAAACATAATGAAATGATTCTGAAACACTCATGTGATGGATCTTGATATGTGCATTTTCCTTATGTTCATATCCATATTATGGGTTTCCTTAATTTTACCTCATGGTTGATTCTACTTATATTAAGTTGATCATGTTGTTCTATGCTTGGGTGCATTAGGTTAGGATTTAATGCTTATATTTGAAATCTCATGAATGAATGTACTTATTTTACTCGGTTATATTACATCCTTGTGTTAAGGAGTGTTCTCATGAAGCTCACATAAAGGAGGGAATCGGTGCACTGCGTGTGCCTTGGGTGAGCTTTCGGGGTAAACAAGGTAATATGCCAAAGCACATTTGGGAATGGTTGTTGAGGAAAGTAGTGATAAGATAATACATTTTGGTTTTGTTTCGAGGACTTATTTTCGAAGTTGTTGTGAGAATGGTGCGTCATGATAGAGCGCTTGACCTTGAATAGTATAAAAGCATGGCTTAAAAGAACTGAGGATGAGTTTTCTCATAGATTTAGTACTAGACATGATTTTGACACATGTAAATGGGTAGAATAACATTTGTATCATGAGCTGTATAAGACCTTATTTTTTGTTTTACAATGGAATTGTATGAATGGATTTTGTGTATGCATCTAGATCAAGCTAGTACTATAGACCTCATGTATGGACTCAAGATAAGTATCGGGGGCTACATGATGCTGATCTAAATTGGATACATATTGTTGATCATTGGTGAAGTGAAGTGTTGATAAGTTATGCCTTGGAGTATGTGATTTCTACGTATTCTTGTTCGAGAGAACATTGAGTTTGAGTTCTTGAGATATCCAAGAGGATCATTTTTGTGTGGTATCCCTTTTACTATAAAGATCTTGATCATTACGAGTTTGGAAGAATTTCCAATGGTCGGTGAAGCTTCTTTTGAGCATTGTGCAAAGGAAGCTAGGGTGGAGGAAGATGGCGAGATCTTTCCCTTAAAGAGGAGAGGGAAGAAATATGGCTTAATTATAATGAGGCTCGGGAGAGGGACTTGAAAAAATAGCATGAATCAGTATAAGTGATGGATTTATGGAGGCAGACATTGTGGGAAGGATTTGAGGTTCACATGAAGGACATGGAACCTGAGCAGTATGTGCTACCCAATCTTGGAAAATGTGGTAGAGAAACCCCATCATCTTCTGGAGAAGTCTCATCATATGAAGAAAGGAGAAGAGTCATTGGAGCACATCTACATCCACCTAGTGACCAACCCTTGGCACTTAGCTTTCCAAATCTAGAGATAAGTATTACTAACCTAGTTGGTATTGGTGGAAGTAACCGATCAGCACCTAAGAGGTATAACTTTTCATTTGGCACATCTATGGCTACACAATCATTTCCTGTGTTTGGAGGTATGTAGTCTAGAATGAAATTTGAGAAAAGTACGAATACACAAGGCTTGGGTATCGCATCTAGAATTGGTATAGGACCTGATTCTAGAAGTGGCATAGGAAACGCAGCATCTCGGTAGTGGTGCAATATCACAGACTATTTGTGCATAGTTCAGTGTGACATTGGGGACACAAGGTGTGACCACTTCAGGATCATTACAAGCTATATGAGGTGGAATATGAACTAGTGGACCTAGTGGACCTAGCAGATCTGGAGGATTTGGTGGGTCAGGAGGAATACTCACTGGTGGATTTAGTGGATCATGTGGTGGAGGCAACATCAGTGGGAGTTAAGGTTATGGATCTGGCAGACAAGGGCCTCAACCACCTCAACAAGTATTTTTTGAAATGTATTTACATCTACCAGATTACAAAGGTGTTGAGGATGTTGCAGAGCATGTACACAAATGTTATCTTCTATGGTGTGTGAAGGGATCACTACCCCATAATATAAGGTAAGTCATTTTGTAACAATGTTTCAAGGGTGCGTGCATAGTTGGTACCGGAAGTATGACCCCCACTAGACAAGTACTATATTATACTAGTGTTATGTAATGCCTTTTTAGTTGAATTCCATATTCCTGAGTTTGAACAAAAGAACATTAGCACACTAAAGGAGATTCAAAAAGGTATGAAAGAGAGTGTGCAAGAGTATGATGCACATTTTAAAACTCTCTTATCAAAATTGTCTTATGATATTCATCCTTCTCAACATGCTCAATGGTTTGTTTGAGGATTAATAACACCCTTCAGGAGAGCGCTTTCACACAAGACTTTCACATATTCATGTGAGGCCTTGGAGGTTTCCCTACATGTTGAGGATGTGGGAAGTGTGGATACTAACATTAGTACTTTTCTTGAAGCTCAAATTTCTACATAGAAAATCAGCTAAAGAATTTGTCTACAAACGTGACGCATGAGACTCGCAGTGGCCTATGGTGCACAGATTGTGGGGTAGAGGGCATACAAAGGATAGTTTTCCTTGGAGATTAGTACATGCCATGATGGTAGATTTTAATATTTTCCATAGAGATCATGATACAAGTAGGTTTCTCATTACTATAGTGCACGATCCGTAAGAATGTGTCTTTCTATTGCAAGATTTGCACCTCTACTACTCATGAAACCAAGGATTGTAGATTGATTAAATAGATACATGACACCATTGATATTGGTGTATGCTAGACCAACATTATAAATAATTCCAAGGATGATGGTCATCACTATGAAGAACACATGGATGGAGGGCTTGTGGCGAGGCTTTCGCGGAGGATTTAAAGGAAATGGAAATCTTGGAGGTGGAAGAAGTGAGTTTCCTTACGGGACTTGTTACAATTTTGGGTCTACATAGCACTATAAGTGTGAATGCCCTTATCTATTATGATGCTCTTGGCGTGGAAAGAAGCATAAGTATAAGGAGTACCCAAATTTATTTGAACACAAGAGCGAGAAAATTTGAAGGATAAAGGCGTAGGGATGGTAAGCATGAAGAAGGTTGACTCACAGGTGGATTCCAGAGAGGCACGTGAGTCATAGTTGGAACATGTCCTAGTAACAACGTGAGCTGAGGATACACACATGAGATAAACACCCAAGCAAATGTCATTGGTTACTAGAGGAGAGGTGATACACAAAAAGTACCTAGACCTACTCATCGAAAGAGGTTTATCAAGAGACCATGGATGTAATTCAAAGCCTACAAGGAGAGATCCAGTTCCTAAAGGAGCAGTCATGGAAGTCATAGAAAAGGAAATGCTCTGAGGCTCCACAGAAGGATCTAGATGAAGTCAAGGAAGTATGCAAAATGTTGAGGCAAGAGAATATCATCCCTTTGCTAGGGGAATGGTTACGGGAAAAATTATCATGCACTAGGAAGAGAGCGTGAGTGACAGGTCTTACATGCTAACCTTCCCCTCACACCATTGATTATGATAAGGATATTACCTTGAGTGCAGCTATCGGAGATGGATCCTAAATAATATTCTATAGATATGGGTGTGGAGGTTAATTTTCTCACCCTATATGTATGGCATCAAATGGGAAGGCCCCATTACATCCATCCTCAAATGTGTTGTATATGGCTAAAAACAAAGGTGATGCCCATTAGTGTCTTAAAGGATGTTTTTATCACTATCCAAGGGGTGAAATTCACTAGAGACTTCAAATTATTAGTGCTTGCTTGAGAAGAAAACTTTCTAGCATTACTTGGGCACCCCGGTGTTATAAGAATAATGTTGACCTATGGTTCAATAAGGGGTACATAATTTTTGAGAATAAGGAAGAATGGGTTACTATCCCTTTAACTAATGGGAATTCAGCACCCTATATTGATCCCTTGGGAGAATAAGTCCTCGATAGAATCTATGTGCACACTATCAGGGACCCTGAGGTGATTAATCCTATGGAAGGATTTATTTAGTTTGAAGACGCTCAATATATGAGTGATACCACTAGTGTAGCATGTGACAATTGGGCACATGGGACTTATAAGTTAATTGGGTGGAAATTGAGAGGCTCTATTACAAGAGTGACAAGGGTGCACCCACTTAGGCACCTAAGAGGGAAGTAGTTACCAAGCTACACTAAGGACTACAACCCTGATGTTTTCCTGTGAGCCATGGAAGCTCAATGGAGATGTGAGATCGAAAGAAGGAGCATGCTTGTCTACACTTTGTATGGATCCAAAACACATTGGTGGATGGCACATTTGTACAATCTTCTAGGGTAGCAGAGGTGAGGATTGCGGTCTCTATTAGATTCTTCAAGAGCAACGTGCCCACTAAACTTTGTGTCTATGATGGGAAAGGATCCATCTTAGATCATGTCCAGGAGTGCGAGAGGAGTTGGATGGAAGGTGCAAAGGCTTTACCTCCTTCCCTATGGGTGAAAAAGTTTTATTCCACACTGCAAGGTTTTTCATGTGCATGGAACATTCATTTAGAATTATGCCGTCAGACAGGAAATTGGCAGGAGTTAACAGATGACTTGATTCAAACCTTTGAATATCAAAGTGCTAAGTCATTGGTGAACAAGGTGTTGCAGGTTGTTAAGTGCCTAAATATGGGAGACATTACCATGGCTGAGGATAGGATTTTGGAATTATTGGGAGAACCTGATTTGGAGGCATGTTTTGATATGGAGGAACCAGAGGAACTACATCTTGAGTGTACCTACATGGAGAAAGAGAAGGGAAGTTTTTTCTATGTGATAGATGGTGAGGAAGTGGAGAACTTAGATGTTAACCTTACTATGGGTACACGCAAGGTAACAGATAGTGTTGATGAGAAATCATGCACCTACCATGAACCTCTTGAAATGAAGAAGGTTAACATTGGCTCAGACACGAAACCTAAGGAGGATACTATTTGGGGTTATTGGTCAGAAAGGGAGGCTTCAAAGATCATTGATCTATTGCACAAATTTCAGGATTTATTTCCGCATGGGTACCATGAGTTTAAGGGATTTCACCACTCTTTAGGGGAGATACAGATCAAACTAAAGTAAGTAGCATTCCCGATTCGGAAGAGACCTTACCAAATGAATCCAAATTTACGTGTCTAGGTCAAGGAAGAGATCGACAATTTGATTACTTTAGGTATCATTGAATTTGTTGAGGAATCAGAATGGATAAGCCCAATGGTCATTGATAGTGCAAAATCACAGCATCCCCAAATGAGTAGTCAGATCTAACTTTCTAAGGAAGACTCATTTGGTGTGATTACATAACATTAAACTTTCCCCAAGGCGTGGGACCTTGTGAAAACGTGAAAGCTCTCTGGATTAAAGGTTGGTTCCTTATTCCTCTATTCAGGTGCATACGTGAGAACTTGAAGAGGATCTATCTCTATACCTAATCTAAAACTTGCCAAGGAGACAGGGATAAGAAAGGGGGTACAAGAAATAAACAATAACTAAACTACAAGGTGATGCACCAAAGGAATGATGAACATTTATTTTTCCAATAGACACAAACCAACAAATACATGTAATAATCAAACATAGATAACCATATTTATAACGAAAAACTAGATGCAAGAAAAAGAGACAGAAAGGATCTAGAATCACTCATAAACGTGTTTTATTGCTCTACAGATTAATAAAATACATTATAAAACAGCCAGGAGGAAAGAAATATATTGCAACTTTGATGGAAGGCCTGAAATTCCACAAATTCCTTTGCTAGAAGAAAAAGGGAGCCTGCAAAACAAGGAATGTCCAACCCAGAGTCATGAGCCCAACTCCTTCTTTTATAGATGTAGCGAAGAGGGGAGAAGAAAAGAGGCGGGAGACTTGATTTAAAACTTAGCTACTTGGCCAAAACTACCCCTACAAATCCTACCCATGATCTATCAAGCCTGGTTCCCCATGCCTGCTTGTCGTATGAGAGAAGATGGTAGACCAAAATCTCAATATCCGGGTAGTGGAAGCCATCAGATCCCACACTAATGGAGTGGAAGACGTTTTCTAGACTTTCTCTTTATTCTGCTCTTGATTTAGCATCATTTTGACATGTGTCATCCTCCACCGGTCTACCTCATTGCTCGACTATTCAACTGGACATATCCCCTTTTGAAGCGAGACGTGTCGAGGATCGCACTTTTTTAAGCCTACCCCTTTGATATGTATCTTTGGAGGAGTTTTTTTGAACACGTGGAGGCTTCCGCTTGATCTCTATACTTAGTCATTTTTGAGCCTATTCTAAGCCATTTTTAAGCCTAAAGACTTCAAACCTTCGCCCCTTTCTTTTCCTTCTTCATACACAGGGTTGTTTAATCTTTCGCAGGCCCTACCACTCCATTGTAGAGCCCCTCTACAACTTTGTTCGTCATCCTGGAATGTGAGCTCACGGGTCTGAGTCGTCTCCTTCATAATTTCCTTATGTGAGGGACTTGTCTTGACCAATTTTTGGGGGTGAATTTGGGATAACAATCATTATCATTAAAAATGATGGCAGGATAAGGAGCTATGTTGATTACAAGGATTTTAATGTAGTATGAATCATTGATTCCTTTCCAACCCCTTTCACCGAGGAGATCCGGAAGGAGTAGCTAGGCGTGAGATCTATTCATTCAAAAATAGCTTCTTGGGATATCATCAAGTTAGGATTACAAAAGAGGACCAAGAAAAGACAAAGTTCACCTTTGAGTGGGGAAGCTTTGCCTACATAGTGATGCCTTTTTTACTTGGAGAACGCACCTATTGTATTTTCATGCATTGTGGTACAGGAATTTCAAGACTTCATCCATAAGTTTCTTAAAGTCTACCTTGATGATTGGACGGTATATGGATTAGTAAGGGACCATTGTGACAATATGAGGCTGATGTTTGAAAGATGTTGGCAGTTGTGCATATCCCTTAATATCAAGAAATGTCTCTTTGCTACTCCATTTGGAACCTTGTTGGGGCATATCATATGTAAGGAAGGTTTGCTAGTAGATCCTGCCAAATTTGTTGTTATTGTGGGATTGGGGAACCTACCAGCCGGAGTGCAAGTGTGTGGATTCCTTAAACATACGGGTACTACCGGAAGTTTATAAGGGGGTATGCTAAAAATTTTGTGCCACTAAAAGGATTGTTGAAGCACGATGTACATTCCATTGGGGAGAGGCGCAATAGATGACATTTGACACATTGAAGAATAAGCTTATCATTGCGCCCATATTATGCTTTCCTTCTTGGGATAAGCCATTCCATGTACATGTTGATGCTTCAGAATTGTGATTGGGGTACTTTTGGCACAACCTAGAGAAGGAATTGTTGACCACCCCTTATGTTTTGCTAGAATAAAGCTAACCCCAATAGAACATAACTATACTACTACTGAGCATGAAGCATTGTTAATTATCTACATGTTGCAAAAATTTAGGTAGTATTTGTTGGCAAAACCCTTTATATTCTACACAGACCACATGGCATTGAAGTACTTGGTAAACAAGCCCATTTTACAAGGGCACATATGCTGGTGGGTCTTGTTGTTTCAAGAATTCAAGTTTATGGTTGTTATGAAACCAAGTAAGAGTAATTTGGGACTTGACCATTTATCAAGGATTGAATTAGGGAGGATGCACAAAGCATTGAGGATACAATTCCAAATGCACAACTTTTTAGGTTGCAACGTGCACCCTCTGAATTAGAAGATATTTTTGTGTTTCTCAAAATGGGTGTGGCACCGAGGGAATGAAGACTTTGGAAAAGAAGCAATTATCCATATGTGTTGCACCCTACATGTTAATTAGTGGAGACTTATACAAGTTAGGTTGTGATGAGGTTTTGCGCCAATGTGTGTTAGAACATGAGCATGTTGCAATCATAGAGGAAGCACACGATGGGATTGCAGGAGGACACTATGCAGGGAATGCCACCACACGAAAGATTCTACTTGGTAGGGATTTGGTGGGAAAGAATCTACTAGGATTGTATTGAGTTTTACAAGGTGTGTGACCATTTTTGGCGCCTTAGAAAACTAGGAAGAAGAGATGAGATTCCCTTGAGACCGGCGATAAGCTAGCGCAGCGATTTGAGAAGTGGGAAATTAATTTTGTAGGAAAAATTTCACCTTCCAAGAAAAGTAATTATTCATGTTATATCATTACTTGTACTAATTACTTAACAAGGTGGTCGGTGAAGGATTTCATATCAACCACAACAAGTAAGATTCTTGTGGGAAAACATAATTAGTGGGTATGTGTGTCCTTTAATCTGACTAGTGATAGAGGCACACATTTTTTTAATGATACAATCGGGATTTTTCTGGCCAAATTCATGGTGGCCCATCACAAGACCACCCCTTACCACCCTCAAGATAATGGAACAACTGAGGCATTTAACTATATATTGAGTCACACACAACGACCAAATTTTGTGATGTGGGAAGATAAGATTGGGATGACTAATTCTCATTCGTAATATGTGTGTATAGGACAACCTACAAGAGATTGAACAAAGCCACACCGTTTTAATTGGTGTTTGGAATGGAAGCTATTTTACCAGTAGAGTTTATGCTATCATCTCTGCATATTACGCATGCATGAAGATTAGTTGACAAGCAAGCACTACAAGAGTGCATGGAAAATTTAATGTATTTGGATGAAAGTTGATCACTTGCTAAGTGGATTCAGAAGATTGAGAAGGCATGACAAAAATATGGCATGATCATCATATCAAAAAAAAAAAAATTGAGGTTGGGAAAATGGTTTTCTTTATGACTCTAAATTGTTGCGCCATCCTGGGAAACTGAAATTCCATTGGTTAGGACCATACATCATCTCATACATCCTTGATTTTGGTGTGTTTTAGTTACAAGCGCTTGATGGGACGAGGTTACTAGGTTATTTTAATGGGAGTAGGATGAAGCCCTACTATAAATAAGGCTTCGTGTAGTAAAAAATAAGGCAAGTATTTCCAATTAGATTAGATTTCCTTCTAGTACTTTTTCTTTCGGTTGTTTCCTTTGTCATCATTTTCAGTTTGGTTTTGCACATTGGTGCATTGGTAGCTAATTGCATTCTAAGAGTTTATATACATAGGGGACCATGCATACATTTTTGTGGGGTGAAGTAGTAGATATATTGAACATGGTTGACAAAAACTTCGACAGTGGACTATTGGAAAAATTAATGCAAAGATAGAAGAACAAGCAACGTAATGGCTAAGGTGCATAAATTCATGCGGTTATGAAGGTGGGTTGAAAGATTATAAAGACCACAAAGAAGGAAGGATCACATAGTATGACATAAGGTAGGAAGCATTATAGGGAACTACTTATTAGATAGCATAGAGGTTATGTACTTTAGCATGGCAATGCACTCGAATGAGGTCTATGGAAGTTTAGTAGTATTGAAGCGTCAGAAGGTTATAGTTGTGAAGTGGGAGGGGAAGTCGACTTAAGTGAAATAAAGTAATTTATCAAAAGAAACATTAGGACACATGGTCGAGGAACTCTAAGGCATCAATAAAGTATAAATAAGAGATAATAATAGTCATTTAGAGTACTTTGCCTTAGATAATTTCTTTTGTGCTCCCAAGATTGAAGTATGACAAATGTTTTTAAAGAAGAATGACGTGAAGTAATATCATGAACCGGTGGACTTGTGTAAAGTTGTGGTAAAATATTACAACATAACACGGAGGAAGAATACAACATAAACAGGAAGGAGGTGGCATGAAAGAGAAGCGAGGAAGTTGTCAAGTTAGGGCAGTCGAAAGAAAGGAACATAACACCTAGGGAATGAACAAAAAGGAGAGGAGATGACACCAAAGAAGGCTCGAACAAAGAAACCAGTGGTGGAAAAGGAGGATCCCATGGAGATCTACTTAGAGATGCAATACCCTCCTAGAGTTATTAAGGCCGAAAAGTGGAGCTCGAAGCTATATAAATGTAAGATCAAGTGAATACAACCATAGAACATCCGACAATGAAAAGTTGATGTGGGTGGACCTAGTGTCGGACACTCGACAATGGATGAGCTTAGAAACCCTAAGGTCGATGACTCGGTGTAATAGTAGTTTTAAAAGACTAGATTTTTGTAGCTATGGGAGCTTCCCTTCTTTGCCAAACCTACACCACATTTCAGGTGGTTAATGTTACATGTGCATGAAGATTTCTTCTACTTTGTGGGAAGAATAATGAGGATCACAGGCCATTTGATTCAAATGGTTATGGTCTGTGGAACACTGGAGAGGATATGGAACTTGATTTATGTGCCACTGCCAAGATTGAGGAGCTGATGAAAAATATAAACTATGAGAAGGGGGTAGGGCACATGTAATTGCAGATCTCCCAGACCTAGCATTGAGATTCACCTCCCGGCTCATTAGCTACAAATTGGGTGCATTGGAAAGGTGGACGGACATTAACCGGAGGTTCCTGTATGTGGCCTACAAGGTATCCAAGAGGGCACACTACAATTTTCACAATTCATTGTGAATGGCATTATCAAAGAGGTGCGAGTACAGAATGAGGCAGGAGTGAAGATCACTTGGGGCTTCATCCTATTAGTGATCATGTTTTGAGAGATTAGTGTCCTAGAGGACTAGATGATAACATTTGGGTTCACTTTCCCGTGCACGCATACCTTGCAGTCTAGTTCATAAAATTCACCTATGATGGGACCATCTCGAGCGCTTACAAGGCTTGAATGAATATATAGTTCGAGCATTTGTGTGGAGCTTTTGAGAATGAGTGGGAATCCCCCATGAGTTACTACAAGTTTTTGGAGACAAGGTAAAAATTTCATTACCCAACACTTTTTCCTAGCAAGGTTTATGATGGCAAAAGGAGAGATGGGGCCATGGTGCAAAATCCCCTTCACATTCACAATCAAACATACGAAGTACACCATCAATTGGTTCAAAGACACACAAATTTTGATTTTTGGTGCAGACAAGGTGGATGTTGATGTCCACACATTGTGTGCTACATAAAATTATGGCACTCAACCTGCCTATGTCAAATTTTTAGAGCGGACCTTACGGACTTTCACCCTCATGTCAATATTACCATCAATGGATACATCCATCGGTGTTCGTAAAATTGCACCCCAAAACACATGGGGAATTAAGGTGGAGATTATGGACTCCCCCTTTCCAAATCCACAGGGAATTCCTATCCCACCCATGAAATCAATACAAGAGGAAGAAGAAGAAGAGGAAGATCAGGATGAAGGGAAGTTAGATACTTCCAGAAAAGGAAGTACTACATGCAACAAAATGGTAGTAAGGGCACCACCACTTCGTACATGGTGACATGAAGGCTTCATTTCCAGGGCACAAGGGAGAGAAGGAAGATCCTAAAGAAAATATACATAAGACACACGACGCATCAATCCCCACAACAGGATCAGAGGAAGGAGAGGAAGAAGACCCCTCCACTTTCAAGGAATAACTAGAATCAGATTTGGAGGGTTAGGAGGTTGAGATGGAGACCATGGATGTAGGAAAGGTGCAAGGAGAAGGAGAAGAACACTTTGTAGGGGTTGAGAAGAGTCCAACATGTGATGCCGCTACACCACATAACACCATACCAAAGGGAGATAAAGGGGACTCTTTTACTATAAAGGAGGATAAGGGATTCACCCTTAGGGAAAAGAAGAAAAGAACCAAGCATAAAGCTACAAGGAATAAATGGACACATGTGTCCCCACATATGGACTTCATGGATGACCACCGTGAAATTATAGCATGTGAGATTCTAGGCCACCCTCTCACCAAAGAAAATTTATTGATGGGATTCGATGGATCAAGATTGGGGTGTGCCTGCGAACTAGGAAGATGCTTAGCCGGGAGCATGCCTTTGCCACACCAAGGAACTCGAGTTCGACGTCACCAATCATGCAATCAAGACCGTTCACTTAAAGAAGAAGGGAGGATATACATATAAATTGGTGGATCCTAACCACCTCACAGATGAGTAGGAATGTAATGCTCTGCAAAAGATGTCTTTAGAGGTGATCTAACGTAGTCTAGATATAGGGGTCGTTGTTCGGACCTTGATCATAGAGAAGAAGAGAAAGGAGAAGGAAATAGATAGGTTGTGTCAGGGGTTAAGGGGAGAACAGGTGTGGATGAAGGAGGTGTATGACTGAGTTGGCACCCTCGTGAAAAAAATTCTGGGACAATATCGACATTGGTGAGCCAAGCCAAGACCGATTATGGGGATGAGATGGAGTACCTTGAGGACCTTGTGGGGATGTTACTTGTTAACATCAAGGATGGCACAGGCCCCACAACTGTATAGATCGCAAAGGAGAAAGAAGAAAACAAGGTCACAATTAAAGCCCAAATCACGAAGTTGGAAGATTTTCTCTCCCAACTCAAGGAGGTGAATATATTAGTGGATAGGGGATTCAATAGCTATAGAAAATGTGAGCCAATTATCGACATGTGGGTGACAGAGGAAGAGGCATCCCTCAAAGTGTTACAAGAGACCATCCCCACCAATAAGGTGGAGCATACATAATTGGTCGTCAACACCATGGCCCAGAAGGAGAAAATCAAGACAAAGCATGAAAAGATGGATTTTAGAATTGGTGAGCTCCGAGACTCCATCACTGAATGGATGGATGAGTTCAAGGGTGTTCGAGAAGCGCAGAGGTTTATTGGTACAAATACTAGTTTAGTGTGGGGTGATGTTGGACCCCTAAAATTAACTAAGTACCTAAGGCGTGAAGCCTTGTGGCATGCGAAGCGAGGTATAAAGGCATGCACGAGTAATTCTTGGAGAGGTGTGAAGGCTCACACCAGGGAAGAATGGATTTGGGACTTAGTGAGTTTTGGACATCATGGAAAAGACACACATAGGGAGCAAAAGAAAAGTGACCAGATACAGATGTGGATAATCTATGGAGACTTGTGGATCAAGGAAAGGATATTCCAAGGCATCAATATGATTATCATGAAAGGATAAGGAGTTGAGGTTGTTAAGGATTAGTTGGCACATGCATACTAAAATTCACTCATTTGAGGGAAACTCATGATGACACCTGGCATATTCCTAGGTAGTGGTAGAGCAATCATGACCGGATTCCCTTAGGGTTTGGCACGAGAGAATGATGAGTAGTTAAGATGAAAGGAGGATGATTATTCTATGAGGATGGATGGTTTTGCAAAGAAAGAAGTGAGATAACTAAGGATAGATAGGGAGTAGGAGAGATGGTGAAAAATGTATAATGGTGATTGTGCGTACCCAAAATTGTAAGGTCTTGTCTTGCAAACAAGCAGTAATAAAGACCCCAATGATGATACAGGTCTCTTCACAAGGTGTTCAGGATCCAGAAAATCTCTCGGAGTATGCGTTAACATCCCGCATGCCCCGCCTAGCCCCGCGCCCTTTGTTTTCCCCTTTTTTCCTTCTTTCCTTGGCCTTTTGATCTTCAGTGATGAAACCGCCGCCTGCTCGAGCGAAGGTCCCATGCACACGTTTTCGAGCGTTCTATTTGATGCGACTTCGCATGAAATATCACGTTTCACTAGCTTTCCTTGCCGACTTGAGCATGCATTTATGTTTTTGGTCCCCTGGAATAGTGTTTTTCCTTTGTTTATTGTTTAGGAGTTCAATTTGGTTTTGATCTTTGGGTGATTGAATTCCTATAAATGCATAGCTTGTGCTGAGGCAAATGGCCACCATTTCCTTGTTAGAGTCTTCTCATTTTCGGTGGTTTGGTCATTAGCTTGCTTAGGATTGATAGTATAGTTCATTCATGCTTGGTTAGCATTGCCCGGTGTTAGTAAGCCACATATCCACTTGTGCAAAACAAATGTTGCTGTTTTATCTAATCCATTAGAGTAGAATAGCTTAGGAAGCCATTAAAGTTGCAGGTTTTGCTCTTCAAACAGGATAGTTTCAGGTTCTGGACGCATTATGTTGCATGATTCGCAATAGATCCCGCTAGGAATTGCATAAGCCAAGCTCTGTACTCTTGCGCTATCCCTCTCCTATCCGCGTTCTATTATGTCTGCATTCTGAAGGTTGTCCCTTGTTCCAACACCTATTCCTGTTGATGCAAGCATTACATGCTTTTCTGGATCTACGTGAGCACAAAGAACGAAGAGATCATACTGAGGGGACAAGATCACACACACCATCGGATTCGCCACTGTTCTGCGGAATCCAGGTTCTAGCTTTCAAAGTTCTAGTTAGAATCATATCAAATAGAGTAGTTAATCACTTTATTTCAGTAAATTCTATTCTTGATATTGCCAGGGAAGCTGTGGGGATTGATAGTTTCTGAGAAACTATGATTCATTCCTCACTTCTGAGGTAGGATCGAGAATCTTGCAAATAGATTAGTTATTTCATTATTTAGAATAGATATACAAATTGCACAGACAAATAGCTACACTCGGCTATTTTGTTTGTTTTAAATTATTAGTTTAGTTGTCAAATTCTAAATATTTTAAATAGCTGCTTTCTTAAATTCATATAAATCATCAGAAAATACAAAAAGAAGTCATATATGCTATAAATACGTTTCATATACTTAGAGTTCACTTTATTGCAGTTTGTCTATATTATTGCTTTCGTATGACTATTACGGGACCTAGGGAGCCCAGAGAATACATTTTCGAGCCAATCGTGCCTCAACCCAATCTCACAACAGCAATAACTGATATTGACCAGAATCTTAGAATCCGGGTCTTCCAAACAACAGCAGACTTCCAACAGGTCAGATCTCAGTTAAGAGGATTAAACATAGAAGACGACCAGGCACATGCATTTTGGTCAAGTCAGCCAAACTACAGATTACCCTAGAAAAACATCCACATGACTGTAGAAGGGTTTGAAAGAGAACAAACATTCGGGTGCGATCCTTTAGTTCCACAGCCAGACGCTGGAGACACCCTCGTAGATATAGATACCAGCTTAAGAATCCAGGTTGCGAGAACGCCTGTGAGGTATTCTGAGAAGATTGCACAACTGTTGGTTCTAAACATAGAAGCTGAGAAAGCATATGATTATTGGATACTAGGGATCAGGACTTGATTCTACGTATGACCATAGCTGGCCCACAACAAACACGAACCTACGGTTGTGATCCACAAATCCCGCAACCCAACGAATCCATAAGAGAATTAGATATAGACACTGGCCTACGCACACTAGTATTCAATCCACTCCAGTTCCACCCATCATCATCGAACAATTGTCCTTCTTGGATATGGCATTGCAACGAAGCTAGAGAATTCTGGACTAGGCCAGAGAATCATCCGTAGAGTCAATTGTTTTCACCATCCACCCTATGACCTTATCTGGAGACATACACGAAACTATCCCAGGTCATTTTCCATGTATTCCACAACCCATAGATCGAATCACACCAGAGCTTGATATTGATTGGAGCCTTCGTAGTCATCCTTGCTGATCGATCTATCACACCAGTCCAAGTTAGAAGGGCCTTCTTTGCCTTAGATTCACAAATTCCATTAGTGCGTGTCAAAGACATTAGACTGCCTAACTAGTTTGTCTAAATCCAACGCATATTCCATCCCCACCGGCTGTCTCGGCATGACCTCGGGAGGTCGGGTACGTGGAAGAGTCACTTTTAGATTCCCACGCTCGCTTGCTTTTTTCAGCATACAAAATTGGTGAACCCAACGTGAAACAAATGAAATTAGTGAAGCTGACATAAAACTTCCTACTTTCTCGTTCGGAGTCATAATATCACGTTTCCTTTCACAAATCACCTTCGCTCCTTCCCATTATTCTGCGGGTATTCATATACCCCCCGAATATGTCGGGATTCGATGCATATGGCAGACCCCTCTTGGGTCTTGAGGCATACTACGCCCAACAGAATAGGAAATCATCACCCTCGCTCTCAGTATGGGGCGACAACTATTCAACTAATCAGTTGTCAACACAAACCCCAAGAATCAAATATACTTCATCCTTTCAAACTGAGGGGTTGGAACAACTCGCTCAAGCACAACAAACAGAGCCTTCAGGCTCAAATAATATGACGTTCACTGGAGAATCTGTCTCATCTCCTCAGGTACTACTTAGACCACACATTAGTAGACAATCAGACCCATACTTAGTTCTAGATGATGAATACTCAGCGCATTATTCCCGGAACGAACAACGCTCTCGGAATATGTATCCACCTGTCGGAGGTTTACAACCAAAACCCGAGGTCTCTTTTCAAGAAAATACCTCTATGCCACTTGCATATAGGAAATACTCTCGAGAAACTTGGCAAGATAGCGATCAGTTCATGACAGGATATCACATGCCTATACAACACCAGGGTGTACAACAAATGCCACTCAGACAAAACACCGTGACTTCACCAAATGAAGTCATTTCAATGTTAGTAGAAAAAGTGAGAGGGTTAGAACTTGCTCAAGCAAGTCAAAATTCTCCGTTCATACAAGCAGGAAGTTCCAATCCTCCATACCACTCTGGCCAAGTAGATCTCCTCACAGGAGTAGGCACATTAGGCATGCCGCCTCACTATCCACAACAAACGCCAACAAGGCCCATCATCTCTAACACTATTCCTCCCGGTCTAGTGTCAAACAATCCATTCCTTGACAATACCCCGTCATACTTAAACATGTACTCCAAATCACCACAAGGAGATATTTTCTCCTCTCTGGCATGTTTGCTCAAATGCAGGGACCTCCTTATGCCCCTGCCAACGCATACGCTGCACCGTATCAACAACCTATCCCACCATCACTCCCTCAGCAACCACCATCAATGGTCGAAAGCTATGCGATAGGGACTTATTCAGAATATCTAAAGGAACCCTTAGACTTCACCATATGAAGCGTCATGCTTCCAAGACCTCTTCCTGATTTACCCAAGTTCAAGGGTGAGGGAGATCCAAATGCACATATCAAAGCTTATGCTACAGCCATACGAGAATTACTCCCTTGGGATGGGGTTGTTGCTAAAATATTTCCCAAAACCTTGGAAGGCATTGCTCTCGACTGGTATTACAGGATACCTGAAGCCTCCATCCATTCATTTAAACAACTCGTGTCAGAGTTCATCAAAGCCTTCGACATGAACAAATTGTTGAGAATAGGAATCAGGGAATTCTTGCACATCAAACAAGAACACAACGAATCATCACCCATTTCATCCAGAGGTGGCGTACAGTTCTTTATTCTTCAGCAAGTGCTCCAAACATGGATCAGATGGAACTATGTGATTTATTCCTTCATTCTCTCAGCAAGGAGGTGAAGGAAGAAGTCCAGAAGTTCCCGCTAAGAACTTACGATGAAGTACTTGAGAGCGCTCTTCGAATAGACCAAGCAGCGATAGATAGTGGTCGTAAGACATATGGAACAAACGGGAGGTTAATCACCTCCACTCAAAACACTACAACTATCACAAATGTCAATCAAGGACCCAAAATCCTTAACAAAAATTGTGGGGTAACAACGGATGGGGTAACCGACCAGCCCAAGAGGGTAAATGTTGTTAATACTCCGTCACAAACAAACAACCAACGAAACAACAACTTTACCCCGATGATCAATACAGTGGATTTTAACCATCCACAACAACAACAACAACGGTGAAATCCCATACAAGGGCCAAGCCAAAACTCATTTGGTTATCAAAACCAAAGTCAAAACCAGAAACAACAATTCCAAAATTTTAATCCTAATAGGCAACAGTTTGATCAGAATTTTAGGCCACAATACACACCTAACCAACAAAATAGGAATTACAATCCCAATTCTTATTGTGGTTTCCACAAAATTCAGGGTCACGATACTAGAACATGTCATGACTACAATAAATTTATGCAACGCTTGCCAGAAGAACAAAGACAGTTCTTCACAGATTTGTTTTTGGCAGATCCCGTCTCATCATCACCAAATACGCTCGCAGGGTAGTTTCCCCTCAGAATGCTCCCCTCAAGATCTTTAATGATCCGCTCCCAAATCATGATAGCAATAGGCTGAATCCAACTGGAACAAACAAAGGTGCAATGACGGGAAACAATGATCATGAAGCCTCGACTTCATTAAATCCATCAGTTGCGCCACAGTTAGGAGCTCAACCGAGACCCAAGATAGTCAGTTTGGTAGAATTAGACGCTGAACTACCTATCGAAGCTATAACAAGAACACAAGAGTATTTCTCTCAACCGAGCCCAAGTCCTCTACCAAAAACAGATAAGAGTCAGTAAATAGTAGAAAAACCCATAGGTGCCTATGATTTAATTAGCGACCTAACAAAGACCTTCTCGCACATTTCATTTTTGGACTTACTAAAGAACTCTCCCCCTCACAGAGCTGCTCTTTTAGAAGCATTAGGTCTAGGCCATATAATTAACATCACTCCACCTCCTGAAACACAAGTAAATCACGTAGATTTTTATATCCACCCTCTGGGGCAGCCGGACAAGGATGTCGAATTCATATTCGAAATAAGTAAAATGCCCACAGATGCTGAGATCACACACCGAGGTGATCCAGCCTTACACTTACAAGTATGGGTTTATAATAACTATGTAAAACGGGCAATGGTTGTGATGGGGCCGCAGTTAACATAGTCCCCTTCTCTTTCCTCCAAAAATTAGGGTATGGGGAAACAAATTGTTCCACTACTCGAAATACATTAAGAGGCTATGATAGCCTTAAAGCCACTTCGATAGGAACCATAATACTACCGGTCACCCTAGGACCCAAAACAATCCTGACTGAGTTTTATATTATAGATCGGGAAACCAATTATAATATGATCCTCGGCCGACCATGGATACACCGCATGAAGGCAATCCCTTCTACGCTATTTCAAGAAGTAAGATTCTTACATCTAGGAAAGATATTTGTAGCCAAAGGTGATCCAAAACCTTTCGATTTGCACCTAGCTGATTTAAAGAAAAGACCATGGGTGCACTCAGAATTTGAACTGCCAACAAACCAACTTAATAAACCCATTGACCCAAAACCAGAGGAAAAGTTGGTACCTACGATGGACCTTGAAACTACCAACATAGCCAAAACAATTCCAACCCCTAAAGATAAAACTAAAGAAACAGTATCATTAGGGACTACTGCGAAAATCGTTGAATTGATAGAACAAGATTCACCAATGTTCTTACCATTTGATTCAGTAGGCATAGGATTTTCCCTAGGTGTTGGTTCCTTTCCAGCAGAGGACCTCTGTATGGTAGAAATAGAGTGCACAAACGCAGCAGATGCCCCAAAATCTATACTCCCGGCTAAGTATTGGACTCTCCATTTCGATGGAGCTAAATGCCATTATGGAGCGAGGCGGGTATAATTCTTACTTTGCCCAAGGATAAAGTCCTCCCATTCACTTTTAAATTAAAATTTGAATCCACAAACAGCGGCACTGAGTACGAAGCCCTCCTCCTTGGCCTTACCTTAGCCAAAAGAATTGGTATTGATAACATCAGAGTCCTGGGAGACTCGCAATTAGTGACAAATCAAGTTTCTGAAGTATATGAAACTAAAGCCGAACATTTGCAACTCTACAAAAATGTTGTATTAGATTTAAGCAAGGCGTTCAACTTCATATCCATTGAAGCAATCCCGCGAGAGAAAAATCTTCTCGCTGATTCAATAGCAACCTCAGCATCACGTTTTACTCCAAGCAATGAGTTAGAAGATACCCAGTTCATGGTGTCCATTCGTGATGAACCATTGATAAAAATAATGACGAATCCTCTTTTAAGCGGAAGTGAATCTACCATCCTAGACCATGTTGATAGTGATGCGGCTACTTTGGATTATTTAAATGCCTATACAAAGACTACATCTTTCCTATCCTATGCTATATTTGTCCTTAATTCCACATTCGTCTTCTTATTTTAGAAATCCCATGATGAGTTTTCCCTCACAAATGGAACCTAGCATATACGCAGATGAGAAGGGGGATGATCTAGATTTACCTCCAACGCTTTGCCGAGTTTGAAGAGGGTAACACCTCTTTGATCGAAGAAACAATCGATGTCAACATTGGGACGAAGATGAACCAAGAATATTAAAACTAGGCTCTTCGTTAACCCCAGAAGAAGTGGAAATACATACGAGGATCCTCAAAGAACATCAGAAGGCGTTTGCATTTAATTATAAGGAAATGACAGGAGTTGCACCCTGCATGCAAGGTGTGCACAACCTCGTCACTAAATCAGATGCAAAGCCAATTAAGCAAAAATCAAGACCTATGAAACCCAAAGTAGCTCTCATGGTAAAAGAGGAGGTAATAAAACTCCTTCAGGTAGGATTCATCAAGCCAGTCGATTACTCTCAATGGGTATCTAATATCATTCCCGTTCTCAAAAAGAATGGAAAGATACGCATCTGCATAGATTTCCGAGACATCAACAAGGCATGTCCTAAAGACGACTTCCCGTTGCCATCCATAGATGTCATTGTTGATGCAACAGCTGGATTTGAACTGTTGTCTCTTATGGATGGATTCTCGGGATACAATCAAATCAGAATATCCGAGCAAGATCAAGCCAAAACTACGTTTATAACTCCTTGGGGAACCTATTGCTATGTTGTTATGCCATTCGGTCTCAAAAATGCTGGTGCTACCTACCAGCGGGCTATGACGTATATATTTCACGATCTAATTCATAAAATCGTGGAATCATATGTAGATGACTTGTTGGCCAAGGCCAGGAGGCGCTGTGACCATCCCGAAGTACTCCGCGTCATTCTTTCACGCCTAATAGAATACGGAGTCACGCTAAATCCAGAGAAATGCGTCTTTGGTGTAACGGGAGGGAAGCTCCTAGGTTATATTATATCATCACGAGGAATAGATGTTGACCCAACTAAAATTTGGGCTGTCCTCGAAATGGTTCCACCTTCGGATGAATCTGGAATCAGGTCATTTCTCGGAAAGCTAGGTGCAATCCGAAGATTCATCCCGGACTTAAGCTTCGCCATTCATCCAATCAACAATTTACTCAAGAAAGACTATAGCATTGATTGGACCGAAGACTGCAATGAAGCTTTCAACGCAGTTAAACGTTTCTTGCTGTCACCACCTACACTAATGCCACCTAAGCTAGACCGCCCGTTGATTTTATACTCACGAGCTACCAATGTTTCGTTAGCTTGCATGTTGGCCCAAGAAGACGATGACAAAAGAGAACGCGCCATTTATTTCATTAGCCGAACACTGCTCGACTATGAAACATGCTATACACAAGTAGAACGAGAATGTCTCGCCATAGTCTTCGCAACCAAACGCCTAAGACACTATATGCTAAATCAAGAAACAAGGGTCGTGGTGAAAACGGACCACTTACGAACTTTCCTCACACAAGGGTCCTTGTCTAAAAAGGCTGGATGTTTTATAACCTTAATGGGAGAATTCGAATTAACATTTGTAAATCAGAAGTCAATTAAGGGACAAATAATTGCGGATTGGTTAGCTGATAACCCATTAGATGGGGGCGATCTAGTAGATTTGGATTTTCCAGATGAGTGCGTATACTACATCAAAACCCGACCTGCCATCTCTGAGTGCCCCTGGTACGCTGATATCATTAACTATATCATGGACCATACATATCCAGAAGGAGCTACACCACAACAAAGAAGGCGGTTACGCATTATCGTAGCTAAGTACGTCATTATAGAGCAAGTTCTCTATCGAAAGGCATTCGATGGAATGCTCCTAAGATGTGTCGACACAGAAGAGTCCAAGAAGATTCTCCATGAATCTCACAGCGGAATATGCGGAGGCCATTTCGGTGGCCACGCCACTGCTCGAAAAATACATCGAATGGGCTATTTCTGGCCCACTCTAGAACATGACGCAATAGAGTTTGTACGCAGGTGTCGTAAGTGCCAAGAATTCTCCCATGAGATTCACATGCCGGCACAAGTTCTGCAACCAATCGCTACTCCGTGGCCCTTTTCTACATGGGGCCTGGACTTAATAGGGAAATTCTCTCCCTCATCCACAGATGGCCATAATTTTATAATCACGGCCACTGAATATTTTACCAAATGGGTGGAGGCCATGCCTCTTACTACTGTACCTGGTTCTGTGATTGCCAAGTTCATTTTGAACCAAATCATTTGCAGGTATAGTATCCCGCAAATCATTATCTCCGATAATGGAAATTCTTTTAAAAATGAAGAAGTTCGTGAACTATGTAGTAAATTTAAGATAAGCCATCATACGGCTTCCTTGTATTATCCCCAAGCCAACGGATAGGCTGAAGCAACAAACAAAACACTGAAATCCATTCTCCTTAAAACGGTGAAAGAAAACAAGTGAGATTGGCATTTGAAGTTATATCCGGCCTTGTGGGCCCACCGAACCTCAATAAGAACACCAATGGGAGCAACTCCTTTCTCACCGGTATTTGGGGCGTGTGTTCTCCCACTTGAGATTGAAATACCCGGTTTCCGCATTTCACTACAAGGGATTACGGATGAAGACGCTTACATGTAGAAGCACGTCTTTCCCAACTAGAAAGCCTAGATGAAACTAGGTTAGACATCGAATAGCGACATAGATCTATCTTGCCGACTGGATGTGCCGGTAGTATAACAAGAAGGTCTATGAACGTGACATAAACAAAGGTGATCTAATTCTAAGACCGGACAGTAGGATCGATAAGAAGACCGGCGAAGGAAGGAAATTCCGGCCCAAATGGTTGGGCCCATACTGCGAGTCATGAAGGACTACGGAAATGGTGCTTACCTCTTATGTACGCTAGAAGGTGAGGAATTTGGTGAAATAGTCAATTCCTGTACCTCAAGCGATTACTATGCATAAGCAACTAGCATTGCTTGTATGCAACTATCTACATCATTTTCATATAGATTAGGATCATTTTGTCCATTCGTTTCTTACACAAATTGTGATCAAGGAATCTATTCTCAAAGAAATTCATTACAAACTCATGATGTTGTTGGCATAAAAATTTCTAATCATATCTCTCCATTTTCACAATATCTTCAATCATCTCAGAATCTTTTATCAAATAAAATCAGACATGACGAAGTCTTAACGGTAACCATACCAAGATCTGCAAGTTCATTCTCACTTTGATTTCTTCCTAGGATAGGTGTCTTGCCTATGGTCTCTTCTAGAAGCTTCATGGTGTCACATCTATCCCATATACACATCTCTTTGGGAATAAGCACATACTGACATTTTACTCAAATAGACAAATCAAACGTTGATCAAACAGAAAATTTTAATTTTACACATTTCCTTGCCCCACCAACCTTCGGTGATGAGCTTGCGTCTCTTACTAGTGACGTAGGGTTGGGAAAGGATGGAAATGCCCTTACTCGCCTATACTTTGCCTACGGTGATAAGCCCACGCTTCTTACTAGTAGCGTGGGGCAAAGTGTAGGGGGTCCTCTTGACAAATAGATACAAATGGTCATACACAAACAATTCAAACTTTCAAACTTTGAGTCAAAAACAAATGAAACAGATGTTCAAAATCCTGAAAGAGTTAAAAATCCTAAAATCCAGATTTTGTCTACTATGTGGCCATCTACGGGTCTAAGTCTGGATAAACCGCAGGGCAAGTTGCATCCAAACTATGAAGTCACTCGGGTGGAGTCAGCTTGTAGCTTCCAATTTGGTTCCGCCAAAGCTTTGTCTGTCTTTCATCACTGTCATTTCACCACATTTCATAACTTGCGCCCTTCTTGGCTCTTGGTGATAAGCCCTCGCATCTTACTAGTTGCGTGGAGTTAGGAGTGGGGCAAGTTAATCTGTTCATCATATTGGTTATTTTCATCACTTTGCCAAAACAAACATGAGGTATCCAAATTGCTCACAGAAGCTAAGATTCAAAATCACAATATATCTACAATATCATGTATCAGCATCATGAAACACAAAAAGAAAGTAAACATTTGCATCATCTGTTTTCCATTGCATACATTCTAGAAAGCATACAAACCATACATCGTAGTATACACGAGGAAGCTGGAAATAGAAAGGGAAAACATGAGTGACAAGCTTTTGATCCAAAACGAATGCATATATATAAATAATCAATGTTTATATACAATGCCATCATGCACTAGGCATGGTCAAAATGCTCAAAGAGCCCGTGATATACAAAGAATCTATAGTACAAAATACATAGGAGCCAAGTGGTCTCTCAACCCCTACGCGACCCCTCTCGAAGGTGCGTGCCCTCGCCTAGGACTCCGGCTACGCCGACGCTCTGAATGAACGGAGGGCTCAGGGTCCCGAGGAGCAGCCGCGGTCTCACCACGAGAGTGGCTCCTCATAAGGCGCTCAGCTGTCCTATAGCCCGCCAACTCTGTACGTAGGGTCGACACCATCTTGGCCACATGCCAAACAGGAGCGAAAACATCGGTATGCTGCCGCTGAAGGCTCCCGGCATCTACAGATAGCTCCGCACGGGTCTTATCCATGGGGATCATCAGGGAATCAGTGCATACCCTGCGGATCAGATCCTGCCACTCGTCAACAGTCTCTGCAAACAAAGGAGAAAAATGAATTAGAAACTAGGCAAGAGGCTAAAATATACAAGATACAAACACAAGGAGAGATAACAAATCCTAAATTAAACAAACATTGAAAGGAAGAAAGGATAACTTACTCGGATCACCGGGCCTCCAAGATGGGTCACTAGGGGCTAGCACCCACCACGGATGCCACTACCGACTGAGGGGCTGCTCCTGTAGTAGGAGCAACATGACACCCCACAATGGACTCATCCTCTCCACCGTGGCTCTGGGAGAGTGGCTCCTCTGAAACTAAAGTCACCCTCTCTGCGCTCTCCTCGGCCCTCTCTGCCTGCATAATATCCTGAGTGTCATGCCACTCAGGATCGCTATCATCAGTCTGCTCCTCCGACCCTCCCTCTGTAAGCTCCTCAGAATCGGAGTCAATGTCTATAGGGTCATCGCTGCTATGAGCAGGACCCGCAGCAATCTGAAGCAAAGGTGCCCGAGGCACACCGGCTCTCCCTCTGGCCCGAACTATCCTCCTGGCTGCAATGGGAATGCCAGGAGTGACCACTGTCCAACCTCGGCCTCTAGGCCCCCCTCTGGCCTCGCGAACTGATCTGTAAACTGGTGCCACTGGGGGAAGCATGCCCACATATGGAAGGCCAAACTGCTGAGGAACTCTGCCAAAAGGATGTACCTCCACCCGTCCCACGCGGTCGATGAGCTGCCCTGTGGTGGAGCAAGAGATCAATGTAAGAGTCTCCTCGCCCCATATGCCGGCCATAAGCCGGTACGGTGTCGCCTCCATATCTGCTATGGTAAGGGAGGCAACTGGCTGGTGAGGTGCTCTAAGCACCGACATATCTGACCATCTGGCTACCCTCACAGCCCCAGGATCTGCCACCTCTACGCCTCTGCCATAGGGAATAAAATGCTCATACACCCAACTCATGACTAGAGTTGGGTGGCTCAATGACTGTCCCTGTAAATGGACCACCCTATATAAATCATGGTAGGTGGTCCCCAGAATGTCTGCACCCCAGGCATATATCCGGCCATGCCCCTCTATCTGTGCAATGATGGGGGCCCAGCAGTATAACAAAGTGTCCCCTCCCTTGTCCCCGATCAATCTCGAGGCAAGGATCCCCATGATGGCCTGTCGAAATATGGGGATAGGCAAAGAAGGGATGGATCAAACTCTCACTCCCTTCTTCGACCCCGTGGAGATAGCTGCATCTCCCATGTAACCTACCCACTGTGTCCTCCTCGTCGGTGAGAGGGCATCCAGACACCCGACTGACCCGATCACACTCTCTCTCTCGGCTCCATCTGATGTATTCCTCCCTCGCCTGCATACACCCAAAAACACACAAAACAGAGCAAGTTAGTATCTGAACAATACCGAGAGAGTCATAAAAATGCGTAGAAGTGCAAAAATGTACAAGCATAATCTCAAAAATAAGTTCTTTTGCATTCTGTGCAAAACCACCGCCCTGAGCAGGGAGGCGGTTTTGTAACCACCACCTTAAAGGTGGCGGTCGTGTAACCGCCACCCTGAACAGGGCGGCGGTCGTGTAACCGCCGCCTTGGCCAGGGCGGCGGTCGCGGTCCGAAAACCCACGCGGGTTTCTAATCCCAAAAAGCCCAAAATAAGTAAAAAAAGACCATTTAACCTAAAAATGGAGCCTACCCAGTAGGCGCCCCCCCTAGGTGGACCTTTTGAACCTAATATTTTCAAAAATAACCCCCCCATTACGACAAATTTAACATTTCAAATTTAAAGGGGGAAAAACACAAAATTGAAGAAAACCAACCTGTGATCTGGCAGGGCGGTGTTCCGCGCGTGGAGGCATGATCACAATCTCACTGCGGATGTTTTGACTATACTCACGCAAGAAACCGTCGCCGTGGGTCCCAGAGCTCAAAAACAATCAAATCAACTCGCACAAATGAATAGGAAAATGGGCCCACTTTCATATATATATATCGCTCTGTTTCATTTTAAAATGACTTTTCACAGGTTTGGAGCGCTGATGGAGGTAAGTTTCTATCCCCGCACGAATGGTACGTTCTCATTCCCTATTATTTTAGCGTTTATTTTCCAAATTATTGTATCTATCTGCACTTGAGTTCTACTTTCGTCTTGCAGATAGCGGGAATTTTGGATGGCATAATTTCAACACATGGATGTGTAAGGTATAACCTCTAACTTCCCATTTCGGGATGCCATACTGGATCCACTTTGTTTTATGCCTCTTCATTGCTAAAACGCTTCTCCAATGGGCAATATGTACGTACCCAAAATTGTAAGGTACTGTACTGCGGAACAGCGTAATAAGTGCCCCAATGATGATACAGGTCTCCTCGCAAGGTGTTCGGGATCCGGAAAAGCCCTCGGAGTATGCGTTAACATCCCACATGCCCCGCTTAGCCCCCGCACCCTTTGTTTTCCCCTTTTTCTTCTTTCCTTGGCCTTTTGATCTTCAGTGACGAAACCGCGCCGCCTGCTTTCGGAGCGGCGGTCCTGTGCGCATTTTCCAGAACATTCTTTTTGACACGAATCACGTGAAATATCACATTTCACCAGCTTTCCTTGCCGACTTAAGCATGCATTTATGTTTTTGGTCCCTATGGAATAGTGTTTTTCCTTTGTTTATTGTTTAGGAGTTCAGTTTGGTTTTGATCTTTGGGTGATTGAATTCCTATAAATGCATAGCTTGTGCTGAGGCAAATGGCCACCATTTCCTTGTTAGAGTCTTCTCATTTTCAGTGGTTTGGTCTGTTAGCTTGCTTAGGATTGATAGTATAGTTCATTTCATGCTTGGTTAGCATTGTCCAGCTGTTGGTAAGCCACATATCCAGCTTGTGCAAACAGTGTTGTTGTTTTATCTAATCCATTAGAGTAGAATAGCTTAGGAAGCCATTAAAGTTGCAGGTTTTTCTCTTCAAACAGGATAGTTTCAGGTTCTGGACGCATTATGTTGCATGATTTGCAATAGATCCCGCTAGGAATTGCATAAGCCAAGCTCTGTACTCTTGCGCTATCCCTCTCCTATCCGCGTTCTATTCTGTCTGCATTCTGAAGGTTGTCCCTTGTTCCAACACCTATTCCTGTTGATGCAAGCATTACATGCTTTTCTGGATCTACGTGAGCACAAAGAACCATTATCCCGTAAAATTGACAAGGGCAATTTTACCGATAACCATACCGAAAATTTTGTTTCGATCCCTCGTTAGGGATCCTTCGCGTTCGAAACATTGCAAAATCCCTCCCCGGGAAATCTAGTTTTTGAACTTAGTCTTTTTGAGCCTTTTTTGGCTGGGCGCATGGATTTGCCTTGTAACACATAGTTTTGATGCGCCCCCTTAAAAGCCTTTGGCGCATGGTTTTACATGTTAACACGTCTTTCGATGCGCCAAAGAATGTTGAACCACTTTTTGGTGCGCCAAAGGGCGCACGTATTATATCTGCAACACCAAGTTTTGGTGCGCCAAAGGCGCGCTCATTCTTCTGTTGACAATTCCTTCCATGCGCCAAAGGGCGCACGCTTTCCATTGTCGACAGCCGTTCCCATGCGCCATTTCAAAAGGTTGGTGGCGCATTAATGACAGGTTTTTCTATAAATATCCGTGCGCGCCCATGTCATTTTCATTCTTTTGTCAAGCACGTGATTGCTCTGGATTTGTCAGCTCTGCTCTGTCGCTATCTCGCCCTGTGGACCCGCTTTCCAATCTTTTGCTATACTTAAGGTAAGAGGTTCTCCCTCTTCTCTGTTTTATGCTTTCATGTTTTGGTCTGTCTTGGTTTGCTGGTCGGTTTGCAATGGAAGGTGTTTAAGCTAGCTTTTTCCCCCCTCTGTGCTGTCCTGTTTTGTTTCCTTCTTTTCTTCTCTTCTTCCTTCCTCCCTCTTTCCAGATCTGCTGGAAAAGAGAGTTGTCTTGTCCAAGTATCTTTTGGGAATGGAAGAAAGAAGGAGAGAGCTTTTGAGCTGTTAGTTTGAGTGAGCTTATTTCAAAAGGCGCATTGGCGCGCCTTGTAACAATAAAGACAGACGCGCCCCACGGCGCACCTACCCGCCATGCAACATGCTCAAGACCCGCGCCCACGGCGCACCCCGCCATCCTGCTGCATCTTGAATCCATGCGCCCTCGAAGCGCGCCCTTTTCGCATGCTACAAGTCTAAAACCCGCGCCTCCTTAAAAGCCTTTGCGCACTTTGTCCATGTTGCATAATGTTTCCATGCGCCAAAGGGCGCTCTCACTTCAAAGTAACACAAGCCTTCTCGCGCGCAAGTACAAAGATTACATAGGCGTGGGCGCCCTCCATCATAGAACATGATGTTGTGTAAATCCTCCATGCGCCGCGCTATATTCCTTTGGCGCATCATTTGTCCATGTTACACAATCTTTCCATGCGCCAAAAGGCGCACCGAACCCCAATGTAACACGCATTTCCTGTGCGCCCTGCTATAAAATGCAACCTGCTTCATCCATGCGCCATGCGCCTTTGGCGCCAATATAACCTCTGCAACATTCCTTTTCTGTGCGCCTTATCTATTTGGCCTGTCAGTTGCATTTTTCCCGTGCCCTGAGCCTTTAAATCTCTAACTCTTTCTTCTGCTAGCTTTCCAATGGAAGATCAAATGACTAATTCAACCTTTTTGGATTGGGTCTCACTTCTTCTTCATGCAGATCAGCAACTGAGTTCGAAAGAACACATGTCTACGTCAAGCAAGAAACCCACCAAACCAAGAGGAAAGGCTAAACTGACAGAAGAAGAGATGAAATACAAATATCAAAGGGTCAGAATGCCCGAATCACAGGCTGAGTGCAGTATGGATGTCAGGGACTCAGAGTTGGGTCACATTGACATGGATGAGTTCTGGGTTAGAACTCAGAAGGTTACAAGAAGTCCATGGATGGACAAGCTAATAGGCAGTGCCCTGCACTTTGCCGGAGGAATCCCTGTCAGCGCTGTGAACAATGAGTTCATGATGGTAGTTGCACAATCTTTCAACAAGGACACAAGATGTGTCGAGAACAGCAAGGGCGAGGTGGTTATAAACCTCACTGCCCGTCATTTTGAGTTGATGCTTGGCATCCCTCACCACCGGAACTACGTGGCTGTTAGCCAACAGGAATGCATCAAGGCCTGGGAAGACAACGAAGGCCAGTGCATGCAGTTAATGAATGAGGTCTACCTAAAGAATAAGAAGGTAGTGACCCGGTGGCCTCAGACTATCCACCGAAGTGATTTCTCAGAGGAACTCAGTGATTCTATCACCTTCCTGAGCAGAGTCTTCGGGCTTTCAGATGCCCACTATTTCCATAAGTGGATGCTGCGGTACCTAGAAACAATGAATAAGAATTTGCCCGATCAGCGCTTTTGCTGGGGTGAAATAATCAAGCAGACACTATCTCGGCGGCAATTAACTGACAATTCGCCACAACGGGAGTGTTCCATATGAACTCCTATGTAGTCTATGCTGCAGCGTCAGCAAGGGATTATCCGGGGCTGAACCGAAGTGGAGTATGGCCTCAGGCCAAGATATTTGATTACTATCCAGAGCTGAGGCTGGAGAATAGCATCCAACATTTCACAAAAGTTAACGATGCATTCTTCTATCATGTCATCTGCCTACTGAGGCCGAACATGACTCATAGCCGGACAACCAAGAACATAGTGGCAGTCACAGAGAAATGGGGGGCCCTGTTCACCCAATTTCCCACGTTCACCTATCTAAGGGCTGCCAACTTTTTGGGAGAGCCGACCAGGCTACCGAGGTATGCTGGGCCAAAGCTGATTCTACTGGAATTATCAAGGCAGCTGGTCACATACCATGAGAAGTGCCTCAAAAGAAAGAAGGGCGGAACTCCTTTCCCCCTCACAGTGGGCCGGTACACATGCTCCTCCTATCACAAGGCGAAGGAAATGTTCGCAGAGCTGGAGTTGCTAAATTTGAAACATGACTTCCCAGCCAGGCCTACCTTCGATCCTAGGAGCTGCCTGCCAAGGGCTAAGCTTGATCCGATCCATGTCCCTCAAATTGAGGATATTTACATTGACGTTCTCCATGAGGTGGAACTCAGAAGAAAGGATCACTCTCGCTTGGCATTAACGGAAATCATCCAATACGGAGTGGCCATTGTCCCCAAAGGCTTCCAAACCACGGAAGACGAAGTAGACAAAGTGTATAATGACACAGAAGGGGATGATTGGCCCTTCCCGGACATTGACAGAAGCAAGGCTCCTCAAACAATTGAGGAGAGGGTCAAGGAGACTATGCGGAGAACAGAGCATTGGTGCCGCATGAACGGACTGATCTACCTCGGGGTAGATTTCACAACTTCCCCTTTGGGCAACGCACCTCCAAGGTCAAAGAAGCTGCTGAAAGGCAAAGGTGCCGAAGGTGAACCTAGCACCATTCAGGAGGAAGCCCCTGAAAGTCCTCTTCCTTCAGAGCCTGAACAAGTAATAACTCTGGATTCGCCAGAGAAAGAATTGACAGAGGATAGTCCTATACGCCCATCCACCCAGGATGTCGGCGTCGCTACAACTTCAGAGGTCCCTTCTATCCCTTCTTCTTCTCTTCCTTCCCCTCCTCCTCGAGTGACTCAAGCAACCACTCCTTTGGTTGTGTCCTCTGCCCCTTCTTCTACTCTTTCCCCCGCCTCTTCATCTATCTTCTCCTCCCTTGCTGATTTGTCTTCTTCCATTTCTTCCCTCATCTCCGAGCTCCCTTCCCTTCCTATGTCTTCTGCGGTTGCGGTTTCCCTTCCTCCCGTGGGCACTTCCTCGGCTATTCTTTCGATGCCGCCGCCGCGTGTCTCCACATTTTTCCCCTCTTCTACCGTTGCTGCCTCCCCCTCTGTCTCTGGTCCTTCTTCTATAGGACCAGCTTGGATCTCTCAGCAGCTGAGCCAACAAAAGAGGAAAGTCCCCATCGCTCCGATGGACTTTTCAGTCATTCCGGCTAAAGGAGTGAAGAAGCACAAGCCGGTTACATGCTTCTCAAAGAGCGCTGCAGGTGAGAGAGTCATGGAAATAGCATACCCCAACCCCCTCAAAGAGAAAGAAGATCTGTCTCCAACAGATTTCACCGTGACCCAAGTCACAATGGGGACATCCTCAGAAAGTCTCCAGGGGGAAGCTCTTTCCGCAGTGGATGCACTCTGCAAGAAGCTTCAGGAAACGAAAGAGGAGAAAAGGCTACTGAAGGAGCAGAATAAATACCTGCTTCAGGCCTTACAAAAGATGGGAAGTGCACCTCCCACAACTGCCACCGAGACTCCTGAGCTGCTCAGTCAGGAGAAGATGAATGAGTATTCAAAGATTGGCGAGCAAGGTATGGCTGTTTCTGCTTGGAGGAGCCAGATCATCAAAGATAGTGAAAAAGTAATCGCCGAATATATCAGTTTATACCTGAACATCGAGAAGGCGAACAAGGAACTCCAAACATTGGCAGGCCCAATATCAGAAGAGTTAGAGCATGCTAGACTCCAGCACGAGACCTTCCAACAAATGTTCGACTTGATCACCAAGATCCAGGGTCAAGTTCGGAGTCTTCGGCCATCCAAGGGCCCTCAACAAAACTATGTCCACTTTGGACTATCGGATAGATCAGCTAGAATTCGTTTTGGAAAAGATAGACAAGGTGAAGGAAGAGGCCCTAGATGCAATGCATCAAATGGAGAAAATTGTTCTATCTATGACTCCAGGGTTGCTCACTCCTTCCCTCACCTTGAGATCAGCTGATGATACTATCCGGGTTTTCAAGGAGATAGCTTCTCAAGGGATAGGGCCAGAAGTCACGTTCGACACCGAATCCATCAACAACTTACTGGCCTGTAGGGACTTCATTGGTTTCCTTATCGAGGCGGAGAAAGATTATTCCAAACTCCCTAAAAGCTCATAGACGAGGCGGGAGACTTGCGGCTAATCGTCGGTGAACGGCACAAGGATCCATCACAGGATCAATTTGGGCCAATGATCAGCAAGTTCTTGGAATACCGCTCGCTTCCACATATCATCACCTAGCAAACGAAAGCAGCAACCCCTTTTCGGCCGCAGATGATGATGATGAGTAGCTTCTTCTTCTTCTTCTTCTCCTCTCTATTCTCCAACTTTCTTTCCGTAATATCCAAGTAAGTTGGCACAAATGATGACATCATCCATGTTGCATCATGGGATGATGTCATCCATCAAAGTTGTCAAAGTCAACATGACTTTTGGATATTTTGTAAATATCTTTGTAAATAAGTGGTTGGCTCCATTTTGCCTTCTCTCCTCCTCATTTTCTATAAATATGAGAATACTTGTTGTATTCGGGGTGAACATTTTTTTAGATAGAAATAGAAGTGAGGAGAGAAAGACTTTGAGCTTTCTTGAAAAAAAACAATAATACAATTATTCAAACTTTGTGCTCAATAGTTTGTGTTATACATTAGATCTTTCTTACGTTAGATCTATATGTGTTTAATCTGTGGATTCATATCTACTTTTCCATCATTTGTTTATCGGTATTGCTTTGTTTATTTATGCAAGTAGGTTTGGCTCTATTTACTACCAAACTAAAAACATAAATCTTCCGACCTTTACGCTTTGGAATCCATTTCTTTTCCCCTTCGGATCTGTTCTCTCTCTTCTCCCTCTTTCATTCCTTTCTTTTCGCAGCCAGAACACTCTCTTGGGATGAGATCCCAACCCCGAAGGCGAATAAGTGAGACTTGCATGGTAGTTCTGCTAGTGGAAATAGCAATAAACCAGTTTCGCTTTGCTGTCTCAAAGAGGGGCTAAGCCCTGCAACACTGTTGGCTCGTCTATCCATAGATCTGTCCACGCGGCATTTTCGGACCAATAAGAATGAAGAGATCATACTGAGGGGACAAGATCACACACACCATCGGATTCGCCACTGTTCTGCGGAATCCAGGTTCTAGCTTTCAAAGTTCTAGTTAGAATCATATCAAATAGAGTAGTTAATCGCTTTATTTCAGTAAATTCTATTCTCGATATTTCCAGGGAAGCTGTGGGGATTGATAGTTTCTGAGAAACTATGATTCATTCCTCACTTCTGAGGTAGGATCGAGAATCTTGCAAATAGATTAGTTATTTCATTGTTTAGAATAGATATACAAATTACACAGACAAATAGCTACACTTGGCTATTTTGTTTGTTTTAAATTATTAGTTTAGTTGTCAAATTCTAAATATTTTAAATAGCTGCTTTCTTAAATTCATATAAATCATCAGAAAATACAAAAAGAAGTCATATATGCTATAAATACGTTTCATATACTTAGAGTTCACTTTATTGCAGTTTGTCTATATTATTGCTTTCGTATGACTATTACGGGACCTAGGGAGCCCAGAGAATACATTTTCGAGCCAATCGTGCCTCAACCCAATCTCACAACAGCAATAACTGATATTGACCAGAATCTTAGAATCCGGGTCTTCCAAACAATAGTAGACTTCCAACAGGTCAGATCTCAGTTAAGAGGATTAAACATAGAAGACGACCAGGCACATGCATTTTGGTCAAGTCAGCCAAACTACAGATTACCCTAGAAAAACATCCACATGATCGTAGAAGGGTTTGAAAGAGAACAAACATTCGGGTGTGATCCTTTAGTTCCACAGCCAGACGCAGGAGACACCCTCATAGATATAGATACCAGCTTAAGAATCCAAGTTGCGAGAACGCCTGTGAGGTATTCTGAGAAGATTGCACAACTGTTGGTCCTAAACATAGAAGCTAAGAAAGCATATGATTATTGGATACTAGGGATCAGGACTTGATTCTACGTATGACCATAGCTGGCCTACAACAAACACGAACCTGCGGTTGTGATCCACAAATCCCGCAGCCCAACGAATCCATAAGTCAATCAGACATAAACGCTGGCTTACGCACACTAGTATTCCAATCCACTCCAATTCCACCCATCATCATCAAACAATTGTCCTTACTAGATATAGCGGCTAACGAAGCTAGAGAATTCTAGACTAGGTCAGAGAATCGTCCATAGAGTCAATTGTTTTCACCATCCACCCTATGACCTTATCTGGAGACATACACGAAACTATCCCAGGTCATTTTCCACATATTCCACAACCCATAGATCGAATCACACCAGAGCTCGATATTGATTGGAGCCTTTGAGTAGTCATCCTTGCCGATCGATCTATCACACCAATCCAAGTTAGAAGGGTCTTCTTTGCCTTAGATTCACAAATTCCATTAGTGCGTATCGAAGACATTAGACTGCCTAACTAGTTTGTCTGAATCCAATGCATATTCCATCCCCACCGGCTTTGTCTCAACATGACCTTGGGAGGTCGGGTACGTGGAAGAGTCACTTGTAGATTCCCATGCTCACTTGTCACTTTTCCGGCGTACGGTGATCTCCATGTGTTTCACCATTTTCTTTACCTTTTCGAAATGACAAAATAGATAAGGGTAAGGGCCAAGGAGGAATACCTATTAAATGTTGGTCAGTTGATGGTTGTTACATGCATTCTAACTTCTTGATCCATAGCTAAATGTGAGATCTTCCTTTTGGCTAGGAGGAACTACCTGTAATAGACAACAAGACCACAAAAAGATAGTTAAATGATATATGACAATGGACTACCTAGCATATGCTAGTTCTGGGAAGTGTGATACTTCCTAGACGGCTGTCAATCCACTATTTAAAACAAGTTAATGCGAGAAATAAATAAAGTCCTACTATAGTTGATATGATTTAGGTATCTCATTCAAGTACAATAAGAAAATCCAATCACAACAGGCTAGGCTATAGTTGGATCTAAGAGGTGAGGTGTCTGTCAAGGTTCTGGGGCTGGTCAAGGTCTAATTTTGGGTTATTTAGGTCAATTGGTAGGGTGATTATTGGGTCTGTTCTTGGTCAAGGTGTAAAACACGATATCGATGTCGGCTAAATGTGACTGATGTCGGTTTAGGTAGAACCGAAGCGACGGTTGTGGATAACTGGCGTCGATATGGTCGAGGTAAAAGAAACTCAAAATAGATTAAATGGAAGGGGTGATCTGGGGTCAAATAAAGTTTGGGAGAGTGAATGGGGAGGTCTGTAGAGATCTTAGGTATGCTCAAAATTATATAGCAGGTGAGGATAGGTGATTTGGTGATATGGGTGAAGGGATATTTGAGTTCACAAGCAAGTGGGTGATGAAGCAATAAGCATGCAAAGAATAGATTAATAATAGGAGTAATAAAGATTACTAACTAAAATAAACCATACTAGTTAGGGCCATACTTACTATGTTAAGGATATGATGGCTGAGTGGTGGAGGTGGTTGATCGGAGAATATGTGTATGGTCTGTAGCAATGATTTCTTGGAGTGCTCCCATGAATGCAATGGCTCTATGATTGATCCTGGTGATGGCTCTAAATGTCTAGATGCATAAAAGGATGCTTGTTTCACTTGCATGCAGCTCTAGTCTCTTTTTTCTCTCTCGAATGTGCCAACCTCAAAATAAGGTTACCAAAGGGAATAAAAGGTAACCGATGATGGTTCCAGGGGTTGACCGCATCGGTTTAAGGGTGACCGGCATCGATTAAGGTGGGATTCCCTAGGTTTACTAAAAATAGGAGATCATGGCAATGATTTCCACCAGATCTCTCTATTCATCCGGTAAGAACAGAGTTACCTTTTCTTATGTGGGAATGTGGTTAGAGGGGATGTAGGTATTGATTTTTAGGGTTTAGTTAGGTCTTAGTTAGTTATGGCAACATACTAAGAATAGATTTAGGGTGAGGTGGCTAGGTGAGGTGTCTAGGTGAGGTGGTGGGGTGGTAATTATCTTAATTAGGATAATTAAATAATAAATATTGTGAGGACATGGATTAATTTAATTAAATTAATATTAGTGTGGGGTGTAAGGGTCGTGGTTATGTGAGTGTGTTCAAGTTGATTATTTAACGAGGGTTCAAGGGGAGTGTGACCCAATTTTGGTGTCTACATTTTACCCTTTTTGTTTTGTAGCTTGTATTGGTAAGCGACACTGAAAAAAATAAGATGTGGTTGCCCCATGTGTGGGGGAAGGTGATCCCCCTCAAACTAGGAACTAATGTGGTAGAAGACAGAATCGGTGAGTGGTTTAATAAAAGGTGAATTTGATGAAGAGGAATGTGGAAGAAGAGGGTAAGGGGGTAAAGGTCCAATCGGGTAATCTAGGTAAGGGCCAGGGTTAAAGGTAGTAATAGTCAAATGCACGCACATGTATAAATTGTAGCACGGTACCAGGTTGAAGAGCATGCAAACTCTACATTGTCTAAGGTCGATAGGTTTATCCAAACAAGGTTGAGGTGATTCCGGTATCCAAGGTATAGGATATGGTGTGGAAGCACTTCACAGGTCAGGTGCAGGAACATTTAGGTATGTTCTGGTACACCAAAGGTTGGGTCAAGATAAATGGTCACGAAATAGGAAAAGTAAGGTCATTAGGTAAAAACACTGCAATGAGCAGTGTCACAAGGTATAGTGAGCACATGAGTTCATAGGTTACTAACAATGTTTTGGGTCTAAGTAGCTAGGTCACAGCATGGGTAGGGCTGAGGTATGGGTAAAATAATAAGTCCCAAAATGTAATTAAGGACAAGTATAGGTAAGGCGAGGCATGGAGGTTGGTTGTAATAAGCGTGGATAAGGTCAAATGATAGGCGGGTTGGTTAAGTGGGGTCAAAAATGGGGAAAGGGTAGAGGCAACAGGATGACAGTAATTGATGTCGGTCATACAAAAGCGGTGACATCTAGATAAACCGATCATGGTGTATTAGGGCAGAGGACCAATGTCAAGTTGGATATAACCGACCACGGTGTGCTAGGGCATAGGACCAATGTCAGTTTAGGTATAACCACCATCGGTCAGGTCATCACGGGTATATAAAAATAAAAATCCGTATAATACAGATTCATTTGTACGGTTTGGCTTTTGTTAAAATGATAGAGCATTGAACAAGTTGTGCTTTGTTGGGAGGAAAAGATGAGGGAAGATATCCTGTTGAGGTGGAGGGATCCGATTGGTTAGAGGAGCCAGGTAGATGGGTTCACGAGTATAGGGGAATCGATTATGATTGGGTGGAGGTCAAGAGGATTGGATTTGGTGATTGGACATGGCAGAGGTGGGAGAGGGATCGGGTGGACCATCGGTGTAGTAGCTTTGACGTGCCACCACGAGAGATGGTAATGCGATGAGGTAAGATTTAATTACTTACATTGGTTTAGGAGGTAGATTGGGTATATAGGTTAGGTAAGGAATACGGGCTTTTGGGGGGAAAAGGGGATTTGAATTTGGGAAGGAAAATTGGGTAAAATAGGAATGGGGAGATAAAATATGTGATAAGAAGGAAATTTGTGAGGGGAAAAAGGGAGGGTAATAGGTGCGAGTGAAGTGTCAAGAGTGACTGTGGTATGATCAAGTTGTAGTAATGTGATGTTTTGTTGGATGCAAGTGAGAGACTAGGCTGAGATGCGAGATAGGGTGTCACCCCTACTCATGGTAGTTCATGGAGGTGTGACAACCGAGGATTAGCAACATGTTGTAGAGGTTTTCCTGATTGGGGTAAGATGTTATCGGTATGTACTAGTTTCCCTCATCGATAGATGGGATTCGAGAGACCAACACAATCCATCTACCGATGGGTGGGATCACGATCACCACGGAGGATGTGGATCTTGTGGTTACCGATAGTGGGGGCACATGTATATTCAATCTCCTTAAAGGCATCTGATGAGTTGATGCTGAAAATATTTGGCAAGGGGTTGGCAGATATGAGGTTTCATTGTGCTAGTATGAGCTATGGAGAGATGTACTTGGCTCATCTAGAGGAGACTAGGCTAGTAGTGTTGTTGATGGAGGCAGTCTGCTATTTTGCACTACCAGATGCAAAGGGTGGGAGATTCCCATGATCATTGATGGGGGTCTTGCATGATATGGTGGTGGACATGACCCATTTTGTAGGGGTGCCAACATTCCTAGTGCAGCTATGCAGGGAGTTATGGGCGTATGGGCAGCTACTGAAAGGTTCGGGCATGTTCCTACTTCATTGTTGGGCATATGAGCATATTATGTGCATGTACCCAGTTGGTATGCCCCTAAGCTGATGTATTCGAGCCAAGTTTTGTTTGAGTGGGCTACAGGTGATGGGTGCCTATTATTGGAGAGCATCGAGTGACCAAGGTGACTCGTGATGTTTCCTACTATAGGCATTTATTGGAGGGTTTTTTCGGCATGGATATCATTTTGAGTCCCTATGTCGGTTATCCATCATATGGGTAGATGGCCATGGAGCTAGATGGATTACAGATACTCAGATGGATAGAGGGGTGACATCTTTGAGAGTATGAGATAATACCTGTAGATAGGGTTAGATGATAGTTTGGGCTACTGCAGGATATATCTCCATCCTTCCCACAGTATAGGAGGGATGACATGGAGAGGTTGTTGCCTCTTCCCCAGCCATCAGTGCCTATAGGGAAGGAGGATCAAGTGAGAGACTAGTGGATCGATGATGTCAAGGTGGTGACAGATATAGACTACATTGTGGGCACGCCTTTATGAGAAGTATCACCAAGGCAGGGCATCCAAATTTAACCACCATCATTGTTTAGAGGGATGCCCTACAAGAGCGAGGAGGAGGAGGAGATAGGTGAGACAAATATGGAGGATATCCAGCAGGGTGATATCTGATAGCCGTATGTACCTCCTGTTTTGTATAGTTATTTATTTTTGATATATATCGGCTGCGTGTCGAAGATGGTGAGGATGTTCATGAGGGTTTTGAAATTTTTGATGATATACCAGCCTACATGCCTAAGATGGTAAGATGTACATGAGGGTTTTGATATTTTTGATGATATACCGATCACGTGTTCAAAGATGGTGAGGATGTACTTGAGGGTTTTTGATATTTTTGTATTCATTTGTATCTATGTACATATGTATGTATACACAAACGTCATGATTTATAAATGATGATATTTATACTATGGATGGTGTACTTGTTTTAATTTCCATTATTATTTGTGTATGTGATGGAAACTATGTGAATTAAGTATGATGGAGTCAAGGTCATGTAGGCATGGTGGAGTCAGTCATAGGCATGGATTGAGTCAGGTTATAGGTATGGATTAAGTTAGGTTGACTTAGGTATGGTTGAGTTTAGGTTGGTTTAGGCATGGGTGAGTTTCTAATTCATGAATTTGTGCAATTAATGATGATGTGGATCGTGTTAAGATGTTTTGTAGGAAAATGTATGATAATGGTAAATAAATGGTAGACAAGATGAAATGAATGTATGAGTGATGATGGTAAAGATGTGAAGCAATTGTTGTTTGTTTGGTTTAATTTCCAATTATTGATATAAAAGGAAACTAACAAGGGTAGAATGTGAATAGGAAAGGGGCAAAGGGAATTGGTTAGGGTAGAGAGTGGCCAAGCTATCCTCTAAGGGCCCCATGCCCTCAAAGTGTTGCCTACATAGTCCCGGTGAAAAGGGACCTCAGGCCGATGTAGTTCTCCCATAAGCTAGGGAAGATTAGGGTGAAATAGCGGAATGGTCTAATAGGTGTTAGGCATGGGTGATGTAGGTCATAGGTATGATTGAGTTTAGGTTGTAGGTATGGTTGATTGATTTTTAAATACATGTGTCGAGGATCTGGTCCTGTATAGGATAATCAATAGGTAATGAGGAAGGCGAATGGTAAGAGGTGGTAAAAGAGTTGCTTAATTGATAAGAACCCTAATGATTCTACCATACCCTAGATGGGATTATGAACATAAGACCCTACAGGATTTTCATAATGGATTGTTTTAAGGGTGAAGAAAAGTCACATGATCACAAAATGTCATGTTTGCAGCAAGTCCCTTGAGTAACGAGGAATTTAGGCAAAAATACAAGGAGGTGAGAATGAGAGGTTTAGCGTAACTTAGTGTACGACGACGTGTGTATTTTGGAACAAGAAACCAAAATCCAAAATAGGCAAGTCCATGACAAAAATTTCATCTTTTTCTTGATTTGTTTGTTTTTAATAGACTGATCGATGCGGGAAGTCTATATGGGATGAATATATTATCTCCTTGAGGTCTTTGTGAAGCTGATCGATGCGGGAAGCTTCTGAATATTTATTATATTTTTGTAATGACCGTATATAGCTGTCCTTCGAGGGAGCATTCTATTGATAGTGGTAGAATATGGAGAAGAGATGTCCCTTTTGAGGGAGTCATCTTTTGTTGGAAGTTTGACTCAAGGAGTTGTATCCCTTTTTTTTAGACGTTTAAGTCATGGACAAGATTATAGAGGACGATTAGGTTCCTAATTTAGAAGACAAGATCATAGTACACAAAGGTTAACTATGAAAGAGGTGGTTTTGAGTGATGAATGACCATGGGATTCCATCTTGAAGAAGATAAAAAGTATCCATGAGAATCATGCTATGAGAAGAGTCATGGTACTCATATTAAAGACAAGGATAAAAGGTCATGGATAATCACATGATTCTTGTTTAGTCATGGATCCTAAAAATGGGTAATAATGGAAGGTGAACAACGCTTAAGGGATTAGTGATCAATTGACAAAAAGTGATATAGGACTTGATATTAACAATAAAATGGTCGAAGATGTAAGGCTTTAAGGGGCTCGGGTTTGGGTTTACCTTTGACTAAAAACAAATGATAAGCACTTGATCCATAGGCATGGGTGATGATATAGGGACCAAGCCAATTAGGAGAAAATTTTCCCGTTTACTTTTCTCATCTTTGGTTACATGTTGATTTTCCTTCAAGATGATCGAATTAAAAGGTTCATTCATGAACACATTTTTCATAGGCACGTTTGATACATTTTTAGTAGATTTGGAGATGGTCAAGAGAACTGAGATGAAGTTCATCTAATAATTCAAGTTACACCAAATGATCTTGGTGAAATTTAGAGGGATGGAATCTGGACTTTGAGAGGTAAGATAGCCTCAGTACCATAGACCAGAGAAAAGGGGGTGGCAGCAGTCAAAGTGTGAATACTAGTGTGGTAAGCCCACAAGGTGAAAGGAATGTGCGTATGCCAATCCTTCCCAGTATCATTGACCACATTCATAAGAATGTTTTTCAAGGTTTTGTTGGTTGATTCAACTTGACCATTAGTTTGTGGGTAATAAGGTGATGAGAAACTGAGCTGGATGCCAAAAGCATTACATAGTTTGTGTGGGGTTTTGTTTTTGAATTATTTTCTGTTATCTATGATAATATGGTGAGGAACACTAAAGTGACAAATAATGTGATGGTTGATGAATTCACATATTTTCTCACTTTGGTGGAAATGAGGGGATGGCTTCTACCAATTTAGTGTAATATTCATAGTGGTTATGATCCATTGGTGGCATTGTGAAGAATGGGGGCCGATCTCATCGACAAGATCCAAACCCCATTGAGAGAAAGGTCAAAGGTCTTGTTAGTGCAAATTCACAGCACCCCCAAATGAGTTATGGATCTGCTTTTCTAAGGCAAACTCATCTGGTGTGAATGCACAACATTGAGCTTTCTCCAAGGTGTGGGACCTTACAAGGTGAGAAAACTCTCTAGATTGAAGTTGGTTCTTACTCCTCTGTTTAGGTGTATGCATGTAATTTTGCAGAGGTTCTGATTCAAAATCCTATTCTAAAACTATCAAGGAGACAGGGTTGAGAGAAAACATAGAAATGGGAAACAAAACTAAACAAAACAAAAGGTGATACACCAAAGGAGTTATGAACTCCTTGTTTTACAAATATAGACAAAAATCATGAAGATGTAGAAAAAAACATGCAAAAATTACCAGAATTCAATGAAGGATCAAAAGACAATAATAACTACATGAGAGGATTGAAAATTGATCACAAAACATACATTATCATGCCCAAATTTGATACAATAAGTTCCATTGGAAAAGAGGCAAAAACATGTTACAATCTCTATGGGAGGTCTGAAACTCCTTCAAATCCACCTGCTAAGGAGGAAAGAAGAGCTTGCAGAAGAAAGAACATCCAACATTACAAAATGAGCCAAAACTGGCTTTTAACCATGGAGCAGAATGGAAGAAAGGAGGAAATGCGGAAAATCTGATTTGAGATCTCCAACCACCAACAAGATTGATTAAAACATCAAGGGCACCTCTACAAATCCACTTCCCAATGCATTTGAGCCCACAAGACAAGAAATTTCCCATACCTCATTAAATCTGGTAGATGGAAATCTGATTTTTTGCCTTTTCCAATGCCAGAGTCGTTTTTCCAATTTTCTCCCATGAATCTTCACCAAAATCCAAAATTGAGGGTCCAACGTGTGGAGAATTTCACCAACTTTCCAATGATATAAATAACACGAAACTCTAAGCTCGGATCAAAATATATGGCCCTCTCGAAGATTTAGGGAAAAAAAGGTGAAAAACAGAGTCAAAATTAGGTCGGCGGGGTCAACCTTCAAAATTTTCCCTTTGAAAATTTTTCCCAAAATCTTTGTGCCTCCGCCACTCCGAGACACGTGGTATCACCTAGTTTGCTAATGAAATCATGGGCTCAAACTTCACCTTTATCCTCTTGATTTCACATTGGGAAAATTTCCCAAAATGTCCCCATGCTCCACTCCTCCACTGACATGTGGCAGCTCCTGGTTTCTTGGCGGGCGCGCTTCTATTTTTTCCATTGTGCCTCTGTCACTTTGGCAAAAAACCAACAATTCCTCTGCACTTCCAAGCTCTGTGCTAATGTGGACACGTGGAACTTTTTCATCACTTATTGGGGATGCAGCCTTAATGTTTACCTTTGTGACTTTTTGGTTTTTTGGGAAAAAAAAACAAAACTTATCCCACCGCCCCAACTTCCACCCCTGACAAGACACATGGCGTCCTCTAGTTAATCCGCGGGCCTCTAAAAACTTTTCTCCATTCCTTCCGTGGGCCTATGGGACGGTTTTTTCCCTTACGCCTTTTGCCCACTTTGGAAAATTTTCCAACTTTGCCCCATTGGCCCAACCTCCGCTACTACGTGGCACCATTTCATTAGATGCGAGGCTGTGCAGGAAAATTTCCCCTAAAAACTCCACCGAGACATAACTTGAAAATTACAAGGAGTTATGAGGAAAATTTTACCTTTCTGGAAGGTGAGAAAATTATCTATCTAAAGGAGCCATTTCTAGAAACCTTTGAGTGCTTAAAATCTGTGAAAATTGAAGTTAAAGCACAAGAAAGGGAGGAATGAAGTCAAGTTAGACAAAATAAGCAGGGGGCTCATTTTGGATAATAGGTCTGTATGACCTATAAGGCATGACTAGGGGTGTGATGGAGATTAGCATGTTGCTAGGCATTTTATGCAGCATTTGACATAATCACAATAGTCACGGTTTAGGGTTGGCCAGTAATAGCCTAGGCGAAGAATGTGTTTTGTGACAAAGAAGACCACTAAAGTGGCCTCCACAAATTCCATCATGGACTTCCTTAATGGTGTAAGGAATTTCAGAACTAGTAAGGCATCACAAGAGAATGTTGTCAAAACCACGTTTGTACAAAATACCACCCATGATGACATAACAGGAGACACTTTTAAGAAAGGCACATTTTCCATTACAAGTGAGATTAGTGGGTAAAATGGAAAGGGAAAGATATTCTGTATATTGTTTATACCAAAGGTCACTTGGGTCAAGAGCAACGGTTATGATAGAGTAGACTTCATGAGTCAAATAAGAGGGTGATTGTAGTCTTTGTATAGTGACAAATATTTTAGAGTTAGTGGGTGAAGTAGGTATCTGAGAAGCCAAGCAGGCCATAGTATCTGCAAATTTATTTATAGAACATGGGGTGGTTTGACGGGTGTAACGGTCAAAGGTGGTCGAAAGTATGTCCACATGATTCTTATACTTTTGAATTATCTCATTACGACACTGGTATATACCATTGACTTGGTTTATGACCAACTGAGAATCACCAAAGATGTTGATTGACTTAACATCTAAGGCATAAGCAGCCTAGAGACCCAATATGAGTGCTTCATATTCGAAATATTATTTGTACAATCAAAACCGAGTTTGAAAGACAAAGGCATAGGTTCGCCATCAAGCAGAATGAGGATAAAACCAGCCCCACCCCCATGCTAACACTTGGAACCATCGAAGAAGAGTGTCATTTGGTAAGCGGGTTCATCAAGGGAAAGGGTAGCAATAGACTCATCTAGAAAGTCGAAGTTAGAGAGTTGATCCCTGGAAATAGGTGCGTTGGCCAATTGGTCGGCAATATTTTGGCCTTTTGATGGACTTTTGATGGATGAATTTAAGGTAGAGGTTGGTCAAAAGCATAAGCCAGCGTGCAGCACATTGATTTTGATAAGGTTTGGCATACATGTAGTGTAATGGGTTGGTATTGGTTATGACAAAGGTTTTGTGGTTGAGTAGGTAATGACGGAGTTTGGTGGCAACAAAAACTAAGGCTAGGCAAAAGTTTTTCGGTGTGGGTATATCTAGTTTCATAGTCAAGAAGGGTATGGATTATGTAATAAACCACTTGCTCTCGTTTTGGTCATCACGATGAGCAAGCATGGCACCTAGAGAATGGTCAGTGGCGGAAATATATAGGTAGAAGGGCTGGTCATCCTTAGGAGGAATGAGCATTGGTGATTGAAGTAGGTATTGTTTCAAGGCTTTGAAGGCTTTATGGAAGTCATCATCCCATTTGAATGAAACATATTTCTTGAGAAGATGATGGAATGGTTGACAGCGGTCAGAAAGTTGGGAGATAAAATGACGAATTGATTACAATTTTCCTTGTAGGCTGCGAAGTTGACAGAGATTAGTGGGTGGTGGCATTTCAAGGATAGCCTTGACTTTAGTAGGATCAACTTCTATGCCATGTAAAGAAATGATGAAACCTAGGAGTTTCCCAAAAAGTACTGTAAAGACACATTTTTTCGGTTGAAGATGAACACAATATTTGATGAGGTAGTCAAAGATGACTTTAAGAACAGGTAGGTGTTTGGTTTGATGCTTGGATTTGGAAAACAGATCATCTACGTAATCCTCTAATATGTGATGCATGATGTCATGGAAGATGTAAGTCATGGCTCGCTAATATGTAGCACCAGTGTTTTTGAGACCAAAGGGCATGACTCGATAGCAAAAAGTCCCCTAAGGGGTGATGAAGGAAGTCTTGTGTTGATCCTTAGGAGCTAGTAATATTTGATTGTAGCCCAAGAAACCATCCATGAGTAATAACATTTCATGGCCAATAGTGAGATCAACTAGTTGGTCAATGCCTGAGTAGTGGGAAATCATCTTTGGGACATGCGAGGTTGAGGTCATAGAAATCCATGTAAATGCGGAGTCCCCTGTCACTTTCATGATAGGAACGATGTTAGAAATCCATTGGGGATAATCAATGGGTAGAATGAAGGAAACTGAGAGAAGGCATTGAAGCTCTTCTTTGACCAGAAGAGCAATGCGAGGATGCATTTTCCACAGCTTTTGTTTGATAGGTTTGGCATCAAGAATGGTTACGATATTGTGAACCACAATTTTAGGATCGATACCAGGCATATTGGCATAGGACCAAGCAAATGTGTTGCTATGGTCCCGAAGGAAAGAGGTGAAGGCTTCTTATTCAATAGCATCTAAGGATTGGTCGATATTTAGAATGTGTGGGTCGTCCTAAGTATTAATGTTGATTTTGATGGTCGATTCGTTCAACATGGTTTACGTCTCGGAGGGTAATGACCGGTGAATATAAGAGTCTTCTACACCAAGGTAGGTGAGGATGGACTCATCATCCTGACATTGAACAATGTTAATTGAAGGTGTATCATCATCGATCATGTCAAGATACAGGAATGGGAGAGAAGAGGGAGCCTCACCATCGCATTGATAGGTCAGCGGTCCTAGGGAAATGGTGTTTATGAAAAAAAAAATTAGGAGGTATAGATTCAGGATCTATGGACTCCGTGGGTGAGGATGGTAATGTGGGTGAATGAGAGGGGAAGATTTCTTGTCCTGAATAAGGTCAATGCAAACCTTCTTAGAAGATGGAGTGTTAAAACCAATGCCACTATGGTCATTGTGTTTACAAGAGGTACAGAGATGATAGTATGGTGGCCTTGTTCATAAAAATCGAAGCCAAATCCTTTCCACGTGCACTGGTGGAGGAAAGTGTGAGTGAAATGATGGTTAGTGAGGGAGTGTAGGTCGGTGGAAAATGGTTGGGTTTGGGATGGAGGTTCGGGTTTATAGGTAGCCATATCAAGTCCCCCATACATTAGATTGGTGTGAAGGTGGGGAGGATCATAAGGGAAAATGTCACCAATGTGAATGTCATAACAAGGGTGTTGAAGTAGATTCTCATACTCTTGTGGGGTGAGAAAGGTATCAATATTGTATAGGCGGTATTCCCCTAGAGTGAAGCATTGAAAAACACCTTCTAAGGGATCGTAGTTGGTATGTGGGTAGTGGGTATAGATGGCTCACTAGATGAAGGGGAGACAGGGGCACTAGCGGTAGAGGCTACAATTGTAGTAGGGATAGCGAGGTTAGATGCAGCAGAAGTAGTGGTAATTTTGGTGGATGGGCTCATGGGTGGAGGTGAAGTGGTTGTGGTGGCGATGCCTTGACCGGTATAAGTACATCATTGGGTCGATATAGCATGTTACAGGTCTTGAAAGGTGAGGGGTCGGCAAGGATGGTGTAATTATGTCCCTCATGTTCAAATTTGAGGCATCGATGTAATGTCAAAGGGACACAACCCATAGCACAAATCCAAGGTCGGCCAAGTAGCAAGTTATACTAGAACTCCCCTTCTAGGACATAGAAAAGTTTTGGGATGGTGCGGGGACCTATGCGGACATGGAGAACAATGGTACCCAGTGTAGAGGTCATGGCATCATTAAAGGAACATAACATAATGGGGTTACTATGCATGTAATGGGCAGGTATTTGCATTTGGTCGTATGCATGGGAGGAGATGATTTTAATGATATCACCACCATCGATCATAACATGTCATATGCATATATTATCGATAAATACGAAGATGAAAAGAGAGGGGTCAAGGTCATCAAACTGGAAGGGAGCGATCTCTTCATCTGAAAAGCGAGGGCGGCCACTTGGTGAGTGAGTGAAGGTGTAGAGGAAGGTGAAGACCTAGTGAGAGAGGCTACGTGGTGAGGGGTAATGATGGAGGCTACAGGTGTGGGGTCATTTGGTAAGACTTTGATAGATTAAAGGACCTCCATGAGGGCTTGACGATGTGACTCCAAGGTCTAGATGAGGTCATATAAAGACATTTTGAGGGGGGATTGGTGTATTTGTTTTATCATTGTGATGTGTGACCCCATCGGAAATGGGATATGTAAGACCTCGAATGATGAATTTGGGTGTGGGTGCGGACGGTGTATTGGGTATAGGGTTGGTTGATGGGTCAGTTGTTTTCTCTTGCCCTTTTCTTTCTGAGCATGGGTGGCAATGTTGATCATGTTAATCTGAGGGGAGGTGGATGAAGAGGGTGTGTCATGGAAGGTATAATGGTAAGAGGGACAAAACCCTAGTGGTGGATACGAGCCTTGTGAGATGAGTAGGGTGCATTGGCATTTGGGTGGTGGTTTGGCCAACTCTCTTATGCGAACCATGTTAATTTCGAATCTCGAGGATGGATCTAAGAGTTGTGGGGGTGGAGATTTTGGTCATTGAGTAGGCAATGAGGGAAGATCTATGGAAATTGGTGACGGAGAAATGGGGTCCTCATCAAGAAGATCATCATCGTCAAATTTTTCTTCAGGACACAATTAGACAAGAGTGGTTTTTAAATCCTTACAGTTCTCTACATCATTTCCTGGCACATGATGGTAGGTAAAAATTTGGTTTCATCAAACCCTTTTGGTTTGGGTTTGAGTGGGTCATAAGGTCTAAGAGGTGGTAATGTGATGATAGAAGTTTCAAGGAGGTTGGTTAGGATTTTGGCATAGGATCCTACTAATGGATCACAATGGGAGGTGAATGTGGGTTTGGGTATAGGTGTGGTTGATTGTGGAGGAAGAGTCTTTACAAGAGGGGGAGTAGGTTGGGCTACTAGTTTTGTGTGTGGTGTGGTCTTAGGTGTTGGTTGTATCTACTTAGGTAGGGGTATGGTAGATGAACCGCATAGAAGGTGTGGTTAGTTTAACTACCTTGATAGAGGGTAGTGGATTTTTGGCTTTAGGTTACATCTTCTTGGGTAAATGTGATACAGGAACACGAGATGTGGAGGGAAAAGTGGATGGTGGAAGAGGGCAAGTTACCCATGGGGGTAACCGAGGTGTTGTGGAGGTAGGTGGTGTGGGTTGGGTAGGAGGCATGAGTGAAAGAGAAGGAAGTGTCATGGGTAGTGAAGAAGTTATTGATGGTATTGGAGGTATGGGTGGTAAGAAGGTTATAGGTGAGGGCGAAGGTTGTGTGGGTCGCTGGGTATACTAGATTTTTGTGATGGGGAAATGGGTTGCTGCATTCTTGGTTTACTAGGTGGATGGGGTTTCTTGGCTAGGGTCGAGGGGTGAGGTCCTAGGATGGACAGAAAGGGTGAAGGTGATAAGGGTGTGGTTAGCGAGGTTGGGGCATGAGATCTAGGAGATTGGATCTTCTTTTTAGGGTCGGGTTAAGTTTGGTGTTAGTTTTGGAAGATGTAGCTAAATCTAATTTGATGGGTGGGTGAGTAAGGCTAGCTATTGGTATGACCCCTAAGGTAGTGATAGGTTTAGGTAAGGGAGATGATATAGGTAATGGTTTGGGTGTAGATGCAGGTTGGGTTATGGGTAGAGGTGTGAGTGGGCCATGAGTAGTGTCGTGGAAGGTATTGCAATAGTTTTGGTTGTGTTTGGTTTCGTCGGTCCAAACACTTTTGGATAGATAGTGGAGGTGTCAGTGAGTGACAGTTGCATTTTTTTGAAACAGGAAGTAAAAGATGCCCCCAAAGTAGGGCTCTATCGACATAGTCCAGGCAATTAGCCAAGCATGAGAATGGTACTATTGTAAGTGGAGCCAACGTGGACCGAGTGGAAATCCTCATAAAATTTGTTTGAGATATAGGAAAATGGCTATCCTCGGACTCATGGGTAAGAGAGTTGAAAGCGGATCAACGAGATCTTGAAGGTCTAATAGTGAATGGTTTTCTACAAGCGTGAGTAGGAGAGGTGCCACCGACAACTACTCGAGAATTTTGGGGGTCAAAGGCGTGTGTTGATTATAAGCTCTTTCACATGTGGAGGAGAAGATGAAGGGGGTTATTCTATGGGTAGAGGAGTAGATGAAATTGGTTACAGTGCGGTAGGGGAGTGTGGGCTAAGTTTTCATCTATGGAAGAAACATGAGGCAATTGGGAAGCAATTAGTATATTATTGAAAATAGTGTGGACCTTGTGGACTGTTGGTGTCCATTTTGATCCTCTGTTACTTTCCCATCTTTCCCATTTGTTCTACGTGCTCTAAAAACATTTTTATTTGAGTTTGATGGTGCATGACTTGTCCCTTCCAAATCGAATGTTTTAAAAATTCTCACAAACTTGTTATTTTACCCTAGCTTGAGAGAAAAATCCATGCATGCCTTGTTTTTCCCCTAATTTTTCCAAATCTACGGGCTCTGCCATTTTTTCCCTGTTACCCGATCGTGAAAAATCAAAATTGATCGATTCATACTTGTATGTATTCGAAAATCCGATTCCAAGGTTGAGAAATGCTCGAAATCATGTTTTATCTGGTTCCAAATCAAAGAATTTTTCTGTCCTTGGTGAAAAAATCAAATTCTAGGGCATCCCTGGCATTTTTTGTATTTTGATAGTCAGATGAGTGTATTTTTCCAGTCAAATTATTCCTCAGCATGCATTGGTAACGTGGTGGGTTCTAATTGGCCGAAGGTTGGCGAAAAATTGTTCTAACTTTTCATTTTTGCTTTTTTGGCAAAATGGCGAAATTGGTTCCATGGCTCTGCCTTTTCCAAAATTGCCTACGTGGCATGTTTTGATTGGCCAAGGAGAAGTGGGGGAGTTAGATTTCCTTTGATATTTTTGACTTTATTTTGTAAATGTTTTAAAATCAAAAAATGGCTTGAAACCCCGCAGCCAATCGGGAGTGGACACGTGTCCTAAAAATCAAAAAGGGAGGAGTGGGCTGATGGGGGACTTAGAGTTTTTTAGCTCTATTTTTCTAAAGTTACAAAATCAGTTTTAGCCCCACTCCAATCAAAGGAGGACACATGGCAAAATTTTGGGCAAAGGGGATGCGGATGGCGAAAAACTTAATAATTTTTGTGTTTTTGGGTCAAAATTTAAAGTGAAATTTTTGGAGCACGGCCCCGTGGCCAATCACAGGTGGGCATGTGTCCATGAAAATTCAGAATGGGAGGTGGATTTTGGGTGACTTTGAAGTTTTAACTTCAAATGGATCAAAGTTAGAAAATGGGCTGAGGTTCCACAACCAACCAAGAAGGACACGTGTCCTTAAAAGTAAAAATGGAGGAGCGGGCCGATGGGGTACTTAGTGAAATTTTTGCTTTTTGGGTGAAAAGGAGCAAATGTTGTGATGAAGCCCGCATTTCCACAAAGGAAGAAATTTGTATGCTAAGTGGATAAATGGAGTTTCGGGGTCTTTTAAGTTTTTGCCTTTGGAGGCAAAAAGTGTCAAAGTGATAAAAAGGTCCGCAGGGCCGCTGAAGTTAAAATTAATGCCTTGTGCGCATTTTTGGTCAAAATGAAAAGGCAGAGGTTCAGACTCTAGGGGGCACTCTAGAAATTTTGCATTTTTGGCAAAATGGTTCAAAGTTAAAATTATGAGCGCATCCCCGACTAGGTGAAAATTTGAAGGCAGAGCGGGTCGAAAGGCCGGCGGAGGCAAAACAAATTTTTTTCCCTTTTGAAAAAAAAGACTTAGAATGGAAAATTTGAGGCGTGGCTCCATGAAAACCAGTGACCGACACGTGGAAAGGAAGGAACCGGAGGCGTGGGCCCATGGAGGCAAAATTGAAAATTTTCCTTTGGTGAAAAAAAGGGGGTAAACATGGAATAAGCCCATGGATTTTTAGCGATAGAGAGGATGACACGTGTCAAGGATAGAGGCGGAGGTGTGGGCCCACGGGGAAAAAAGTGAAAAATTTCCAAATTCCAAAAAGGGTGGAAATGGGCAGAATTGAAGCGCGATTTCAATGGGACCCACCATATGCCACGTGTCATCACCAAATTTCAAGGGTGGAGGGGCGGAGAAAAAAGGTCAATTTTTTCCATTTTTTCAAAAATGTTAAAAGGTCAAAAAGTGAGCCCGAATTCATTCCCAATCGTATTTTGACACGTGGAGGGCCCAAATTGAAGGAGAAAGAGTAGATCAAGGGTAACTATACATTTTCATTTTTGGCCGCCATTTTTGCTCCAGAAGTGTGGAAATGTGAATTTTGAAATGAATACAACCTTTTTACATCAAATACAATTGATATTCATTTAATCTTCTTCAATGTATTCCTTCGAGATTGATTACACATATATAGGAAATATACTTCGTAAATAATAGGAAGTAGTTTATAACAACTCACAACTTTTGTGAGTTGTTTCTAACATACTAACCAAATATAATTGTTATTGTTGTTTTATATAACAACTAATAACAATTTATTAACACATACTTATAACATAATAATTACTTCACGTAATTATTATTTACTAATGGAGCACTAATTAAATATTTCCTAACATTCCCCCCCTTAGTGCGAACATGGGGAAAACCTGCCTTTGTACTTGCACCGCTCATGATCTGGTGATTTTCACAGGATGATCACAAACCTCATGGATGGTTTTGCAAATGGTTGACCATAAACCGAGAATTGTGGTTTTGCAATTGGTTTACCACAAACCACAAAGTGATGGTTTTGCGAATGGATTACCATCAACCAAGAATGGTGGTTTTGCAATTGGTTTACCACAAACAAAAATGAAGGTTTTCAAGTGGTTTACCTACAACCACATCATGATGTTCCAAGTACTATTATCATCCCTCATCACATCTCACTGTAGGGAATAACATAGGAAATTCTGCTGAAATTGGTTGCTCATACATACATAGAAAAAGCTGACATACTGGAAATGGAACATTGGAATCATGTTCCCCCCCTCAATGTGAAATTTCCACTTATTGAAAATAGGATCACTGCAAACTGAAGTAAACACACAACTGAAAACAAATGTCACCAAATCATCTGTGCGGCCCCATTGTTGGTGACTGACAAGAGGTCGCTAAATGACCTCCAACCTCCGATGCCTCCTGCCTCCGGTTTCATGCTCAGAACAAGAAGTCTTCAGAGCCACTGTCTTCATTTACTTGTTCTTCCTCATTCTCTGATCTTTCTTCAGTAATAAAGTTGGCCTCAATTCCTTTGAGTTTTCCACTAAGTATATCTTGAGCTCAAGCTCTACAAAATGAAGTTGTATGCCCCTTTTTCTTACAGTAGAAACATTCTCTTTCCTCTTTATATTTAGAAAAAAATTGTACTTCCTTTTTACATACATTGTTGTTTCTTCTTCTATATCTTCTTTGGTCCGTTTTTCCTCAGCTAGGAGAGCTGATATCATATCTTCCAATGAGTTAGAAGGTATCTAACCAAGAGTGAAAACAACATTACTGTATTTGGGTGGTAAACTATTCAACAGAATAGATTTTGCATCCTCGTCATCTACTGGAGCTTTTACTTCTGCAAGTTATCTTAGAAGAGATTGTAAATTGTTGATGTGACTAGACATTGTATCTCCATCACTCATTTTTAGCTTGAACAGCTGAAGTTCCAGAGAAAACTTTGCATTGATTACTTTTGAACCAAATAATTTTCTCAGATTATCCCAGATGTCCTTCGATTTTTTATCTAGATCAACATAATGTAATTCAGAATCTGAAAGGGCAAGGCCAATAATGGATTTGGATTTATCATCATGTGTTTCCCATTCTCGCTAATCTGGTTGGATCGAAGGTGTTGGTTATTTTCCTTCTACTATCCTCCAAATATTTTTGTTCATCAATTACATCGGATCTTGACTTTCCATGTGCGAAAATTGAGACCATTGAATTTTTCTAGTGGAATGTCCATTATACCTTAGAGCGTCAATTTCAACCGAAAATGCACTCTTAGAGTCGGCTTCAACCGATATTGCTCCGATTTACACTATATATTTAAAAAGTAATAAGAAAAAATACTTTTTTAATTTTACATGGATATTTCTATGGTATAAATCAAAACAAAATATTGAAATATATAGAAATGACTATCAAGTGAAATTTACTAACCAAAACATAAAGACCCATACTATATTCCTCAACTGCAAGAGAAATATCTGGCTTCGATCTCCTACTAACAGTGCCACATATGCATGACACTCATGTGTTGCAAGTAGCAGAATAATACCAAACGAAACAACATAAGCTATGTGCAGTCCCGAGTGAGGTGCCAAGTTGGAATGTTTGTACGTACATTTCACAGAATAATACACCGTGGAATGCGTGACCAGGACAGCCTATGCATATGATGAGAAGGCTTCATGACTTGAGAAAAACAAATGAACAACAGAGAGAATGCATTATACAGTAGAAACAATCTAGAAACTTGAATGAAATCAAGTATAAAACCATTGAACAATACAGATTTGTATACAAAACAGCAATTCAAGGGATTCAGTATGCCACGTAGAGAAGACTTTTGATCCTATTGAATCAGATCTGACCATTGTATCTCCATAGGATGTGCAGTAAAATACCACACAATACTATGGAAGAATATAGAATGTTGAACGCATGCGCATAATTTATCTCCCCATTCAAGATGCCAATGCAGAATGATGAGTATAAAACGGGTGGAACACTACTGCAAAAATATTGATATTGTTGTGTTGAATCCAGACAGATCTGGTCGAATTGATTTTTAATCTACGTTGACAAGGAAATATAATGAACGGTGGCTTTAATTAACACCAATACAAAATGATCGAAACCACTTCACCGTGCAAATCTTCGCATCATCCACAGGAATATCAGGTTGGAGCTACGTCATTGATCAATGAAAATCATGTGACTCTGCTCCTTGATCCTTTCGTTTGGACATCTGCTCCTTATTAACAGCTACAATTGATGGCTGAATAGAGGTTGAGGATATATTGGCCATTTGAAGATTGGTCTGATAAATCTGAGTGTAACTCTTCACAAACAGGTTCTCATACCAAAAAAAATTCATACACGGGCCACCATGGATAGCATAGCAATGATGGATTTTCCCTGTAGATTATCTCAGGACTCCATTAATCTCTCTGATACCAAATGAAATGAATACAACAGTTTTACAGTCAAATACAATTGATATTCATTTAATCTTCTTCAATCTATTCCTTCGAGATTGATTACACATATATAGGAAATATACTTCCTAAATAATAGGAAGTAGTTTATAACAACTCACAACTTACGTGAGTTGTTTCTAACATACTAACCAAATATAATTGTTATTGTTGTTTTATATAACAACTAATAACAATTTATTAACACATACTTATAACATAATAATTACTTCACGTAATTATTATTTACTAATGGAGCACTAATTAAATTTTTCCTAACAAATTTTGCATCATTTTTCATCAAATTTTTGGTGAATTTGTTTCCTTTGTGCCTGCAAAGATCAATGCAAGTGGTTTTAGGGATTAATTTGTAGATTTGAGGTGTTTTTGAAATAAATTTTTACTCAGGCCCATGCAAAACGTGAAATATCAAATTATAAAGTTACATAATCAAATTTTGGAATGATAAGGATGAAATGATGAAATGAAAGGGGTCTGCATGCTTGACAATGAAAACGTGCCTCCACAATAGATAATGATGAAGGATTTGTAATGATTCGCCATTTTTGAAACACCTAGAAACTTTGGTTGCAAATTTGTTAAATGTCCCTATCTGCGAATCATGTTGGAATTTTGTAACAAACTTGATGTTGGGCATATTCTTTTCTTGGGAAAGAAGGATCAAATGTAATTGAAAGTTATATAATGCATGTTTTGAGACATGCAAAAGGTCGAGAGAAACTTAGAATTTCACGGGAAAATTTGGGAAGAAGCCCATTCTCTAAGAAATCACCTGAGAACCATTTCTAATTGCTTTTTTCATCATATTTGTATCATGTTGAGTTAGTTTCAGTTGTAAAGCCATCAACAAGCTCTAATATTGTTCTTATAACATTCCCCTGATAAATTTGGTCATTCTGGATTATTTTGTGTTGTCTCTTGGAAAAATTTGCATGCACTTATGTTTCAGAATGTTTTCAATTTGTGTTTCTTTCTCCTATTGCAGTCTTGTGTTTAAAATATCTCTTGATCATACATGGTCTCATTTCTTGTTGATAGTTTAGTGGCATCTGCAGTCTCACATTCAGAAGAGCTTTCATCTGATAAAGAGATAAATAGATTTAAAATCACTTTACCTTCCTTGAATTCTGAGATTGTTTGTAAACCTTTGGGTGCACCTTAGGTCATGATAAAATAGAGATTTTGGATACTTTTTTTGGTTCATCTGCTTCAACCTTTTATGGCAAGTTGTCAAATATTGTGTGGAAGAGTGCAGATCTGGGCCTCCATTTGGTGCACATATCCTAGTTGAAGGAGTAACTTAACCCCTTTGAATCATTATATTGTTTAGGTGTTAAAAATTTCTTACAAAGGTCCTCAAAGAATCTAGAAAATTATGGTTGGTCTTGTCTAAAATCTCCCACCAAAATTTCATTCAGAATAACGAATCCTACCCCATACTACCCCCACATTGCATTTTGTGTTCAACAAAAGAACACAATCCATCTACAAAAATGCACAAAGCAAATCAGGATCATACCATGTCTCTAGTAGCCTTAGCCTTGTCTTGAAATCATTTCCATCATTTAGTAGTGACATCTCTATTGAGTTTGAATAATGGAAAATTGATCATGTTTTCCCAAGGCCATCTCCATACAATATGCATAGTATAAGGATATCTCCACCTCCTTCACAAAACAGAGGCTGAATGTAGGTTCTCTTACCTTAGTTGAAAGGCACAACCTAAAATAGTGAGGATTAGATCAAAATCCTTTCAAGGTGCTACCCACTTCTTCAAAGCTTGAGTGCTAACAAGTTAGATAAATTACTTCCCCGGCTACAAAATGACATATAAATCATTTATTTACCTCTGAGTGTCTTGTAAAATCCATGATGTTGCTCAAGTTGTGAAGGAGATTAAATTTGGGTACCAACACGGACATTGCTATCATTTTTTGAGGTATCACCAACTTGGTTGGAAGATGGGGCATGATTAGGGAATGGCTTCTTGAAGATATGCAAGTTTTGGTTAGTGGGTGCATTCGGGCTATCCAAGACTAGATCTCTATTGTCTATCATTTCTTGGATGATATTCTTGAAGGTGATGTAATTATTGTCGTTGTGACCTTTGACACGATGATAGTTACAAAATTCATGTTCCTTATACCACACGGACATGGGTCACTCAAGGTCAAAACCAGTATGTGATTTTATAGGTGGAAGGGTAATGGTACCATCTTTAACAAGATTTTCCAAAATGGAAGAATAAGCTTCTCCTAGGGAAGTGTATTTTCGTTGTTCTCATCTGAACTAGAAATCTTGGACAGAGAGAGATTAGAAGGGGTTTTGGTTGGGTTTGATTGATGAGGGGGCCAGCTTTGAGAACTACGACATTAGTAGACCCTTTGGGCTTTGAATAGTTGTTTTGGGTTTCAAGACGAAGAAGCATCATTTGATTTGAACATGATGTTCTTGTTACAAAGTTAAATCTTCTTTTCTTTGATAACACAAATTTCCAATTTCCATGCCATGATGAATGCCTCGTCAAAGGTGTCAAATGTTTGCACTGTAGGGTTTATGAGAAGTGTCTAGCACATACCCGAGTAAATAGTTTTATAAGCTTGATTTGAGGTAATTGGAATGTGAGTTGGTTAATGAGGTTGCGCCAGCAAGCGAAGAAGTCAATGATAGACTCATCGGCATACTGTCATGTGGAATAAGGATCTATCATGGTAACCTTCTTAACAATGTTGATGGAGAAATGATCAGGTTGGGCTACTTCATTGAATGAGTAAATGGAGTGTCTTAGTATTCTATTGTACCAATCCAATGCAGGTCTTGTCAGGGACATTGGGAAAGTCCTCAAAAGTAAAGCATCATCATGGGAAATTAGGTAACACCCATGTTTAAAGGACCGTAAATGTTGTTGCGGATCTTCTTTTCTATTAAAGTGGTTGAACTTTGGCATTTCCCAATGTATGGGGTATAATCGAATAGAATGGATGGTGAATAGGATAGTTACAAATTTGATCATAGGTGAGGGAATTTTGTGAGTTAGAAACCAATGCTTCTAGTGTCTGAATCTTTTCCATCATCAACTTGATGAGGTCATTGGTAGGTTGTGATGGAGGGACACCTCCTGTGGCATAAGGAGGTGGATACTGAACCTGATAGGGAGGTTGAGAATAAGGAACCGACATAGAAGGTACATATCCAGAATGGGTGACAGATGAGATAGGGGGTTGTTGATAGTAGGTGTATGTAGGTGAGATGGTCGTCGTGACTCTAGTAGCGATTGGGGGCAGTGTTTGTGGGATGGAGAGGATGAGATTCTAGAATGGAGTAGGGGTCACCGACACCATAGGAAGTTGTGTTATAATGGGTATTTGTGAGACAATGGGTGCGGATTGTGCTATGGTCTAGGTGGTTAACGAGGGGACAACATATATGATAGGCACAGAGGAAACTACAGATGCAGCGGTCATGGCAGGTATGGGTTCTAGCTATGAAACTATTGGGGGTGAAGTAGGTGAGGGTAACGCCGCATTATTAGGGGCTGATGTAGCAATAGGAATAAGGGCAGGAGAGATTGATACAGGCATGTCATATATCAATTAACTAGAGGAGTCTCGAGTGAAAGAGTGGGAAAGGTAGAACTATAAGGCCACGAGATTCGATTAAGGAGTCGTGAAAACTCTTCATTTCTTTCGGCAAAGAATGGTGGTAGGTAAGGTTGGATCCATGGGTGATAGGATGAAAGGCGGTGAGGGACTAGGTGGGAGTGGTTGACGACTAGCATGGAATATGAGGGCATTAGTCTGGCTGTGAGTTAGCACCATGTGAACAAGTGCTGACCTAGTAAGATTGTATTATGTAGATGACATAGAAAATAGTAGAAATAGAGAATAATGGGGTTTATGAGGTGAATCTAGTCAATGTCTAGATTTTGAAAAATCAAACACATGAAACCAATGACCAGGTTGACCGGTGATGGTTATGGGAAAACCGATGATGGTCAGGATGACCGGTGATGGTTAGGGCAACACCGATGATGGTTTCTGAAACCAATACTAGTCACTGTGGAAGAAAACTAGTCTCAAAGAATGAAGTAGGAATGTTGGATTTGTACTGGTGAAACTGTGTATGATAGTAAGTATCAACAGGGGAGAAATATGATGATGCCCTAAGGGCCAAAAATAGAACAAAAGTAGTGATGAAAGCTATTCTAGGTAAAGTAACTAGAAATCCAGAATTCGACACCGGTTAGGGTTTAATCGACGGCGGTCAGATGTGAACCGGCGACGGTCACTCAAGCATCGAACCGACGCTGTCGTGAAATTAGAAAGAAATGAAGAAAATTGGTTTTGTGAATTAAATTAAGTGAAGAATCAAACTTAGAAACTTGAGAATGAGGATATGGGGCCCTAGCACACTCAAAAAAAGTCAGAATACTCCAACTACGATGGTGGAGTGTGTAAGGAAGAAGAAAAATGGATATTCGTAGTCTCACACCTTAAAACACAAACCAAGAAGAATGCTAAGAAAAAGCATGATCCTAACAGTGATTTTCTTATGTTTATTTATCTTATGTTATTTAGGACTGACTGTGTGTATTTAGAACATAATTTTTGGTTGGGAAGGTGTCCTACGAAGAAGGATATCTAAAAGGAGAGGTTTCAGGTATGTTATGGAGGGGGCAAGCCATCCTCTGAGATGATGACTCGACAGAGGCGGTGAGCTAGGGAGTGCCTCGCCCGCACCGGATTGTGTGATCACCGATGATGTTCCCGGGAAGATTTTGTTTAAGAAAGATGTGTACATTTGATTTTGTGCAATTTTAGTAAGACACGGAGAGAGAGAGAGAGAGAGAAATGTGCTTTCTAATATTCTTTGTGTCAACCATCAGGCTAGGCATGACTTCCAAACATATAGGTTGCCCTCGAGTTAATGTGAGCTAATAATGCAACAAATCGAATGCAATACAAGTGTTTTAAACTCAAACTAAAGTGTGATATTCGATGTAGCAAGAGATGAACAAGAAGAGGGATGCTCTTTCACTAATGTAATGCAAAAGAAAGTAAGATGTGTTCTTTTTAAAGCACCAAAAACATGATTGTTTATAGACAATAGAAATAAGGAGAATGATTCCAAAGAAAAAAATTAATGTAGAAAAATTTCAAAGGGAAACAAACACACAACTTTCACCTAGGAATGAATAAATGCAAAAGAACCCCTGATGGGTCCCACTGGGCATGCTAAAATGTTTCATTGTTTTCTTTACCTTTTCAAAATGACGAAATAGATAAGGGTAAGGGCCAAGGAGGAATACATGTTAAATGTTGGTCAGTTGATGGTTGTTACACGCGTTTCTAACTTCTTGATCCACAGCTGAATGTGAGAGATTCCTTTTGGCTAGGAGGAACTACTTGTAATAGACAACAAGACCACAAAAAGATAGTTAAATGATATATGACAGTGGATTGCCTAGCATATGCTAGTTCTAGGAAGTGTGATACTTCCTAGACGATTGTCAATCCACTATTTAAAACAAGTTAATGTGAGAAATAAACAAATTCCTACTGTAGTTGATATGATTTAGGTATCTCATTCAAGTACAATAAGCAAATCCAATCACAACAGGCTAGGCTATAGTTGGATCTCAGAGGTGGGGTGTCTGTCAAGGTTCTAGGGCTAGTCAAGGTCTGATTCTGGGTTATTTAGGTCAATTGGTAGGGTGATTGTTGGGTCTGTTCTTGGTCAAGGTGTAAAACATAGAGACCAACGTCAGCTAAATGTGACCGATGTCGGTTTAGGTAGAACCGATGACGGTTGTGGATAACCGAGCATCGGTATGGTCGAGGTAAAAGAAACTCAAAATAGATTAAATGGCAGGGGTGATCTAGGGTCAAATAAAGTTTGGGAGAGTGAATGGGGAGGTCTGTAGAGATCTTAGGTATGCTCAGAAGTATACAACATGTGAGGATAGGTGATTTGGTGATATGGGTGAAGGGATATTTGAGTTCACAGGCAAGTGGGTGATGAAGCAATAAGCATGCAAAGAATAGATTAATAACAAGAGTAATAAAGATTACTAACTAAAATAAACTATACTGGTTAGGGACATACTTACTGTGTTAAGGATCTGATGGTTAAGTGGTGGAGGTGGTTGATTGGAGAATACATGTATGGTCCTGTAGCGGTGATTTCTGGAGTGCTCTTGTGAATGCAATGGCTCTATGATTGATCTTGGTGATGGATCTGGATGTCTAGATGCGTAAAAGGATGCTTGTTTCACTTGCATGTAGATCTCGGTCTCTTTTTTGACATTCGAATGTGCCAACCTCAAAATAAGGTTACCAAAGGGAATAAAAGGTAACCGACGATGGTTCCAGGTTGACCAGTGTCGGTTTAGGGGTGACCAACGATCGGTTAAGGCAAGATTCCCTAGGTTTACTAAAAATAGGAGATCATGGCAATGATTTCCACCAGATCTCTCTATTCATCCGGGCAAGAGTGGGAGTTACCTTTTCTTATGTGGGAATGTGGTTAGAGGGGATGTAGGCATTGATTTTTAGGGTTTAGTTAGGTCTTAGTTAGTTATGGCAACATACTAAGAATAGATTTAGGGTGAGGTGGCTAGGTGAGGTGTCTAGGTGAGGTGGTGGGGTGGGAATTATCTTAATTAGGATAATTAAATAATAAATATTGTGAGGAAATGGATTAATTTAATTAAATTAATATTAGTGTGGGGTGCAAGGGGCCATGGTTAGGTGAGTGTGTTCAAGTTGATTATTTAATGAGGGGTCAAAGGGAGTGTGACCTAATTTTGGTGTCTACATTGTGATGTAAAGTAAGCTCTATTAGTGTGAACATTTCCACAAATAGAACTCTCTTGATGTAATCTTGGCTACCATATTTTGGCTTATAAATATAATGAAGTGATTATGAAACACTCATGTGATGGATCTTGATATGTGTATTTTCCTTATGTTCATATGCGTGTTACGAGTTTCCTTGATGTTATCTCATGGTTGATTCTACTTACATTAAGTTGATCATGTTGTTCTATGCTTGGGTGCATTAGGTTAGGAGTTAATGCTTATATCTTAAATTCCATGAATGAATGCACTTATTTTCTGGTTATATTACATCCTCATGTTAAGAAGGAGCGTTCTCATGAAGCTCACATAAAGGAGGGACTTGGTGCCTATGCGCACCTCAACTAAGCTTCCAGGATAAACTGGATGATATGTCGACACATTTGGGAATGGTTATTGAAGCAAGCAGTGATAAGAGACTTCAAAATGAATTGGATTTTAGGAGGAAAGGAAATTTTGAAAGGGAAGAGAGGTATGTATGTGAAAGGTGACGATGAAGGGGAGCGAATGCGGAAGCGAGTGAAAACCATACCAAAAATGGGTGTTTATACTCTATTTATATGTTGTTGATAATCTTCAATGCTTTATAACATGTTTTAAATAAGAAATTCACTATTTTTATAAGTTTTATGCATGTCTAGTTTGAAAATGATGGTTATACCATGTTCTTGTGAAAAGCTTATTGTTTAGAGAGTTAGAAACATTATTGACACATGCTTTTAGAAGAGAAAACCTACAATAGACTATTGAAGAGCTTTAGAGTTAAATATTTTTTTGGAAACATTTATAGGGTGAAGATATCAAATTTCTACTCTCTTGAGCTAATTGTAACCCTCAACTATGATTTAATTGCTAATTTTCTTGTAATTTGCATGAAACTCAATGTTACAAGCTCAAATTTGAACTACTGAGACTGATAAAGGTTATAAAGGGGATAAAATTGATTTGAATTGACTTCATTAATTTTGGAGATAATTATAATTGATAGAGTTGGTGTCATGTTTAAAAGACCTATTAAGGCCTAATAAAGGTGAATTCAGAAGTGAACTGGGCATAAGTTCTAAAGAAACCTCCTGAGTGGTTTTACTCACAGGTGTAACTTGTATATGGGTATCTAAAAAATGTTTAGATATAATCTTGACTGTATTTGTATGAAACTTTAGTCACTAATTCCTTTCCAAATAGGGCTATAAGGGTTCTAGGGCGAGTTAAGGATTTTGGCCAAGAACTCCAAATCCAAGGTAAAGGTTTCTTTCATTGCCTTGTGAAATGGATTTGTAGATATTTATAGACCCTCCAAAATTGTATGTTTATTCCTATAGCTCAAAGTGAATATTTTGATGCTTATCAACCATATGACTTAAGTGCATTCCTAAGGAAAAGTTCATTATTTAAGAGAAATAATAACTTGTTGTAGAATCTAACTAGTTTGGGCATCATCATTAGGTTTACATTAGGAAGGCTCTTAACCTCTCCACTATTCTCTTTCTTCGTTGTCAACTATTACCTTTTTCTTTTCTTGCATTTCTACAAGGGCTCCAATTTCTCTACAACTAAATGACGACCATTGCTAATTTTCTCTTATTTTTCCTTTTTTACAACAAAACACTTTGGAATTAATAAAAATCAAAACCATTAATCGAAATTCTAAGAAAAGGGTATTAGTTTGATAAACTTTACCATATAGTTTGATGTATATATGTCCAAATCACTAAAAAGAAGACACACGCCTACAATTACTCCACCAATTGTATATCTACACATATTTTCCAAAAATTTGATTAGTCTTTGCGCTCTCCTAGTTTCAATTCCACATCATGTTCCACCTTTTCCCACTCGTTACAAAAAACGCTATTGTATATATTGGAGGTATAGAGCCTTATTTGTGTAACTCTCTCTAAAGTTCCTTGGCTTTACGAACTTGGTGTCTTACGTCCTTTCTCATTCATATGTTTCTCTAAGATGTCTTGTGGTGTAACATCCCAAATTTATTGTAAGTTAAATTAATTATGGTTAAGTCTAAACGGGATTAGGCGAGATCATCATTAGGTATAAAATTCATTTGACTCGTGAAACACATTGAGGGGCATGGAATTGCAGAACAAATAACTCTAAAGGGCCACACCCACCTTGATGATCATTCCTAAAACATGATTAGGCCTTAATCATAGCTTTATGAGAATATTCGAATTATTATTATTTACGAGACTTGCTGATTTTTCATTTGTTTATGGAACATGGGAATTTGAATAATTATTACGATAACATATTGTTGGAAATATGTGGACTTATATTATGATGATTAAATTTACCATTAAAGTTAGGTATCAATTAAAATTAAAAATTAAAAAATGCATTATTAATTTGTGAAATTATATATTTAAATCCTAAAAGGATTTGACATGTAAATCAAATGTTAAAAACTATAATAATAATAATAATAATAATTTAATATTTAAAATCTGAGAGTTTTAAAAAGGGACACGCCTTCAACTGACACTGAGTATGTGGCATCATAGCATGCATTGAAACATGAAGCAACACTTGGAAGCCTGAAAATTCTCCATTATAGTATAGTTTCTTCATTATGATTTCTTTTTTTCTCCTTTGTCTACTTTCATTTTTCTCTTTTGGAATACCTGCGTGAGTTTTGGAGGAAAGAAGGATTCAACTTGGTGGAGCGGAAAGAGTAAGAGGTTGTTGATTCTGGGTTTACTTCAGGCATGAATATCTTCTCCTTTCTCTGCAACATTATTTGTAAATAATGAGGAAATATACATTTTGTTTTAAATGGAAATTAAATGAATTTGTGGACAGCTTCTGATTTAATTGCTTGGAAATGAAATCTAAAAAGGAAATTGATGGATTTTGTATTCTCCTAAGTTTCCTTTGTGTGGTTTTAGCTAAATCTAGAAAAAAACATAGATGGGTGTAACTAATCAATTAGAAAGGATTCTCCAGAGGGTTTTTCCTCTCAAACATGAAATATGCCTAAAACCTAATCTAATCTGCCAAGGAGACAAGGTAAGAAGATGCATAAAATAAATCTAAGCTAATAGAGGTGATGCACCGAGGAATGAAGAACACCTATTTTGCCAAAGGAACACGCACCATTCAAATGTGATATAAGATCATGCATGTATAACAAAACTTGTAGTGAAAGACCAGGAGGATGCAAAATGAACACAGAGAGGGTTGAGAATCATCCACAGACATGTATTACTTGCTCCAAAGATTGATACAATACACTACAGAATGCCAAGAGGCAGAATAGTATTACAGTTCAAATGAGAGGTTCGAACTCCACAAATTCACCTGAGGAGAAGAAGGGAGAGGCAAAACAGAAAAATGTTCGACCTTTGAAAAGAAGCTCCTCTTTACAATATATAGAAAGAATGAGAGAGGGAAGAGAGAGAGGAAAGCCAAATCTACCCCAACCACCTCCAGGTTGCATTCCATTCATCTCATTATGGCAGAAGTGGTGGATCCTGGCAAAACGGCGGGCTGTCTAATGTGCGCGAACCGTCTCGCCGCATTAAAGTTGTTTGTCAAGCATTACTTCTTGTTATTTCGCGCCAGAGGTTTCTTGATTTTCTCTCTCCAAACTGAACCAAAATGCAAGATTGACCCCGGAATCGTGTAGAGAATTTTACCAGCTTTCCATTGATATAAAGAACGTGCAAATCCGAGCTCTGGATCGAAAGATATGGCGATCTGAAGATTTAGGGCACAAAACAGGCAAAAACGGATTTTTAAATTTCTTCCCGCGCTCTGCCACCTGGATGACACGTGGCACGTGCTGATTCACGAGCAATTCTCTCTCTCTCCACCTTTCGCGGGCTTTCTTTTGAAATTTCCTCAGGCCCCTTAAACTTGGACACGTGGCGCTATTTCATTGGTTCGGCCGATGCTCAAACCTCGCCTTTTGACTTTTGACTATCTCCTTGTGACACGTGTCGTGATTTGATTGGTCCGCGGGTTTGCCGGCTTTTTTCGCGCCTTCACGCCTTTATGTCCCGATGTCCCAAACTGCTTTGGGGGACAAAACCTCCGATCCGCCCGAAATGGGCTTCCTCGTCCCTCATTTGCCGATGACACGTGGCGCAATCCGATTGGCTCTCGCTTTTTCGCTTGCTATCCGCATCCCTCGCGCCCTCGCGCCCAATGTCCCAAGATTTAACTTTCTCTCTGCTTTGGCCGAACCGCACGGTTCACGTCCATTTGTCCCAAATGTCCCAAAGCTTTCGTGGGACAAATTCTTCCGCTTCGCCCGATCCGCCGATTCGCGTGACTTCTCTGCCCGATGTCCCTTTTGCTTCCTGGATCGCTTGTTCTCATTTCGCCGATCCGGCCGGTTCACAGATTTCGCGTCGCGTACTTGTGTCCCGCTTTGTCCCTGATGAAGACTTGGGCAAATTTTTCCTTCTTTCGGCCGATTCGGCATTTCAAGCCCCGCGCTGCACTGCGGCCCCGATGTCCCTTTGCTTCACGGCCGCCCGGAGGCTTTTCGGCCGATCCGCGCCTAGATGTCCCAAATGTCCCGACTCGCTCCTAGACTAGGACTTAGCCATTTTTCGTGATTTTTCCTGCTTTCAATCTACTTTCCCGAACCGCAAAACTCGATGCATGTTATCGAAATTTACCCCGGGGTGAAATTTTGACAACAGCTTTGACGACTCAATGCCGGGTCACCGCCTCGCTAGTAGAAGATCGCGGCCTTTTAGCGATCCATCGGGCATGGAGTTATAAGCAATAACCCGAAACGAGCCTCGACATCGCAACTTCTTCTCCAAAGAACACTCAATCAGAGAAAACAACCCGAGAGCAAGAAAAACTCGTGCCAAAGCACTTAGGGAAATAGAAACCTAACTACCACAGACAATGTGCATACGCACTTAGGAATTAAAAAAATCTAAACTAATATTTACAAGGGCAAACCTTTTCTTTTTTAGTAAAGAATGTTTAAGATAGATTCCGTTAACCGAATCGAAGTTCCTCTCCATCCAATGCAGAAATCGGAAGGCATTACTATTTTTACATCCCGTGACCATGTAGGGACCACTCCGATGGCATCAAACTTGGAATGCCTTCCTAGTTTTGCCCGATCCGCATCCCATTTCGTAACTAGGTCCCCTTCCCCGGAAGGTCCTTGCTTCTTGCTTCTCTTATCAAACCATCTTTTTACTAAGGCCCGATCCTTTTCAATCGTCCGAACCGCATGTTCTCTCGATTTCTTCTAATTCCATCAATTCTCGCATACCCGACTCCATCGGTTCGAACTCGATAACTCAAACTCGCTTTATGAGCTCCAAGGTCGGGTAATTCTAATGATATAGGCACACGCTCCTCCTTCCCATGACCAACTTGTAGGGAGAATTACCTATAGACCTCTTTGGTGTTATCCTCGTCAGCCCATAACGCTGATTTTAGCCTCAGATGCCATGTTCTTTGATTTTCATCCAGAGTCCTTCTGATGATTTTTAGCAAATTCTTGTTTGTGGACTCTGCCTGTCCATTACCCTGCGGGTAATAATTTGAAGAGGTGCTCAAATAGATTCCATTCTTGATAGCCCATTCTGTAATTTTTGAACCTATGAATGCTAATGCATTATCTGATATGATGGTGGCCGGCACACCGAACCTGGTTGCTATTTCTTCATAAAAGTCTAGTATGTTAGACTCACTTGCCTCTTTGAGCGCTACTGCTTCGGTCCACTTGGTGAAATAGTCTGTCGCTGTAAGAATCCACTTGTGGCCTTGACTCGAATTGGGATTGATGACTCCAATGAAGTCCAATCCCCATTGCATGAATGGATGATCTACTGAAATTGGACGAAGGGGCAGTGCTGCTAACCTTCCTTTCCCTGTGAAGAATGCACATTTCTTGCATTTCTTAACCCATGAGTAGCAATCATTGAATACAGTAGGCCAATAGTAACCAGCTTTCATGATTTTGAGAGTCAAGTACTGTGGGGTGAAATGGCCTCCGCCTCCCCGTCATGGAACTCGTAAGATCCTCTCAACCTCGACTCCGTCCCAATGCATCTTAATAACACCGTCGATGTCTTTTTAAACAAAACACCATCAACAAGCACATATGGAATCGCTTGTAATCTGAAGTACCTTCTTTTTGCTTTGCTCATTTCTCGAGGGCACATGCCCGTCTCAGAGGAAATGTATCATATTCTCGAGTCCAACAGGAGTGGACACATCATCATTTTCCCGTTTTTGATCATCTTGTAATAAAGCAGGACAACGCCTTTCTTCATCTTCTCGGGTTGTCTGGTTGTTTGGAAGCGAGCTGCTCACACAAACCTTTGCCTCTTACTAGCTTGGTGATCTTGATCTCAATGTCATACTCCATGACACGGTGATCCATCCCGCCTTTTCTCATTCAAATCCTTGTGAGGAGGAAGTCCTTAACCCCAAAGATGTGAGACTAAAGAATCGGACCTTGTTGTTTGAGACTAAATGCTTGAATTTCTTCAAGCTTCGATTACGCAAGCACATGCTTTTCAATAAAAGAGTACCTCACTTCGCAAATATCTAGGCTCTAGTCAAGAAGGCAATCACTGCTCATCATTATCTTTGTTCTCATGCACTGCATGGCGTAAATAAATAGTGTCATCACCTCCAAATGCATAGAGGATGAAATCCTTGAAAAGTCTCGGGTCGATGAGAGTGGGTGCTTGGGAGATGGCTTCTTTGATTGCTTCAAAACTCTCCTTGCCTTCTGCCATCCACTTGAAAGCCATGCTTTTCCTTAACATTTTGGTGATGGGCTTGACAAGGGCTGCAAAATCTGGGACAAACCTCCGAACAAAGTTTATCCTTCCCAGGAAACTCTGAAGGGCTTTCTTGTGGCTTGGCAATGGTAGTGCTCTTATGGCTTCAACCCTCTCTGGATCAATTGCTAATCCTTCCTTGGAGACAATATGGCCAAGGAGCTTCCCTTCATGTGCAAGAAAGATGCACTTCTTAGGATTCAAAGACACTCCGAACTTTCTACACCTCTGAAACACTTGCCTGAGGTGAAAGAAATGGTCTGCTGCATTCTTTGAGAAGACAATAATATCATCTAGGTATATCAACACTATCTTGTTGATCAAGCCTTTGAATGCCATATCCATAGCTCGCCGAATGTTGCTCCGCTGCTCGACACCAAATGGCATCTTCTTGTAAGCATATGTGCCCCATTTGGTTGTGAAGGTTGTCTTGAACTGGTCTTCCTCCTTCACCATAATCTGATTGAAGCCTGAGTAACCATCAAGTAGTGAAAACCTTTCTGAACCAGCTACGACCTGCAATATTTGCTCCATGGAAGGGAGTGGATAATGGTCCTTGAGAGAGGCTCTATTCAAATCTCTGAAGTCAACACACAGCCTGATCTCTCCACTCTTCTTCCTGACTGGAACTAAGTTGGCAACCCAACTAGAATGCTTGATTGGGAATATGATTCTTGACTCAATCAGCTTGTCCAATTCTTTCCTCATGAGAGGCTCCATGTGTGGATTGACTGGTCTCTGTTTCTACCCTCGACAGCTTAGTATTTGATCCACCGATGGTATGCCGAGCTAAGTTGGGATTGAAACCTTTCAAGTCTTCATAGCTCCAAGAAAACACGTCAGGGAATTCTTGACATAGTCTGTATGAACTCACACCTTTCTTGCTCAGTTGTCATCTTTCCAATTTGCAATGGCTTGTTTTCTTCTACCAATATGGATACCGAATCTTCTCTCTTAACCTGAATGTTTGCTTTCTCCTTTCTAAACTGATCATTGGGGTTAAAAATGGACTCCAAAGTGATAAGTCCCTTGGGCAGCTTGTCAGTTCTCAGCTGTATCACTTGGTCACCATATTGTTGTTCCAACTTTTCTTGATTCTTAGCTGAGAACTCATCTTCTTCTTGCAAGAAATGGATGATTTGCTGGTCATTCTCAAATACTTTCCAACTGACATCGTTATCCGGCACCGAAGGCCTGACAATCACGTGGATGTTTGGCTGTACCTTGTCTTGTTGAATGTTTTCTACAATGTCAAAGGCTGCCCCTACTGCTGCAAGCCTGTCAGCAGCTTGATTCTCTTTCCTAGGAATGGCTTTAATGCCGAAACCCTCAAAATCTTCCATGAGGTCCCACACCCTGTTCTTGTAGCACCTGAGTAGATCATTTTTGGCCGCATGCTGTCCCTTGACCTGATTTACAATCAATTCACTGTCCCCAAAGACTTGCAAGTTCTTTATTTTTTTCTTGATTGCCCAATGCATCCCTTGCACCAAGGCTTCATATTCAGCAGTGTTATTGAGCATGCAAATTGAAATCTAAAAGCTGAATAGTACTTTACTCCTTGAGGTGAAACAAGCACGGCTCCACCTCCTGCACCTTGTCTACTCCTTGATCCATCAAAAAACAGCTGCCATACCTCATTGTCATCCTTGTGGTTTGGCTTGGTGATGCTAGGAATAGGTTGACTTTCTTCATGTATACAATAGACTCCTAGCTCGATTCTTCTATTCCTCGATAAGGATCAAAAGCATGCACCTTGTTTGCCCATTCATCAAGAGTCAATCCGGGATACTTCCAACCTTAGTGTCACTTCATCGCTGCTGGGTGATCTTCTTGATCAAATGCCGAGCAATCGGCATTAATCTGACTTGAGTGTAGGGCTCAATATGGAAGTTTGCAATAGGTTCAGATCTGATTGTGGCCTTAGTTCCATATCTCGCTCAATAGCATGTGTGACCAATCAATGGACAAATATCCCCCAATCTTGGCAAAGAAGTCCTCGACAAACATAGGGCAAAGAGTGGTGGAAGGTCTATGACTGACACATCTTGTAAAACAACAACATTTGGACATGCGTGCAAGGTAAGACTCAAATTTCTAATCACTCCAACTGTTGCTATTGCTGTCCCATCCAACTGCACTACTCCCTTAGATGTTATTTCATACTGAGCCCTAACTGATCAGCTATCTGTTTAGGCATTACTGAGCTACTTGCCCCGGAGTCTATCATGCAATTGTGCACTAGCTGATTTCCAATGATTAATGAAACATAGAAAGGAGGGGGTTTCAACATCTTACCTTGTTGTCCTCCATGATTTCCCTCAGATTGGGCAGCATTTGTAAGCACTTTGTCTTGTATCTGCTGATTCGAAGTTGGCCAGTCCTTCATGGCAGCTTGCAGCAGATCTCTTTGGCCTGGGATAGATAGGGATTCCCACATAGATATATCGACGTTGTTTTCTTCTATCCGATCAATGATACCGAATGGTGATGAAGGATCTCTCTCGCTGCCCCTTGGTTTACACATTTACTCCTTTTGTATGTGGGCAGCAATAAATGCATTTGAGTTGGCCTAGGGGCTGTTCTTGGCTGTCCTCAGTGCATTCAAGGGACTTTGCTTGCCAATCATTTGTGGAGCCATGGAAGGTCAGTGGATCGGGTCAGGGCTAATGGCTGCTCTTCACCCAAATTTCTCCTTTTTGACCTTGTGTTTGCTGCAACACCTTGAGAAACTACGCCGGTTCATGCCACAAAATCCTCTCGCTTGCCAATTTACCAATGTGGTGTCATTTGGGGCTGATTGCTTGTTTGAATGTTTCTTGTTGTTGGCTGTTTTCGATCGCTTCTCACCTCCACACCAGAGTTGTACCATTAAAGCTTGAGTCAAAGCACCATCAAGCACATGGATTGATTATGAGGCTCATTACATGGAAAACACCAATCATACTCCTGGGCAATGTTGTTTTGTGCTGGTACTAATGCCCTAGAGGCAGATATGGCATTTGGATTATAGGGCTGGAATGGTCTATTGACAGGAGGCCTTGTTTGATTCATATTTGCAGCTGGATTAGGTGGCCTTTGAGGCTGATATGGCTGCCTATTAGGTTGAGCTTGAGGCTGATACGAAGGTCTAAAACCTTGAGCTTGCTGTCTTTTGAGAGTGACCAGCTCATTGCCTAGATTTTGCAATTGCTTCATGACCTCTTGAAGCTCATTTGGGGCACTTGGAGATGAAGTGGAAGCTTCATTTGAACTCTGATTTCTAGGAGTGGGAATAGGAGCTAAGACAGGTGCTTGACTAGCACTTGGGCTCTCTAAACTTGGATATAATGGCATTGGAGGCCTAGGAGCCAATTTACCAGCTTGGATAAGACAGTTTTCGGCTCTAATGGCAATGCTATAAGCAGCAGGTAAGGTTGTGCCTCCCATAGATTGAATTAACATAGAAATATCAGAATTCAAAGCTTTAAGATAGTATAGAAAAGCACCTTCTGCTGTTGGCCTGACTGCCACTGGAATCCTATCCCAAGACCTTTGAAATCTGAAGTTGAAATCAGTCAGCTGCTCGTTGGGGGCTCTCTTGATAGTTGTCAATTGTTCTAGTAGAGACAAATTGTCTCCCTTTTCTCCAAACTGCTCATGAAGTGCAATACACAGCTGATTCCAGCCAGTGATAGAGCCACCAAAGGCTCCTAAACCATCGCAATGCTTCCCTCGAATGAAGATGCCAACAATTTGACAAACTACATCCATTTCATTTATCTCATGGATCGCATGTACGTTAGCAATGTCTTTTACATGATCACCAGAGTGGTATGATTTTCTCCATTAAAAATGGAATGTTCTTCAATGCTGCAATTGAACTGATTCTCGTGCATTGAGGGCGAGTGGGTCACGCCGCCAAATTTGACAAAGGGATTTAGTGGTCGCGCCATTCTGATTGGTCGAGGACTCTCAATACCGAATGAAAGGCCGAGCAGGGAGGAGTTGAGAGAGTTCTGCTTTGGTGGAGATGGAGACCTTTGAATCCTTCTTCCTCTTGCCTTCTTCTTGAGATAATTGCAGTATTCAAACAACACTTCTTCTTCTCCAACTCTTGACCTTGTGATTCTTCTCATAAGCTTTCAGTGCCTCGCATCAAAAACCAGCTTGATCTTCCTCTTGAGTCACCAGATATGCAATAATAGCTCTTTTCAAGCAAGAAAATTGCAGCAGATGCATATCAACTTTGCTGCAATAAAAATGAGACCTCTAGGTCCCACCGGCGTGCCAAAACCGCTGATGCAAAATCACAAAGACCCCCGATGCGATCAGTTTCTAGGTTGATCACTTTGGCATCCAAAGCAGATTGCATAACATCAATCCTTTCTCCAAGTGTGGGACTTGAAAAATGAGAAAGGATTCTCCGAGAAGGCCGGTTCCTATTCCTCTGTTCAGATGCACACGAAATATGCAGAGGGTTTTCTCAAAACCTAATCTAATCTGCCAAGGAGACAAGGTAAGAAGATGCATAAAATAAATCTAAGCTAATAGAGGTGATGCACCGAGGAATGAAGAACACCTATTTTGCCAAAGTGAACACGTACCATTCAAATGTGATATAAGATCATGCACGATGACAAAACTTGTAGTGAAAGACCAGGAGGATGCAAAATGAACACAGAGAGGGTTGAGAATCATCCACAGACATGTATTACTTGCTCCAAAGATTGATACAATACACTACAGAATGCCAAGAGGCAGAGTCGTATTACAGTTTCAAATGAGAGGTTCGAACTCCACAAATTCGCCTGAGGAGAAGAAGGGAGAGGCAAAACAGAAAAATGTTCGACCTTTGAAAAGAAGCTCCTCTTTACAATATATAGAAAGAATGAGAGAGGGAAGAGAGAGAGGAAAGCCAAATCTACCCCAACCACCTCCAGGTTGCATTCCATTCATCTCATTATGGCAGAAGCGGTGGATCCTGGCAAAACGGCGGCGGCTCTAATGTATGGCGCGAACCGTCTCCGCATTAAAGTTGTTTGTTGAAGCATTACTTCTGCTTGTTATTTCACGCCAGAGGTGTTTCTTGATTTTCTCTCTCCAAACTGAACCAAAATGCAAGATTGACCCTGGAATCGTGTAGAGAATTTTACCAGCTTTCCATTGATATAAAGAACGTGCCAATCCGAGCTCTGGATCGAAAGATATGTCGATCTCAAGATTTAGGGCAAAAAACAGGGAAAACGGATTTTTAAATTTCTTCCCGCGCTCGCCACTGGATGACACGTGGCACGTGCTCCGATTGACGAGCAATTCTCTCCTCCTCCTTTCGCGGGCTTTCCTTTTGAAATTTCCTCAGGCCCCTTAAACTTGGACACGTGGCGCTATTTCATTGGTTCGGGCCGCTCAAACCTCGCCTTTTGACTTTTGACTATCTCCTTGTGACACGTGTCGTGATTTGATTGGTCCGTGGGTTTGCTAACTTTTCGCGCCCTTCGCCGTTTTTGTGTCCCGATGTCCCAAACTGCTTGGGACAAAACCTCCGATCCGCCCGAATGGGCTTCCTCGTCCCTCATTTGCCGATGACACGTGGCGCCATCTGATTGCTCTCATCTTTTTCGGCTATCCGCGCCCTCGCGTCCCTCGCGCCCGATGTCCCAAAGACGAACTTTCTCTGCTTTCGCCGAACTCCGGCGTTCAGCCGTGCATTTGTCCCAAATGTCCCAAAGGTTTCGTGGGACAAATTCTTCCGGTTCGCCTCCGCCCGATCCGTATTTCCCCTTTTGCTTCCGATTCGCGTTCATTTCTCGCCCATTAATGATGTCCCTTTGCTTCCTGTCCGGATGAAGCTTGGGAAAATTTTTCTCATTTCGGCATTTCGATCCGCCGGCCCCGAGATGTCCCTTTTCACGGTACTTTTCCGTGTCCCGCTTGTCCCGTCCCGATGAAGACTTGGGAAAATTTTTCCTTCTTTCTACTTGCCTGATTCGGCATTTCATCGAAATTTACCCGCGCGCACTTTTGCGGGCCCGATGTCCCTTTTTGCTTCACGGGCCGCCCGGAGGCTTTTCGCCGATCCGCGCCTAGATGTCCCAAATGTCCCGAATCATTCCTAGAGACTAGGACTTAGCCATTTTCGTGATTTTTCCTGATTTTTCCTGGAAGGTAAGAAAATCTAAGTTGAATGCCCGAACCATGTGAAGCATGATTTTCTTTTAGTTTAATCGAAATTCGGATGTTGAATGATTATGGTTTGATTATGTCTTAATTCTTGTGACTAGAGTGAAACATGATTGTTGAAATAGAAATTGGTTTACTCTATTGGTGTACATTCATAGTTGTATCTGGATATAGAATAGGTAATAATGAATTCTCCTCTGTATTACCATGCATTTTTTGATAAAATAACTTGTGTATCGTTTCATATTTTATTAAATAATTGCTTCAGAAAATGGAGTTAATATTCATGTCAATTCATTTTGAACTGACAACATATCACTACTCTAATCTTGCAGGACAATTAGCCATCACGTTCGGATGTGCGGAAACTTATGTCTTGTGAATTTTAATCATAGCATGGATCTAAATGAGATACTTGGATTTTAATTTGTGGAGGGATGATATCCCAAAATTTTGACTAAATTTATTGGGATCTTGGACCCATTGTTAATATTAAAACCTCACTATGTGAGAGTTACCATAATAGTTATATATTTCGCCTTAACGGCATATGTAATTTATGATTTTAATAAAGCGATGATTACCTTGTATGAAAGAATATCTCAATATGAGTAAATGCTAAATATTAGAAGTGAGAAATCTTACTTATCATAAATTGATATATTAATTTATTTGATATTTGTCAATGTATGAAGCCAATAGTTGGGCAATTATTGTAACAATCAATTGTCTTTAATTTCTAAATTAAATAAGCTATTTCATGGCGTAGCTAATCAAAGGAATAATTAAATATACATGTTTAATATATATTTAATTCAGCCTTTCAGTAAACTTGGTATTAATATAATAAGATGATAAATCCTGTTGTATAAATATTGGAAGAGTATCATTGCAAAAGGTAATTTAAGGTTAAAGAAACCAAGCATCGGAAAAGAGAAAGTAATGGGAAGATAAATAGATGAAAAGATCCATTATGCATATTAAGGGATAAGTACATGTGAAATGCTGAAATAGATACATATCAGCGTAACGAATGTACTTATCTCATGATGATCCTAGTTGGCCTTTGGCATATATCTCTATATAAACTCTTGCAAGATAGGTTAAATTGGAAATAAAGTAAATACAAACTATAAGATCTAGATAACTGTGAAACGGATAGTTTTGAGGTGGCAGAAGACTTAAACTCATAAGACTAGTGTGTTGTCTTGAGTTTAGCTGTAACCTGCACGGCGGAAAACTTTGGCCAAAGTAATGCATTAATGGATGTGCATTGTCTGATCACCTAGTCCTCCAATTAAATTAAAAATTGCTAGTAACCTAATCATGGGAATTTTAACACTGAACATGAGGTAGGAAATTGTTGGATACCGTAATACGAAGTCAAAAACTAGCTTTGTGGTAGACCCAAGGACTTTCACATAGTTCCCGTGACCTTAAAAAAAAGGTTGAGCCGAAATGCTAATAAGCATTGTCACTCAAGTAGTGTCGGGGATATCATGAAGATCTCGTATACACCCTTCTTAGCCGCACATGGCTTACATGGATGTTATTAGATAAGATCAAAAGAACAAATTTGATTTAAAGAATTTGATTAAATAAATCTATGTGAATGCAGCTACATAATCTATTTTTATGCATGTTTAAAAAAATATCCCCATTTTTCCAGTTCTAGTATTTTTAGTGTGACATTTTGGTATCATATTCATAGGCTCAGAAACTTGGACATTAATGGGACACACGTTCTAATTAAAATTATCCTCTTTTATAAAAATAGGAAACTTTGGATAGGCCAAAGAATGTGACACTCAAAATTACAAGAGCTGGAAAATGAGGATTGTTTTGTTTAAACATAAAAAAAAATTACATAGCTACAATCGTACATATTTATTTAATCAAATTCATTAAATCAAATTGGTTCTTTTGATCTATCTGATAACATCCATGTAAGCCATGTGCAACTGAGAAGGGTGTATCCAGATCTCCACGATCTCCCTTCATCACTACTTTGAGTGACAATGCTTACTAGCATTTCGGCTCAACCTTTTAAAGGTCATGGGATCTATGTGAAAGTCCTTGGGTCTACCATGAAGCTAATTTCTTGACTTCGTATTCTGGTATCCGACCATTGTCTACCTCATGTTTAGTGTTCAACTTCCCATGATCAAGTTACAGAAAATTTTTATTTTAATTGGAGGACTTAGGTGATCAGACAATGCATAGCCATCAATGCATTACTTTGGCCAAAGTTATCCGTCGTGCAGGTTACGGCTAAACTCAAGACAACACACTAGTCTTATGAGTTTTAAGTCTTCCGCCACCTCACAACTATCCCTTTCATAGTTATCTAGATCTTTATAGTTTGTTTTTATTTTATTTCCAATTTAACCTATCTTACAATATTTTATATTGTGATAGATGCCAAAGGCCAACTAGGATCATTATGAGATAAGTACATTCGTTATGCTGAAATGTAACTATATCAGCATTCCGCATGTACTTATCCCTTAATATGCCTAATGGATCTTTCCATCTATTTACCATCCCATTTAGTTTCTCATTTCCTGATGTTTGATTCTTTAACTTTAAATTACCTTTTTATAAGGATGCTCTTTCATTCTCTATACAACAGGATTTACAATCTTAACAAAATAATACCAAGTTCACCAAAAGGCTGAATTAAACACACACACACACACACACACACACACACACACACACATTTTATCTTGATTAGCTATGTCACTAAATAGCTATTAAATTTAGAAATTAAAAGACAAATGATTATAACAATAATTGTCCAATTATCGGCTTCATACATTAATTAATTATCAAATAAATATATTTAACAATTTGTGAAAAGTAATATTTCTCAACTCAAGTATTCATCATTTACTCATTTTGAGACATTATTACACACAAAGTAATTATCTCTTTATTAAAATCATAAATTACATATGTCGTTAAGGTGAATTATATAACCGGTATAATAACTCTCACATAGTGAGGTTTAAATATTTACAATGGGTCCAAGATCCCAATAATTTAGTCAAAATTCTAGGATTTCATCCTTCTACAAATTGAAATCCAAGTATCTCATTTTGATCCATGCTACGATAAAACTTCACAAAACATGAGTTTCCGCACATCCAAAAGTAACGGCTAATGGTCCTGCAAGACTGGAGTAGTGGTATGATGTCAATTCAAAATGAACTGGCATGAATATTAACTCCATTTTCTGATGCAATTAATTAGTAAAATAAGAAAGGATATACATGTTGTTTTATCAACAAGCATATGGTAATACAACTGAAAATGATTTACCCCCGGTTTCTATAAAGATACAACTATGGATGCATACAAATAGAACAACCAATCTCTATTTCAGCATAATCAAACCATAATCACTCAACCTCCGAATTCAAATTATGACCACAAGAAAATCATACTTTATTTGGTATAGATTTTAATACTATTTCTCTTATCTTCCAAATCAACGAGCAACTTAACAAAACTATCCAAAAATCATCATTACCAAAAACTAATCAAACATATTCTTTCTAGTTAATGAGCAGCTCATCATATTGTCCAAGAACATCATTACCAAGGAAATAAAACTTACTTCTTTTCAGTCAATGAGCAGCTCTACAAATTAGCACAAATATCACCAAATTTACATCACTTTAACATGTTCTATTTGGTAAATGAACAGCCCCAACAAAACAATATAGAAGCACCCTGATTACATCATGTAAACATACTCTGTTTAGTAAAAGAACAACTAATTATTTCTTTCATAAGATATCATTATATAAATCCCAATCATGCCACCAATTACTCCTTGGTGCATCTGGGTCAAGCTGTCCTAGCTTTCATGCCCTTACCAAGACAAGCAATTTCTTTTTCACAATTTTACAAAAATCCAAGTCATATTGCCAGGCTGGAAGTTACAGGTTAAATGCCTTTTTTACACATAACAACACACCCTCATTTATACATGATCTGATTTAGATGTCCATAAAGATAAATTTTCTAGAAAAATAGCCCCATGCAAGAGCTTTGACATCCACAATTATCATTCAAGAGATCACAATAAGTTAACAATCAGACCTACATATAACAACTAAAAAAAAAAATACAAAACCCCAACCGGTTACATACCCATATCGATGGAGTTACCCAAATCGATTCATTTATGCAAATTGATTTGTATACCCAAATCGATTCATTTATGCAAATCGATTTGTATACCCAAATTGATTCATTTATGCAAATTGATTTGTTTACAGAAAACACACAACTAAATTCCAGTAAACCAAAATGAAAACCCACAAGCACAAATCAATTTTAAACACACAAATTCACAAAACGTTTTTCCTTCTTCTTGTACAGGAAAAACCCAACTCTTTTCCTTTCAGGTACAATTTATCATAATGCAACGAAGGAATTTTTAACCTTTCTTCTACTTTATTTTTGCAGATCAAAACCCAAAACCCCATCTGTGTTTTTTGGGTTTAGTTAAAATCACACAAAGAAACTAAAAAGAATACAAAATCCATCAATTTCCTTTTCAAACTGCATCTCCAAACGATTAAATCAAAAGTTGTCCACAAATTCCTTGATTTCCATTAAAAACAAAATGTGTATTTCCTCATTTTTTACCAATAATGTAACAGAGAAAGGAGAAGATATTCATGCCTAAAGTAAACCCAGAATTGGAAACTTTCTACTCTTCCATCTCCAACAAGTTGAATCCTTCTTTCCTCCAAAACTCACGGTATTCCAGAAGGGGAGAATGAAAAATAGACCAAGGAGAAATAACAGAAAAAATATATAATGAAAGAGACTATAGTTGGGCGGCATATTGAAGAATTTTGGGCTTCCCAATGCTGGTACGTGTACTAGTGCATGCCACACACTTGTGCCATGTGAAGGTGTTTCACTTTTATGAAACCCATAAATTTCAATGTCTAAATAAAAACTTTTGGCTTACATGCCAAATCCCTCTAAAATATATATACTAATTAATATTTCATACACATTTTTTTACTTTAGTTGTTACCCAACTTAATGGTTAAGTAAAAATTAACCTTCATAATACAAGTCCACATATCTCCCACAATATATTACCATAATAATTAGTTGAATTTCCAGGTTTATATAAAACATTCCAATAACAAAAATCACCAAGTCTATAAATCATAATTTAAATATTCTCATAAAGTTGGCTTAATATAGCTTAGTCAAATAAAACAGAGGCAATTATCATCACAGTCATGCAAAAGTCAAACAAAACAAAAGATGACCAAACCGAATAAAATAAAGTAACCGAAATACAAATAACCGAAAGATCCACAATCATTTATGAACCGTTTTACCTACGATTAAGGCCTAATCATGTTTTAGGAAGGATCATCAAGGTGGGTGCGGGGTTATTCATTCTGCAGTGTCATGCCGCGCAATAGAAGCTATGGGTCATGACACGATGAACCAAATGAATTTTACACACAATGATGATCTCGTTTAATTCTTATTAGAATTATCCACAGTTAATTTAACTTACAAGAAATTTTTGGGATGTTACAGGAAACAAGAGCTAATATGGCGAGTGACAATGGGGTAAATATTGGTGACGTGTCGGATAATACGGCTGCTAAGTTAGAAGAAATCCTCAACCTTTTGAATGACACCCGAAACCGAGTTGTTGCCTTAGAACAACAAGGTCAGGGTGGTGAAGAGAATGAGGATCATAGGGATGAGAATCAGGGTGATGAGAAATATGATGATCAACCTGAGCACCTGAATGAAAGGGAAAATAAGAAAGCAAGGCTGGTTGTTGAGTTAGCAAGGGACATTAAAAGAATAACTCCACCTAAATTTGATGGTACAACTCTTGGAGATGGCACTGAAAATTGGCTATCCGAAATGGAAAAGTATTTTGAGATTAGGGAATTTTCAAAGGAGACAAAAGTAGTATGGGAGCCTACCAATTGTCTCATGAAGCATCTTCCTGGTGGGATAACTAGAAAATGGAACTAGGAATTAATTCTTGTATGATCACGTGGGAGCAATTTAAGGCCTACTTCCATCAAAGATGGCTACCTCAGCTATACTTTGACCAAAAGATGGTAGAATTCCAAAATCTGACTCAAGGAAAGTACTCAGTTACAAAATATTGGGAATGTTTCACTCGATTGTTGAAATATGTTCCTATGTATCAAAGGGATGAGAAGTTTAGAGTGAGAAAATTTATAATGGGATTGAATCCTAGCATTGGTGGTGAGGTAGATGTTCATGGACCTACTTTGATGGAAACAATGTTTGAAAAAGATATCAAGCAAGAACAAAAGTTGCGAAGTATTTATGCCTCTAAAGAGGAAAATAGAAGGAAATATAGTAGTTTTCAAACACCAACCGCAAGTAAACCAGCATGGAAAAAGGAAACAACAAGTTCAGGCCTGTCAATAAAAGAGGAATAGCGGGTAGAACTATTGTGAATAATAAAAATAATGGGCAATAAGGAACAAGTTTCAACTAGAATAAGATTGAGAGAAAAGGACCTCTGGGTGGATGTTTTAAGTGCGGTGGCGATCATTTCACTAACAACTGTCCGCAAAGAGGAAAATGGAATAACTAGCAGAAGGGATCTACTACAGTAAATAAAGAGGGGAAACAACATAAGATTTATGCTGCAGTCCATAATAAGCAAGCAGAAAAGTAAGCGACTCCCATTGAAACCTCAGGTAAGCTTTTTGGAGAACCTGTTTCTGTTTTATTTGATTCTAGTTCAACAAAATGTTTTGTTTCATCTAAAATAGCTGATAAACTCAAAATAAGATTTGGGTACATGGAACACACTTGGACTGTATAATATGGAAATAATGTTGTACATAGAGTGAAGCAATGTTTGTTTGAGGCACCACTAGAATTACCTGAGTTCACAACAAGATTAAACTTGTATGTGGCACCTCTTGGATCCTATGATGTTGTCATAGGTATAAATTGGTTAAGTCAACATAATGCAACCTTGGATTGCTTAGGAAAATGTGTAACCTGTTGCGATGATCAACAAAAAACAGCAAGTGTTCAAGGTGTTAAAAGAGAGTTTGTCACTAGGCAAATTTCCACCATGCAGCTGAAAAAGGCAAAGCGAAAGGGCTGCCATCTATATGTTGTAAAAATATCAAATTCGGGATAGGAAATTGAGCCTGAAATTGAAGCATTTCCCATCCTAAGGGAATTTAGAGATGTGTTTCCAAATGAGTTGCTCGGACTTCCACCTAAGCGTGAATTTGACTTCACAATAGAGGTCAAACCAGCAACAGAACCAATTTCCAAGGCACCGTACAGAATGACAACAACCGAATTAGTTGAATTGAAAGCTCAATTACATGATTTTTTGTCCTTGGGTCTGATTAGACCAAGTATATCACCATGGGGTGCACCGGTTATCTTCGTGAAAAAGAAGGATGGGACCCTCAAACTTTGTATTGATTACCGAATGCTCAACAAGGTAACAATGAAGAATCGATACCCGCTGCCCCGAATTGATGATCTATTTGATCAAATGGGGGTGCAAAAGTGTTTTCCAAGATAGATCTTAGATCCGGTTATCATCAACTACGAATCAAGGATGAAGATATCCATAAAACCGCTTTTAGAACAAGGTATGGGCATTATGAGTTTACAGTTTTGCCCTTTGGACTAACAAATGCACATGTTGCTTTCATGAACTTGATGAACAACATGTTTAGGGAATACTTAGACCAATTTTACTTATCTTTCTCAATGATATATTAATATACTCCAAGAATGAGGAAGAACATGATGAACATTTAAGGATTGTGTTGGGAATTCTCAGAAAACATAAATTATATGGAAAATTATCTAAGTGTGCTTTCTATCAATACGAAGTACAATACTTAGGCCACATAATAAATAAAGAGGGAATCTCAATGGACCCTTCAAAGATCAGTGCCATCATGGAATGGCCAGCACCGAAGGATGTGCATGAAGTGAGAAGTTTTATGGGTCTAGCAGGCTACTATCGGAAGTTCGTAAAGGACTTTTCTAAGTTAGCGGGACCTATCACTTCTTTGCAAAAGAAGGGTAAGAAATTCATTTGGGACATCAAGTGTGAAGAATCCTTTAAGGAGTTAAAAGGTAGACTCACAAGTGCTCCGATGTTGAAGATTCGGATCCAAACAGAATTTCTTAGTGGTAACCGATGCTTCAGGGGAAGGTTTGGGCGGAGTACTACTACAAGATGGGCATGTGGTAGCTTTTGAAAGTAGGAAGTTGAGGGTGCATGAAGTAAATTATGCACCACATGATCTTGAGCTTGCTGCGATTGTTCATGCGCTACAGGTATGGAGGCACTATTTGCTTGGAAAACCTTTTGAACTCAAAACAAATCATCTTGGGCTCAAATACATCTTTACACAGCCGAATCTAAATGCAAGGCAATGAAGATGGTTGGAGTTCCTAGCAAATTATGACTTTGATATAAATTACATTAAAGGAAAAGAGAATAGGGTGGTTGATGCCTTAAGTCACAGAAAGTATATTGCTACTATAATTACATTAAGAACCCAGTTCAAAGATGAAGTCAAAAATGAGTTAACAAATGACCCCTACTACAATCATGTTAAAAAAACTTTAGAAAAAGATCCGAGGGACAAAAGGTATGATGGTTTCAAGCTGGAAATAGATGGGATTTTGCGTTATAATAGCAAAATATATGTACCAGAGGGTAAAGAACTCAGAAGTAAAGTCATGAGAGAATTTCATGATGTTCCCTACTCGGACATCCAGGAGTAACAAAAATGATGGCGGACATCAAAAGAAATACTTCTGGAAAAGATGAAAAGTGATGTGATTCTTTATGTCTCACAATGCCTGGAATGTTAGCAAGTAAAGGCTGAACATTCACATCCAGCAGGATTATTATATCCTCACAATGTGCCAGAATATAAGTGGCAAGTTATAAGTATGGATTTTGTCCAAGGTCTACCTATGTCCCAAAATAAACATGATGTTATACTTGTAGTTGTAGACAAGTTAACTAAAGTGGCACATTTTATAGCAAGTAATTTAAAGGATAATTCACCCATACTGGCAAAAAGGTTTGTGCAGGAAGTTTTCTGATTACATGGAGTTCCAGAAATAATAATTTCAGACAGGGACTCAAGGATAACTTCTAGATTTTGGTAGACATTGTATGCTGCCTTAGGGACAAAACTGAACATAAGTTCTGCCTACCATCCTAAAACTGATGGTCAAACTAAAAGAGTAAATCAAGTACTAGAAGATTTACTAAGAATGTATTGCATGGATCAGCAATACAAATGGGAAGAGTATCTTCCCTTGGTTGAATTTGCCTATAATAACACCTACCATTCTTCCATTCAGATGGCTCCTTTTGAGGCCTTATATGGTCGTAGGTGTAGAACACCAATAAGTTGGGATAATCCTGAAGATAGAGTACTAATTGGACCTGAAATGTTGTTGGAAATGGAAAAATAGGTTAAATTAATCCAAGAAAGATTGAAAGAGGCCACAAATAGATAGAAAAGTTATGCAGATTTAAAAAGAATTGACAAAAATTTAACATGGGAGATAAAGTTTTTCTTAGGGTCAAACCTAAAAAGAGTTCCATTTCATTTGGCAGATCAGCCAAACTATCTCCTAGGTTTGTAGGACCATTTGAAGTCCTAGAGGTCGTTGGACCAGTAGCCTACAAGCTAGCACTGCCTCCCGCTCTATCCAGGATGCACAATGTATTTCATGTATCCTTGCTTAAGAAATATGTACCTAATTTAACACATGTACTTAATTGGGATTCATTGCAGGTTTTGGATCCAGGGGTAATCACGGTTGAGCCTATAAGGATACTAGAAACCCACAAGTTGCACTTGAAAAACCATGAGGTTTCACAATGTAAGGTCTAGTGGGACCAATATTCTGAAGAAAGTGCCACTTGGGAAAATCTGGAAGATATCCAGACTACTTTTCCGCATCTGTTTGACTGATTTTAAAGAATATATTTTTGTTATAGTGCTAAATTCAGTTTTTTTGTAAAGAGGTAGATAAGTAAATCCAGTAGATAAGCTTACAACTGAATATTGGAACTAAGGTACTTTTTGATGAATAGTTACTTGTTGAAGATTTTGTAATGAACTGGAAAATATGTCATTTAAGCAATAATATGTTATGTCTACAAATTATGTGACTGATTTTCTAGATATATAAGGGATGTTGTTACCTTTATGATTCAGCTGAAATGATATTGATACAAATTTTAAGCTAATTTTAAATATGTTAATGCCACAAATGAATGATGGATTTAGTTTTTCTATTTATCCTAAAATCATCGAGATGATGATTATTCTAAGGGGTGGAGTATGTAACATCCCAAATTTCTTGTAAGTTAAATTAACTATGGTTAAGTCTAAATAGGATTAGACGAGATCATCATTAGGTATAAAATTCATTTGACTCGTCAGCTTCTATTGTGGGGCATGGCATTGTAGAACAAATAACCCCACAGGGCCGCACCCACCTTGATGATCCTTCCTAAAACATGATTAGGCCTTAATCATAGCTTTACGAGAATATTCAAATTATTATTATTTACGGACTTGGTGATTTTTCATTTGTTTGAATATTTTATATGGAACATGGGAATTCGAATAATTATTACGATAACATATTGTTGGCAATATGTGGACTTATATTATGATGATTAATTTTACCATTAAAGTTAGGTATCAATTAAAATAAAAATTAAAAAAATGCATTATTAATTTGTGAAATTATATATTTAAATCCTAAAAGGATTTGGCATGTAAATCAAAAGTTAAAAAGTATAATAATAATAATATTTTAATATTTAAAATCTGAGAGTTTTAAAAAGGGACACGCCTTCATCTGACACCAAGTATGTGGCATCACGGCATGCATTGACGCATGAAGCAACACTTGGAAGCCCGAAAATTCTCCATTATAGTATAGTTTCTTCATTATGATTTCTTTTTTTTCTCCTTTGTCTGCTTTCATTTTTCTCTTCTGGAATACCTGCGTGAGTTTTGGAGGAAAGAAGGATTCAACTTGGTGGAGCAGAAAGAGTAAGAGGTTGCTGATTCTGGGTTTACTTCAGGCATGAATATCTTCTCCTTTCTCTACAACATTATTTGTAAATAATGAGGAAATATACATTCTGTTTTAAATGGCAATTAAATGAATTTGTGGACAGCTTCTGATTTAATTTCTTGGAAATGAAATCTAAAAAGGAAATTGATGGATTATGTATTCTCCTAAGTTTCCTTTGTGTGGTTTTAGCTAAATCTAGAAAAAAACGCAGATGGGTGTTCCTAATCAATTTCTATTTTATTTAATTTTCTATTTAAATTTGATTTCTGGAAACCCAAATCGATTTCGCCTCGGGTTTTATTACAGTCAACAATAAGTTATTTGTATGAGCAAAGTGATTTCTGGGTAGTGTGAAAAATGCTTTTACTAGGTATTTCATCATTTTCCGATATATTTGCTTCCGGATTCTAATAATTTCTAAATAGAAAAGAAATTAATGTTGGAATGAATTGATTTGGATATGTATAAGTTGATTTGCCTGTAGGTATAATTTTAGTACCTGATTGAAAAATAAATTAGTATTAACAATCTATGTAAGATGACTTAGTTTTTCTCAAAGGATTTCATTACTGGAAGTGTTAGAAACTTATGGTTGTTATTCTATGCAAATAGACTTCAAAATTATCTTCCTGTGGTATGTGGGTCAATTTGTTTTGTTGATCTGTCGGTTACCTGAAAGAACATGTTTAAATGATTCAATAGAGGTGTTTTTACACTGCTTAGTTAGAATGTTCGTGTGTGTGTGTGTGTGTGTGTGTGTGTGTGTGTGTGTGTGTGTGTGTGTGTGTGTGTGTGTGTGTGTGTGTGTGTGTATTTTGATTGTTTGGAATAAATTTATTGTGTGTTTAAGGGTAAGTGCACCAATTTGGGGGTCTTAAGTGGACGCATTTTAAAAAAAAAAAAAACTTCAACTTGTATGAGTTTTTCGAAATAATTACACTCAAAATTGGAAGATGTTGTAGAAATATGAATCATAGCATTTTGAATCTAGTTTCTAAGCTACTAAATTTTATTGAAAACGGATAATTTTAAGTGGGTCAAATAACTAAAATACCAACGGATGCTCTTATTTTTTTAAAACATAATAGATGGACTTTCATGCCCCCACCATTTTTTGAGCACAATGTAGTATTTTTGAAAACCCTTCAAGTAGAAAGATATCTAGGAGCATCTAGTTTGGTCTCCATTTTTTTAGATTTTTTTAGTGAATATTTTTTTATTTATGATTTTTCTAGTACAAAAATTTTATGTTTTGAAAAATAACGGAGCTCCGATCGTGCCCCCAACTACCTCAAAAATATCAAAATTTAGATTATTTTTTTGAATATGTATATAATTATGCCTAGTTTGGGCTATTATAATTTTTTTTTTAATTTCAATCACCCAAAAAAAAGATACACCATGAAAGATAGACATATTTACACTTCAAAAATAGCTATAAAAAGGCATAGTTAGAAAATAAATAATATGCATACCTTATATTAGTCAAAAAATTTAGAAAATTATATTTTAAGAAAGAAGAGACTCTACTCTACGTCGTGGTATAATTTTTTTTAAATGAATCGATTGTTTTATATTTTCTTGTAAAAACTTGTTGTTTGTTGTGTTTGTGCAGGTCCATGCCTCCGGTTTGGGGATCCAAACCGGATCCCAAGCCTTGAGGCATGGCTTGGGAAAAGAGAAAACAAAAAACTCGTACGCGCGTTACGTAGTATAAACATAATGCGTACGCGTTATGTAACGCATACACCTTTTGTTTAGTATAAGCATAAGTTTTTCATTTTTTATTATTTCTTATACTTATACTTTAAATTTATTTATGTAAATATAAGAAATTAGGGTCACTCTGCACCTTATGGAATTAGTCTCACAGCTCCATGAGTCATGGTTTAGGAGATAGTTTTTAAAGTATAATCTAGTCAGTACATAGGTAATTTTTCAAGATTTCAGCATTCAGCCTAAATATTTTAGCATTTAACTTCTACAATTGAAACCCTAAACCATAGGCCATAAACCTAAACACTAAACTGTAAACCTTGATCCCTAAACCCTAAACCTTTAACCATGATCCCTAGACCCTAAAACCTAAACCCTAAACCTTAAACATTCAGCCCTTACTCGTGATCCCTAAACCCTGAGCCTTAAGCCCTAAACCCTAAGCCATAAGCCCTAAACCATAAACCCTAAACCCTAAACCATGAACCATGAGCCCTAAATGCTAAACCCTAAACCCTGAACCGTAAAAACTAAATCCTAAACCCTAAACCCTAAACCTTAAATACTAAATCCTAAACCCTAAACCCTAAGCCTTAAACCCTACACCCTTATCCCTGAGCCCTAAAATCTAAACCCTAAACCCTAGACCATATACCCTAAGCCCTAAACCCTAAACCCTGAACCCTAAACCTTAATCCCTAAACATTAAATCCTAAACCCTAAACCATAAACCCTAAAACATGAACCGTAAACCATAAACCCTTATCCCTAAACACTAAATCCTTAACCTAAAACCCTAAACCCTAAATCCTTAACCTCGATCCATAAACCCTAACCATAAACACTAAACCCTAAACCTAAAACCTAAATCCTAAACCATAACCCTAAACCTTGAACCCTAAACCTTAAACCCTGAACCATGAGCCCTAAACCCTAAACCCTAAACCCCAAACCATATTTCATCAATATTTCCTAGTCTCGTGCCTAGAACCATCATTGAGTCTGCTTATAGAACTACCTTGTTTATGAGAGGTGGGACAAGTAACTAAATGGATATGACATCTACCTTGTGCCTTGTAATGCATATATTACACATCTCTTCCAAACTTGTTTCTCCCCACATATACTTGCGCTCTTGAATGTAAATTTATTCACACTCTGAAACAAATTTCACATTTCTCATATTTCCATGTATGGTATTATGCAAGCCAGGATGACCCATTGGAAGTTGGAAAAAATAACCATCACAACAAAAAATTAATCTTAAAGGAAACAAAAGAAACATAGAGAATATATCAATGCGGAGTGTAGGATCATAATTGAGTTCCTGTAGTATCCTCTCCTCCTGGGAGAAAGATAAAGTTCAACCGTTCTACTTTGGAATGGATAGTAAATTTGATAGAACTTCCTAAAGTGTTCAAAATAAGCATAGAAATAGGGGAATGGATAAGAACACTAAGGGGTTATCAATCACCTAGTAAATCTTTCTTGTTTAGTTCTAAATGGGAGTTACCTGGCCTACGACTTAGTGACCTTCCATTCATTGATAATTCCTTATATGATAAACCCATGGATGTTTTCAAAATCCCTAAACAAAAAGATAGGGGTAGTCATCAATCCTAGTGAAGGGTGTGATGTGATTTCCAAGCAACTTGAAATTCATATAGATTTAGAGGTCATAACATGAATTTTCAAATATCTCTATCATTATAAATGGAAGCCAAGTAATAGTGTCTCCTTGTACATCCAAGGATTGAGGACTACTGGGGTCTTTGGAAGGATTGGACAATCAAGAATATGACATTTCCCTCCTTTAAAATATCAACAGATGAAAAACATCAAATTTTTATGACTCTCTTTGAATGTTCTGCCTACAAATTCGATGAACCCTGAACTTTGTGACCTAAACCCTTAACCCTCAACCATGAGACCTAAACCCTTAACCCTTAACCATGAGACCTAAACCCTAAACTATAAACCCTAAACCCTAAAACCAAAATAATAAATCCTAAACCCTAACACTAAATACTAAACCCTAAACCCATAACCCTAAACCCTTGACCCTAAACCCTAAACCCTGAGCCCTAAGCCCTAAACCCTAAATACTAAATCCAGAGCCCCGAGCTCTAACCCCCAAACCTTAAACTAGTAACTCTGAACCCCAAACCTTAAGCCATAAACCATGAACCATGAACCCTAAACCCTAATCCCTAAACCATAAACCATAAACCTTAAGCCTTGAACCCTACACCCTAATCCTTGAGCCCTAAACCCTAAACCTTAAACCCTGAGCCCTAAACCCTAAATCTAGAGCCCTAATCTCTAACCCCTAAACCTTAAACCGTAACTCTGAACCCCGAACCCTGAGTCGTAAACCTTAAACCATGCACCATAACCCCTAAACCCTAAACCCTGAGCCCTGAGCCCTAAACCATAAACCCTAAACCTTAAGGCCTAAATGTTAAATCCTAAAGGTCCCTAAACCCTAAACCCTAAACCCTAAAAACTAAATCATAAACCCTAAACCCTGACCCCTAAACCCTAAAATCTAAACCCCAAGCACTAAACCCTAAACCCTAAGCCCTAAAGACTAAACCCTAAACCTTGAACTCTGTAACCTAAACCCTTAACCCTAAAACCTAAACCCTAAACCTCGAGCCTTAAACCCTAAACCCTGAAACCCTTTACCCTAAACCCTGAACCCTGACCTTTAAACCTTAAACCCTAACTCTTAAACCCTAAACCATAAACCCTAAATCCTCAACCCTAAACCTTAAACCATGAGCCCTAAACCTTAAACCCTATACCATAAACCCTAAGCCCTAAACCCTAAACTCTAAGCCCTAAATCATAAACCCTAAACCCTAAAACCTAAGCCTTGACCCCTAAACCCTAAACCGAGAGCCCTAAACCATAAACTCTATGCCCTGAACCCTAGGCCCTAAACCATAAGCACTAATCCAAAACCCTAAACCTTGAACCCTTAAACATAAACCCTAAACCCTAAAAACTAAACCCTAAGCCCTAAACCCTGAACCCTCAACTCTTAACCCTAAACCCTCAACCATGATCCCTAAACCCTAAACCTTGAACCCTTTGCCCTAAACCCTGAACCCTAACCTTTAAACCTTAAACCCTAACTCCTAAACCCTAAATCGTAAACCCTAAATCCTCAACCCTAAACCTTAAACCCCGAGCCCTAATCCTTAAACCCTATACCATAAACCCTAAGCCCTAAACCTAAACTATAATCCCTAAATCCTAAACCATAAACCCTAAACCTTGAGCCCTAAACCCTAAACCCTAATCCCTGAACCCTAGGCCCTAAGCCATAAACCCTAAGATAAAACCCTAAACCTTGAACCCTCAAACATAAACCCTAAACCCTAAAAAATAAACCCCGAACCCTAAACCCTGATCCCTAAACCCTAAACCCTGAACCTTGAGCCATAAACCCTAACCCTCAACCTTGACCCTAAACCCTAAACCTTGAACCTTGAGCCCTAAACCCTAAACCCTTAACCCTTAACCCTTAACCATAAACCCTAAACTCAAAACCCTAAACCATGAAACCCTAAGCCCTAAGCCCTAAACCCTAAACCCTAAAATCTGAACTATGAGCCTTAAACACTAAACCTTAAACCCTAAACTCTAAACCTTGAGTCCTAAACCCTTAGCCCTAAACCCTAAACCCCAGCCCTAAACCCTAAACCCTAAATCATAAACCCTCACCCAAAGGAAAGTCCTAAAAAGATCATTTAGCATGTTTCAGTGTGTAAGGAATAATGTTTAAGGTGATCTATCGACTCATTTAGTTTTTATGAGAGACTACTTCCTTTGAAGGCCTAAAAAGGCATTTTTGGTCATTTTGTAGTTAATTGAACACCCTTCAGATCAAGCTAAAATGAGCTAGTTGAATGTCACCGAGTTATAAGGACCATTATTTGTAAAGTATTAAGGCATTGTTTGTCTCCATAAGAGACATATGAGCAAAAGCATGTATGAGAATCATGAATTTGATTCTATGAAAGGATTCTTTTAGAGCTAGGAAAGGTGAGGGGATGATCTTTATATGGAGCACCATGTTTCTAAGAATGAGAAATCATCTGAGTTCACTTGATGCAATTCACTTAGTACTATTCGTAACAACTCATTCAACACCTAGTAGTGTTATCACACCTTAAGGAGGAGGCACGTTACAATCACCTCATTTTGGCCATAGGACATGAATCCCATTCAAGGAACAATCCTCTATCTACAAAGTGAGGATCTCTTTTTAGTAAGAACTATCTACAAACATCATAGAGTTAATTCATGGTCACTAAAGTGAATTATGGACCAAATTTAAAAATTAGTACCAATTCAAGCAGTGGTAGGGCCAAAATCCATTTTAGAAGGTCAAAAAACCTAAAAATGACTATATGCTTTCTCAAAACAAAGACCGACTACAATATATATGCCCTAAAAGTTTTAGGTCGTCAAGCTTTCTTTGAAATCCTCAAAATGAGTAAATCTTGACCCAGATTAGATTTTGAAAAACTATCTTCTAGATTATAACTGTTGGAGCTACAAGACCACTTCCATAAGGTGCAGAGTGACCCTAATTTCTTATATTTACTAAAATAAATTTAAAGTATAAGAAATAATAAAAGAAATCTTAAACATTTATTTTTGTAAGTATAAACCACCAAAACACATATGCATGGTCCATACTACACAAAACGCGTACACGTTTTGGGTTGTTTGAAATGTGTACGCGTTTAGTGTAGTTTAAAACGCGTACGCATTATGCTTCGGTGATTCCTGAGCCAAAAAAATTAAAATGCAAGCGTGTTTTAGCAAAACATGTATGCTTTTTGGCCCCCCAACTTCGTGCACTTACCCTTATGAGCTTCTCATTACCTAGAGGGAATATGTCTAATTGATATTTGGAAATGATGATTTCTTGTTTTGTTAAGTTGTTTGTTGATTGGAAGGTAAGAAAAATAATAGTTGAATCTGTACCATGTGAAGCATGATTTGCTTGTGGTTTAATCAGAATTCGGATGTTGAATGATTATGGTTTGATTATGTCTTAATTCTTGTGATTAGAGTGAAACATGATTGCTGAAATAGAAATTGGTTGTTCTATTGGTGTACATTCATAGTTGTATCTTGATATAGAACAGGTAATAATACATTCTCCGTTGTATTACCATGCGTTTTTGATAAAATAACTTGTATATCGTTTCATATTTTATTAAATAATTGCATCGGAAATTGGAGTTAATATTCATGCCAGTTCATTTTGAACTGACAACATATCACTACTCCAGTCTTGCAGGACAATTAGCCATCACGTTCGGATGTGCGGAAACTTATGTCTTGTGAAGTTTAATCGTAGCATGGATCTAAATGAGATACTTGGATTTCAATTTGTAGAGGGATGATATCCCAAAATTTTGACTAAATTTATTGGGATCTTGGACCCATTGTTAATATTCAAACCTCACTATGTGAGAGTTACCATAATAGTTATATATTTCGCCTTAACGGCATATGTAATTTATGATTTTAATAAAGAGATGATTACCTTGTATGAAAGAATATCTCAATATGAGTAAATGCTAAATATTAGAAGTGAGAAATCTTACTTATCATAAATTGATATATTAATTTATTTGATATTTGTCAATGTATGAAGCCGATAGTTGGGCAATTATTGTAACAATCAATTGTCTTTAATTTCTAAATTAAATAAGCTATTTCGTGGCGTAGCTAATCGAAGGAATAATTAAATATACATGTTTAATATATATTTAATTCAACCTTTCGGTAAACTTGGTATTAATATGATAAGATGGTAAATCCTGTTGTATAAAGAATGGAAGAGTATCGTTGTAAAAGGTAATTTAAGGTTAAAGAAACCAAGCATCAGGAAAAGAGAAACTAAATGGGAAGATAAATGGATGAAAAGATCCATTAGGCATATTAAGGGATAAGTACATGCGAAATGTTGAAATAGATTCATATCGAGTAACGAGTGTACTTATCTCATGATGATCCTAGTTGGCCTTTGGCATATATCTCGATATAAACTCTTGCAAGATAGGTTAAATTGGAAATAAAGTAAATACAAACTATAAGATCTAGATAATCTGTGAAAGGGATAGTTGTGAGGTGGCAAAAGACTTAAACTCATAAGACTAGTGTGTTGTCTTGAGTTTAGTTGTAACTTGCATGGCGGAAAACTTTGGCCAAAGTAATGCATTGATGGTTGTGCATTGTTTGATCACCTAGTCCTCCAATTAAATTAAAATTGCCAGTAACCTGATCATGGGAAGTTGAACACTGAACATGAGGTAGGCAATGGTCGGATCTGAATACGAAGTCGGAAAACTAGCTTCGTGGTAGACCCAAGGACTTTCACATAGTTCCCATGACCTTAAAAAAAAGGTTTAGCTAAAATGCTAATAAGCATTGTCACTCGAAGTAGTGGCGAAGGGAGATCGTGGAGATCTGGATACACCCTTCTCAGCCGCACATGGCTTACATGAATGTTATCAGATAATATCAAAAGAACAAATTTTATTTAATGAATTTGATTAAATAAATCAGTATGAATGTAGTTGCATAATCTATTTTTATGCATGTTTAAAAAAAAAATCCCCATTTTTTCCAGCTTTTAGTATTTTTGAGCGTTACATGTGGCCCTTATGTAAAAAAAAAAAAAAAGAATAAGAAGAGCAACTTGTTTGTTCATCAATTGCCCGTGTTATAATATTGTTTTTCAAATCTCCCTTAAGAATGCCTTGCTTATCTTCATCAACTACCCCTCTTATAATATATATTTTTAAAAATCTCTCTTCTTTGTTAACATCTCTCCTCCTTTGTGATACGACGTTGAAGCTATCTCTGCGTTCGCATTAGAGTTAATATTTGACGTTCATTTTGAACATTTTTAGGTGTTTGGAACGTATTTGACAATTGTAAAAAGTAATAAACTGTCCATGTTTGATGTGTTATTTTTCAGATTACACTTCAGATTTATTAATATTGTATAACAATTACAAATATTTTTTAATTATATTATATATTAGTTACATAAATTTCTAATACAATTTATGAATAATGATAAAATACCAAACAAATTTGTATAATATTATATAGATTAAAATCGTAAACAAACATGTTGTAACATTCACATAAAAATTCAAAACAAATTAATTATTTTACAGAGCGAAAGTTGAACAAAATTTCTTTGCAGTCACCAAATTTTCTCCTTACCGGGGGAGGGGGAGCCGTCGAATCTCATCCCTGGAAGTTCCGATAACTCTAATAAAATAGAATATAAATAATGTATATGCATATCTGCCCTGAACTACTTGAGGCTTCAAATTTGATCCTTTGCCAAGGAAGACGAAGTCATATTATTAATGGATGCACAAGTAATAATAAGTACGTAGCACATGACGAATTAGAATGCGTGTGGCGCGGGTTGGCAGGGAACCTGGATGCGCGGCGGGAAAAACGGGAAGAGTATTGCCAAATTTCCACGGTCCAGTCAGCACGACAGCGTGGTCCACGTCCGATTCACCGACCACCTGGCAACCACGAGAGCGTCCCTTTCAACGTAACGAACTTCCCGACATCTGGGGACTGTAACCAACGCGACACCCAATGCCAACGCATTTATTAATATTATTGCAATTTGCCCTTGCCCTTATTATTTACCAGCACGCCGCATGCTTGCAGTGGCACAATAATTCCATTTTATTAAAAATAGAAGACGAAAATAGGCTTTATAAAATGGCAATATGCCGTGGGGAGTGGGGACGGAAAAACAAGTTGCAAACGCATGTCGGCCCATTCTCTGGATGGCAGCTGGCAGGTGGCCCGCAGCCCACCAGAGAGTACTAAGTATGACTCGCCTCGATTACACATGGCGTGACGTCAGAGCTGCCTTGCCATGTGGGCCCGCCGCACGCCCTTCCCGGATCTCTGCCGGGACCCACCGCTCATTTAGGTATTGACCCCGCCCCCCGCCCTCGTCGGTACTTATTGTGGCGGGACCCGTATATTATATTATATATATACACTGCACTTTGCCGGGAATATGTCGAACCCGCTGGTCACATGATCAGGGCTTGGAAACCTCGGTTTTTGTTTCAAGAGGTTCCTTGCATCCCAAGAAACCAACGGCCAGCCGCCTGTATTGTCACGCCGCCTCTATTTTTTTAAATAGAAAATAACGAATGCATTATTAAGTACCACTACCCACCTAGTTTTAGTTTAGTTTGTCTGATGCAAAAGCGAAAAGATTAGGGAACATCCCCAGTCCCACAGATATCGATTCTCCGTACGGGTTGTGGAAAATAAAATCCTGTGAATATCTACATTTATTGGTCCGAGTCATTAAGATCTGCATGATAGAAAAGCAGTCCCTCAAAAGAAATAAATAACAATTGTGTTCATCTGCCTCTGATTTCAAACATTTGGAAACTTGTTGGGGGCCTTTTTAGTCAAACTGAAATGGTCCCCCTCTCAGCAACCTTTTTCAAACCCATATATGACAATATAAGCCAAACTTGGCTGCGAAAAACGTGATTTCCCATCACACTCTTACCAAATGCATATTCTTATTTAATATAAAATGTTTTGTCTTTGATTGCAGGATATATATATATTTTGGCTGATTCAAAGCATTCCATTTACTATGTGCCATTTACCACACGCCAACTTTTTTTAGTTTACAAAATTAATTAATAGGTTGATAAAATTACATAATTATCATTTATTTTTATGTTGTTAATGCACTTTCATTTATATTTGTTGCCTTTATAATGATCTGAACTTTATTTGTGGGCTATGGGTTTATGTTTGCTTGGTGGGGATAATACATATTGAAATATAGGCAATAAAATAAATGGTCAACATTATATATAACACGTATTTATTATGTTGAATTTTAAAAAATAATTTCGCGATATTTATTTCATGTAGTATTCTTAATATGTTTGTTTATTTGTCTATTTGTCAATTATTGGTATGGTGTGTTTGTCGATTTTCAATGTTCCTTTCATTCTTATTATTCTCTAAAATTTTTCTCTTGTTTCCTATGACTTTAGGTTTCAATGTTAGGACTGTCAACATTGCTATTGACACCAATTAGGAATGACCCCAACAATCTTGGTCCCTTTTCTTGGTATTCAATAAGTCAAGGTGCACCACTCACATTCTTTATGTCTTTTTCACTTATAGTCGTTAAAAGTCAATTTGCATGCTAATAATGTCTTAATTTAAATTTAAGCTTGTCCATAGATGCACATTTGTTATAATTCATTTACATAAAAGGTGATTCACATTCACAAAGAAATCACAATTACCCATAAGATCGGTCTAGCCATCATTAGATAATTTATCATTGTTTGAGCTATCATTTTATTTTGGAGCATTACTCAAGCTATACATGAAGTCATTCTCATTTATGCAATTTCTATTTAATAACATTGTGTTATCATTAAGGGACTTAACGAGTAGATGACTAGTTAGTTCACATTTGTCACTAACCCAATGCAAGCCTCCAATATATTCATATCAATTCTCATACATTATATGTCACAACATGCGAACATGAATGGGGAAATAGAAGATAAGAAGTACTAGTAGAACATAGTTACCCATTTATGTTTTTAATAGATGTTCATCTATTGGAATTGCTTCTAACACTCGTTACACCTCTCAAAAGCACTCTCGATACTCCCGACACCTCTAAAAACACTCCCGATGCTCCCAACATTATATCTTGATCATATCCATATTCCTAGGAAAGGTTGCTAGCATGTTTAACAACACATTTTCATGTCCATATTCAAATGATAGCTCTTTGATGTCAATTTATTAAAGATACATATCTCAACTTGATATCTTTATTTTCTTGGTTGATTTAGATAATTAATTAAAGGTATTATTGTTGTCTTTGAACATATATTACCATGCCTTTAATCTAATTTAATTATTATTTTTATTTCATTTTGGTGATTTTTATTATGTAAATGGTCTTTAGGATGAATCATATTGCCCATAAGGTTTTTCTTCCCTTTGTATCTTCCTACATCTACATGTCATCACTTTGATGATCATATTCTACTCAATCCCTAACCCTAGCTCTTCTTTAAACCATAATATGATGTTATGTGCGATTCATTTGGTTCATGTGTGATTCCAATTTATGCCATCTAAATGGATTACATATGATATTCCCAATATAAAAAGTGCTTGGTCTAGGCACCTCATTGTTGTAGAAGACTAGTTAATAGCTCTGGTTGTAGTGTATTCAAGTGTGTTCCTTGATCATTATCCCAAATAAGGTTCATTTTGGTGCATGTTTCGTGTGTTATTCAATTTTCAATGTGTTCCCTTACATTTTGATTATTTTACACTTAAGAAATGTAAAATAAATAAAACCAATTAACTGGATTGTATGAATAAATACAATAAAATGCAACCATTTGAATATAAACCAGGGTTAGTGTAGTATTCTTTAGAGAGAAAATATAAATATATAGAGCTACATTGTGAATTTGAAATATCGAACCTATTTTTCTTGAAGGAGCGATCTAATTTTTGTGCGAGTTTCTAGACCATCTTAGGAAAATTTGTTCAACTACCCAATAAAGGAGATAGTATGAAAGTATGCCCTGACACTACCACTAAATGGTTTTGTTTGTGATGGTCTACTAGTTCATGACTTTGTTGGTATTATTTTCTCGAAAGGAATGATAACCAGATCGTACCAAGCCAAGAACACAAATGCTAATCAAACACCACGATTGATCAATAAGATGAAAGCAATTCGCCAGAATAACTTTACATAAAACCTTTGCAAACAAATGAGAAACAATATCATATATTATTATGGAACTCAATGCAATACATTGAGAATGGGCCTTTCTTAAATAGGCAAGGAATAACAATCTAAGAACCAATCAAGGTCGTAGATCAAGCCATAAATCAAGGAAATAACTAGTCATCAAATAAACTAGTCAAGACCATAGATTTAGGAGAGAACTAGACATCAAGGATCTAGTCAATACCATAGATAAAGGAAAGAACTATACCTAACAACTAGATAATATCTCCTAATATCTAAATAAGATAAAAGAAATATCCACACACATAAGTGGGTGAGGATAAATACAATAAAGGTAAATAAAGTACCTAGGTGAACATGAGCTAAGGTAAATACCTACTCTAACACCCCCCCTCAAGTGAAGCTAGGGGCCAAAATAGATGTGGCATGTCCACAATATGAGTCCCGACAACTAGGCTTGATGAGGTACTCATGTACAATAACTAGGAAAAAGGGACACCGCAAGGTACCCAAAACTAGTAACAACAAAGTAAAGAGAGTAAAAACCTACTCCAAGGCATCCCAAGAAGCTTAGCTCAAAAAAATCGTACAATGTTGAAGAAGTTTGGTTTGAATCCACTGCTCGATCATAGAACTCAAAAACAAATGACACTAGGCTTCACTAGAATAGCTCCATACAAGGAGACTGTCAACGGAGTGATGTCGAAAGTGCAAAAAAACCAAACATAATTCGACCAACTACTGCAAATAGGTGTGCCACGATCCAAGAACAATAACCAAAGCAACAAGACAAGGACACAAACTCCGTGAGTGTCACGATCCAAGAAAAGCTAAGGCAATAAGGTAAGGACACGAAACCCGAAGAATCAGGATCAACACCACACCCTCCCATATTGCTTTGAATGGGTGGAGTGATGCTACAAATCTGTATGAGTTTCCCAAAATCAACTACTCGAACATTGACAAAATAACACTGGACTTCACCAGAATAGATCCCCCATAAGAGATACTGTCAACATGCCAACAAAGTGTCGAAAATACAGATATAAAATCTCTCAACAAACAAGAGAGATACACTACACTTGCTAAAGAAAAATGCTCAAAACAAGAAGCATCACAATGCATAAGGTATAGAAAGTGGAACAAGAGGCTAAATGGTGGAGGAGCCACGCCTGTAGAGTCCTCTCAATGAATGCCTATGTCACCGCCACGAGTGATCAGATATCCACCCCAAATCAACACGAATGGATGAAGAAGATGCCTGTATATGACTTGGTGTAAAATGCACAATGGGTGCATGTAAAAGAACATCAGAATGTGTGTCAGGTTGATTATGTCTGACAATGAAATCTCAGGTTTCTCAAGCCTGAGTGAAGGTGCATAACTCATGTGTTGCTCATGATCCTCAGAAAGAGTCGAGCGAACAAAAAATGAGCTCTGTCAATGTGTGATCCCAATGAAGTATCTGCTCGAAAACCAATGTCATGATGAGAATTCCACTTAACATGTGGAATAGAGGAAACAATACCCTGTGAATGTCTGCCAATGACTCCTCTAGTGAGACCCATAGAACGGAGCATGCGAGAATTGAATGTAGTGGTATGCTTCTTAAAAAGCCATGTAGTTGAGCAGAAGTAGGATACACAACATGTGGTACTGTAATAGGCACAGATGTGGAAGAGCATGCAGTAACAAGCTTCATAGGTGTATGAGCATCAAGAGCAGGAACAAACTCAAAGACTAACAGATCAATTTTAGTGGGTTCAGGAGCAATAGTTGTAAGTGGATTAGGAGCATGTATATGGTTGTCCACAATATGATGGTGATGTTGTAGGCTAGACAGGTTTGTTCTGCAGGAAGTGTATTATTGTATCATTATCGTGAATGAGTGATTGTAGAAGAGAATTTCACTTCTTGAGTGATCTATTTTCTTCCACAAATTTTACAATATCCTCTTGAAGTCCACATACTTCAAATAAAATCATATCATTCTCATAATCCATGATAGGTACAAACTACAACTCCCAAAAATTTAGGACGTCGGGCTCAGCCAAATTGCGTCCATAATTGATTACAACACTCCTCCATATTTGGCACTTTATAATTATATTGTAAGTATCAAAATAAATATTTCCAATGGAAAGAGCATGAAAAAACAAGAACTTTTGCAAAAAATGGCACTCAAAACCGAGTTACCAATCAAAAGTTACAAGCTTTTTAATATTTTACTTTGTTATTTATTTTAGTTGCCACTAAAACAAAATAAATTGTTGTTGCCTTCACCACACAAATAAAATTAAAGGGGGCTAAAGTTAAGCACCTACTAGTAGGAATCACAAGCTTTAAGCCCTCATATGACCATACCATATGACCAAGGGCTAAGGATTTTAATGGGTGTTTGCACAACTTACTATTCTGGGGGTGTCGCGTGTTTTCTAGACCCTTGCCAAAAAAAGGAAAGATCTATAATTCTTTTACACGTAACCCGAAAAGGATCTGCCACACCAAAAAAAAATCCTGTACAGATCTTGAGAAAATTACATTTATTTCCTTGGCGGGAATCCTGAGGCGCCCATGTGTGCTTCTCTACAAAAAATAAAAAAACCAAAAAAATGACTGCCTCCAGAAATGGCCAAGTTTACGATCTTAGGGTTTTCCCACCTTTCAGATCCAATGGAAGCCTCCATTTTGCATAAAAATGCACGCAGCAACAAAATACAACCAAATCCCAAATATATGAATACACTAATAATTTATTTGCAAAATAAAGCTTACAGATAGATCTCAACAAAGAATCTCCACTCTAATACCATGAAAGGAATGATAACTAGATCATACCAAGCCAAGAACACAGATGCTAATCAAACACCACGATCAATAAGATGAAAGCAATTCGCCATAATAACTTTACATAAAACCTTTGCAAACAAATGAGAAACAATATCATATATTATTATGGAACTCAATGCAATACATTGAGAATGCGCCTTGCTTAAATAGACAATGAATAACAATCTAAGAACCAGTCAAGGTTGTAGATCAAGCCATAAATCAAGGAAATAACTAGTCATCAAAGAACTAGTCAAGACCATAGATTTAGGAGAGAACTAGACATCGGGATCTAGTCAATACCATAGATCAAGGAAAGAACTATACCTAACAACTAGATAATATCTCCTAATATCTAAATAAGATAAAATAAATATCCACACACATAAGTGGGTGAGGATAAATACAATAAAGGTAAATAAAGTACCTAGGCGAACATGAGCTAAGGTAAATACCTACTCTAACATTTTCCTATGTCCTGTAACATAATTTTACAATGTTCATGCCCTTTGATATCATGAAACGAAGCTTGTGTGATCTCTCCTTTTTCCAACCCTACAAATATACTTCAAACAATAAAGTATAGTAAAATTCCCATACATCTATTGGGATAGAAATATGTTAGTAATAACCCCCATAAAATGTTGATCATTTTACTATGTACCATTGATCAAGCCTCACATACAATTCTCTCACCAATACAATTGATGTTATAAAAATGAATGTGCAATCTAGTTGCAATCCTTCATTTCAACTTTGATATTTGAAACCATTCAACTTTGACCTATTTTTACTTCATGTTTTATCTTGGTGGACTTCTTTAGGGATTATATTTAAAGTTTTAAAAAGTTTTATGCTTTAAGTGTAATGATCTCCAAGATGTTTAAGGTTGCCTTTGGTGCTTGAGAGAAATAAGAGGTGAGGAATGATCTATAGAGTCATTTATATATAGGTGAATCTTTTTTAATTTACCTCCAAATATGACTCATGAAATGTGCCTAGGATGACCTAATGAAGTTTCCTACATTTGAAAAGTAGTTATTGGCCACTCCCGACACTTTTGATAGGGAGGAAAATGTCAATTGATGATAGTGTCTATGATTTTCGACATTTCCTGGAGCATGAAAACATGCACCATGAGTGTTTCACCGTTTTCTTTAAGTTTTTGATAAACAGAGATAAGGGTGTGGGCCAATGAGGAATACCCGTAGTGATGGTCGGTTTGAAGGTCGTTGCACGCATTTTGACTTCTTAATCCAATGCTATCGTGAGAGCTTCCTTTTGCTAGGAGAAACTACCTTAAATACACAACAAGACCAAAAAAAAGAGGATTAAATAATATATGTCACTGGTCATGCCTAGCATGTGCTAGATCCAAGAAGTGTGATACTTCCTTGGTGGCAGTCAACCCACGTTTAATACAATTTAATACAAGAAATAACGTAAGTAAATAGAATCCTACTATAATCGATATGATTTAGGTATCTCATCCAAATACAATAAGCAAATCTAACATAACAGGCTAGGCTATGATCAGATATGGAAATAAGGTAAACAACTAAGGTGTCTTGACAAAGTCGTGGTCAAGTTCGGGGTCACTTGAATCACTTAAAAAGGGTTATTGGGATATGTTATTAGCAGGCTACCACATACAAAGATCGATGTTGGTCCTGCGTATGACTGATTTACGATTTAGTAAGAACCAATGATGGTTACTGTGGGCTGGAAATAACTCAATAGTTCATGATTTTAGGGATTTGTCTCGAGACCTGGATTAGCGATGGTGAGGAATTGGTTTAGGTTTGGAGGGATGTTGGGAATATTTAGAGCTTCTCAGGGGTGGAAAGAGGTGATTAAAAGGGTTATGAGCGATGGGAACGGTCAGGTTCACAAGAAGGCAATAGTGGTAGGGTGAAAATATAGCTGATGGTTGATAAACAAAAGGTGAAGAACTCCTATAAACTGAATAGAAATGAAGTGGTGTAGGTTAAAGACACACTTACTATTGTGCGTTTCAATGGTCAGGGTGGTGTGATGGTTGATTGGTGAAATGGTGATCAAAGATCGTGGCAATGCTTCTCGGAGTTCTCTTGTGAATGGAAAACCTTCTGATCAATGGTTGTGCTAGTTATGGCTACCTGAATGTGTGAAATAGCTCAGGTTATTTCTTGCATGCATATCTCCTCTCGCTCCAAAAACTTGAGAATGTGTCTAACCTCCAAACAAGGTTGATGAGAATGGTTATATGGTAATCGACGATGATTTAGGTTATTGGCGTCTTTAAGGCGGGATATCCTAGGTTGCCTAAAATAGCAGATCTTGGCTATCCTCTTCTAGATTTTACTCATTTTACGGGGTCTAAATGAAACATTGCACTTAGATACATGAGAAAGTGCTTAGAGGGAGGATAGGCATGTGCTTTTAGGGTTTTACTAATTCTTAGTTCATTAAGGTAAGTAGGGCTAAGTCTTAGTTAGTTATGGAAACATGCTATAAATAGGTCTATGGTGAGGTGTATAAGTGAGGTGGAAATTTATTTTAATTGAGGTAATTAAATAATGAATGAAGTGAGGATGAGTATTAATTTAATTTTAAATCATTAAATTAATATTAATGTGGGGTATAAGGGTCATGGTTAGGTGAATGTGTTTAAGTTAGTTAGTTGAAATGGGATCAAGGGGAGTGTGACCCAATTTTGGTGTCTACATTTTTCCCCTTTTTGTTGCGTAGCTTGTATTGGTAAGTGACGCTGACAAAAATAGGAAGTGAATGCCCCATGTGTGGGTGAAGGTGATCCCCCTCAAACTGGGCACTGATGAGGTGTAAGATGAAATCAATGAGTGGTTTGATAAATGTGTAGGTGGGGAAGATAGGTGGGGAAAGGTTTGAGTATTGAGGGAAAAGGTGATGGTCAACTTGGGTAATGGGTAGTAGGTCGTGGTCAAAATCGGGTCATGGGTAATGACAATCAAATGCACGCACACGTATAGATTGCAACACGATACCAGGTTGAAGAGCTTGCAAACTCTACATCATCCAAGGTCGATAGGTTTATCCAAACAAGGGTGAAGTGATTCAGGTATCCAAGGTATAGGATATGGTCAAGAAACACAACGTAGGTTAGGTGTAGGAATGTTTAGGTATGCTCCGGTACACCAAAGGTTTGGTCGGGATAAACAACATGACAATAGGCAAGGTATGGTTGTTAGGCTAAAACAACATAGGTAACAACATCACAAGGTATAATGAGTACATAAGGTCAATGGTCACACCAAGTAGGTCAAGTTCAGGAAAACAGGTCATGGCATGGGTAAGGCCAAGGTATAGGTAAAATAACAACTCTTAAGACATAGCAAAGGAAATGTAGGGGTAGGTTGGGTTTGTAGGTATGTTTCAATGGGTGGTCGGAATGATAAAAAGTGGGTGAGCACGAGTGGTGATAGGTGAAAAGGGAGCGGGACAAGGGAACCTAGTTTGAAGTATGACCAACATCGGTTACATGTTGATCGACGATGGTCAGTTTAGGGCACTAACCAATATGACCGTCATCATTCGGAGCGGATTGGGATTAAAAAGGAGAATTCCACTTTTAGTGGAATCATTTTTCATTTTCCAATAGTAGAAAATGACAAAGGAGTGGTGGAAAAGTGGGAAATGACAGAGCAAGACAGAGAGTTGAGTTGGCTAGCCTCGGAGCTGGTCCACGAGATTGGTGTGATCGATTTGATTAGGTAGAGGTGAGGAGGGCATTTGGTGATGGCAGAGGTAGGAGAGGGATCGGGTGGACCATTGGTGTAGCAACTCGACGTGATACCACGTAGATGGCATCACGCGATGAGGTAGGATTCAATCCCCTTCTACGTGTGGTAGGTAAATTTGTTTGTAGAAATTGGGTTAGGGTAAAATGGGTTTTTGGGGGAAAATTAAATTTAAATTGGGTAAGAAAATGGATGAAATAAGAATGGGGAAGGTTGATGTAGGGTAATAAGGAGTGGGGTTGGGGTGAGGGAGATTTGAGGAGGGATGGGTAGGGAGGGAGGGTAGATTATGGTATTTTTTTAGAGAAAATAGGTAGGGTTTCATGGATTTTGTCGTTGCGATAGTGACCGACAATGGTTAGGGGTTGGTGACATCGGTAGGAGTTAGGTGACATCGGTCATGGATGAGGTGACCGATGCCGCTTTAATTGACCATTTTTGGTCAATAAGAATTGATGTCGGTCAACATTGAGAGGAAAATGGGCCAACAAATGAGAGGAGGTGGGTGGGGGAGATAGGTCATGAGATAGGAAGATATTATTGATGGAGAATAAGCATGGGTAAGAGGTATAAATAGGAATGAGTTGAGGGGTGTGAAATTGAGATAGGGGAAAGGTAGTCGTTAGGGTTGGGGTGGGGAGATAGGTCACGAGTAGGGGGATCTAGGGAATAGGTTGGGGTTCAAGGGTGAAGTGGAGTATGGTCGAGGTCTAATGATGTTATGGTTTGTTGGATGCATGTGAGGGACCAGTTACAGATGCATGATAGGGTACCGCCCATGTTATTAGTAGTATGAGGGAGTGCGACAACTGAGGAGTGGCGCCATGTGGCAGAGGTTAGCCTAATTGGGGTTAGATGTTACCAGACATAGTCCGGGAGCTGGGTTTGATGGTCGCCCTCATTGACAGATGGGATTCGGTGACCAACACATTTCATTTACCGACAGGTGAGATGACCGTCACCTTGGAGGATGTGTATAGGATCTTGCAGTTGTCGATAGTAGGGATGCTGATATATTCCATTTCCTCAGAGGCATTTGAGGAAATGATGTTGATAGGGCTCAGTGAAGGGCTGGCAGAGTTGAGGTTCCATAGTGCCAGCATGAGTTATGGAGATATGTACCAGGCCCATCCAGAGGAGATGAGGTTAGTGGTGTTGATGATGGAGGCGATCATTATTTTGTGCTACCGTGACACGGAGGGTGGGAGATTCCCATGGGCATTGATGGGGGTTCTTCATGACATGATGGAGGACAGGACTTGGTTTTCATGGGCACCAACATTCTTGGTGCAGCTATACAAAGAGTTATGGGCCTATGGATGGTTACGACGTTTCAGCCTATGTTGTATGTTCCTACTACACTATTGGGCATATGAGCACATCGTGTGTGTGCATCTAGTGGGCATGCCCCAACCTGATGCATTCGAGGTGGGCTTAGATCAGGTGGGCTACAGGCGATGGGTACCTGTTGTTGGAGAGCACCGAGATGCGAGGGCTACACATGATGTAGCGTATTAAGCAGTATACACTAGAGGGTTTTCTGTGTGGAGATCATTTGAAGGCCGTATGTGAGCTTCTCATCATATATGTAGATGGATGAGGAGCTACATGAGATATAATTTCTCCAATGGATAGAGGGGTACCATGTAGGAGAGCACAAGATGATACCTATTGACAGGGTCAGACGGTAGTTTGGGTTACCGCAAGATGTACCTCCACCATTTCCACAAAGACAGAGGGACAACGTGGAGAGGCCTATGCCTCTACCATAGTCGATGCCGCCACTGGGTATGAGGAGTAGGTGGTAGACCTACAGATTGATGTTGTCAGGGTTACAAATAGGTATAGACAAAGGTGGTGGGTAGATAGCTACTACAGAGAATACCACCGAGGCCGTGGTAGCCTGACTTAGCCACTATCACAGTTCAAAGGGATGCCCTACAAGGGAAGGTGATTACCCTAGTGAAACAATCGGGGATAGTGCAGGGGGCAATGTGGTCGAGGCATAGGTGGCCACACTACAGGCACATGTAGTAGCCCTATAGGCCCAAGTAACATAGGGACAGGTGCCCGCACAAGGTGGGGATGGAGATGGGGTATGTGGCTGCCCTATAAGCGCAATTAGTGGGTTTACAGGGCCATTTTGCCACCGCACAAAGTGCAGATTGTGCCCTTCGTGCCCGTGTACATGCACATGCACCTATATAGGCTTAGGGATAGGGTCCCATTTTATAAGTAGGGCTGGGACAGGTCCCACAATATAGGTACAAGGTTAGAGGCCGATGGCACCACTGCAGACAATACCCATGGCTAGGTTTAGGGATGCCCTAGGTGAGGTGAGATATTATCAGGATCACCTGATGGCCGCAGGGATAGATGTCCCTACCTATGCAGTATAGAGCATAGTAGGCCTCGAGTGAGAGGATCAAGTCTTGCACTCACAGTGTGGAGAGTATAGGGGGCCAGCAAGCCTCAAGACAGGGTCAAGGTGAGGCCACTAGTTCACGGAGGCTAGCTCTAGGTGAGGTACCAACAAAGGTTAGGTTGAGGCCCATGGAGGGTGGTGAGATGCTAGTGGGATGCCACATGGGAGTAGAGGAGGAGGAGGAGATAAGTGAGACATGCATGGAGGATATCTAATGAGGGGATGCCTGATAGTTACGCATACTTCCATTTTTTTGTATTTTTGGTATATACCGGCCTACATGCCAAAGAGAGTGAGGTTGTATATGAGATTTTTGAGATTTTTGATCATATATCGTCTTGCGTGCCGAAGATGGTGAGGATGTATCTGAGTGATTTGAGATATTTATATTTATTTGTATCTATGTACATATGTATGGATACAGACTTTCTCATTTATATAGATGATGATACTTATGGTATGGATGGTGTACTTGTTTTAATTTCCATTATTATTTGTGTATGTGATGGAAACTAGGTGAATTAGGCATGATTGAGTCAAGGTCTTATAGGCATGGCTGAGTTAGGTCATAGGCATGATGGAGTTAGGTCATAGGCATGATGGAGTCAAGTTATAGGCATGATGGAGTCAGTTGTAGGCATGATGGAGTTAGGTCATAGGCATGATGGAGTTAGGTTATAGGTTATGGGAAATAAATGATGATGTATATGCATAACATGGTTTAAGTTTCCAAATATTTGTTATAGTGGAAATGTGAAAAGGATAAATGAACAATTTGATGATGTGGTAAAAATGTCCATCAATTGTTTCTTGTTTGGTTTAATTTCCAATTATTGATATAAAATGGAAATGAACTAAGGTAGGATGTGAATAGGGAAATGAAGGGGAAAATAGGTTAAGGTGAAGAGTGGCCAAGCTAACCTTCAAGGGCCCCATGCCCTCGAAGTGCTGCCTACATAGACCCAATGAAAAGGGGCCTCAGGCCGATGTAGTTCTCCCATAAGCTAGGGAAGAATATGAGGAATGGGTTAGTAAATTTTAGGCATGATTGAGTCTAGGTCATAGGCATGGTTGAGTTGTTTAAAATTTAGGTGTCGAGGATCTGGTCCTGTATAGGATAATCAATAAGTAATGAGGAAGGTGAATGATAAGAGGTGGTAAAAGAGTCACTTAATTGATAAGAATCCTAATGAGTCTACCATATCCAATATGGGCTTATGAATGTAAGACCCTAAATGCGCGCATAATGAACTATTCTAAAGGTGAAGAAAGTCACATAATCACGAAATGTCGCAAATAAGTGCTAGTCCCTCGAAAGCGATAGAAAATCGGGGTGAAAAGGAAATGAAGTGCAAAATGGGTGGTGTAGTGTAATTTAGTGTATGACCGCATGTTTACTTAGTAAGAAACCCATGATCAAAAAATAGGCAAGTCCATGACAAAAAAGTTAACCTTTTTCTTTTTTTCTTTTTCTTTTGTTTTTGTTTTGATAGACTGATCGATGCGGGAAGTCTATGTGGGATGAGTAGATTTTATCCTTGAGGTATTCGTGAAGCTGATCGATGCGGGAAGCTTTGGAACATTTATTATATTTTGGCAATGACTTTATATAGCTATCCTTCAAGGGAGCAATCTATTTATAGTAACTAGATAGAGAGAAGAGATGTCCCTTTTTGAGGGAGTCATCTTTTTGGTTAGAAGTTTGAATCAAGGAGTTGAATCCCATTTTTTTGGACGTTTTAAGTCATGGACAAGACTATAGAGGAGAATTAGATTCTTGTTTAGAAGAAAAAACCATAACACATAGATGTTAACTATGAAAGAGGTAGTTTTAAGTGATGAACGACCATGGGATTCCATATTTTTAAAAGATGAAAAGTATCCATGAGAATCTTGCCATGAGTAGAGCCGTGGTACTCATATTGAAGATAGGGCTGAAAGGTGATGGGTAATCACATTATTCTTGTTTAGTCGTGGATCCAAAAAATGTGTAACATGGAAGATGAATGACACTCAAGGAAGAGCGATCAATTGACAAAAAGTGATATAGGACTTGATGTCAAAAATAAAATGGTTGAAGATGCAAGGTGTTGAGAGGCTTAGGTTCGGGTTTACCTTTGAGTGAAGACAAACGATAAGCACATGATCCATAGGCATGGGTAACGATATAGGGTCCAAGCCAATTAGGAGCAAATTTTCCCCATTTAATTTTCTCTTCTTTGGTTACATGTTGATTTTCCTTTAGGACAAGGTCGCTGACCTGAAAGGTTCGTTCGTGGGCACTTTTGTCATAGGCACGTTTGATAAGTTTTTAGTAGATTTGGAGATGGTCAAGAGCATTGAGATGACACTCATCTAATAACTCAAGTTGTGCCAAATGGTGTGAGATACAGAGAGATGGAATATGTAATTTGAGAGGCAAGACAACCTCGGTACCGTAGACAAGAGAAAAGGGTGTGGCAACATTTGAAGTGTAAATACTAGTGTGATAAGCCCACAAGGTGAAAGGAATGTGTGAATGTCAATCCTTGCCAGTATCGTCAACTACTTTCATAAGAATTTTGTTCAAGGTTTTATTGGTCGATTATGCTTGGCCATTGGTTTGCGGGTAATAAGGTGACAAGAAACTGAGTTGGATGCCAAAAGCATCACACAACTTACGTAGGGTTTTGTTTTTGAATTACTTTCCATTATCAATGATGAGATGATGAGGAACACTAAAATGACAAATGATGTGATGGTTGATGAATTCATATATTTTCTCGATTTCGTAGAAAGGAGGGAATGGCTTCTACCCATTTAGTATAATATTCAGTAGTGGCTATAATCCATTGGTGGCATTGTGAAGAATGGGTATTGATCTTGCCGACAAGATCTAAGCCCCATTGAGAAAAGGGCCAAGGTCTTGTGTAACCTGTAAGGCATGACTAGGTGTGTGATGAAGATTAGCATGTTGTTGGCATTTTATACAACGTTTGACATAGTCACAACAATTACGGTTTAGGGTTGGACAATAATAGCCAAAGTGAAGAATGCATTTTATGACAGCTAAACCACTAAAGTGACCTCCACAAATTCCATTGTGAACTTCCTTGATAGTGTAGGGAATTTCAGAACTTGTAAGGCATCGTAAGAGAATACCATCGAAGCCATGCTTATAAAGGAGACCACCCATGATGACATAATGAGAGAAAATTTTAAGAAAGGCAATTTGTCAATTACGAATGAGATCAATGGGTAAAATAGAAAGGGAAAGATATTCTACAAACTGCTTATACCAAAGGTCACGTGGGTTAGGTGTAATGGTTCCAACAAAGTAGACCTCACGAGGTAAGTAAGAGGGTGATTGTAACCTTTGTATTGTGACAAATATTTTAGATCCAGTAGGTGAAGCGGGTATCTGAGAAGCTAAGCAGGCCATGGTATCCACAAATTTATTCGTAGAATGTGGGGTGGTTTGAAGTTCAGTAATAGCAGGCCAAAGGTGGTAAAAAGTATGTCTACGTGATGTTTGTACTTTTGAAGTATCTCATTACGACACTGGTAGATACCATTGACTTGGTTTATGACTAGTCGAATCATCGAAGATATTGATTGAATCAACATCTAGGGCATAAACACTTATTTCGGTTAGAGATGTAAGAAAACCAACACATGAATCGAATTAACTATCGCACAACATAATAACACCGGAATTATTTATCCTGGATGTTTGATTCATTTCCCGGGTGAGATTGTTATAAAAATAATTGATCTTATAAACTAGGATTCAAGTCTTATCTTCCTCATATCTCTCAATCTTTATTTTCTCACACTCATCCCCGATATATCTCACCTAGAATAGATCTAGTAAGTTGTACTACAACTCACGTATAACTCTAAAATACAACTTAATATGAGATTGTATTTTATTATTTACACACTTAATAATGTTATCAATAATATTTCCTAACATTCAATCCCCTATTGTTAAAATTATTAATTCCTAATATACACTCCCCTAATGTGAACAACGTAGAAAAATGTTTTCACATCTCAGTAGAATGCCAACCCCTGCGGCACGCCTGTAGCTCATGACCTTGATATAAATGAATGGAACAACGCTTAACCTTTTATGGTTTTACAACAAGTTTACCACCAACCTGGACATGAACAATTCTCCACTCTATTGTTCACCTCATGTGGTTTTCTAGATCTCCATGAACCGTTTCAAGATCCATGTCTGCATGTGTTTTTTTACTTCCCCACTATATTTTTCATCAGAAGGTTACATATAGGAATTTTTCACACATTACAATAACAAGAATGTATCATCTATTTTTATTATCTACCACACAGCTGAAAATACTTGGCCACCAAATCAGTACCACGGCCTCGTCGATGGTGCCTGACGAGAGGTCTCGATCAACCTCCTTCCTCCATTGCCTCTAGCCTCCATCAATGTCCTTGCTAACTCAACAGAAAGTATAGTTGAGGACGATACGTGTTCTCTGTCGCAATACAAGGTAGGGTTGAGGGGCGGAGCCCCGAATCTAGGAATGGTTTTCATTTGCATTTTCCCTTAAAAATTGAGTGTCGGATTACACCGAAAATGCACTCATTTGTCCTTTTTTTTAGTAACAACTTTTCAAATTATTTGAATACAATAGAAAATTAAAAGACTAATATAACACCCTAACTTTACAAAATAGATTTGTAATATAGACTTATTACAAATCGAACACTAAACCAAACCGATGGCCATGCAATATATTAAACCAAATCACACCTTTGTATTCAAACTTTGCATGCCAAAGCTAGTTATGTGGATCTCGGAGTGCCAGGCAGGTGTCAACAGCTGGATGCAACTCAACACATGGAGCATGCAGTACAATTCAAACCGTATCCACAAATTTAATATTGGAGCAGATTATGCCACGACTATCCAATATTGGTGCAGACTGAACTAGTGAAGCTGAGGTGATATGTTGGAGGATGTAGTTTGTTGATTTCTCTTCAAATTTGAACACAAATCTTCTATGTGGATGCCTTGTAAATCTGTGTTTGAAAAACACCTTTTCCGAACTTAACGAGAATTTTATGTAGTGCAATGCAGAGTAGAAGACTCAGACCAATGTTTAATAGTGAGGATGTCAATCAGATCATGACAATGCAAAATAAGATGCACAAGCTTATGCACTACTGATGTCAATGCAAAAACCTTTCAAGCGGCCAAGCCAAAACTGATTTTTCTTTACATGTTTCCTGTGTGAAGGAAATGTAAAATTTTGTAGATCAACAGAAATCTCGAAGACTGTGTGAATGTTGCAATGAACCAAATTTGATGCTCGATCTAGGTCTGAGTACTAACGCCAACCAAGTGTAATATAAATTTGCAGGATCAAAGAAGGATATGACACGACCTGGGACCTATTGCATTGAGTGATCACGTGAATAATGAACACATGTAAATGTCACATAGGTCTAAACGTCTGAGCACGTGGACAAGGGTGAAATGACAGACAAGAGGATAATAGATACCAACAAAACTAAGCTTACATTACAAATACAAAATTTTTGATAAAATATCTCATCAAATGGGGCAATCTGGATTTATACATGCCCCTCACACACTTTTAAAGAATCATCTTTGCTCTGATACCAAAACTTATTTTGGTTAGAGATGTAAGAAAAACTAACACATGAATCACATTAACTATTACAAAGATAATAACACCAAAATTAAAATGATTGCAAATTTTATTTATCCGGGATGTTTTATTCATTTCCTAGTGAGCTTCTTATACAAATACTTGATCCTATAAACTAGGATTCAAGTCTTATCTTCCTCATATCTCTCAACCTTTATTTTCTCATACTCATCCCCGATATATCTCACCTAGAATAGCTCTAGTAAGTTGTACTACAACTCACGTACAACTATAAAATACAACTCAATATGAGATTGCATTTTATTATTTACACACTTAATAATGTTATCAATAATATTTCCTAACATAAATAGCCCGGAGACCCAATACGATTGCTTCTTATTCAACGATATTGTTTGTACAATCAAAATCTAGTTTAAAAGATAAATGTTATGCTCTTAACCTATTTCTTGTATTAGGATATGAGTAGCGACTTGTGGCTTACCATATCATTTTATCATATCATTTATAATTTCTCATGCTTAAGTAGGTCAGCCTTGGTGATGGCCATAACATATGAATAGTATATATAGGGATCAGTAGGTAGTAGTTCATCATTTTTTTAGTATTTGAGTATTATTCTATGGTTTAGAGGTTGCCCCAAAGTAGCAAAGCTATTCAAATTGCATATTGAGATCATTATTATGAAATATTGTGTTATTTGGTGTTCTATTATTTCTCATAATCTGAATTATACAAGTAATTTTATTACAACTGGTATCAGAGTTGCGATCCGGGCCAAAATTAGGGAAAAAAACTCTAATTTTTTGTTTCCACTCTATCTTATGAACCACATTGAATTTGTGGGAAAATGTTTTACTAGAGTTGTGAATCATTTCAAGTAAAAATCTCTGAAAATTTCAGACCTTTTTGATATTGTTTGCAAAATTTATTGCAAATTTAGGGTTTTTGATAAAAACGCTCCCTAGACCGAAATTTGTGGAATTGTTTAGATTTATTTACATTTTCAGAAATCTCTCAAAAAATAGTATTAGTATCTTCTCTATATTTTTTTCCCTGTCGGCCGAATTTGTATCGAAACCCTAAACCCTAAGGTTTGACATCATGGTGGGGCCTTCCACAAGAGCAAAAAGAATCCAGTCACTCTGGGTAAAACCCTAGATAAAGATGGGGTAGTGATTGAAGAGATGAGTCAGAAGGGGTAAATATAGATTCCTTAGCACTAGGGTTTACCTCAATTGATCATAAGGTGAGCCAACTTGAGTATGAGCTATGAAATGTACAATTTGAGATGGCCTCTAAAGGAGACATAGACCAAATCAATCAGCGGTTGGATGATATCATGCAACATGTAAAGGGTAAACAATATGGCCCAAATCCACCCCATATCAACCAAGGAGGATCTTCAGTTCAAAATCATGGAAAAAATAACCATGTTGGATCACTTTTCCATCCCAATCATAATCCAATTTATTCACAACCACAAAACATGATGCCAAAAGTGGATATGCGCAAATTTGATGGTAAGGATCCACTAAATTGGATAAATCAAATGGAGAACTTATTTGAGTTACATCAAACACCATCAGGATAAAAGGTGACATTGGCATCCCTATATCTTGAACCAGACCAATTCGTTTGGTATCGATGGTTATGTGCTCAAAGGCAAAAGAATGGTCTCAGTGTCACTTGGATAGTTTTTACCGAGGAGTTACAATTGCACTATAGTTCCAGTGTTTCAAATAACTACTTTAGTAAATTAGTAAAGTTACGACAAACAGATCACCAAAGATTATGTGCATCAATTCCGAACCTATCCTTAAGGGTGGAGAATATTCCGTAAGAGAATTTGAATGACCTATTTCTTGGGGGTCTTAAGGACCACATCGAGCATAACGTACATTTGTTTAATCCACTCAAGCTTTCGATTCTATTATCATGGAATTTTGAGAAAAGGAAACAATTATGTGTATTAGGAAGCCACCTTTCATTAACACCAGAGATCAGTAGTATCTCTTCCCCTTCATTTTCTAGGCCAATTAGACTCGACTCCTTAACAAATGGAAGAAAAGAGAGCAAACGGATTTTGTTTTAACTGTGACATGAAAATATGGACTGGGACACAAATGTGTTGAGAAGAAGTTTTTCTATATTAATGGAGGTAATGAGGATAATGAGGAAGTTGAAATTATAGGAGAGGCTGAGGAACCAGTAGAAGATGAAGTAGAGGATCACCAACCTACAATTTCTTTCCATGCATTGTCAAGTATCGCACTCCTCAAACACTCAAGGTTATTGGCTATCTCAACAAATAGAAGGTGACGGTGTTGATTGACTTGGGGAGTACTCATAACTTCATAAATAGTAAGTTAGTTACCCACCTCAATTGTTTTATTTACCTAGCTCTAAAAATGTAAGTTATGATTACAGTTGTCAGGATAGTCAAGTGCACAGAAAGTGCCATAGTATCAAGATTTCCATGGGATACTACATGTTAGACTCACCTATGTTTTTAGAGGGGAAGATATTGTTTTGGGTGTCCAATGCCTCATAACCTTAGGTACTATAGAGATGAATTTCCAATAATTGTTCATGCGATTTAATTCAGATGGAAGGACAATAAAATTAAATGGGATGGTAGCTAATTCTTCACAGATTATTATCTCTCATCGATGTAGAAGGTTCTCAAAAAAGGAATAGATGGATTTATAGCAAAGTTATTTTCCATAGAAGTACAAAATACAGAGTCTTCAATGCCACCTGATCTTCAGAAGATTGTTGATGCTCACTCATCTATTTTGATATACAATTCCAAAGGACTACCACCAATTAGGGATCACGATCATGTCATTCAGTTGATTCTAGGGATCCAAACACCTAACATTAGACCATACAGATACCCATATTCCTAGAAAAGTGAGATCGAGAAAATGGTACAGAAATGTTGAAGGTAGGTATCATTAGGCATAGCCAGAGTGCATATTCTTCACCAATGGTCATGGTATGTAAGAAGGATGAAACATGGAGGATGTGTCTAGATTACCGAGAACTCAACAAGTACACCATCAAAGATAAGTTTCCTATTCTAGTAATTGATGATTTACTTGATGAATTACATGGTGCTATTTATTTCACAAAATTAGATCTTCATTCGAGGTACCATCAAATTAGAATAAAAGAGGAAGATGTTCATAAAACAGCTTTTAGGACTCATGAGGGCCATTATGAGTTTTTGGTAATGCCTTTTGGTCTTACAAATGCACCTCAACCTTTCAAATCTTGATGAACACTGTTTTTAGGAAATTTTAAAGGAAATTTGTATTAGTTTTCTTTGATGACATATTGATTTATAGTAAGACATGGGAAGAACACTTACAACATGTAAATAAAGTGTTGGAAGTTTTGGAGAAACATAATCTCTATGCAAATCCATCCAAATGTTCTTTTGGTGTACAAGAGGTAGAGTACTTGGGTCACATTGTATCCCATGAAGGTGTCAAAGTTGATCCTCAAAAGATCAAAGCTATGGTGGAATGGCCAAGGCCCAAAACTCTCAAAAATCTTTGTGGGTTCCTAGGACTAACATGGTACTACAGAAGATTTGTGTAGGGATATGGTAGAATAGCAACCCCACTCACTACATTTCTAAAGAAGGATGCCTTCCATTGGACAGACGTAGCCACTAAATCCTTTGAGTAGTTAAAGGAATTCATGTGCAACACCCCAGTTTTGGCTACTTCTAACTTCTCAAAAACCTTCATTGTTGACTGTGATGCTTCAGGATCGTGGATTGGGAGCAGCCTAATGCAGGAAGGAAGACCAATTACATTTGAGAGTTGCCAATTCAAAGGAAAATACATGCTCAAACTTGTCTATGAGAAAGAAATGATGGATATTCTTCATACGGTCAAGTAATGGAGGCCCTATCTCATGGGTAGACACTTCAAAGTAAAAATGATCATGATAGTCTCAAATAATTTTTGGAGAAAAGGTTATAATATAAGGAACAAAAAAGTGGGAGAAAAAAATGTTGTGTTATGATTTTGAAATCATATACAAAAGGGTAAAGAAAATATAGTAGCTGATGTGTTGTATTGAAGGGATACATCCGCAGATGCCTTACTATATGGAATGTCCATGTTGACGATCGATTGGGTGGATGAAGCAAGATTGGAATTGGATCAAGAAAAGGACACACAATCTCTAATATAGAATATTAAGCAAGGATATATGACATCTAACAAATTTGAGTGGAAAGGTAATACACTATGGTATAAGGACAAGTTATACTTGAGTAAAGATTATGAGTTGAAGCATAAGATTCTTGCGCAGAGCTACATGCCTCACCATTGGAGGACACTTTGGGTTTTTGAAGACATATCATAGAATAAAAAGAGAATTATTTTGGACTCAAGGGTAGGGTTCACTTTAAGAAGCCTCGGTAAAATGGAGGTGGAAAATTCCTGGCAAATATACCTAGAACCACTTTCGCGTAAAGGCTAATTTTCCAAGTTTTGAGAACAAAATTTTCACTTGATATTATTTTAGTGAGAGTGACCGCCCGAGGGAAAAAAATTATGCATACGAAGAAAACATGTATTGTTTATCTTGTTGACGCACAATTGTTGCTCAAAAGCTAGTGTTGTACAACTATTGTCCCATGACAAGAATACATTTCCGAGTATATCAACTAGTAGTAAGGTACTGGTGGTAGTATACTACCTGAAGAATCACCTAGGTTTTTATAGGAGATGATTTCAAATGTAGGCGAAGCCAACCCCTAAAAAAATATACTATAAATTTTAGGTGAACAAGGCATCGATCCGCTCTGAAAAATTCACATTTTCAAATTTTCCTAAAATGAAATTTTTACCATATTACAAATATTCTCAACTAAAATTATCCCTACTCAAGGGGGATGTAAAAATTTTGTATCGTAGTGTTTAGTGTGCCAACAGAACAAAGGGGAAACAATTAAGACATCAGTGTCCGTTACAACCCTTACCAATTCCTAGCCATAGATGGGAGGATGTCTCCATTGATTTCATCATTGGATTGCCTTGTTTACAGGGTAAGAATGCTATTTTTGTGATTTTGGATAGGATAAAAAAATATGCCCATTTTTGTGCCCTATCACATCCATTTACAGCCAGTACAATCACAACTATTTTTTTGGAGATAGTTCAAAGGCTACATGGAACCCCAAAGATAATTGTAAGTGATCGTGATCCTATTTTCACAAGTAATTTTTGGACGGAATTATTTTCATGTTTGGGTACTTAGCTAGCTCACAGTTCATCTTATCATCCTCAAATTGATGGGCAAAATGTAAGTGGTCAACAAATGCTTAGAGGGGTATCTACGTTGTTTTGTATAAGATAAGTAGGAAAGGTGGATTAAATGGCTACCACTTGCAGAATGGTGGTATAACACATCTTTTCATACCTCTTCTCAAATGAACCCATTTTTAGCATTATATGGTTACCATCCACCTTCTATCACTTCCTTTTGAGGGTGAAAACTAAGGTTAGAGATGTTGAGGAACACATTCAACATCAACAATAGGTTTTGGCTAGTTTGAAGGAGAATTTAACATTGACACAAAATAGGATGAAACAAAAAGTAGATCAACACCATAGTGAAAGACATTTTGAAATTGGTGACTTGGTTTTGTATGTCTCCATCCTTACAAGTAGATGTCCCTAAAGAAACAGAAAAAGGACAACAAACTTGCTCCTAAATATTACGGCCCTTATCGTGTTCTCACGTAGAAAATTGGCAAGTGTATCTTATAAACTAGAGTTACCTCCATATTAATGTATACACCTAGTATTCCATGTTTCCTTCCTGAAGAAGGTTATTGGACACAAATTTGAAGCCCAGACAGAGTTACCAGAACTTGATGAGGAAGGAAGAATCATTTAAGAGCTAGAGAAGATTCTATAAACACATACTAAGAGGCTGAGAACCAGAGACATTAAGGAATATCTGATCAAGTGGAAGAATATGAGCATAGAAGATGCAACCTGGGAGGATGAAGGTTTTCTACAACAACATCCAGGATTATTCAACGTTGAGGAAAATGTTGGTTTGAAGGAGTGTTGGTCCGAAAATCATCGCGTGGGCGATCTATGGATAGACGAGCCAACAAAGTTGCCCCTCTTTGAGACAGCAAAGCGAAACTGGTTTATTGCTATTTCTACTAGCAGGAACCTATGCAAGTCTCACAGATTCTGCCTTCGGGGTTGGGATCTCATCCCAGTAGAGTATTCCAGGCTGCGAAAAGAAAGGAATGAAAGAGGGAGAAGAGAAAGAACAGATCCGAAGGGAGAAAAGAAATGAATTCCAAAGCAGAAAGGTCAGAAGATTTATGTTTTTAGTTTGGTAAGAAATGAGCCAAACCTACTTGCATAAATAAACAAAGCAATACTGATAAACAAATGACGGAAAAGTAGATATGAATCCAACAGATTAAACACATACAGATCTAACGTAAGAAAGATCTAATGTATAACACAGCTATTGAGCACAAAGTCTGAATAATTGTATTACATCGTTTTTCTCATAAGAAAGTTCAAAGTCTTTCTCTCCTCACTTCTATTTCTATCTGAAAAATGTTCACCCCGAATACAACAAGTATTCTCATATTTATAGAAAATGAGGAGGAGAGAAGGCAAAATGGAGCCAACCACTTATTTACAAAGATATTTACAAAATATCCAAAAGTCATGTTGACTTTGACAACTTTGATGGATGACATCATCCCATGATGCAACATGGATGATGTCATCATTTGTGCCAACTTACTTCAGATATTACGGAAAGAAAGTCGGAGAATAGAGAGGAGAAGAAGAAGAAGAAGAAGAAGAAGAAGAAGCTATTCATCATCATCATCCTGCGGCCGAAAAGGGGTTGCCTGCTTCGTGCTTTCAGTGATGATATGTGGAACGAGCGCTATTCCAAGAACTTGCTGATCATCGGCCCAAATTGATCCTCGTGATGGATCCTCGTGTGCGCTTCACCGATTGCTTCGCAAGTCTCCCGCTCGCCTATGAGCTTTTCCGGAGTTTGGAATAATCTTTCTCCGCCTCGATAAGGAAACCAATGAAGTCCCTACAGCCAAGAAGTTGTTGATGGATTCGGTGTCGAACGTGACTTCTCGCCCTATCCTCGAGAAGCTATCTCCTCAAAACCCGGATAGTATCATCACCTGATCTCAAGGTGAGGGAAGGAGTGAGCAACCCCGAGTCATAGATAGAACAATTTTCTCCATTTGATGCATTGCATCTAGGGCCTCTTCCTTCACCTTGTCTATCTTTTCCAAAACGAATTCTAGCTGATCTATCCGATAGTCCAAAGTGGACATAGTTTTGTTGAGGGCCCTCGATGGCCGAAGACTCCGAACTTGACTGCATCTTCGACCAACAAATAACATTTGTTGGAAGGTCTCGTGCTGGAGTCTAGCATGCTCTAACTCTTCTGATATTGGGCCTGCCAATGTTTGGAGTTCCTTGTTCGCCTTCTCGATGTTCAGGTATAAACTGATATATTCGGCGATTACTTTTTCACTATCTTTGATGATCTGGCTCCTCCAAGCAGAAACAGCCATACCTTGCTCGCCAATCTTTGAATACTCATTGATCTTCTCCTGACTGAGCAGCTCAGGAGTCTCGGCGGCAGTTGTGGGAGGTGCACTTCCCATCTTTTGTAAGGCCTGAAGCAGGTATTTATTCTGCTCCTTCAGTAGCCTTTTCTCCTCTTTCGTTTCCTGAAGCTTCTTGCAGAGTGCATCCACTGCGGAAAGAGCTTCCCCCGGAGACTTTCTCGAGGATGTCCCCATCAGTGACTTGGGTCACGGTGAAATCTGCTGAGACAGATCTTCTTTCTCTTTGAGGGGGTTGGGGTATGCTATTTCCATGACTCTCTCACCGCAGCATTTTTCGAGAAGCGTGTAACCGCTTGTGCTTCTTCACTCCTTTAGCCGGAATGACCGAAAAGTCCATCTGAGCGATGGGGACTTTCCTCTTTTGGCTCACCGAGAGATCCAAGCTGGTCCTATAGAGGAAGGACCAGAGACAGAGGGGGAGGCAAAGAACGGTAGAAGAGGGGAAAACGTGGAGACACGCGGCGGCGATCGAAAGAATAGCCGAGGAAGTGCCCACGGAGGAAGGGAAACCGCAACCGCAGAAGACATAGGAAGGGGGAAGGGAGCTCTGAGATGAGGGAAGAAATGGAAGAAGACAAATCAGCGAGGGAGGAGAAGATAGATGAAGAGGCGGGGAAAGAGTAGAAGAAGGGGCAGGACACAACCAAAGGAGTGGTTGCTTGAGTCACTCGAGAGGGGAAGGAAGAGAAGAAGAAGGGATAGAAGGGACCTCTGGTCAGTAGCGACGCCGACATCCCGGGTGGATGGGCGTATAGGACTATCCTCTGTCAATTCTTTCTCCGCGAATCCAGAGTTATTACTTGTTCAGCTCAAGGAAGAGGACTTTCAGGGCTTCCTCCCGAATGGTGCTAGGTTCACCTTCGGCACCTTTGCCTTTCAAAGCAGCCTTCTTTTTGACCTTGGAGGTGCGTTGCCCAAAGGGGAAGTTGTGAAATCTACCCCGAGGTAGATCAGTCCGCTCATGCGGCACCAATGCTCGTTCTCCGCATAGTCTCCTTGACCCTCTCCTCAATTGTTTGAGGAGCCTCGCTTCACAATGTCCGGAAGGGCCAATCATCCCCTTCTCGTGTCATTATACACTTTGTCTACTTCGCCTTCCGTGGTTTGGAAGCCTTTGGGGACAATGGCCACTCCGTATTGATGATTTCCGTTAATGCCAAGCGAGAGTGATCCTTTCTTCGAGTTCCACCTCATGGAGAACGCCAATGTAAATATCCTCAATTTGAGGGACATGGATCGGATCAAGCTTAGCCCTCGGCAGCAGCAGCTCCTAGATCGAAGGTAGGCCTGGCCGGGAAGTCATGTTTCAAATTTAGCAACTCCACTCGCGCGAACATTTCCTTCGCCTTGTGATAGGAGGAGCATGTGTACTGCCCACCGTGAGGGGGAAAGGAGTTCCGCCCTTCTTTCTTTTCGAGGCACTTCTCATGGTATGTGACCACCGCCTTGATAATTCCAAAGAGAATCAGCCTTGGTCCAGCATACCTCGGTAGCCTGGTTGGCTCTCCCAAAAAGTTGGCAGCCCTTAGATAGGTGAACGTGGGAAATTGGGTGAACAGGGCCCCCCATTTCTCTGTGACTGCCACTATGTTCTTGGTTGTCCGGCTATGAGTCATGTTCGGCCTCAGTAGGCAGATGACATGATAGAAGAATGCATCGTTAACTTTTGCGAAATGTTGGATGCTATTCTCCAGCCTCAGCTGATAGTAATCAAATATCTTGGCCTCGAGGCCATACTCCACTTCGGTTCAGCCCCGGATAATCCTCTTGCCGACGCCGCAAAGATAGACTACATAGGAGTTCATATGGAACACTCCCGCCAGGCGAATCGTCAGAGCCGCCGAGATGGTGTGCTTATTATTTCACCCAAAGAAAAGCGCTGATCGGGCAAATTCTTATTCATTGTTTCTAGTACCGCAAAGATCCACTTATGGAAATAGTGGGCATCTCAAAGCCCAAGACTCGCTCAGAAGGTGATGAATCACCGAGTTCCTCCGAGAAATCACTTCGTGGATAGTCCGAGGCCACCGGTCACTACCTTCTTATTCTTTAGGTAGACCTCATTCATTAACCGCATGCACCGGCCTTCGTTGTCTTCCCGTGCCTTGATGCATTCCTCGTTGGCTAACAACCCACGTAGTTCCGGTGGTGAGGGATGCCAAGCATCAACTCAAAATGACGGGCAAGTGAGGTTTATAACCACCTCGCCTCTTGCTTCTCGACACATCTTGTGTCCTTGTTGAAAGATCGCGCAACTACCATCATGAACTCATTGTTCACAAATACGACAGGATTCCTCCTAAGCAAAGTGCAGGGCACTGCCTATTAGCTTGTCCATCCATGGACTTCTTGTAACCTTCTCGAGTTCTAACCTTAACTCATCCATGTCAATGTGACCCAACTCTGAGTCCCTGACATCCATACTGCACTCAGCCTGTGATTCGGGCATTCTGACCCTTTGATATTTGTATTTCATTTCTTCTTCTGTCAGTTTAGCCTTTCCTCTTGGTTTGGTGGGTTTCTTGCTTGACGTAGACATGTGTTCTTTCGAACTCGGGCCACGCTGATCTGCATGAAGAAGAAGTGAGACCCAATCCAAAAAGGTTGAATTAGTCATTTGATCTTCCATTGGAAAGCTAGCAGAAGAAAGAGTTAGAGATTTAAAGGCTCAGGGCGCGGGAAAAATGCAACTGACAGGCCAAATAGATAAGGCGCACAGAAAAGGAATGTTGCAGAGGTTATATTGGCGCCAAAGGCGCATGGCGCATGGATGAAGCAGGTTGCATTTTATAACAGGGCGCACAGGAAATGCGTGTTACATTGGGGTTCGGTGCGCCTTTTGGCGCATGGAAAGATTGTGTAACATGGACAAATGATGCGCCAAAGGAATATAGCGCGGCGCATGGAGGATTTACACAACATCATGTTACTGCAATGGAGGGCGCGCCCGCGCCTATGTAATCTTTATACTTGCGCGCAGAAGGCTTGTGTTACTTTGAAGCTGAGTGCGCCCTTTGGCGCATGGAAACATTATGCAACATGGACAAAGGGTGCGCCAAAGGCTTTTTAAGGAGGCGCGGGTTTTAGACTTGTAGCATGCGAAAAGGGCGCGCTTCGAGGGCGCATGGATTCAAGATGCAGCAGGATGGCGGGGTGCGCCGTGGGCGCGGGTCTTGAGCATGTTGCATGGCGGGTAGGTGCGCCGTGGGGCGCGTCTGTCTTTATTGTTACAAGGCGCGCCAATGCGCCTTTTGAAATAAGCTCACTCAAACTAACAGCTCAAAAGCTCTCTCCTTCTTTCTTCCATTCCCAAAAGATACTTGGACAAGACAACTCTCTTTTCCAGCAGATCTGGAAAGAGGGAGGAAGGAAGAAGAGAAGAAAAGAAGGAAACAAAACAGACAAACAGAGGGGGAAAAGCTAGCTTAAACACCTTCCATCGCAAACCGACTAAAAAAACCAAGACAGACTACTAAAACATGAAAGCATAAAACAGAGAAGAGGGAGAACCTCTTACCTTAAATATAGCAAAAGATTGGAAAGCGGGTCCACAGGCGAGATAATGACAGAGCAGAGCTGACAAATCCAGAGCGATCACGTGCTTGGACACAAAAGAATGAAAATGACATGGGCGCGCACGGATATTTATAGAAAAACCTGTCATTAATGCGCCACCAACCTTTTGAAATGGCGCATGGGAACGGCTGTCGACAATGGAAAGCGTGCGCCCTTTGGCGCATGGAAGGAATTGTCAACAGAAGAATGAGCGCGCCTTTGGCGCACCAAAACTTGGTGTTGCAGATACATTACGTGCGCCCTTTGGCGCACCAAAAAGTGGTTCAACATTCTTTGGCGCATCGAAAGACGTGTTAACATGTAAAACCATGCGCCAAAGGCTTTTAAGGGGGCGCATCAAAACTATGTGTTACAAGGCAAATCCATGCGCCCAGCCAAAAAGGCTCAAAAAGACTAAGTTCAAAAACTAGATTTCCCGGGAAGGGATTTTGCAATGTTTCGAACGCGAAGGATCCCTAACGAGGGATCGAAACAAAATTTTCGGTATGGTTATCGGTAAAATTGCCCTTGTCAATTTTACGATAACAAATGCTCTTTTCTCGGGGACTATCCCTGAGCAAACTCGGGGGTAGAGAATCCCAGATCACATGTGCCTATCCATTGGGTACGGAGTCAAAAACAAGGGGGACCGGAGGGAGAACAAAGGAAACACACAACAAACCGAAAGCAAACACACGACAAAAGCAAACACACAACTAAAATAAACTGTACAAAGAAGAGAGCAAGCTCTACTTCCTGAAGATCTTGAGATGTTGCCCGCTATAGGGAAGCGGGAGCTCAACTCCATCCAGATATGAGAGATAGAAACTATTCTCCCCATTGAGTTGCTTGATTTTGAAGGGCCCTCTCCATAGGGAATCAAATTTTCCGTGCATGCCCTTTGGTTCTCTCTTCGCTTGTCCCAAAGAAGGACGAGATCTCCTACTTGAAAATTCCTCTGCTTGGCTTTCTTATCAAAAAGCCTCTTTACTTGATTCTGATGTTCAGTGATCCTGTCGACCACCCTTACTCTCTTTTCTTCAAGTTCTGCAAGATACATGATTCTCTTTTCTAGAGAATTCTGAAAAGTTTCATCTTCGATTACTTGTGCCAAGCGTAGAGCAGGAAGTTCAGTAGAAATGGGAAGTTCGGCATCAGTGCCATATAACACTTGAAAAGGTGACATGCCGAGAGATCTCTTGGGAGTAATGCGGTCCGCCCACAAAGCGTCGTACAAAGACTTGTGCCACATCCGCTGATTTTCATCTACTAATTTCCGTATGATGGTCACCAAGTTCTTATTACTGGATTCCGCCTGACCATTTCCCTGAGGGTAATAATCCGAGGCATGTGCTAAAGTTATTCCATATTCATAGCAAAAACTAATAACTTCTCGGGAGGAGAAGTTAGAAGCATTATCAGCAACGATTTTGTTTGGAACGCCGAACCTGACAATGATATTTTCTTTGATAAAACTGCACACCGCCTCAGAAGTGGCGTGCTTGACAGGTATGGCTTCCACCCACTTGGTGAAGTAATCCGTTGCTGTAAGGACATAGCTATGTCCGGCACTCGATTGAGGATTGAGTGCGCCAATAAAATCGATTCCCCATTGCCTGAATGGTTCATTGATGATGACCGGCCTAAGGGGAAGGGCAGCCAACTTGGGCTTGCCGACGAATTGCTGACAGGGTTCACACTTTGCCACCCAGGTAGCCGCATCTTGAAAAAGCGCCACAATAGTACTGCTCGATGATCTTGTGTGCTGTCACGGAAGAAGAAAATGACCTCCACAGTGAATTGTGAAAACTTTCCAGCAGCTTTTACTTGCAGGGCTTGTCAACACATCGCAGAAGACACCGCTATCCCGCGCTTATATAAACCATCATCCCGTATGACATATCTGGCCGCTCCGAGCTTTATAGTACGCTTTTCCTTCGCAGCTTAGGTGCATTGGGCATTCGCCGTAGGTAAGGAAGAAAGCAATGTCGAGTACCACTTGTCGCTAGTCAGCAATAAATAAAACCAGAGGCAGAGAATCGTGTTCCTCCCGAGGGCTTTGCTCTTTGTCGATACAATCCTTTTTTCTTTAGGATCTTCTAAATTTTCATTTTCAGCCATTAACCGACACAGCCCTTACCCTCACCACCACTTTGTGGGCTTAATATCCAGTCATATTCCCGACCTCGATCCAATTCCTCTCAAGCTTCCTAACTCCCGCCGAGTTAGAATTGATTTCACCGCGGTGTCGGGAACCAAGACCACCGTATGCGAGTTCGTAATGTAATACCTGAAATTCTTCACCGCTTTGACAACGGCAAAGGCATGCTTTTCCAATTGAGTCATTTTCAGTTCGTGAGGCTTGAGAGGAGAACTCATGAACGCGATTGGAGATTCAATATCCTCCGAGTTCTTTTGCATTAGGATTGCAGACACAGTATGTTCGGAGGCGTAACTATACATAATGAAGTTCTTGAGAAATCCGACATACCAGACCGGTGCATGAGCAATGTGTTTTTATCTCCTCAAACGACCTTTTCCCCTCTTCACTCCATCTGAAAGTGGGTGACCCTTTCATCATGTTCAGTATGTGGCGGGTCTTCTCAGCAAAATCAGGGACAAAACGCCTAAGAAAGTTCACCTTTCCGAAGAAAGAATGAACACCATTCTTGCTTGTAGGCAGAGTAAGGCTTTGGATAGCCTTAACTCTTTCGGCATCAATCTTCGTTCCTTCTTTGCTAACCACATGGCCTAGCAATTTCCCTTCCGTAACCCCAAAAACAGACTTTTTTGGGTTTAGGGAAATCCCATGTTCTCGGCACCTGGCCAATACTTGCTCCAAGTGATCACAATGATCACTTCGTCGTTTGGAGAACACGGTTAAGTCATCTAGATAAACTACAATGACTTTTCCCATCATGCCTTTAAATGCGAAATCCATGGCCCGCTGAAAAGTGGCACCAGCGTTAGTTAGGCCGAAAGGCATCCTGCTATAGGCAAATGTACCCCATGGAGTAGTGAATGCTGTTTTGAATTGATCTTCAGGCGAGACTTCAATCTGATTGAGCCTCAAAACCATCAAGCATAGACAAGATTTCGATCCAGCCATCGCTCGTAACTTGATCCATTATCGGAAGAGGGTAGTTGTCTTTCAGCGAAGCTTGATTCAAGTTTCGGAAGTCCACGCATATGCGTATCTCACCGTTTTTCTTGCGTACTGGCACAATGTTCGCCACCCAAGTGCTGTGATGAATAGGGAAGATGATTCTCGCATCCAGCATCTTCTGAATTTCGGCTTGAATGGTGCCCGAAATCTTGGGATTATAATGCCTTTGCTTCTGGCGAAAGGCTTTGGCATCTTCTTTCAGCGGTATATCATGCTGAACGTCCTTTGGCTTGAAGGACTTTAAATCGGCGTAGGACCATGCCAATACATCCATATATCTTTTCAGCAACTTGACAAATTTCCGCTTTTCTTCTGGCGTGCAACATTTCCCGATGTTCACAAATCATGATGTGCCTCGTAACCTATATTGACCGGTTCTGCTTTCTCTCGGGATGAGTCAGAACATCTCGCCTCTTCTTTTTCACAAAACGGTCATGCTCAAACAAAGCGCCCAGAGAAACCAGTGCCCTTCGGAATTTTATTTCCTTTGAGCTGACATATGCCGTCTTTCTCCTCTGATTCATGGTTTTGACCGTTGATTGATTCGCGGCATGTTGAGGTGGATCCTTCAAAATACAACTCATCAAAATTTTCTGATTTTTCTAGAAAGGCAATGAGGTGATTATCATCGTTGAATACCTGCCAATGCTGAGAGTTGTCCGCACGCCGGGCGAAAAACCACTTCAATGGTGTATTTGTTCGCTTTTCAAACCCGGTGTGGGAGCATGAGAGATGCTTTAAAACGCCAATGAATCGCCATATCATTCTGAGCCCTCGAATTGTTCCTATTGAAAAAGCATCAAATTCTTCGATGCTGTCCCATACCGCATTACACAGTAGTGCTCGAGCCTTTCATTTTTCACTTGGTAAATCCTTTTGACCTGATTTACAACTAGCTCAAGATCGCCTTGACCTTTAGATTTTTAATTCCTCTTTCCTTTGCAGCTTGCATACCGAGTAACAGAGACTCATACTCAGCAGTATTGTTAGTGTTGAAAAACTGCAATTTGAAAGAGAGAGGAATGACTTCTTCCTCAGGAGATATCAGCACAACCCCAGCGCCACATCCACTAGTTGCGCAACTGCCATCAAATTGCAAGGTCCAGATCTTATTGAGATCCTTTTCTTGAACGAAAACATCCTTTGTATCCGCCTCGGTGGATAAGAAGTAGTTCCCCATCCCTGATGATTCAAAAAGGATTTGGGCTTTGGGATCTTCGGAGCTAGTGACCAAGTACTTCTTTTGGGATTCCGGTTCCAAAGTTTGCATTACGCCTTTGACTGGAATTCTAGCTTTAGACCAGTCCATGTGAATTTCTCCACCAACTTCGCTGCAAAAGCTCCTTCCTAGCAGAATTCCATAGGCTGCCGGAATGTCAGCGACAAGGACGGTCATTTTTACTCTTTTATCCGGGAAGGCTGCAAACGCAAATTGTGCGTCTTTGATTTGGCCAATCAACGGCACTTGCTTGGTCTCCAATGAGTAACATCTGCCGAAAGGCTTGGTAAGAGTAAGGCCCAAAGCATGGGCGACTTTCGCCGGCATAACGTTGTCAGAAGCTCCGGAATCAATTATACAGTTGCTCAACTTATGGCCGTTGATTAGGAGAGAGAGATAGAAAGGTTCTATCTTGCCTGATGCAGATGTTGAAGCAACATTTATGTGGGATTCAGGGGGAGTGGAAAGGATTCCTTTTGGGGAAACCTGATTAGATATAATACTTGACTTTGATATATTTAGTTAATCTTACAAGCTGTTCGGGATTTGACTGAAGATACTCAGCTTCAGACATCTGGATCTTGGTCTTTTTTGCATGATCTATTATATCAAATGCGGCCAAGGGTTGCGTTGGTGAGGGAATGAGTCCTTCACTTCGCGATGGTGGAACAGGGTTACTGATCTTAACAGGAACATGAGGGGACTGATTCGGAGGAGAGATGGGCGGAAAAGACTTCTTTGCAAAAGGCTTAACAGGGAGTTGAGTAGGAAGAGGATTACCTCTTTTAACAATGGTTGGAGGTGCGTTTGATACGACCTTCTCCTTCTGAACATGGGCAGCAACTTCCGCTTCCTTTCCTTGTGAGCGGGTAAAAACAGCATAGGATTGTCCGCTTGCATAGCCCTGAGTACTCTCTTCTTCATCAGATTCATCCTCATCAAATTCCATGTATCCAATAGTGGAGTCGCCAGTCGGCTCACCGACATCTTGATCATCTTCGCCTTGAGGCGAAGATTCTTCATAGTACTGCTCTTCCTCTTCAATTTCAGCCAAAGCATTGACCGGAGGAGCTTCAAGCGCCAACCGTGGAGCAGTTGCAGGTAAGCGCGGTCTTTGTGAAACATTGTTAGGAACAAAATTCCTCCGCGGGACATCCCGGTACGAGGAACTAGGAGAGGCCTGGGCCAACTGTTTTTTTAATGCGAGCAGATCGTTCGCCATCTTTTGGAATGCTGGATCAGACGAAGTAGTAGGCGAGGGATCTGAAGATTTGGACCTTGATGATTCCTTTTTCAACTCGCCAGATATTATCAAATTGTCTTCTATCCGGATGGCGGCAGCCTGAGCGAGAGGTAGAGTAGCTACTCGCTCTTGAAGGAGCAAGAAGCTAACTTTTGAGCTCATGGCGTTCACGAAGAAACACTTCTGATTCTCCGGTGTTGGAAGCATGGCAGTAGGGACACGGTTGATTAATGCATTGAACCGGGTGACAAAATCGCGCATGGTCTCATTTGCCTCCTTCTTCAGGTGAGTGATTCGTGATAACAATGCAAATGCATCCTCTGAAGGCTTGTATCTGTCTTCGAAAGCATCCCGCAAGGTAGCCCAACTGGTGATAGATCCGGCTGGCAAATGCTGAAACCATTCGGCTGCGGGCCCTTGTAGGTTTCCAGAAAAAGGCGAACCGACACATCTTCGTGAGTCACGTCCAAAATACTGCATGACATAATGAAAGCAGATATGTGGGAATCCGTGCTTTGATTTCCACTCCCGTCGAATTTGGGAAAATTCTTTCTGTTTCCGTGAGGGAGCGCGTGAACTGGATGTGGCAGTGCGAGAGGACCCATAGCATTTCCCCATGGTACCGCCATTTGAAAGGCTGGAAAGAGCACACGAGCTGGGAGGGTGGTTCCACTGAGCAGCAAGGCACTACAAAGGGATGTAGATGCTCCTTGTAAAAGACTTTTTCTTCGTGGAGGTGAGACACTCCTGGATGACCACCTAGCCGAGCTTAACGCTGAAAAACGTGCCGGTGTTACGCTGAAATTGTGCCTTTGAAGCAGATCGAAAGTAGGATCAACTTCTCCACGGGCTCTCCTGCTGCGCGTAAAAGGTTCACTTGCCAGCGTACCTTCCAGATCTGCAATGTTAAGGCGCAGATTTAAACTTTGTTTTTGGGTGTACTTGCTGATTTTCTGGTTTTTCTGACAAAAACCAGCAGCATGCACTTTTCTGAATATTTAAAAACTATCCTCCTCGAAAAACCGATTGCGGTTAATGACAAATAGCAGCGAGGATAAGATGGCAGGAAGAATAGTAGGCTGATTTTCAGATCTGATTTTTACTTTTCGAGGATTTCAAACTTTTTAGAAAATAAAAAACTCGATCTACGGAAAAATAATGATTTTGATAAAAACTCAAATAACTAAAGATCTCAGAACTAGGCCCGATCTACGGATCTCAGAAGAAAATTTTCAGTTTCGGGCATTTTTGCAAATTTTTTGGATTTTCAACAAAAGTGCAGATTTGCAAACAAGCAGTGATTTTCTTATATTTTCTGATTTTATATTATACCACCACCATAGATCTGACAGATCTGTCCGTCTCCCAAATGAGTCGCCAAAAACAAGTTGTCCGAAAATCATCGCGTGGGAGATCTATGGATGACGAGCCAACAAGTGTTGCAGGCTTAGCCCTCTTTTGAGACAAAGAAAGCGAAACTCGGTTTATTGCTATTTCCACTAGCAGAACCTATGCAAGTCTCACGATTCTCGCCTTCTGGGGTTGGGATCTCATCCCAGAGAGTATTCCAGTGCCGCGAAAAGAAAGGAATGAAAGAGGGAGAAGAGAAAGAACAGATCCGAAGGGAGAAAAGAAATGAATTCCAAAGCAGAAAGGTCAGAAGATTTATGTTTTTAGTTTGGTAGTAAACAGAGCCAAACCTACTTGCATAAATAAACAAAGCAATACTGATAAACAAATGACGGAAAAGTAGATATGAATCCAACAGATTAAACACATACAGATCTAACGTAAGAAAGATCTAATGTATAACACAGCTATTGAGCACAAAGTCTGAATAATTGTATTACTGTTCTTTTCTGTTACAAGAAAGTTCAAAGTCTTTCTCTCCTCACTTCTATTTCTATCTGAAAAATGTTCACCCCTTGAATACAACAAGTATTCTCATATTTATAGAAAATGAGGAGGAGAGAAGGCAAAATGGAGCCAACCACTTATTTACAAAGATATTTACAAAATATCCAAAAGTCATGTTGACTTTGACAACTTTGATGGATGACATCATCCCATGATGCAACATGGATGATGTCATCATTTGTGCCAACTTACTTCAGATATTACGGAAAGAAAGTCGGAGAATAGAGAGAGAAGAAGAAGAAGAAGAAGAAGAAGAAGAAGAAGCTACTCATCATCATCATCCTCGCGCCGGCCGAAAAGGGGTTGCTGCTTTCTCGTGCCGCCAGTGATGATATGTGGAACTCGAGCGCGGTATTCCAAGAACTTGCTGATCATTGGCCCAAATTGATCCTGTGATGGATCCTTGTGCCGTTCACTGATTGCTTCGCAAGTCTCCCGTTCGTCTATGAGCTTTTCCGGGAGTTTGGAATAATCTTTCTCCGCCTCGATAAGGAAACCAATGAAGTCCCTACAGGCCAGTAAGTTGTTGATGGATTCGGTGTCGAACGTGACTTCTGGCCCTATCCCTTGAGAAGCTATCTCCTTGAAAACCCGGATAGTATCATCAGCTGATCTCAAGGTGAGGGAAGGAGTGAGCAACCCTGGAGTCATAGATAGAACAATTTTCTCCATTTGATGCATTGCATCTAGGGCCTCTTCCTTCACCTTGTCTATCTTTTCCAAAACGAATTCTAGCTGATCTATCCGATAGTCCAAAGTGGACATAGTTTTGTTGAGGGCCCTCGATGGCCGAAGACTCCGAACTTGACTGCATCTTCGACCAACAATAACATTTGTCGGAAGGTCTCGTGGCCGGAGTCTAGCATGCTCTAACTCTTCGATATTGGGCCCGCCAATGTTTGGAGTTCCTTGCGCCTTCTCGATGTTCGGTATAAACTGATATATTCGGCGATTACTTTTTCACTATCTTTGATGATCTGGCTCCTCCAAGCAGAAACAGCCATACCTTGCTCGCCAATCTTTGAATACTCATTGATCTTCTCCTGACTGAGCAGCTCAGGAGTCTCGGCGGCAGTTGTGGGAGGTGCACTTCCCATCTTTTGTAAGGCCTGAAGCAGGTATTTATTCTGCTCCTTCAGTAGCCTTTTCTCCTCTTTTGTTTCCTGAAGCTTCTTGCAGAGTGCATCCACTCAAGCGAAAGAGCTTCCCCACGAGACTTTCTCGAGGATGTCCCCATTGTGACTTGGGTCACGGTGAAATCTGTTGGAGACAGATCTTCTTTCTCTTTGAGGGGGTTGGGGTATGCTATTTCCATGACTCTCTCACCTGCAGCGCTCTTTGAGAAGCGTGTAACCGGCTTGTGCTTCTTCACTCCTTTAGCCGGAATGACCGAAAAGTCCATCGGAGCGATGGGGACTTTCCTCTTTTGTTGGCTCAGCTGCTGAGAGATCCAAGCTGGTCCTATAGAAGAAGGACCAGAGACAGAGGGGGAGGCAGCAACGGTAGAAGAGGGGAAAAACGTGGAGACACGCGGCGGCGGCATCGAAAGAATAGCCGAGGAAGTGCCCACGGGAGGAAGGGAAACCGCAACCGCAGAAGACATAGGAAGGGAAGGGAGCTCGGAGATGAGGGAAGAAATGGAAGAAGACAAATCAGCGAGGGAGGAGAAGATAGATGAAGAGGCGGGGGAAAGAGTAGAAGAAGGGGCAGAGGACACAACCAAAGGAGTGGTTGCTTGAGTCACTCGAGGAGGGGAAGGAAGAGAAGAAGAAGGGATAGAAGGGACCTCTGAAGTTGTAGCGACGCCGACATCCTGGGTGGATGGGCGTATAGGACTATCCTCTGTCAATTCTTTCTCTGGCGAATCCAGAGTTATTACTTGTTCAGGCTCTGAAGGAAGAGGACTTTCAGGGGCTTCCTCCTGAATGGTGCTAGGTTCACCTTCGGCACCTTTGCCTTTCAGCAGCTTCTTTGACCTTGGAGGTGCGTTGCCCAAAGGGGAAGTTGTGAAATCTACCCCGAGGTAGATCAGTCCGTTCATGCGGCACCAATGCTCTGTTCTCCGCATAGTCTCCTTGACCCTCTCCTCAATTGTTTGAGGAGCCTTGCTTCTGTCAATGTCCGGGAAGGGCCAATCATCCCCTTCGTGTCATTATACACTTTGTCTACTTCGCCTTCCGTGGTTTGGAAGCCTTTGGGGACAATGGCCACTCCGTATTGATGATTTCCGTTAATGCCAAGCGAGAGTGATCCTTTCTTCGAGTTCCACCTCATGGAGAACGCCAATGTAAATATCCTCAATTTGAGGGACATGGATCGGATCAAGCTTAGCCTTTGGCGGGCAGCAGCCTCCTAGGATCGAAGGTAGGCCTGGGCCGGGAAGTCATGTTTCAAATTTAGCAACTCCAGCTCTGCGAACATTTCCTTCGCCTGATAGGAGGAGCATGTGTACTGCCCACCGTGAGGGGGAAAGGAGTTCCGCCCTTCTTTCTTTTGAGGCACTTCTCATGGTATGTGACCACCGCTTGATAATTCCAAAGAGAATCGCTTTGGCCCAAAGATACCTCGGTAGCCTCGGTCGGCTCTCCCAAAAAGTTGGCAGCCCTTAGATAGGTGAACGTGGGAAATTGGGTGAACAGGGCCCCCATTTCTCTCGTGATCGCCACTATGTTGTTCTTGGTTGTCCACTATGAGTCATGTTCGGCCTCGCAGTGTGATGACATGATAGAAGAATGCATCGTTAACTTTTGCGAAATGTTGATGCTATTCTCCACCTCACTGATAGTAATCAAATATCTTGGCCTCGAGGCCATACTCCACTTCGGTTCAGCCCCGGATAATCCCTCGCCGATGCTGCAGATAGACTACATAGGAGTTCATATGGAACACTCCCGTTGGGCGAATCGTCAGAGCCGCCGTAGATGGTGCTGCTGATTATTTCACCCCAGCAAAAGCGCTGATCGGGCAAATTCTTATTCATTGTTTCTAGGTACCGCAGCATCCACTTATGGAAATAGTGGGCATCCAAAGCCCAAGACTCGCTCAGAAGGTGATAGAATCACTGAGTTCCTCTGAGAAATCACTTCGGTGGATAGTCTGAGGCCACCGGGTCACTACCTTCTTATTCTTTAGGTAGACCTCATTCATTAATCGCATGCACCGCCTTCGTTGTCTTCCCGTGCCTTGATGCATTCCTCGTTGGCTAACAGCCACCACGTAGTTCCGGTGGTGAGGGATGCCAAGCATCAACTCAAAATGACGGGCAAAGTGAGGTTTATAACCACCTCGCCTTGCTGTTCTCGACACATCTTGTGTCCTTGTTGAAAGATTGCGCAACTACCATCATGAACTCATTGTTCACAGCGCTGACAGGGATTCCTCCGGCAAAGTGCAGGGCACTGCCTATTAGCTTGTCCATCCATGGACTTCTTGTAACCTTCTGAGTTCTAACCCAGAACTCATCCATGTCAATGTGACCCAACTCTGAGTCCCTGACATCCATACTGCACTCAGCCTGTGATTCGGGCATTCTGACCCTTTGATATTTGTATTTCATTTCTTCTTCTGTCAGTTTAGCCTTTCCTCTTGGTTTGGTGGGTTTCTTGCTTGACGTAGACATGTGTTCTTTCGAACTCGCCGCTGATCTCGCATGAAGAAGAAGTGAGACCCAATCCAAAAAGGTTGAATTAGTCATTTGATCTTCCATTGAAAGCTAGCAGTAAGAAAGAGTTAGAGATTTAAAGGCTCGTATGCGGGAAAATGCAACTGACAGGCCAAATAGATAAGGCGCACAGAAAAGGAATGTTGCAGAGGTTATATTGGCGCCAAAGGCGCATGGCGCATGGATGAAGCAGGTTGCATTTTATAACAGGGCGCATAGGAAATGCGTGTTACATTGGGGTTCGGTGCGCCTTTTGGCGCATGGAAAGATTGTGTAACATGGACAAATGATGCGCCAAAGGAATATAGCGCGGCGCATGGAGGATTTACACAACATCATGTTACTGCAATGGAGGGCGCGCCCGCGCCTATGTAATCTTTATACTTGCGCGCAGAAGGCTTGTGTTACTTTGAAGCTGGGTGCGCCCTTTGGCGCATGGAAACATTATGCAACATGGACAAAGGGTGCGCCAAAGGCTTCAAGGAGGCGCGGGATTTAGACTTGTAGCATGCAAAAAGGGCGTGCTTCGAGGGCGCATGGATTCAATGCAGCAGAGATGGCGGGGTGCGCGCCGTGGCGCGGGTCTTGAGCATGTTGCATGATGGGGTAGGTGCGCCGTGGGGCGCGACTGTTTTTATTGTTACAAGGCGCGCCAGTGCGCCTTTTGAAATAAGCTCACTCAAACCAACAATTCTCTCTTCTTCTTTCTTCCATTCCCAAAAGATACTTGACAAGACAACTCTCCTTTCCAAGCAGATCTCGGAAAGAGGGAGGAAGGAAGAAGAGAAGAAAAGAAGGAAACAAAACAGACAAAGACAGAGGGGGAAAAGCTAGCTTAAACACCTTCCATTGCAAACCAACCAAAAAAACCAAGACAGACCAAAACATGAAAGCATAAAACAGAGAAGAGGGAGAACCTCTTACCTTAAGTATAGCAAAAGATTGGAAAGCGGGTCCACAGGGCGAGATAGCGACAGAGCAGAGCTGACAAATCCAGAGCAATCACGTGCTTGACAAAAGAATGAAAATGACATGGGCGCGCACGGATATTTATAGAAAAACCTGTCATTAATGCGCCACCAACCTTTTGAAATGGCGCATGGGAACGGCTGTCGACAATGGAAAGCGTGCGCCCTTTGGCGCATGGAAGGAATTGTCAACAGAAGAATGAGCGCGCCTTTGGCGCACCAAAACTTGGTGTTGCAGATATAATACGTGCGCCCTTTGGCGCACCAAAAAGTGGTTCAACATTCTTTGGCGCATCGAAAGACGTGTTAACATGTAAAACCATGCGCCAAAGGCTTTTTAAGGGGGCGCATCAAAACTATGTGTTACAAGGCAAATCCATGCGCCCAGCCAAAAAAAGGCTCAAAAAGACTAAGTTCAAAAACTAGATTTCCCGGGGAGGGATTTTGCAATGTTTCGAACGCGAAGGATCCCTAACGAGGATCAAAATGCTATTCAAATTACATGTTGAGATCATTATTCTGAAATATTATGTTATTTGGTGTTCTATTATTGCTCATAATCTGAATTATACAAGTAATTTCATTACAATAAAGACATATGTTCACTATCAAGAGGAATGAGGATAACACCAGCCCCACCTCCATGCTTTGAAACTTGGAGCCATCAAAGAAGAGTTTCATTTGGTAAGTGGGTTCGTCTAAGGAGAGGGTAGCTATGGATTCATCTGGGAAATCGAAGTTAGAGGGTTGATTCTCGAAAGAGGTGCATTTGTTAGTTGGTCAGTGATAACTTGGCCCTTGATGGAATTTTGATGAATGAATTTGAGGTCGAGGTTGACAAGAAGCATAAACCAACGTGTGACACATTGATGTTGATAGGGTTTGGCGTACATATAGTGTAAGGGGTTAGTATTGGTAACAACGAAGGTTTTGTGGTTGAGGAGGTAATGGTGGAGTTTGGTGGTGACGAAAACTAAGGCTAAGCAGAGTTTTCGGTGTGGGTGTATCTAGTTTCGTAGTCTATAAGGGTACGACTTATGTAATAAACCACTTGCTCTCTATGTTTCTCGTTGCAATGAGCAAGCATGGAACCTAAAGAATGGTTAGTGGTGGAAATATATAGGTAAAAGGGTTGGTCATCCTTAGGAGGAATGAGCACTGGTGGTTGAAGAAGGTATTTTTTAAGGCTTCAAAGGCTTTATGGCATTCATCATCTCATTTGAATGAAATGTCCTTCTTGAGAAGATGATGAAATGGTTTACAATGATCGAAAGCTGTGAGATAAAATGACGAATGGATTGCAACTTACCTTGCAAGCTTCAAGTTGGTGGATATTAGCAGTAGAGGCATTTCTAGAACAGGCTTTACTTTAGTAGGATCAACTTCTATGCCATGCAAAGAAATGATGAAACCAAGGATTTTTCCTGAAAGTATTGCAAAGATGCACTTCTTTGGTTGAAGACAAACATAATACTTGATGAGGTGGTCAAAGATGACCTTAAGGATGGTCAAGTGTTTGGCTTGATGTTTGGATTTGGCAAGAAGATCATCTATGTAATATTCCAATATGCGATGCATGATGTCATGGAAGATATAAGTCATGACTTGCTGATATGTAGTACTAACATTTTTAAGGCCAAAAGGCATGACTCAATAGCATAAGGTCCCCCAAGGAGTGATGAAGGTAGTTTTGTGTTGATCTTTTAGAGAAAGTAATATTTGATTATAACTCGAGAAACCATCCATGAGTGATAGTATTTCATGGTGATAATGGTGAGATCAACTAGTTGGTCAATTCCTGGTAGGGGAAAAACATCTTTGGGACAAGCTAGGTTGAGGTAATAGAAGTTCATGCAAATGCGGAGTCCCCATGTTGCCTTTATGATAGGAACAATGTTAGAAATCCATTAGGGATAGTCAATGGGTAGGATGAAAGAAACTGAGAGAAGGCGCTAAAGTTCTTCTTTGACCAGAAGAGCAATGCGAGGAAGCATTTTCTGTAACTTTTGTTTGATGGGTTTGGCATTAGGAATGGTTGCGATATTGTGGACCATAATTTTTGGGTCAATATCAGGTATATCGGCATAAGACCGGAAAAAAAGAATTACTATGGTCTTGAAGGAAAGAATTAAAATCTTCATGGTCAACAACATTTAAAGACTAACCCATCTTTAGGATGTGCGTCGTCATGAGTATTAATGTTGATATTGATAGTTGATTCGTTTAACATGGTTTGTGTCTCGTAGGGTAACGAATGATGAATATAAGAGTCTTCTCGCACTCAAGGTAGGTGAGGATGGACTCATCGTCTTGGCATTGAACGATGTTAATAAAAGGCGTATCATCATCGATCATGTCAAGATATAGGAAGGAGATAGAAGAGGGACCCTCACATTTGCATTGATAGCTCGTGAGGTCCTAGGGAAATTGTGTTTACAATTTTTTTAGGAGGAATAGATTCGGGATCTATGGACTCCATGGGTGAAGATGGTGATGTGGGTGAATGAGGTGGAGAAGGTTTGTCTTCCTCAATGAGGTCGATGTAAGCCTTCTTGGGAGGTGGTGCGTGAAAGCCAATGCCACTACGGTCATTATGTTTATGGGTTATATAAAAGATGACAGTATGGCAGCCTTGTTCTTAAAAATCGAAGCTAAAACCTTTCCATGCGTAATGGTGGAGGAAAGTGTGGGTGAAACGACAATTATTAAGGGATTGTAGGTTAGATGAAAATGGTCGTGTTTGGGATGGAGGTTCGGGTGAATAAGTGGCAATATCAAGTCCCCCATATGTTATATTAGTGCAAAGGTGGGGAGGACCATAAGGAAAACCTCACCTACACGTATTCATAACTAGGGTGTTGGCATAGGTTTCCATACTCTTGCGGAGCAAGGAATGCGTTGATATTGTATAGGAGGTACTCCCCCAGAGTGAGGCATTTAAAAACACCTTTTAAGGGATCGGTAGATATATGGGTAGTGGGGATAGACGACTCGCTAGATGATTGGGAATCGATGTGTCACTTGTAGAAGTTGCGGTGGTAGTAGGAATAATAGGGTTAGATGTGGGAGAGGCGGTAGCAACATTGGTGGATGGGCTTGTGGGTGAAGGCAAAGTGGGGGTAGTGGCAGATTCCTTGACTAGTACAAGCACATCATTGGGCTGGTATAACATGTTATAGGTCTTAAATGGTGACGGGTCAGTAGGGATGGTGTAGTTATGTCCCTCATGCTCAAATTTTACATAGTGGTGTAAAGTTGAAGGGACACAACCCATGACGTGAATCTAGGGTCTACCGAGAAATAGGTTATACTTGGAATTCCCCCTCTAAGACGTAGAATAGTTTCAGGACAGTGCAAGGGCCTACGCAAACATGAAGGATAATAGTGCTAAGGGTGGAGGTGATGGCATCGTTAAAAGAGTGTAACATAACATGGTTATTATGCATATAGTTAGAAGGAATACACATTTGATTGTATGTGTAGACACCAATAATTACGCCCAAGCAATTTAAATACTTAAATTGCGCTAATTATATATCTTCGACAAATTGACGATATATTGTCAATAACACTCATTTTCCTCATATCATCATTAATTAATTAAACTAAGCTAATTAGATAAGTCACCTATCTAACAAATACCCTAATTAACGACCTTCCGTTAATAAATAACGCCTTCTACCTAGACTAATTAATTATTATTAATTAATTAGCTTTCCCTTCCATTTAATTAATAAATCAATATTTAATTGATTTAATCCCCTTCTAATATCCTAAATTGTACTAATATTCCTCTAATTAGCTTCTATAAGCTTACATCTACCTATTAGTTAATCACCTTTGATTAATTAAAACACCCCCCAACTCCCATGACTTGTTAAGCATAAATTAAACCCTTCTAAAGTAAGGTTACCTTTTATAAAGCAACATTATCCATTCCTAATCATGTTTAAACTTTATCCCACATGCAAAGGGATGAAGTGTTTCCTTTATCCATTGGACTATATAAGGAGCCCTCCTTCTACCTTTATACCTACACCTAAACTCCTTGAGAAAGCAAATGCAAAGCATATAGCAAATTAGACTAAGAGATTACCTTTTTTTTTTCTTGAGAGTTCATCATCTTGAAGAGTTAAGCCTCTTTCCTAAGTGCTTAGGTCATATGGGAGGTGTCAAAAGGGTCTTGTAGCCCAACTTTGACTAGCCCTCATTCCTAGGTTCTTGGAACACTAAGAACAACCATTTTTGATAGCCATGGAGCCTACCTAGGTCCATTTCATTTATTTGTTGTTAGAGAATAGAGGATTTTAGATGTTTTAACATTGTTAGTTTCAAAGTTTTATTGATGAATGTTTAGCATCTAACCCTTGTTTAATTCTTATCATGATGGTGCTAAGTAGTTTGTTTAACTCTTGCTAATTAAGGCTATTTAGGTGTTAGTCTTTTACTCATATTAGCATTAGTTTAAAAACAACACATGCACACAAGTATGCATGGGAGGATATGATGTTAATGCTAGCACCACCATCAATCATGACATGTCGTGCGCGTATATTATCGATATAAAAAGAAATGAATAGGGCAGGATCGGGGTCATCTAACTGGAGATTTACTGCTCCTCTTTGGAGAAGTTGAGGGTGGCGACTTGAGGAGTGGTCACGGGGTAGAAGGACAAGCTGATTTGGTTAGCAATGCCACCGGTGTGGGGTCATTGGTAATAACTTAAATGGATTGTAAAACCTTGATAAGGGCTTATCTGTGGCATTTAGAAGTCTAGAAGAGATCATACAAAGACATCTTTAGAGGATACGATGTCATTGTTTTATCATTACGTGATGGGTGACCCTGTTAGAGATAGGGTATTGTTATCCCGTAAAATTGACAAGGAAATTTTACGGGTAACCCAATGAAATTTTGTTCTGGTCTCTCGTCAGGACCCCTTTGCGTTGAACATTGCAAAAAGTCCCTTCTCGGGAAATCTAGTTTTCCGAACTTGGTCTTTTCTTGGTCCTTTTGGTTGGGCACACCTTAGGTCTCATGCAACATAGAGTATCTGTGCACCTTTATTTCCTTTGGCAACACCTTTGAAGTGTTGACACACATTTTGGTGCGCCTCCCGTGTTGCGCCTTTCTTGCATGTGCCAAGGTGCATGCACCTTCATGTCAACAACATTTTTGTTGCGCGGCGTTTTGGTGCGCCAAAGGCGCACGTATTTCCGTGTTGACAGATTTTGGTGTGCCAAAGGCACACATAACAACGTGTTAACACGCATTTTGGTGCGCCAAAGGGTGCAAAGTTTGAAGTGTCGACAGGCGTTTTGATGTGCCTCTTCAAAAGTGGTTGGCGCATTTATTGCACCTTTGCCTATATATAGGTGCATCCGCCCTGTCACTTTCACAATTAAAAAACACGTGATAGTTTTTATTCCTCTGCACCTGTCAGCACGCCTATCATCCTCGTATCGCATTCGTGGACCCCGCTTCATTTCTCACGTTATATATAATCCGGGTAGGTGGTCCTTTTCCTCTTATGTTTTTTCTGTTGGTTGTTTGTTTGTGTAGTAGGATAGATGGATCTGTGAAGCCTTGAAACCCCTCTCTTGCCGCTTCTTGTTGTCCTCCCATGCTCTCCCTCCTCTTTCCAGATCTGCTGGTAAGGAGGACTCTACCTCAAAAAAATCACTTGGCTCTTTTCGTTGTGCCCTCTTCACTATCCAAGAAACCCTGTAGAAGAGGCTTAAAACTCATGCAAACCCCTCCAGAGAAGGAACCAAGACTTAAAAATTGATAAACTACGTTTTCTACCCTTTGGCGCAATCGCCACCCTTGCAACATGAAGCACAGTCGACGCCAACGACGCATCCACCATGCTTGCTGCATAAAAAATAGTTGCGCCCTCAAAGCGCACTTTCCTTGCTTGCAACACCCACTAACCTGCACCCTCTTGGCACACCAAACTCATGTGTAACATTGCAAAACTTGTGCCATTGGCGCACCCTGCATCCATGCAACACCAACCTTACTTGCGCCAAGTATAAAATGTTAACGACACAGCGCAGGTGCATCCCCTATTACAGTAACACATTGCCATGCAAACCTTTCATGCACCGCGCCAAGTTCCCCTGTTGCGCATGAAAATATGATGTTACACACACTAAACCTGCGCCCTTTGGCACATCCTGTACCCGTGTAACATGAAAAATATCTGCGCCCGTTATAAAAAGCATGTAAATGGCACAGCGCACTTCCACTTGCAACAACAAAAATGTCATCTGCAGTATCCATGCACCTTGTGCCCTTTGGCACCGATTTGTCCTCAGTAACACCATTTTTCATGCACCATACTATTTAACCCTGCAGTCTGCAGTGTTCATGTGCCCTGCGCCCTGATGCCTTAAAATTGCTAACTCTTCCTTCTGTCAATGCTTTAATGGGAGATCAAAAAGCTAACATGACTCTTCTACGTTGGGTTTCGCTTCTTCTTCTTACAGATCAACAACTGAGTTCAGAACTACATATGTCTACATCAAGCAAGAGACCAACCAAGTCTAAGGGCAAAGCCAAACTTACAGAGGAAGAGATGAAGTATAAATATCAAAGGGTCAGGATGCCCGAATCCCAGGCAGAATGTGACCTAGACATAAGAGACTCTGAGCTCGGGCACATTGATATGGAAGATTTCTGGGCCAGAACCAAGAGGGTCACATGAAGTCTCTCGGATGGAGAAACTAGAGAGGGATTATCCAAAGATTAATGCGATGCGGGGGTTTGGCCCCAAGTGAAAATATATGAATACTATCCAGAGTTGAAGTGGGAAAACAGTATTTCTCAGTTTACAAAGATTAACGATGCCTTCTTCTACGGCATCATCTACCTTTTAAGGCCAAACATGACTCACGGTCGAACGACCAAGAGCATTGTTGCAGCAACGGAGAAGTGGGGGGCCGTATTCATGTAATTTCCCACCTTCGCCTATCTAAGGGCAGCCAACTTCTTGGGGGAACCCACAAAATTGCCAAGATATGCCGGCCCCAAGCTGATCCTGTTGGAGTTATCTAAGAAGCTCATAACCTACCACGAAAATTGCTTGAAGAGAAAGAAGGGTGGAACTCCTTTCCCCCTCACAGTGGGCAGGGACACTTGTCTTTCCCACCACAAAGCCCGGGAGATGTTTGCAGAGCTGGAACTGCTCAATCTAAAGCACAACTTCCCGGAAAGGCCCACTTTCGACCCAAGGAATTGCCTTCCCAAGGCCAAACTCGATCCAATCCACATTCCACAGATCGAGGATATTTATATCGACCTGTATCATGAGGTCGAGCTCAGAGAAAAAGATCACTACCGCTTGGCTTTGGCTGAAATCATTCAGTACGGCGTAGCCATCATCCCAAAAGGTTATCAAACTGCTGATCAAGAAGTTGATCAGGTATATCTTGACACGGATGGGGATGATTGGCCGTTTGCTGTGATTGACAGAACTAAAGCACCTCAAACAATAGAAGAAAGGGTCAAAGAAACTCTGCGGAGAACAGAGCACTGGTGCAGGATGAATGGTCTCATCTACCTCGGAGTTGATTTCACCACATCTCCATTGGGCAACGCACCTTCCAGGCCAAAACATCTACCAAAGAGCAGAGGTAAAGACAAGGAGGGCGAGTCAAGCTCTGCCCAAGAAGAGGCTCCTGAGAGTCCCCCTTCCACCGCGCAAGAACAAGTTGTAACTCTGGCTTCTCCAGAGAAAGAAGCGGCCAAAGATGTTCCGATGGGCACATCCACTCAGGATGTTGCCACTACTGCAACTGTTGAGGTCCCTTCTATCCCTTCTCCCTCTCCTCCTTCCCCTCCTCGCGTGACCCAAGTGACCATTCCTTTGGTCATATCCTCTCCCCCATCTTCTACTGTTCCCCCTTCCTCGTCATCCATCTTCTCTTCTCTCGCGGAGCTATCCCCCACCATTTCTTCCCTCATCTCTCAGCTCCCTTCCATTTCCATATCTTCCTCCCCTGCAGTATCTCTTCCTCCCGTGAGCACTTTCTCGGCCTCCCTCTCAATGCCACCTCCAAGTGTCTCAACGCACTTTCCCTCTACTGCTGCAGCTGCTCCCTTTTCTACTTCCGGCCCCTCTCCCATAAGTCCAGCATGGATCTCTCAGCACTTAAGCCAACAAAAGAGGAAAGTTCCCATCGCACCGATGGACTTCTCTATCATCCCATCAAAGGGGGCCAAGAAGCAAAAGCTTGTAACCCGCTTCTCTCAAAGTGCGTTAGGAGAGAGTGATGGAGATAGCATATCCCAATCCTTTGAAGGATAAAAAGGATCTGTCTTCGACAGATTATACAGTGACCCAAGTCACAATGGGGACATCTTCAGAAAGCCTTTAGGGAGAGGCCCTATCTGCAGTTGACGCCCTTTGCAAGAAGCTCCAGGAAGTAAAGGAAGAAAAGAGGCTATTAAAGGAGCAAAATAAACATCTTCTCCATGCCTTGCAGAAAATGGGTAGTGCACCTCCTATGACTGCCGCCAAAACTCCTGAGCCTCTGAGCCAGGATAAGATAAATGAATACACCAAAATTGGTGAGCAGGGTATGGTAGTTTCCGCCTGGAGGAGCCAAATCCTCAAGGAAAGTGAGGGAGTAATCGCCAAGTTCACCAGTTGTATCAGAATATCAATCGGGTGAACAAAGAGCTCCAGGCGATAGCAGGACCCATCTCCAAAGAGCTGGACCATGCCAAGATGCAACATGAGACCTTTCAAAAATGCTTTGATCTGTCAAAAGATCTAGTCAAGTTCGGCATCTTTGGTCACCCCAGAGCCCTCAACAAAATCCTTTCTACTCTGGATTACCGGGTCGATTAGTTGGAGTTCGTCCTAGAAAAGATTGACAAGATCAAGGAAGAAGCCCTGGATGCAATGCATCAAATGGAGCAGATTGTCCTGAGAATGTCTCCGGGCTTGCTCACTCCTTCTTTTGCCTTAAGAAAGGTTGATGAAACTATTCGGATCTTCAAGGAGATCATTTCGCAAGGGCTAGGACCAGAAGTCACTTTCGACGCCGAATCCATCAACAACCTGCTGGCCTGTCGTGACTTCATAGGGTACCTGATAGATGCAGAAAATGAATATTCCAAGCTCCCGAGAAAAGCTCACAGATGAGCGAGAGACTTGCGAGGCTATCAGTGATCATCATAAGGATCCTTCCCAGGATCAACTTCAGCCCATGATCAGCAAGTTCATGGAATATCGTGCCCAGTTCCACATCACGTCTCCCGAGTAGCAGCAAGCAGGATACCCCCTTTCAGCCGCGGGACGACGATGAATAGTTTCATTCTTCTCGACCTTCTCTTTGTAAATATCTAAAGTATGTTGGCACAAATGATGACATCATCCATGTTGCACCATGGGATGATGTCATCCAAAAGTTGTCAAAAGTCAACAAATGACTTTAAGATATTTTGTAATTAAGTGGTTGGTTTGTTTTTGTCTTCTTTTCTTCTCTTCTTCTATAAATACTAAGAATACTTGTTGTATTAGGGTGTGGATACTTTTCAGATGAGAAATAGAAGTAAGAAGAAAAGACTTTGAGCTTTTTGTAACAGAAACAAATATTAATACAATATTTAGACTTTGTGCTGAATACATGTGTTTTACATCAGACCTTTCTTATGTTAGATCTGTATGATTGTTCTATTGAATCTACTTCTACTTTGTTGTCATTTATTCATCAGTATTGCTTTATTCGTCTATGCAAGTAGGTTCGGCTCTGTTTACTACCAACCCAAATCATAGACCTTCTGACCTTTCTGCTTTGGAATTCATTTCTTTTCTCCCTTCAGATCTTTCCTATCTCCCCACCTCGTTTCTTTCCCTTCTTTTACAGTTGGAAACACCTCTACTGGGATGAGATCCCAACCCCTGAAGGTAGAATATTGTGAGACTTGCACAAGATTCCTACTGGTAGAATAGCAATAAACTAGTTTCGCTTTGCTGACTCAAAGAGGGGCTATGCCCTACACACTGTTGGCTCGTCTGTCCATAGATCTGTCCACCCGACAGATTTTCGTACCAACAGTTTTTGGCGACTCTGCTGGGAATCAAATAGACCTAATGGATCTATGGTAGTGGTATGTTAAGAAATCAGTAAAAATCAGAAAAATCACTACCTGTTTGCAAATCTGAACTTTTTGCTTAAAATCCAAATTTTTTGCAAAATACTCCAAATTGAAAATTTTCTTTTGAGATCCATAGATCTGGTCTAGATAGAGATCTTTAGTTCACTGAGTTTTCAAAAAGTCCATATTTTTCCGTAGATCTGAGTTTTTGACCGTTTTGCAAAATTTCAAAACCCTTGCCAAAAGTCAACTCTAGATCTGAAAATCAGCTTACTAAGTTTTACCATCATTTTATCCTTGTTAATCAAACAATAAACCGCAATCGTTTTCAAGAGGAGGATAAAATTTAAATATTCAAAAAAGTACATGCTGCTGATTTTTGTCAGAAAAATCAGAAAATCAGCAGGTACAGTATAAAAAGAGTTCTTAAATCTGCTCCAAAAATTGCAGATCTGGAAGGTACACTGGCGGGTGAACCATTTACTCGTAGCAGGAGAGCTCGTGGAGAAGTTGATCTTACCTTCGACTGCTTCAAAGGCACAACTTCAGTGTAACACTGGCACGCTTCTCATCACTGAGCTCAGCTAACCGGTCATCCAGGAGTGCCTCACCTCCACGAAGGAAGTATCTCTCACCAGGAACATCTACATCACTTTGCAGTGCTTTCTTTCGCTGCTTGCAAGAACCAGCTTCCAGCCTGCGTTCTTTTTCCGGCCGTCCAAATGGCGTTTGCGGGGAAACGCTTGGCCCCCGGCTTTGCCACATCCTGTTCACGCGCTCCCACATGGAAACCGAAAGAATTTTCCCAAATTTGATGGGAGTGGAAACCAAAGCACCGATTCACATATATCTGCATTCATCATGTCATGTAGTATCCTTGATGTGACCCATGAAGATGTGTCGGTTCACCTTTTTCTGGAGACCTTGCAAGGACCAGCCGCAGAATGGTTTCAGCATTTGCCGGCTGGATCTATTACTAGTTGGGCCACCTTACGGGCTGCATTTGAAGACAGGTATAAGCCTTCCGAAGACGCGTTCGCGTTGCTGTCAAAGATCACTCACCTAAAGAAGGAGGTCAATGAAACTATGCATGACTTCATCGCCCGCTTCAATTCACTGATCAACCGTGTTCCACCTACCATGCTTCCCACACTGAAAATCAGAAGTGTTTCTTCGTAAACGCCATGAGCTCGAAAGTAAGTTTCTTACTCCTGCAAGAACAAGTAGCTACTTTGATTCTCGCCTGCTGCCAGGCTTATCCGGATCGAAGATAACTTGCTAATATCTAGTGAATTAAAAAGAGAATCATCCAAGCTTAAAGCTTCGAGCCCTTCTCCCACCACTTCATCTGATCCGGCATTTCAAAAGATGGCGAATGACTTGCTCACATTAAAGAAGCAGTTAGCCCAAGCTTCCCTAGTTCCCCATACCGGTAGACACTTAAATTTGGTTACCCAATTTAGTGTCCCTCTCATTCGTTTACCTGCTTAGGTAACCTGGGGCACGTTTACGTCACCAACTATCCCCTTGGGATATTATCCAATTTGTGATTTAATCACTTACTCTAAATTTAATTCATCCCATCATATCTTGCCCATGAGTGATTAAATATTAAATATTTAATTACGCTTCTTCCCATGCATCTTAATCACTTATCCACCCCAAATTTATTCTACCCATGTATCACATCTATTTTTAATCTTCCCTAAGCGGGATATTTTCCCGTAGTCGGGATAAGTCTTATCTTTCTCGAATCAATCAATTTGGCCATCTCGGGAGTCTTTTCCGCGATCGGCGCCCGACCCATATGGTCGGCGCCGATTTTCTAGGAGCGGCGCCGATTATAAAAGCAAGTCCAGAACTCAGTTCTAGGGACGGAAGAGACGGAAGAGACCGAAAAGAGATCACGAACGAGCGAAAAAGGAGATTAGCACTTACAGCGAAAAAGAACGAGAGAGCGAGAGAGATACGAGGTGTGAGAAAGAGAGATCTTTTTAGCATCAATTGTATCAAATTAGGGCAGATCCTGTCCGAATCAATCCCTGAGAGGAGCACCGTTACTCTGTCCCTGTCGCATCAGCATCGTACACCACCATCTATCATCTGGTGACCCTGTTCCAGTGTCTCGCCAACTTCGGCACATCCAGCAGACCACATTCACCTTCCAATTCCCGAATCTTGTCGCACAGTCCCTGATTGACTGATCTGTCTCCAGTCGACGCCGATCTTATCCAGTCGACGCCGATCCCCCTCAATCGACGCCGACCAGTCTCAATCGACGCCGATTCTACCCAGTCGACGCCGATTTATCTGCAGATAGGTAAAAGGATACGAGTAACACAAATCCAACATTTATTTCATAGTTCCTGTTTTACTTTACTTTCCGTCTGCTGTTTAGATTCTGTCTTATTACTGCAATCAGAAAATCTAGTCTTTATTTACATCTTTTATCATGTATGCTTCTTTTCTTAATTGAAAACGTGGACTGACATCCGCCGAGGAAGCTTATCGCTTCTCGGACCCGCTTCTCGGGCAGTCCACTAAAATATCTTTTAACGTGGTCTTTTTCTGTCAAGCATCGGTGTTTTACAGGTTATTCGGATCTATTGTGCGAATTGCTCGTGTGCGCCCGTCTTATCTACATCGGCTTCCTCATCCGTCTACATCTTCATCAGGTATCAATTTCATTGAGGTTTTTCAGGGTTTTTGTGTTTAGTTTGGTGCATTAACTTGGACAGGTAACAAGCGCGAAATTCTTGATCTACATTCTGGCACGCCCGGTGGGACCTAACCAAAGTCCCTTATTGGTAAGTTCATTTCTTTTCTAGTTTTGAACTTTGTTCCTTTTCTTCACTGATTTCTATCAGTCCTATTTGAGCATTTCTGTTCATCATTTCAATCTTGCTTTTAGGCGAAATCATTATCTTGAAATTTTTCTATTTCCTTAAAATAGAAATTTTTCGTTTCGCCATTATCTGGATGTATCTTTCCGGATCTTGTTTGTTGTTTGCTTGATCTTTTCTTGCGGAGCACTTTGCTTGTTCGTGGGATTGTTCGAGGGGAAGAGCTCAACAACGCGCTTTTTGAAGTCCACACACCTTGGAGAGCTAAACCTACAGGTATTCCTCTTTTTCGGTGTTTTCTCCTTTTTAGGATTTCTTTGTTGGTTGTCTATCACATCCAAACACTTCAGTTTTTGGTGCTTAAAAAGAACCTAATCGCATTTGGGGAAAGAATCTGTTTGGCTTGTTTTCATCGAAATCAAACACTTCATTTTTAAGTGCTTAAAAAGAACATTTTCCTTTGTCATTGCTGCATGCTTTTCACCTAGTTTTAAATAGGCTGGAAAAATTGATCAAAATCGGTAGTGACACTATTTGATTTTTATTTTTCACCCTTGCACACAAAGCCAAAATCACTAGGTATAAAGCATCTAAACAAAACTCCTTCCCTGGCCTCGCCTACTTGGAAGTGATATCCAAGAGGAAGAGCCTACGCGGTACTCGGGCATGCTATAAATTCACGAAAGATTTTGGTATATATTGGCAAAGCACCCGACTCCTTATCGCAGCGGTGTGTGAAGTGCGGGGTAGGCCCCTATATCAAGCCACGTGCTTAGGTCTTTTCTTGAAGTGCCTTCGGGACTCCTCACCAAACATTACCCAAACCATCCTTAGTTTGGCTATCTGAGTAGTTCCTGTTCTAAAAAGCCTTCCCTAACATTTTCTTTTCTTAAAAGCATCAAAATTTAAAGGAGATAATCACTTGCGCTGCTTGAATTGTTTGTGCATTAGTTAGGACAATCTTCTTTCTTGCTTGTTTATGACGGTTATCACCCGGTCACAATCTAGGAAAATGGCCCAACAGGTTCCTTCTTCCTCCGAAATCACCACCAGCGTGGATGTTTCGGCACCCCTCCAATCTTCCTCGGGACCGCTGTTAGTTGGTTCCCCCTCATGGTCGTATAATCCCTTCTATCAAACCAAAGCGCCTCCATCACGTCCAGCTTCTCCTAGTCCCTCCGAGATATCATCTGGCTCGGAGTATGTTCCTCGCGGGGATCCTGAATTTCAGGCTTTCCTCGATCGCAATCCAATAGCCCTCATGGACTACCTAGTACACAAGTCGATCCAAATATCTGACCAAGACCCACCAATCCGACAAGTGTACAATTATCCTCGTGGATCATCCCAGGCCTTTGTAGAGCAGTTTGCACCATCTCTCTTGCCTCGAGCCACGGAGAAGGGCGAGGCCCCTATGCCTCCCTTTTCTCTTCCACCTACCATGTCGACTAGTTCTCAATTAGTCTTACCTATCCCTAACACCGCAGTTACCTCGAATATTCCACAACCCATTTCTGAGAGGTCTTCTGCCCTGGCTATAATGAATGCGTCTGCACACCCGCACATTGCCGTCAATTCGTCTATGCCCTCCATCGTGTCCCAAGGTCAGTATCACTTCATGAGCCAACCCCCTCCGAATAGTCAGTTGGCTCCTACTTCTCGTCCTCTAGGGGGTCTTTCTTCCAATATTCCAGCAACTGTGACCTTCGCCCATCCTCTAACATCGGCACCCTTAATACCTAATCCGGCAGTAGAAGGCCCCTTTCAGGTCTTGTTCCCCAACATGTCCAATCCAACCAACACCCATATTCCTCAATCTGTCCCGATCCAATCAACAAACATAGGAGTCCACCAATCACAAGCTCCACCGTCACCCAACCTTTATTTTCTCAACCACTTATTATCTCACAGCCTACCTATACGCAAGCTATCTCACAACAAATACCCCACCCAGTGTCACCCAGAACACCTGGTTATTCTTCTTATCATCCTATCCATCAACAGATGAATCCTCCATTGACACCCCAACAACACCCACTACTTGCTTCTTATGTAGGACATACCAATATACCTCCTCCCCAATCCGACGTAGTTCAAATTCTCTTCAAGAAAATTGCAGACTTGGAAGCCTCCACAAAAGGAGCCCGTCCTTCATACTCCTTTGAAGAAGTGTGCAATGAACCCATTCATCCTTCGGTGGCTTTTAAGCCTTATCCTCCCCAATGGGAACTTCCCAAATTCTCAAAATTTCATAGTCGGGAAGACCCCCAACAACATCTGCGAGCATTCAAACATGCTTGCTACCTCATCGTCCAGGATCAGGAACTCATGCTCCGTACCTTTCCTATGTCTCTAGCGGGTCCCGCTTTGGACTGGTACAATAATATTCCTCAACATTCCTTATTTTCTTTCTCTCAATTGGCCCAGATGTTTGTTGAAAACTTTTCAATAAATATTGCGCATAAGATCTCAATTACAGATCTTTACAACATTCGCCAATTCGACGATGAGTCTATTGCAGACTTTGTCGCTCGTTGGAGAGGGATAATCAACCAATTGTCTTTCTCCCTTCCTCAATCCCAACAGATCGAGTTGTTCACCCGATCTTGCGCTAGTCACATTTCTTCCACGTTAAGGATCCAAACTTTTCATACCTTCGAAGAAGCCTTCACGATGGCACGCAAACTTGAATCTCGTGCCATTGAACAAGGAAAACTAAAACTTCGCTCCAAATCTAAACCAGATTTCTCTCGGTTCACCAAACCAAATTCTTTCCCTCCTAAAGATAAGAATCAAGGGTCCACAAATGCTATCGTATTAAAAACATCAAGAACCGATAGTACTCCTAATCAACCACCACGAAGAGACCCTTCATCTGCTCGTAAAGGGGCTTCATCATCTCGATCCTTTGCTCCCTTGGGGGAATCATATGCCTCTATCTTAGAAAAAATGTTGGAAGTTCGCATGATCGAACTTCCACCCATTAGGGATATTGATGAAAGCCGAGAACGCCCATTCTGGTATAGGGAAAATGATTTCTGTCATTATCACAGAACCAAGGGTCATGACATCGAACGATGTCAGACTTTCAAAAATCTTGTCCAAAAATTCATTGATAAAGGCGAGCTCATTCTAGATAACCCAAATGCTCCCCCAAATCAAGCGCTGGATGTTTTTAAACAACCTTTCCCCAATCATGCCCCAAATCATAATTCTTCGGAATCTCAAAAACCAAACACCCACACCATCAACTTCATCTCTACCGAGGACTCTTCTTCTGAAACCAATCCATCTGCAAACCCATCAATCGAATCAGAACCCCCTTCCACTTCATCAATCACTGGAATTCCTCTATCTTCAGATGGCCCACCTTTGAATATTCCTACATTACTAAGCACGGAGTCATCTTTCTCCGTTCCTTTGTCGGACCTACCATCCATACCCGAGACAGTGTCATCCTCATCTGTCTCATCATCAGACATTCTTTCAATACTCGAGGCAATTACATCCCTTCGAGTTTCCACTTCAGACACATCCACTTCTGTTGCTCCCATTCCCGCTGCAACTATGCCCTTGGTGAACATACCTATCATTGTGCCAACTTCAACGGAAGCATCTTCAATTTTGACCCTTCCTATCTCTTTTCCTACAGTAGTTTCACCAATGATTACTGCATCAGAAGTAGTCCCTTCGCAAGGAACTGCTTCGTCATCACCCCCTTCTTCCATCACCAATGTTACTTCACCTATTCAGGAAAAATCAAAAGAAGTAGCACCAACACCTATACACTCGGTTCCTGAACCTAAACCGAGACAACCAAAATCTAACATTACACCATCAGTATCTCCCCATTTGCTTCCCCCAAAAAGGTTACAATCACCTTATGCCGTTGAAGTCGTCACCATCCCTGAAAAAGGAAAGCCCATATTTCGGACCATCAAAACTCTTGGTGCTCTTCCACAAAAATCTCTCTCCACGCCTCATAAACGATTGGATTTGCCCGCTGAGAAGGCGTCTTCTTCTACACACTTATCAAAGCCATCATCTTCTTCCACAACACATTCTTCATCAATACCCCGAAAAGTAGACTTACCTACTAAAAAGACGTCACCTCTTCTATCAGGATCATCATCTTCGTTACCAAAAACCAAGGCACCCTATCTCCCTCCAATCTCATCTACTTTGGGAGCTTCTTCCTCTTCTAAACCAACATTATCTAAATCATCAGTACATTCGACCAAGCAACCCCCTTTGTCTCCAAAGACCGCAAAATTTGTCGCATATCCCTCATCTTCAAAATCTATTTTAGGGGCTCCTCCTCCACCAAAGTCAATCATGTCTCACTTGCTCCCATCTCAAGTGCCCAAGACTGCTCCTCCAAATGTCCAAACAAACAAGAGGATCCCTAAAGAGACTGTTAAACCTAACATGCAAGTTCTTTTACCTCGGCAGTCGATTAAGGTAAAAGAACCATCTTCATCATCTCTATCCTCCTCTTCGTCTACCGGATTCTATACCGAAATCCTTCATCAACTCATCCAATCTTCATCCATAACCCTTCCTCCGATTAAACCTTATAATCCTAAAGGAGTGAAACCTACTTGGTTTAACTCTGATCTGATTTGTGCTTACCACCGTACCCCGGGTCATGACACTGAGGGGTGTAAAGCTCTTCAAGCCGTTATCAAGAACCTTCTGGAAGAAAGTGACCTTTTGCTGGAGGAGGAACAATTACCTCCTGTCATCTTAGCCCCATCCAAACCTCAACCATCCACTCAGACCTCTAGTGGTTCCATCCCACTTGATCTTCCACCTTCCCAAATTGACACAATCCATATCGCCACTAGAACCCAACACTATGATAACCCATCTTCATCTTCAGCATCTCGACCACGAGTTGTCATTTCTGCAGCCCCTGAAGGCGTTTCTCCTTCCTCATCAGCCCCACGACCCAGGGTCTCTATTCGTGCTGCACCTCGGGCTCAAGTTCCCGTGTCTGTTGAGGAGAGTGTTATGAAACAACTCACCCAGGCTCCGGTCAAAATGTCTCTTTTTGACCTCATCCAATCCTCTCCACAACATCGCCAAGCTTTGATTGATAATCTGCGTCGCATCGCAGTGAATTCCGATGAGCCCCAGCCCTTCGAGTTGGTTGTTGGACTGAATAGACCATCAACTACCATTTCTTTTGAAGATTCAGAAATTCCTTCTCTTTCTTCCGAAGATTTGGAGGCTCCCCTCTTCATCACAGTCCAAATCAATAACACTACCTTAAAACGTGTTATGATCGATAGTGGAGCTGCACTCAACGTCATCTCCTCGCACACATTCGAACAACTTAAGTTACCAAAGAATGTGGTGTCACCCCCACCTTTCGCCCTTCGATCATTTAACGATCAGCTAGCAGTCACTCTAGGAACTGTGGTCTTACCCATTCGAGTAGGTAAGAAGCTGCTTCATGAACTCTTCTACATCGTCGAAGGAAAGTTCCACTATAACATGATCCTCGGACGCTCCTGGATTCGCGCAATGCATTGTGTCCCATCCACCCTCCATCGATGCCTAAAATATCAATATGAGGGCAAAATATATACTCATCCAGGAGATCCTTTTCCTTCCGCACAATGCGACATGACCACAAGGTCTGCCCCTTTAAAAGAAAATGCATGTTCTCCTGACGAGGCCTCATCTTCTTCCATACCTGCAACCAAACTACCGGATTTACAAAATCTGGAAGAGACATTGCAGCGTTTCTCACTAGGAGAGCTTCCTCTCTTTTCTTTCGATGCCCATCTCAAACCTAATGAGTATGGTAGACCAGAAAAACAACCTGAATATCAACCAGGTCTCGGTCGCATCGTCACCATTGGTCTGCCCAATCAACAGACCAATTTCATCTACGGTGGTCTTGATACGCCTCATTATCGCCCGGATTCTCCTCCTAGAGCCAAACCTTATCTAACAGGGTTTGATTATCTACAGAATCCCACGTTTGCAAAAACTTATCTATATCGATGCGCGTGGAAAGGTTTTGGCCTTGGAAAATATGAACAAGGTATACATGACCTCAAATCCATTCCTACTCTCATGCCACATCAGAAATTTGGTTTAGGATTTAAACCTCTTTCAAAAGCCACCGTCACTATTCTTGATGAGCCTCTTCCTACTGAAGAACCATCTTCCCCCACCAAGTCAGAAGCATCACTTGATGTGGACGATGACATTTCCATCCCACCTAACTTTTTTTTTTGATCAATACCATTTCCTTAGGGCCGTTAGCCTATGAGACTAACAATCGGTCCGCTTCTATACCATTAATCTTCCCTGAAATAGTTGGAGACGACTCTCCCACTATCAACACTATCCACTGTGCGGATGATGATTCTGTCCTCACCTATCTAGGGGCAGAGGATTCATATCTTCCCAAGACTATTCCTTCTGACACGTCTACCCTTCTCAACGAAGCCACTATCGACCTTAATATAGGGACTTCTGAAGACCCTCGCATCATTAAGGTCGGCCCAATCCCTTAATCCACGGGGTGGGGACTTTACCGCTTTTCTTTCCAAACATCGTCAAGCCTTTGCTTGGTCATACGAGGATATGCCAGGACTCGATCCCGATATTGTGGTCCACAATATCGTTACCCTTCCCAACATCAAACCAGTTAAGCAAAAATTGCGTAAGATGCACCCTAGAGTAGCCCTTCTTGTCAAAGAAGAGTTACAACGCTTGCTCTCGGCTAGCTTCATCCAACCCATCGATTATCCGCAATGGGTGTCCAATGTAGTACCAGTAACTAAGGCTACTGGGAAGATTCGAATTTGTACCGACTTCCGGGATCTTAATCTTGCCTGTCCAAAGGATGATTTTCCTCTTCCTAATATCGACCAACTCGTAGATTTAACTGCGGGTCATGAGATGCTTTCTCTTATGGATGGTTTCTCCGGATATAATCAAATCCTCATCGCACCAGAAGACCAACATAAGACTTCCTTCATAACTCCTTGGGGGACCTTTTGCTATCGTGTCATGCCTTTTGGCCTTAAGAACGCGGGAGCAACCTATCAACGAGCAATGACATACATCTTCCATGATCTCTTACACAAAACTGTGGAGGATTATGTTGATGATCTCCTCGGCAAGTCCAAGCGTCGTCAAGATCATCTTTTTATCCTTGCACCTCTCTTTGAGAGGCTTATCCGCTTCTGTCTTCGTCTAAATCCAGCTAAGTGCGTGTTTGGCGTTCTCACTGGTAAACTTTTAGGTTTTATCATTTCCATCAGGGGTATTGAAGTCGACCCCGCAAAAATAAAAGCTATCCTTGAGATGCCTCCCCCTTCTAACTTGAAGCAACTCCGCAGTCTCCAAGGACGTCTTCAATCGGTGCGTCGTTTTATCTCCCAATTGTCGGACCGTTGTCAACCTTTTCACCATCTTCTCCGTAAGAATGTTCATTTCGAATGGGATGAGCATTGCCAAAAGGCCTTTGATGATCTCAAAGCTTATCTTCTTTCTCCACCCGTGCTTACACCTCCACGCGAGGGGGAGCCTTTCTATCTTTATATCTCTGTGACTGACCATGCTCTGGGAGCCATGATCTCGCATCGGAACACTTGTGGTAAAGAACAAGCTGTCTATTACATCAGTCGCACCCTCCATGAGTATGAGACACGTTACTCCGAAGCTGAAAAACTATGTTGTGCTCTCTTCTTCGCAACTTCTAAGCTTCGTCATTATCTCCTTAATCACAAAACTTACATTGTCACAAGTGTCAATCCCCTCAAGACAATCCATGCAAAACCTTATCACAATGATCGCATCACTCGTTGGCTTATGCTTATGGTGAGTTTGACCTCGAGTTTATCCCGCAAAAGGCTATCAAGGGTCGGGTTATTGCAGATCAATTAGCTGATGCTCCTCTTCCGGACACTCAAGACCCCCTTGCTCAATTCCCGATGAGTATATCCAACAAATTGATTTTGGTCTATCTCCATTTAAAGTAAAGCTCTTCTTTGATGGATCCAAATGCCAGCAAGGGGGAGGTGCGGGTTTCGTGATGATTCCTCCTTGGGGTACGCCTATCCCAGTTGCACACAAATTAAACTTTGAGTGCACCAATAATATGGCTGAGTACGAAGCTCTTGTCTTAGGTCTTCAAAATGCCATTAATCTCGGCGCTCGTCATATTGACATCTTTGGTGATTCTGAACTCATCGTTAATCAAGTCACGGGTGTCTATCAATGCAAGAATGATATCCTTCAAAAATATCGTGACATCGTTCTTGCCCAACTCCAATCTTTCGATAAGTTCACTATCCAAGCCATTCCTCGTACTGCAAATCGATTCGCGGATACCATGGCCTCTTTAGCCTCCCTTATCCCGCCTTTTACCGAAGACTCGCGTCTTTATGTGGCTGTGCAACGATTAGATCAACCATCTTATCTTAGGCAACTATCTTCAATCCATGCTATCACAACCCATACTCAGGATGAGTGGTATCAACAGATTGTTGATTATCTATCTCATTCGATCCTTCCTCCAAATCTGACTTCCAATGGTAGAAGGTCTTTTGTCCAACGCGCCAATCGCTATACTATCCTAGGCGGGATTCTTTACAAACGCGGCTTTGATGGTATTTTGCTTCGATGCCTCAAAACCCATGAATCATCTAAAGCTATCCAGGAGGTCCATGACGGTATCTGTGGTGGACATTTTAGTGGCTTAGCTGTAGCCAAGCGTATTTTACGTCTGGGATATTATTGGCCTTCTCTTAATCAAGATTGTTGTGAATACACTAAGAAGTGCGTCAAATGTCAGCAACATTCCAATCTCACGCACATCCCTAGTCAGGCTTTGCAACCTGCGGCGGATTTGTGGCCTTTTTCGCAGTGGGGTCTTGATCTTATTGGTCTTATCAATCCCCGTTCTTCACAACGTCATCATTCTATCATTACTGCCACTGAGTACTTTACTAAGTGGGTAGAAGCTATCCCTCTTTCTTCAACAAAGGCTAAGCCCATAGTTGATTTCGTCTATCAACACATCATTTGTCGCTTTGGCGTTCCACACAAGCTAATCACAGATAATGGTAAGTCTTTCAAGAACGCTGATTTGCAGAATCTCTGCAATGCTTTCAATATCAAGCTCAGTTTTTCTTCTCCATACTATCCTCAAGCTAATGGTCAAGCCGAAGCGTCCAATAAAACTTTGCGTAATATCCTCGCAAAGGTAACTAGTCGAGCTGGTAGGGATTGGCATTTACATATCCCTTTCGCTCTCTGGGCTTATCGGACTAGCATTCGTACTCCTACTGGTGCTACTCCCTTCTCTCTCGTCTATGGGTCTGAGGCCGTCCTTCCTTTGGAGGTCCAAATCCCATCTCTCCGTGTTTCTCTCAGAGAATTTGTCTCCGATGAGGATTATCGTCAAAATCGTCTAGCACAACTTGAATTATTAGATGAGCGGCGTCTTAACGCTCTTGAGCATCATCAAGTCTATCTCGAGCGTGTCAAACGTGCTTATAACAAGCACTTGCAACACCGTGACTTCAAAATTGGTGATCTTGTTCTTAAGGAAAATCAAAATGTCACTACACTCGAAAGGAGTCAACGTGGTAAGTTTGCTCCCAACTGGATGGGCCCCTACATTATCACTCATAAATATGGGTCTGGGGCTTATCGTTTATCTTCCATGGATGGTATCCCTGAAGCGGAACCTCTTAATGCTTTGCATTTACGGCCCTTCTATTGTTAAAATCTATCTTACACAAATCTAGTCGCAACTCAGATCTTTCATCCGTCCTAATAACCAGTCATCTACTTTTGTGGTGATTTGAAATCGTGTGGTTCTCCGCCTATTGCCTCATCTACCTTAAATATGAGTATCGCGGCTCTACTCATTGCACGTTTCTTTTGGATATGTTCCTCCTCATGGTAGGAATACCTTAATCACCACTTCATCTGTCCCAAGTACTTATCTTAATTGGATCTACTCGGGGCATGAGTACATGTTCTTCTATGCTCTCTTCCCCTCCATCTGATCTATCTAGGTCTAAACTCAGCTTCTTTCAAAAAGTTTCAAAAAAAAAAAAAAAAAAAAAAAAAGAAAAGAAAAAGATGCTATCCAAAAAGATAGACTGATCCCTCGAAGGACAGCTATCCATATATTACCAAGCGAATCAAAAATTCTAAAAATATAGACCATACCCTCGAAGGATGGCTATCATTCAAATTCAAAATACAGACCGCTCCCTTGAAGGACGGCTGTTTCTCAAAGAAATATTCAAGGCTTCTTGTAATCAATCAGCCTTCCAGTCAGTTTATACACTTTTTAGCATCACTGAAAGACTTCCCGCATCGATCAGTCTTTCCATATCAAGCAAACTTCCCGCATTGATCAGTTTGCTTTTCTGTCAAAATCATGAAGCTGAGATTTAGGACCTTTTTGTCGATCATATGGAGAATCCTATTTTCCCACTATGGACATGTATTCTGTCCCTTGTAAGTTCCGACAAGATACTTACTTACTTTTCTTTCCGTTTCTATCCTAGATCTGGTTTGCGACTAGTTAGTGTCAGATTTATTTTAATCTTATATAGGGCCTTGTCTGCTTGGTCTTTCGGTTTCCTTTCTGGATTTTATCTATGGTCGGTTGGAAGTCCAACTTATCATTTTCTTCTTCTCAGAGTATCTTCTCTTCTAAGTCACGGTTGTTTCCGCTTTCATCTTTGGCTCTTGCAAGGAGTATTCCCCATTTCTTTGTCTTGCAACCCTGTTAAATTGGCATTTCACATGTTAATTAAATCAAAATTTATCTTCTATCAAAATTCCTCTTATCTATCAAAACATCTATCTTTTTTCATTTCTCATTAAAATTACATCTATCTATATCTAAATCTATCCATCAAATGTACATCCAAGATACATTACATCTATCTATATCTAATCCATACATCAAACACATCTATCTATTTATTCATCAAAATATTTAAACACATGTACATCCAAGTTACATCATATCCATCTATCAAAGTTCTATCCACATCACATATATCATCTATCAGTCTATATCTATCCAATCACATCTATTTTATCCACATTTCAATCTATCTAATCACATCTATTTCTATCATCTATCATCTATATCTATCCAATCACATCTATTTTATCCTCTATCTATATCCATCTACCCATCTATATCTAAACCAAAAAGCATGAGTACAATTATATGACAAATAATGAATCTATATATACATGTGTGTCTGTACAAAAATGGATGGCTTCTAATCAAGCCATCTATACAATGCCTTCCAATCGAGGCTACATCACTATACAAATACAAAATCTATCAAATCTCTATATGGTAAAATCTGAAGCGTGGAGGACACTATCTCCTCCACCCTCCTCTGCCCCTGGCTGTCTCTCCTAGCCGCCGCCTATCGAGCATGGTCGGCGCCGATTTTTTGGGTCGACGCCGCTTGTTTTGATCGGCGCCGATTATTTTGGTCGCCGCCGATTTTTCATGTCTCTTTGCCATAGTGTTGATGCTTGGCTTACTTATCTATCTGATCATTGTGGTGTGCTGAAAATTGCCTTTTGGCACCTCTTTTTGATATCACGATCTATTTCGAGTTTGTTCCCTTTGCGTGGAGCACTCGCCTTTTGTTTGGCCGCTTAGAGTTACGCGGGTCTGTAGGCACTAACGTCGTCTGCTTTATGGACCGTCTAGTTGTCCCTACCAATGTGTCTCTCTCTAGATGCTGACTATTTTTGCAGTTCTCCTTACACTCATGGGTCTGTAGGCACTAACGTCGTCTCATGAGGAGACCGGCTAGTTTTCCCTACCAATGTGAGTTCCTTAGGTTGCTGCCTTTTTATTTATTTTTATGTGTCATCAATGATCAGATCTACTCCAGACATCCGACTGGGGCATCCTGCATTTTCATCTACCTCTTTCAAACTCGGGATCGTCTGTTCTATCATCCATCCCATCCCTAGTTTGAGGGGGATCACATCATCACAAATTCTTCCCTTCTTCCATCCCTTTGTTTTTGTCTCATAACCTTGCTTATCGCAAGTTACTTGACAAAAAGGGGCAAAATGTAGACACTTAAATTTGGTTACCCAATTTAGTGTCCCTCTCATTCGTTTACCTGCTTAGGTAACCTGGGGCACGTTTACGTCACCATCTATCCCCTTGGGATATTATCCAATTTGTGATTTAATCACTTACTCTAAATTTAATTCATCCCATCATATCTTGCCCATGAGTGATTAAATATTAAATATTTAATTACGCTTCTTCCCATGCATCTTAATCACTTATCCACCCCAAATTTATTCTACCCATGTATCACATCTATTTTTAATCTTCCCTAAGCGGGATATTTTCCCGTAGTCGGGATAAGTCTTATCTTTCTCGAATCAATCAATTTGGCCATCTCGGGAGTCTTTTCCGCGATCGGCGCCGACCCATATGGTCGGCGCCGATTTTCTAGGAGCGGCGCCGATTATAAAAGCAAGTCCAGAACTCAGTTCTAGGGACGGAAGAGACGAAAGAGACCGAAAGAGACCACGAAGAGATTACGAAAAAGGAAAAAGCACGAGCGAGAGAGCGAGAGATACGGGGTGAGAGAAAGAGAGATCTTTTTAGCATCAATTGTATCAAATTAGGGCAGATCCTGTCCGAATCAATCCCTGAGAGGAGCACCGTTACTCTGTCCCTGTCGCATCAGCATCGTACACCACCATCTATCATCTGGTGACCCTGTTCCAGTGTCTCGCCAACTTCGGCACATCCAGCAGACCACATTCACCTTCCAATTCCCGAATCTTGTCGCACATCCCCGATTGATTGATCTGTCTCCAGTCGACGCCGATCTTATCCAGTCGACGCCGATCCTCTTCAATCGGCGCCGACCAGTCTCAATCGACGCCGATTCTACCCGATCGGCGCTGATTTATCTGCGAGATAGGTAAAAGGATACGAGTAACACAAATCCAACATTTATTTCATAGTTCCTGTTTTTATACTACTTTACATCTGCTTGTTTAGATTCTGTCTTATTACTGCAATCAGAAAATCTAGTCTTTATTTACATCTTTTATCATGTATGCTTCTTTTCTTAATTGAAAACGTGGACTGACATCCGCCGAGGAAGCTTATCGCTTCTCGGACCCGCTTCTCAGGCAGTCCACTAAAATATCTTTTAACGTGGTCTTTTTCTGTCAAGCATCGGTGTTTTACAGGTTATTCGGATCTATTGTGCGAATTGCTCGTGTGCGCCCGTCTTATCTACATCGGCTTCCTCATCCGTCTACATCTTCATCAGGTATCAATTTCATTGAGGTTTACGGAGTAACAAGCGCGAAATTCTTGATCTACGAGAAAGTACCCAAGGGTATGCAAGGGCAGGCATCATATCTTTGTGTTCACCGCTCGCAAGGAAAGGAAGCAGAGGTTGCTACCAAGATACAGAAAGAAAAGGTGTGTCAAGCATGCCTCCAACCATCGCTAAACGAGGTAGTCCCCTTCCGGCTCAACCTGTTATTAGATCTTTTTCAAAAAAATCTTTTCAGTCCTCTCATGTTCCTGTCAAGGCCAGTGATCCTACCCTACCGTCGTGAAATGAGGGACTCATTCCTTCATCAACGCAACCCTTGGCTGTATTTGACATAATTGACCACACTAAAAAGACCAAGATCCAAATGTCTGAAGCCGAATATCTTCAGTCAAACCCCGAACAACTTGTAAGGTTGACCGAATACATCCAAAGTCAGGTTGTCGTAACTAATCAGGTTTCCCCAAAAGGAATCCTTTCCACCCCTCCTTCATCCCGCATAAACGTTGCCTCGACTTCCGCATCAGGCAAGATAGAACCTTTCTACCTCTCCCTCCTAATCAATGGCCACAAACTAAGCAACTGCATAATTGATTCTAGAGCTTCTGATAATGTCATGCCGGAAAAAGTCACCCATGCTCTGGGCCTCACCCTTACCAAGCCTTTTGGCCGATGTTATTCCTTGGAAACTAAGCAAGTTCCACTGATCAGTCAAATCAAGGACGTGTAATTTGCGTTTGCAGCGTTCCTAGAAAAAAGGGTAAAAATGACCGTCCTTGTTGCTGATATTCTAGCAGCCTATGGAATTCTGCTAGGAAGGAGTTTTTGCAGTGAAGTTGGTGGGGAGATTCATATGGACTGGTCTAAGGCTAGAATCCCCGTCAAAGGTGTAATGCAAATGTTAGAGCCTAAACCACAAAAGAAGTACCTGGTTACTAACTCCGATGACCCCAAAGCCCAAATTCTCTTTGAATCATCAGGGATGGGAAACTATTTCTTGTCTACCGAGTCTAACAAAATGGATGTCCTCATCCAAGTAGAGGATCTTAACAAGATTTGGACTTTGCAGTTTGATGGCAGCTGCGCAACTAGTGGGTGCGGCGCTGGCGCCGTACTAATATCTCCCGAAGAGGAGATTATTCCTCTCTCTTTCAAGTTACAATTTTTCAACACAAATAATACTGCTGAGTATGAATCTCTGCTACTTGGCATGCAAGCCACAAAGGAAAGAGGAATCAAGAATCTGGAAGTACAAGGTGATGCAGAGCTGGTCATAAATCAAGTTAAAAGGATATACCAAGTGAAGAATGAAAGGCTCAAACATTACCGCAACGTAGTGTGGGACAACATCGAGGATTTTGACGCTTTTTCAATAAAATCTATCCCAAGAGCTCAGAATGACATGGCCGATTCATTGGCCGTCTCGGCATCCCTCATGCTCCCTCACCCAAGTTTGAAAACAAAAATATACCATTGAGGTGGTTTTCCGCCCAAGCGTGTTGGACAATTCTCAGCACTGGCAAGTATTCAACGATGACAATCAACTCATTTCCTTTCTTGAAAAGGTGGAAAATTTTAGTGAACTTCATTTTGAAGGGTCCACTTCTACATGCCGTGAATCAGTTACCGATCAAAATGAAGAATCAAAAGGAAGCGACGGCATATGTCAGCTCAAAGGAAATAAAATTCGAAGGGCCTGGTTTCCCTAGAGCGGTTGTTCGACAGGCATGATCGTTTTGTAAAAAAGAAAAGGCGAGATGATCCTGGCTCCTCCCCAGAAACCGAACCGGTCAATTTAGGTTCGGTTGAACATCCACAGTTTGTAAACATTGGAAAATGTTGCACACCTGAAGAGAAGCGGAAGTTTGTCAAACTGCTGAAGAAATACATGGATGTATTGGCATGGTCCTATGCCGATCTAAAGTCTTTCAAGCCAAAGGACATCCAGCATGACATCCCATTGAAAGAGGACATCAAACCCTTTCGCCAGAAGCAGAGACATTATAATCCTAAGATCTCAGGTACTATCCAGGCTGAAATTCAGAAAATGCTTTGGACGCACGGATCATTTTTCCTATCCATCACAGTACTTGGGTGGCAAACATTGTGCCAGTACGTAAGAAGAATGGTGAAATACGCATCTTGTAGATTTTCACAACCTGAATCAGGCGTCCTTGAAGGACAACTAACTCGCTTCCCATAATGGATCAGGTTCTATAAGCGTGTAACTGGATCAGAAATCATCCATGCTTGATGGTTTTTTAGGCTACAATCAGATTGAAGTCTCACCTGAAGACCAATTTAAAACAACATTCACTACCCCTTGGGGTACGTTTGCTTATAGCAGGATGCCTTTTGGCCTGACCAATGCTGGTGCCACTTTTCAGTGGGCCATGGACTTTGCGTTCAAAGGTATGATGGGGAAGGTCATCGTAGTCTACTTAGATGACTTAACTGTGTTCTCCAAATAGTGAAATGATCATTGTGATCATTTGGAGCAAGTATTGATTAGATGCCGAGAGCACGGGATCTCCCTGAATCTGAAAAAGTCTATTTTTGGAGTCACAGAAGGAAAATTGCTGGGACATGTTGTTAGCAAAGAAGGGATGAAGATAGATACCGAAAGAGTTAAGGCTATTCAGAGCCTTACTTTACCTACAAGCAAGACCGGCGTTCACTCCTTCTTCAGAAAAGTGAATTTTCTCAGGCGCTTTGTTCCCGACTTTGTTGAAAAGACTCGCCATATATTAGACATGATGAAAGGGTCACCAAATTTCCGATGGAGTGAAGAAGGGAAGAAGTCGTTCAAAGAGATAAAAGCCTCATCGCTCATGCTTGATCTGGTATGTCCCGATTTCTCCAAGGATTTTATTATGTATAGCTATGCATCTGAGCACACTGTGTCGGCCATCCTAATGCAAAGGAATTCTCAAAATGTTGAATCCCCGATTGCGTTTATGAGCTCTCCTCTCAAGCCTCATGAATTAAAAATGACCCAGTTGGAAAAACATGCCTTCACCATTGTCAAAGTAGTTAAGAACTTCAGGTATTACATTCTAAACTCTCATACGGTGGTTCTAGTTCCTGACACGGCAGTAAAGTCCATCTTAACTCAACAGGAGTTAGGGAGTTTGCGAGGAAATTGGATTGCAAAAGTCCAAGAGTATGATCTGGATATAAAACCAACCAAGTTAGTAAGAGGCAAGGGCCTATGTCAACTTATGGCTGAAAACCAAGATTCAGAAGTTTCCGGGGAAAAGATGATTGCGCCAATGGAGCACAAAGCCAGCTGGAGAAAGTTGATTCACTACCTATGGTTCTATTTGTCGCAACCAGCGACGAGTGGTATTCTGATATCACTTTCTTTCTCACTTATGGTGAGTGTCCGGCTCATCTGACTCCAAAGGAGAAGCGTGCTATAAAGCTCAGAGCAGCCAGATATATCATCTGGGATGACGGTCTATACAAACGTGGAATAGATGGCATCTTCTTGCGATGTGTTGACAAGCCACAACAGGTGAAGTTACTTGAGAGTTTTCATGATTCGGCCTGTGGTGGCCATTTCTCCTCTTCCATGACGGTGCACAAGATCATCCGGGCTAGGTACTATTGGCCAACGCTTTTCCAAGATACAACCACCTGGGTAGCAAAGTGTGAGCCTTGCCAGCAATTCATCGGCAAGCCCAAAATGGTTGCTTTTCCCCTCAGGCCGGTCATTATTGATGAACCATTCAGATAATGGGGAATCAATTTTATTGGTGCACTCAATCCCCAATCGAGTGCTAGACATAGTTATGTCCTGACAGCAACAGATTACTTCACGAAATGGGTGGAAGCCATACCTATCAAACATGCCACTTCCGAGGTTGTTTGTAGTTTCATCAAAGAAAATATCATTGTCAGGTTTGGCATTCCAAACAAGATTGTTGCTGATAACGCTTCCAACTTCTCCTCACGAGAAGTTGTTGGTTTTTTCTATGAGTACGGAATAACTTTGGCTCACGCCTCAGATTATTACCCTCAGGGAAATGGTCAGGCAGAATCCAGTAATAAAAACTTGGTAACCATCATACGAAAACTAGTGGATGAGAATCAACGAATGTGGCACAAGTCATTATACGACGCTTTGTGGGTGGACCGCATTACTCCCAAGAGGTCTCTCGGCATGTCACCTTTTCAAGTGTTATATGGCACCGACGCCGAGCTTCCCATTTCTGTGGAACTCCCTGCTCTGCGCTTGGCAAGAGTGATCAAAGATGAGACTTTTCAAAATTCCCTTGAAAAGAGGATCATGTATCTAGCAGAGCTCGAAGAAAAGAGAGTAAGAGTGGTTGACAGGATCACCGAACATTAGAATCAGGTCAAGAGATTGTTCGATAAAAAAGCTAAGAAAAGAGAGTACCAGGTGGGAGACCTCGTCCTTTTGTGGGACAAACGAAGAGAGCCGAAGGGCATGCACGGAAAATTTGATTCTCTATGGAGAGGACCTTTCAAGATCAAGTAGCTCAATGGAGAGAATAGCTTCTATCTCTCATATCTGGATGGAACTGAGCTCCTGCTTCCTATAGCGGGCAGCATCTGAAAATCTTCAGGAAGTAGAGCTTGCTCTCTTCTTTGTATAGTTTGCTTCAGTTGTGTGTTTGTTTTTTTCGTGTGTTTGCTTTTGTTGGTTGTGTTTTTCCCCTTTTCGGTCGCCCTTGTTTTTGACTCTGTAACCCAATGGATAGGCACATGAAGATCTGGGATTCTCTACCCCTGAGGTTCACTCAGAGATAGTCCCCAGAAAGAGCCAGCTGTTATCCCATAAAATTGACAAGGAAATTTTACGGGTAACCCAATGAAATTTTGTTCTGGTCCCTCGTCAGGGACCCCTTTGCATTCGGAACGTTGCAAAGTCCCTTCCCGGGAAATCTAGTTTTCCGAACTTGGTCTTTTTTGGTCCTTTTTGGTTGGGCACACCTTGGAGTGCATGCGATATAGAGTATCTGTGTGCCCCCTTTATTTCCTTTGGCACACCCTTCGAAGTGTCGACACACATTTTGGTGCACCTCCCCGTGTTGCACCTTTCTTGCATGTGCCAAGGCACATGCGCCTTCGTGTCAACAACATTTTTGTTGCGCCACGTTTTGGTGCACCAAAGCGCATGTATTTTCGTGTTGAAAATACTTTTGGTGCACCAAAGGCACACATAACAACGTGTTAACCCATGTCTTAATGCGCCAAAGGGCACAAAGTTTGAAGTGTTGATAGGTGTTTTGATGCGCCTCTTCAAAAAGTGGTTGGCACATTTATTGCACCTTTGCCTATATATAGGCGCATCTGCCCTGTCACTTTCATAGTTAAAAAAAAACACATGATAGTTTTTATTCCTCTGCACTGTCATTTGCTACTTTATCGTCCTCGTATCACGTTCGTGGACCCCGCTTCATTTCTCACGTTATATTTAATCCGGGTAGGTGGTCTTTTTCCTCTTTATATTTTTTTATTGGTTGTTTGCTTGTGTAGTAGGATAGATGGATCTCGTGACGCTCTGAAACCCCTCTCCTACCGTTCTTCTTTGTTCTCCCATGCTCTCCCTCCTCTTTCCAGATCTGCTGGTAAGGAGGACTCTACCTCAGAAAAATCACTTGGCTCTTTTCATTGTGTCCTCTTCACTATCCAAGAAACCCTGCAGAAGAGGCGTAAAACTCATGCAAACCCCTCCAGAGAAGGAACCAAGACTTAAAAGTTGATAAACTACGTTTTCTACCCTTTGCGCAATCACCACCCTTGTAACATGAAGCACGCACGCCATGCTTGACAGCATCATCCGCCTTGCTTGTTACATAAAAATAGTTGCGCCCTCAAAGTGCACTTTCCTTGCTTGCAACACCCACTAACCCTACGCCCTCTTGGCACACCAAACTCATGTGTAACATTGCAAAAACTTGCGCCATTGGCGCACCCTACATCCATGCAACACCAACCTTACTTGCGCCAAGTATAAAACTGTTAACGGCGCGGTGCATCCCCTGTTAACACATTGCCATGTAAACCTTTCATGTGCCGCACCAAGTTCCCCATTGCGCATGAAAAGATGATGTTACACACACTAAACCTATGCCCTTTGGCACATCCTGTACCCGTGTAACATGAAAAATATCTGCGCCTATTATAAAAAGCATGTAAATGGTGCAGGCGCACTTCCACTTGCAACAACAAAAATGTCATCTGTAGTATCCATGCGCCTTGCACCCTTTGGCACTGATTTGTCCCTTGTAACACCCTTTTTCTGTGTGCCATACTATTTAACCCTGCAGTCTGCAGTGTTCATGCGCCCTGCGCCCTGATGCCTTAAAATTGCTAACTCTTCCTTCTATCAATGCTTTAATGGGAGATCAAAAGTTAACATGACTCTTCTACGTTGGGTTTCACTTCTTCTTCTTGCAGATCAGCAACTGAGTTCAGAACTACATATGTCTACATCAAGCAAGAGACCAACCAAGTCTAAGGGCAAAGCCAAGCTTACAGAGGAAGAGATGAAGTATAAATATCAGAGGGTCAGGATGCCCGAATCCCAGGCAGAATGCGACCTAGATATAAGAGACTCCGAGCTCGGGCACATTGATATGGAGGATTTCTGGGCCAGAACCAGGAGGGTCACAGGAAGTCCCTGGATGGATAAACTGGTAGGCAGTGGCCTGCATTTTGCTGGGGGATCCCAGTCAGTGCGATAAACAATGAATTCATGATGGTAGTGGCCCGCTGCTACAACAAAGACACAAGGTGTGTCTAGAATGAGAAGGGCGAGGTCATGATCAACCTCACTGCCCGACACTTTGAAATTATGCTTGGCATTCCTCACCATCGGCACTTTGTGGCCGTAAGCCAAGAAGACTGCACCAAGGCTTGGGAGGATAATGAAGACCAGTGTATGTAATTGATGAATGAGGTATACCTGAAAAACAAGAAGGTGGTAACCAGATGGCCACAAGTCATTCATCACAGTGATTTCTCTGAGGAACTAAGTGATACCATCACGTTCCTAAGTAGAGTATTTGGGCTTTCTGACGCCCACTACTTTCATAAATGGATGCTTAGGTACCTAGAGACAATGAACAAAAATGTGCCAGATCAACGCTTCGAGTGGGCGGAGATCATAAGCAACACTATATCCGAGCAGCTCCAACAACTCACCACAACGGGGAGGTTCTACATGAACTCCTACGTAGTTTATGCTGCAGCCTCGGAGAGGGATTATCCAGCATTAATGCGATGCGGGGTTTGGCCCCAAGTGAAAATATATGAATACTATGCAGTGAAGCTGGAAAATAGTATTTCTTAGTTTACAAAGATTAATGACGCCTTCTTCTACGACATCATCTACCTTTTGAGGCCAAACATGACTCACGGTCGAATGACCAAGAGCATTGTTGCAGCAACGGAGAAGTGGGGGGCCGTATTCACGTAATTTCCCACCTTCACCTATCTAAGGGCAGCCAACTTCTTGGGGGAACCCACCAAATTGCCAAGATATGCTGGCCCCAAGTTGATCCTGTTGGAGTTATCCAAGCAGCTCATAACCTACCACGAAAAGTGCTTGAAGAGAAAGAAGGGTGGAACTCCTTTCCCCCTCACAGTGGGCAGGTACACTTGTCTTTCCCACCACAAAGCTTGGGAGATGTTTGCAGAGCTGGAACTGCTCAATCTAAAGCACAACTTCCGTAGCAAGGCCCACTTTCGACCCAAGGAATTACCTTCCTAGGGCCAAACTCGATCCAATCCACATTCCACAGATCGAGGATATTTATATCGACCTGTATCATGAGGTCGAGCTCAGAAGGAAAGATCACTCCCGCTTGGCTTTGGCCGAAATCATTCAGTACGGCATAGCCATCATCCCAAAAGGTTATCAAACTGCTGATCAAGAAGTTGATCAGGTATATCTTGACACGGATGGGGACGACTGGCTGTTTGCTGTGATCGATAGAACTAAAGTGCCTCAAATAATAGAAGAAAGGGTCAAAGAAACTCTGCGGAGAACAGAGAACAGGTGCAGGATGAATGGTCTCATCTACCTCGGAGTTGATTTCACCACATCTCCATTGGGAAATGCACCTTCTAGACCAAAACATCTACCAAAGAGCAGAGGTAAAGACAAGGAGGGCGAGTCAAGCTCTGCCCAAGAAGAGGCTCCTGAGAGTCCCCCTTCTACCGTGCAAGAACAAGTTGTAACTTTGGCTTCTCTAGAGAAAGAAGCGGCCAAAGATGTTCGATGGGCACATCCACTTAGGATGTTGCCACTCTTACGCTGTTGAGGTCCCTTCTATCCCTTCTCCCTCTCCTCCTTCCCCTCCTCGCGTGACCCAAGCGACCATTCCTTTGGTCGTATCCTCTCCCCCATCTTCTATTGTTCCCCCTTCCTCGTCATCCATCTTCTCTTCTCTCATGGAGCTATCCCCCACCATTTCTTCCCTCATCTCTCAGCTCCCTTCCATTTCCATATCTTCCTCCCCTGCAGTATCTCTTCCTCCCGTGAGCACTTTCTCGGCCTCCCTCTCAATGCCACCTCCAAGTGTCTCAACGCACTTTCCCTCTACTGCTGCAGCTGCTCCCTTTTCTACTTCCGGCCCCTCTCCCATAAGTCCAGCATGGATCTCTTAGCACTTAAGCCAATAAAAGAGGAAAGTTCCCATCACACCGATGGACTTCTCAGTCATCCCATCAAAGGGGGCCAAGAAGTAAAACCTTGTAACCCGCTTCTCTCAGAGTGCGTCAGGAGAGAGAGTGATGGAGATAACATATCCCAATCCTTTGAAGGATAAAAGGATCTGTCTTCGACATATTATATAGTGACCCAAGTCACGATGGGGACATCTTGAAAGCCTTTGGGAGAGGCCCTATCTGCGGTTGACGCCCTTTACGAAGCTCCGGGAAGCAAAGGAAGAAAATAGGTACATTAAAGGAGCAAAATAAACATCTTCTCCGTGCCTTGCGAGAAAATGGGCGGTGCACCTCCTATGACTTCCGCCAAAACTCCACGAGCCTCGAGCCGAGGATAAGATAAATGAATACGCCAAAATCGGTGAACAGGGTATCGCAAGTTTCCACTGGAGGAGCCAAATCCTCAAGGAAAGTGAGGGAGTAATTACCAAGTTCACCAGTTTATATCAGAATATCAATCAGGTAAAAAAAGAGCTCTAGGCGATAGCAGGACCCATTTCCGAAGAGCTAGACCATGCCAGGATGTAGCATGAGACCTTTCAGAAAATGCTCGACTGTTCAGTCAAAGATCTGGTCAAGTTCGGCATCTTTGGTCACCCCAGAGCCCTCAACAAAATCCTTTCTACTCTGGATTACCGGGTCGATCAGTTGGAGTTTGTCCTAGAAAAGATTGACAAGATCAAGGAAGAAGCCCTGGACGTGATGCATCAAATGGAGCAGATTGTCCTGAGAATGTCTCTGGGCTTGCTCACTCCTTCTTTCACCTTAAGAAAGGTTGATGAAACTATTCGGATCTTCAAGGATATCGTTTCACAAGGGCTGGGACCAGAAGTCACTTTCGACGCTGAATCCATCAATAACCTGTTGGCCTGTCGTGACTTCATAGGGTACCTGATAGATGCAGAAAATGAATATTCCAAGCTCTCGAAAAGCTCACAGATGAGCGAGAGACTTGCGAGGCTATCAGTGATCATCACAAGGATCCTTCCCAGGATCAACTTCAGCCCATGATCAGCAAGTTCATGGAATATCGTGCCCAATTCCACATCACGTCTCCTGAGCAGCAGTAAAGCAGGATACCCCCTTTCAGCCACGGGATGACGATGAATAGTTTCATTCTTCTCGACCTTCTCTTTGTAAATATCTAAAGTATGTTGACACAAATGATGACATCATCCATGTTGCACCATGGGATGATGTCATCCACAAAGTTGTCAAAAGTCAACAAATGACTTTAGGATATTTTGTAATTAAGTGGTTGGTTTGTTTTTGCCTTCTTTTCTTCTCTTCTTCTATATCTACTAAGAATACTTGTTGTATTAGGGTGTGGATGCTTTTTAGATGAGAAATAGAAGTAAGAAGAAAAGACTTTGAGCTTTTGTATCAGAAACAAATATTAATACAATATTTAGACTTTGTGCTGAATACATGTGTTTTACATCAGACCTTTCTTATGTTAGATCTTTATGATTGTTCTGTTGGATATACTTCTACTTTGTTGTCATTTATTCATCAGTATTGCTTTATTCGTCTATGCAAGTAGGTTCGGCTCTGTTTACTACCAACCCAAATCATAGACCTTCTGACCTTTCTACTTTGGAATTCATTTCTTTTCTCCCTTCAGATCTTTCCTATCTCCCCACCTCATTTCTTTCCCTTCTTTTACAGTTGGAAATACCTCTACTGGGATGAGATCCCAACCCCTGAAGGCAGAATATTGTGAGACTTGCACAAGATTCCTGCTGGTAGAATAGCAATAAACCAGTTTCACTTTGCTGACTCAAAGAGGGGCTATGCCCTACACACCTGCTTTGTTGGCTCTCATCCGTCATAGATTTGTCCACCCGATAGATTTTCATCCCAACATGTATGTATGTATGCGGATGGTGATTTTGGGAGTAGGTGCAAATGGTATATAGGGTACATGGTTGGTTGATGGGCTAGTTGCTTTTTCTTTTCCTTTGTCTTTCTGAGCACAGGTAGCAACGTGAACCATGTTAATCGAGAGGAGGTGGATGGCAAGGGTGTGTCATGAAAGGTATAACGTCATGAGGAAAAATCCTAGTTATGGATAAGAGCTTTGTGAAATGAGCGGGGCACATTGAAATTTGGGTGGTGGTTTGGCATACTCTCTAATATAGACCATGTTGATCTTAAATTTTGGAGGTAGTAAAAATGGTTGTGGGGGTGGAGATACTTGATTGCTGAATGGTTAAAGTACAATTATGTATGGTTACAAGTGACGGTGGATCATGGTCCTCATCAAGAAGGTCGTCATCGTAGAAATTTTGATCAAGAGGAAAAAGTTGAAGAAGAAAGATATCCAGAGCCTTACAATTTTCAACATCATGTCCTAACACACAATGATAGGCACAAATATTAGCTTCATCAAACCCTTTTAGTTTGGGTTAGAGAGGATCTTAAGGTCAAAGTGGTGGTAATGTGATGATGGAAGTATCCAAGAGATTGGTTAAAATTTTGGCGTAGGACCCCGCTAACGGATCACAATGGGAGGTGAGTGTGGGTTTGGGTACAGGTGTGGCTGATTGTGAAGGAAGAGGCTTTACAGGAGGGGGAATGGGTTGGTCTACTAGTTTGGTATGTGGAGTGGTCTTAGGTCTTGTTGGCATCTGTTTGGGTAAAGGTGGGGTAGAAGAGCTGCGATGGAAGGTTTGGTTGGTTTGACTACCTTAGTGGAGGGTAGCGGATTCTTAGCTTTGAGTTGCACCTTCTTGGGTAAAGGTGACACGGGAGTATGAGATGAAGAAGGAAAATAGATGGTGGAAGAGGATGGGTTACCCATGGGGGCAACCAAGTTGTGGTGGAGGTGGTTGGTAGAGGTGGGGTAGGTGGCATTGGTTGGAGTTGTATAGGCAAGGTTGGGGTTATAGTAATTGGTGGAGGTATAGGTGGCAAGAAGTGCACGGGTGAGGGTGAGGGAGTTTGGTTTTTGGGTGAATGAGGTGTAACAAAGGCTTGTGATGCAGTAATAAGTTGTTTATCTTTTGACCGGTCTTGGGTGTGAGATTGTTTGGTCAAGGTTGATGGATGAGGCCCTAGGATGGACGAGGAAGGGGAAGGTGACAAGGGTGTAGTACATGAGACATGTGTACACACACTTTAGAGGGTTGGGTTTTCTTTTTATGTGGGAGGATAATGCTACTGCAAACTTTGGAAGATGCGGCTAAGTCCAATCTGACAGGTGGGTGAGTAAGGCTTGATGTCGGCATAACACCCAAAGTAGTGATGGGTCTAGATATGGGTGGGGGATAAGTGTGGGTAGGTTTTTAGGTTTGGGAATAGTTGTAGTGATGGGTAGAAGTTTGGATGGAAGTAGGGATGATGAAGAGGAAGTTGTTTCAATCGGCATGGTCAGTGTAGTTTTGGTTGCCAAAAATACCTTTGGGTAGATCATGGAAGTATCTTTAGGAAAAATTTGCATTTGGGTCAAAACAAGGAGCCGAAGACATCCCCAGAGCATGGAATGATCAACGTAATCTAAAAAATTGACCAACCGTGAAAAAGGACTACTAAAGAAGAGGATGGAATGGGTTAGATGGAAATCCTGTAAAATATGTCTATGAGATAGGGAATTGGATGGCTTCGATTACGTAGGTAAGAGTCGAGATCATGTCATAGGGTCTGAGATGCTATGGGAGAACTATCCTTGAAAGGTAGTGACATGTCGAAGAATCTCTCATGGGTAGGATAGATAATAGGTTGGGTGAGATAGAGTTCTCTCTCGGTGGAGGAGAAGGTGATGATGACTCTCTTGTGGATGGGAGAAAAACAAGTGTTGATGGTTCGGGAAGGTTGGGAAGCGGATGATGACCAACATCGATAGAAAGTGTGGGTTCCTCTATGAGAGAAAGGAGAGAAGATGGGGACTCCTCTATAAGTGGAGGAGTAGAATAGCTATGCTCCTCTATGGGTAGAGGAGCTCGTGCTAATATTTCATCAATAAATGAAGTAGGTAGGTTTTAAGGAATAGTTGACATGATATCAAAAATCGTGTGAACCTTAGAGACATTATTGTCGCTGGATGAAGGTTCACTATTTTGATTAGATGATGGTTTATGGTTAGGGAATGTCTTTTTGAAGATGTGTAAATTCTGATTTGTTGGCGCATTCGGTTTGTCTATGATAAGGTCTCCATTGTCTATCATCTTTTGAACAATGTTGTTAAAAGTTATCCATTTACCATCACTATGTCCTTTAACGTGATGATAATTATAGTATTCGTGCTTATTTATACCATGCAGGCATAGGACGAGTGGGATCAAAACTGTATGATATTTTATGAGAGGAAGTGTAATGGCTCCAACTTTAAGAATTTTTCCAAGGCCAAGAATATGGCTCTCTGCTCGAAGTGTACTTCCGCTACTCCCGCAAAGTGAAAGGCCTAGACGGGAAAAAGATTGGTAGAAGGTTGGGCCTAATTAAAAGGATGAGGTGGACCCACCTTGAGGACTACCGCATTGGCAGATCCTTTGGGATTTGAATAGTTATTTTGGGGTTCTAAAGATGAAGAAGAATCGTTTGATTTGAATGTGGTGTTCTTGTTCCATAATTGAATTTTCTTTTCTTTAATGGCACAAATTTCCAGTTTTCGGGCCATGGTGAACACTTCATCAAAGGTTTGGAAAATTTGGATTTGTAGAGTAGGTTAGATGTGTTTAGCACAAGCTCTATTGAGTAACTCAATAATTTCGATGTATGAGGTAGTTGGAACGTTAATTGGTTGATAAGACTCATTAACGGACAATGAAATATACGATAGATTCGTCTTAAATCTTGTCGGGTTGAATAGAGATTGGTCATGGTGAATTTCTTGGTAACATTGATTGAAAAATGATCTAGGAAATCTTGGGCTACTTGATTAAAGGAATAAATAGAATGTCGAGGTAGTCCACTGTACCAATCAATGTTGGTCTTGTCGGGGACATTGGGAAATTTCGTAGGATAAAAGTGTCATCCTAGGCAATTAGGTAACACCCATGTTTGAATGACTGCAAGTGTTCTACGGGGTCTTCTTTTCTATTGAAGCAATTAAATTTAGGCATTTACCAATGCAATGTGTAAGGACGAATGGGAATAGATATATGGATAGGCTCATTATAGATTTCATCATTTGTTAAAGAATTATGGGAGCCAAAAATAGATGATTCTAAGCTCTGCATCTTCTCCATTATCATTTTAATGAGGACGTTAGTAGGTTGGGATGAATGGGTGCCCCTGCAGAAAAAGGGTGTTGATGCTGAAGGTACGAGGTAGGTGGTATGCTGGTATATGGTGGCATTGAATATGAGAACTACGTAGGAGGAATAGATGTGGGTGGCACATAGCCAAAATAAGTGATAGATGAGGTCGGGGTTGTTGGTAGTATGTGTAAGTGGGTGGGGTATTCGTAATGACTCTAGTGGCGATTGGGGGTAAGGATTGTGGGATAGAAAGGATGAGGTTTTGGAAAGGGGTGTAAGTTGCCGACACTGGAGGTGGTTGCAATGCAATGGGTATATGGGAAGTTGCGGGTGTAGATGGAGCTATACTCATAGAGGTTGTCAGAGGAAAATCGATGTCGCGAGTGCGATCGATGACGTAGATGCTGCAGTTATAATGACTATGGGATTTAGCTAAGACACCACAAGTGATAAAGTGGATGATGCTAGCTATAAACTAGTGCTAGCTGACCCAGAAGTGAGGGCTAGAGTAGGGGGATAGATACGGGAATGTCGTATATTAACTGTCACAAGGAATCCCAGGTGGAAGAATGAGTAAGGTAGTACTGGAGGGCAGTGGGATTATGGTTGTGTTGGTTTGAAGATCTGTCACTTGGGCAGATCTATGGATAAACAAGCCAACAGTGTGTAGGGCATAGCCCCTCTTTGAGTCAGCAAAGCGAAACTAGTTTATTGCTATTCTACCAGCAGGAATCTTGTGCAAGTCTCACAATATTCTGCCTTCAGGGGATGGGATCTCATCCCAGTAGAGTAGTTCCAACGAAGAACAGAAAGGAATGAAGGAAAGAAGGGAAGGAAGATGGATCTAAAGGGAGAAAAGAAATGAATTCCAAAGTAGAAAGGTCAGAGGGTCTATGTTTTGGGCTGGTAGTAAACAGAGTTGAACCTACTTGCATAGACAAACAAAGCAATACTGATGAACAAATGACAAAAAAGTAGAGATAGATCCAACAGAATAAACACATAAATCTGACATAAGAAAGATTAGATGCCCATAACACACATATTCACACAAAGTCTCAATATTTGTATTAATATTTTCTTACATTACAAAAAGTACAAAGCCTTTTCTTCTTACTTCTATTTTTATCGAAAAATGTCCACCACACTTGAATACAACAAGTATTCAAGTATATATAGAAGGAGAGAAGAAAAGAAGACAAAAGCAAACCAACCACTTAATTACAAAAATATCTTACAATAGATTCCAAAGTCATTTGTTGACTTTTGACAACTTTGGTGGATGACATAATCTCATGGTGCAACATGGATGATGTCATCATTTGTGTCAACACACTTTAGATAATTTACTGAGGAGAAAGTCAAGAAGAAGGAAACTATTCATCGTCGTCCCGCGGCTGGAAGGGGGTATCCTGCTTTTGCTGCTACTTGGGAGACGAGATGTGGAACTAGGCACGGTACTCCATGAACTTGCTGATCATGGGTTGAAGTTGATCCTGGGAAGGATCCTTGTGTCGATCACTGATAGCCTCACAAGTCTCCCGCTCATCTGTGAGCTTTTAGGGAGTTTGGAATAATCATTTTCTACCTCTATCAAGTACCCAATGAAGTCACGACATGCCAGAGCGATTGTTGATGGATTCGGTGTCGAAAGTGACCTCTGGTCCTAGCCCTTGTGAAATGATCTCCTTGAAGATCTGAATAGTTTCCTCAACCTTTCTTAAGGTGAAAGAAGAAGTGAGCAAGCCTGGAGACATTCTTAGGACAATCTGCTCCATTTGATGCATTGCATCTAGGGCTTCCTCCTTTATTTTATCAATCTTCTCCAGGACAAACTCCAGCTGATCAACCCGATAATCCAAAGTAGAGAGGATTTTGTTGAGGGCTCTGGGGTGACCAAGGATGCCAAACTTGACCAGATCTTCGACTGAACAGTCAAACATTTTCTAAAAGGTCTCATGCTGCATCTTGGCGTGGTCTAGCTCTTCGGAGATGGGTCCTGCTATCGCCTGGAGCTCTTTGTTCACCCGATTGATATTCTGATACAAACTGGTGAACTTGGCGATTACTCCCTCACTTTCCTTGAGGATTTGGCTCCTCTAGGTAGAAACTGCCATACCCTGCTCACCGATTTTGGCATACTCATTAATCTTATCCTGGCTCAGAGGCTCAGGAGTTTCGGTGGCAGTTGTAGGAGGTGCACTGCCCATTTTCTGCAAGGCATGGAGAAGATGTTTATTTTGCTCCTTTAACAGCCTTTTCTCTTCCTTTGCTTCCTGGAGCTTCTTGCAAAGGGCGTCAACTGCAGATAGGGCCTCTCCTTGAAGGCTTTCTGAAGATGTCCCCATCATGACTTGAGTCACTGTGTAATCTGTCAAAGACAGATCCTTTTTATCCTTTAAAGGATTGGGGTATGCTATCTCCATTACTCTCTCCCCTGATGTACTCTTAGAGAAGTGGGTTATAGGCTTTTGCTTCTTGACCCCTTTTGATGGGATGACGGAGAAGTCCATCGGTGCGATGGGAACTTTCCTCTTTTTTGACTCGAGTCTTTGGGAGATCCATCTTTGGACTTATGGGGAAGGACCAAAAATAGAAAAGGAAGCAGCTCAATAGTAGAAGGAAAATGCATGGGGAGACACTTGGAGGCGACATTGAGAGGAAGCCGAGAAAGTGCTCACGAGAGGAAGGGATCTTTGTAGGGGAGGTAGACATAGGAATGGAAGGGAGCTGAGAGATGAGGGAAGAAATGGTGGGGGACAACTCCGCGAGAGAAGAGAAGATGGATGATGAAGAAGGGGGAATAGTAGAAGATGGGGGAGAGGACACGACCAAAGGAATGGTCGCTTGGGTCACTCGAGGAGGGGAAGGAGGAGAAGGAGAAGGGACAGAAGGGACCTCAATAGTTACAGTAGTGGCAACATCCTGAGTGGATGTGCCTATCGGAACATCTTCCGCTACTTCTTCTTCTAAGCTTTCCGGGATTACAACCCATTCTTGTGAAGTGGAAGGAGGACTTTTAGGAGCTTCCTCTTGGGTGGAGCTTGACTCACCCTCTTTGCCTTTCCCTTTTCCCTTTAGCAGCTGTTTTTCCCGAGAAGGTGTGTTTCCCAACGAAGATGTAGTGAAATCAACTCCAAGGTAAATGAGGCCATTCATTCTGCACCAATGCTCCATTCTCCACAGAGTTTCCTTGACCCTTTCCTCTATTGTCTGAGGTGCTTTGGTTCTGTCAATTACAACAAAAGGCCAGTCGTACCCACCTGTGTCAAGATATACTTGATTAACTTCTTGATCAGTAGTTTGATAACCTTTTGGGACGATGGCCACGCCGTACTGGATGATTTCAGCCAAGGCCAAGTAGGAATGGTCTTTCCTCCTGAGCTCGACCTCATGATATAGGTCGATATAAATATCCTCGATCTGTGGAATGTGGATCGGATCAAGTTTGGCTCTGGGTAGGCAATTCCTTGGGTCGAAAGTGGGCCTTGCCGGGAAGTTGTGCTTTAAATTTAGTAGCACCATTTTGTAAACATGTCTCGTGATTTGTGGTGAGAGAGACAAGTATACCTGCCCACTGATGAGGGGAAAGGAGTTCCACCCTTCTTTCTCTTTAGGCACTTCTCATGGTAGGTTATAAGCTGTCTTGATAGATCCAATAGGATCAAGTTGGGGCCGGCGTATCTCGGCAATTTGGTTGGTTCCCCAAAAGTTGACTGCCCTGAGATAGGTAAAGGTGGGGAATTGTGTGAACAAGGCTCCCCATTTCTCTATAGCTGTAATAATGCTCTTGGGCGTATGACCCAGTGAGTCATGTTTGGCCTCAAAAGGCAGACGATGTCGTAGAAGAAGGCATCGTTAATCTTTGTAAACTAGAATACTATTTTCTAGCTTGAGTTACTGGATAGTATTCATATATTTTGACTTGGGGCCAAACCCTTTTACCGCATTAAAGGCTGGGTAATCCCTTTCTGAGGCCATAGCATAAACTATGTAGGAGTTCATATAGAACCTCCCCGTTGTGGTGAGTTGTTGGAGCTACTCAGATATGGTGCTGCTTATGATCTCCGCCCACTCGAAGCGTTGATCTGGCACATTTTTGTTCATTGTCTCTAAATATCTCAACATCCATTTGTGAAAGTAGTGGGCATCAGGAAGCCCAAATACTCTACTCAGGAACGTGATTGTATCACTGAGTTCCTCTAAGAAATCACTGCGATGAATGACTTGTGGCCATCTGGTCACCACCTTCTTGTTCTTCAGGTATACCTCATTCATCAACTGCATACACTGATCCTCATTATCCTCCCAAGCCTTGGTGCAGTCTTCTTGGCTTATGGCCACAAAGTGCGGTGGTGAGGAATGCCAAGCATAATTTCAAAGTGTCGGGTAGTGAGGTTGATCACGACCTCGCCCTTCTCATTCAGGACACACCTGGTGTCTTTGTTGTAGCAGCGGGCCACTACCATCATGAATTCGTTATTTACTACACTGACTGGGATTCCTCCAGCAAAATGCAGGCCACTGCCTACCAGTTTGTCCATCCAGGGACTTCCTGTGACCCTCTCGGGTTCTGGCCCAGAAATCCTCCATATCAATGTGCCCAAGCTCTGAGTCTCTTATATCCAGGTCACACTCTGCTTGGGATTCGGGCATCCTGACCCTCTGATATTTGTACTTCATCTCTTCTTCTGTAAGTTTGGCTTTTCCCTTAGACTTGGTTGGTCTCTTACTTGATGTTGACATATGTAGTTCTGAACTCAGTTGCTGATCTGCAAGAAGAAGAAGTGAAACCCAATGCAGGAAAGTCATATTAGTTGTTTGATCTTCCATTAAAGCGTTGACAAAAGGAAGAGTTAGCAATTTTAAGGTTTCAGGGCGCAGGATGCATGAACACTGCAGGCTGCAGGGTTAAATAGTATGGCACACAGAAAAGAAGTGCTGTAAGGGAAAAATCACTGCCAAAGGACGCAGGGTGCATGGAAACTACAGAGGACATTTTTTGTTGTTGCAAGTGGAAGTGCGCCTGCGCCATATACATGCATTTTATAACAGTGCTGATATTCTTCATGTTACACGAGAACAGGATGCACCAGTGGCGCATATAATATTTATGTTACATGTAACTTTGGTGCACCAAAGGGTATGTATATGGCTTGTGTGACATATGCATTATGTGCGCCAAAGGAAACTTGGCGCGGCGCAGAGAGGGATTGCATAACATTATGTTGCTGTAATAAGAGATGCACCTGCGCTGTTAACAATTTATACTTAGCGCATCTAAATTTGGTGTTGCATGGATGCAAGGTACGCCATGGCACAAGTTTTAATAATTCCACACATGAGTTTGGCACCAAGAGGCGCGAGGAAAGCGGGTGTTGCAAGCGAGGAAGTGCGCCTTGAGGGCGCAGCTATTTTTCATGCAACAGGCATGGTGGATGCGCCATTGGCGTGACTGTATATCATGTTGCAGGGGTGGCGGATGCGCCAAAAGAGGGATAAATATAGTCTTACTTTTAAGCCTTGATTCTTTTCCCTGAGGGGTTTACATGTGTTGAAGCTTCTCTTGCAGGGTTCTTTGGGTGATGAAGAAGCTAAAACTCAGAGATTTAAGCAATTTTTTCCAAGACAGAGTCCTCTTCACCAGCAGATCTGGAAAGAGGGGGAAGTGCATGGGGAAGGATAGTAAAAAAAAATAGCAAAGGGGAGGGTCCATGGTTTCACAGCTCTATTTAATCCAACCCCACAAACAAGCAGCCAATAACCAAAACTCAAAAAACACAAGAGCAAAGGACCACTTACCAAGAATATATATAATGTCAGAGGTGAAACTGGGTCCACGACGTGATACGAGAATGACAGGCATGCTCTGACAGGTGCAGAGGGAAAAGAATAATCACGTGATTCTTGTCTGATGAAAATGACAGGCGGATGCGCCTATATATAGGCAAGGCTGTAATAAATGCGCCAACCACTTTTTGAAGTGGCGCACCAAAACGCGTGTCGACAACGAGAAGCTTGCGCCCTTTGGCGCATCAAAACACCTGTTGACATGAAGTTATGTGCACCTTTGGCACATCAAAAGTCTTTGTCAACATAGAAATATGTGCGCCCTTGGCGCACCAAAACGTGGCACAACAAAAGTATTATTGACACAAAGGCGCACATGCAAGAAAGGCGCAACATAGTGAGGCACACCAAAATGCATGTCGACACTTCAAACCATGTGTGCCAAAGGATTTAAAGGGGGTGCATGAACACTTTATGTTGCATAAACATTAGGTGCGCCCAACCAAAAAAGACCAAAAATGGCTAAGTTCGGAAAACTAGATTTCCCGGGAAGGGATTTTGCAACGTTCTGAACGTAAGGAGTCCCTGACGAGGGACCGGAACAAAATTTTGGTAGGGTTATCTGTAAAATTTCCCTTGCCAATTTTACGAGATAACAATTGGCTCTTTCTGGGGACTATCTCTGAGTGAACCTCAGGGGTAGAGAATCCTAGATCTTCATGTGCCTATCCATTGGGTAACAGAGTCAAAAACAAGGGAGACCGAAAAGGGAAACACACAACCAACAAAAGCAAACACATGACAAAAACAAACACACAACAAAAGCAAACTGTACAAAGAAGAGAGCAAGCTCTACTTCCTGAAGATTTTCAGATGTTGCCCACTATAGGGAAGTGGGAGCTTAGTTCCGTCTAGATACGAGAGATAGAAACTATTCTCTCCGTTGAGCTGCTTGATCTTGAAAGGCCCTCTCCACAGGGAATCAAACTTCCCGTGCATGCCCTTTGGCTCTCTTCATTTGTCCCACAAAAGGATGAGGTCTCCCACCTGGAAATTTCTTTGCTTAGCCTTTTTATCGAACAATCTTTTGACCTGATTCTGATGTTCGGTGATCTTGTCGACCACCCTTACTCTCTTTTCTTCGAGCTCTGCTAGATACATGATCCTTTTTGCAGGGAATTTTAGAAAGTCTCATCTTGATTGCCCATGCCAAGCACAGCGGGGGAGTTCGAAGAAATGGGAAGCTCGGCATCGGTGCCATATAACACTTGAAAAGGCGACATACCGAGAGATATCTTGGGAGTAATGCGGTCTACCCACAAAGCGTCGTATAAGGATTTGTGCCACATTCATTGATTCTCATCCACTAGCTTTCGTATGATGGTTACTAAGTTTTTGTTACTGGATTTTGCCTGACCATTTCCTTGAGGGTAATAATCTGAGGTGTGAGCCAAAGTTATCCCGTATTCATAGCAAAAACCAACAACTTCCCGTGAAGAGAAGTTGGAAGCGTTATCAGCAACAATCTTGTTTGGAATGCCAAACTTGACAATGATATTTTCTTTGATGAAACTGCAAACAACCTCGGAAGTGGCATGTTTGACAGGTATGGCTTCCACCCACTTGGTGAAGTAATCTATTTCCGTCAGGACATAACTATGTCTGACACTCGATTGGGGATTGAGTGCACCAATAAAATCAATTCCCCACTGCTTGAATGGTTCATCGACAATGACCGGCCTGAGGGGAAAAGTAGCCAACTTGGGCTTGCCGACAAATTGCTGGCAAGGTTCACATTTCGCTACCTAGGTAGCTGTATCTTAGAAAAGCGTCGGCCAATAGTAACTGGCCCGAATGATCTTGTGCACCATCACAGAAGAGGAGAAATGGCCCCACGGTCGAATTATGAAAACTTTCAAGTAACTTCACTGTTGTGGCTTGTCAACACATCGCAAGAAGATGCCATCTATCCTGCGTTTGTATAAACTGTCATCCCAGATGACATATTTGGCTGCTCTGAGCTTTATAGCGTGCTTCTCCTTTGCAGTTAGGTGAGCTGGGCATTCGCCGTAGGTGAGGAAGAAAGCAATATCGAATACCACTCATTCGTTGCTGGTTGTGACAAATAGGACCATAGGCAGTGAATTGGGTTTCTCCAACTAGCTTTGTGCTCCATTGGTGTAATCATCTTTTCCTCCGGAACTTCTGAATCTTGGTTTTCAGCCATAAGTTGACATAGGCCTTTGCCTCTTACTAACTTGGTTGGTTTTATATCCAGATCGTACTCCTGGACCTTTACAATCCAATTTCCTCGCAAGCTTCCTAACTCCTGTTGAGTTAAAATTGACTTGACTGCCGTGTCAGGGACCAACACCACTGTATGAGAGTTTAAAATGTAATACCTGAATTTTTTGACTGCTTTGACAACGGCGAAGGCATGCTTTTCCAACTGAGACATTTTTAATTCGTGAGGCTTGAGGGGAGAGCTCATGAATGCAATTGGGGACTCAACATTCTCAGAATTCTTTTGCATCAAGATGGCAGATACAGTATGCTCAGATGCATAGCTATACATGATAAAATCCTTGGAGAAATTAGGACATACCAGGACTGGTGCGTGAGTGACAGAAGCTTTTATTTCTTGAATGACCTCTTCCCTTCTTCGCTCCATCGGAAAGTTGGTGACCCTTTCATCATGTCTAATATATGACGAGTCTTTTCAGCAAAGTCGGAACAAAGCGCCTGAGAAAATTCACCTTTCCGAAGAAAGAGTGGACGCCGGTCTTGCTTGTAGGCAAAGTAAGGCCTGAATAGCCTTAACTCTTTCGGTATCTATCTTTGTTCCTTCTTTGCTAACAACATGTCCTAGCAACTTTCCTTCTGTGACTCCAAAAATAGACTTTTTGGGTTCAGGGAAATCCCATGCTCTCGGCATCTGGCCAATACTTGCTCCAAATGATCACAATGGTCATTTCGCCATTTAGAGAACACAGTTAAGTCATCTAGGTAAACCACAATGACCTTCCCCATCATACCTTTGAATGCAAGGTCCATGGCCCGTTGAAAGGTGGCGCCAGCATTGGTCAGGCCAAAAGGCATCTGCTTGTAGGCAAACGTGCCCCAGGGGGTAGTGAATGCTATTTTAAATTGGTCTTTAGGTGTGACTTCAATCGATTGTAGCTGAAAAACCATCAAGCATGGACAACATTTACGATCCGATTCTTGCTTGTAGAACTTGATCCATTATAGGAAGTGGGTAGTTGTCCTTTAAGGATGCCTGATTCAGGTTTCGAAAATCTATGCATATGCATATTTCACCATTTTTCTTGCACACTAGCACAATGTTTGCTACCCAAGTACTGTGATGGATAGGAAAAATGATTCTCGCATCTAGCATTTTCTGAATTTCAGCCTGGATAGTACCTGAGATCTTAGGGTTATAATGCCTCTACTTTTGGTGAAAGGGTTTGACGTCCTCTTTCAACGGGATATCATGCTGGACATCCTTTGGCTCAAAAGAATTTAGATCAGCGTAGGACCATGCCAATACATCCATGTATTTCTTCAGCAGTTTGACAAACTTCCGCTTCTCTTCAGGTGTGCAACATTTTCCAATGTTTACAAACTGCGGATGTTCTACCGAACCTAAATTAACCGGTTCGGTTTCTGGGGAGGAGCTAGTATCATCTCACCTTTTCTTTTTTACAAAATGATCATGCCTATTGAACAACCGCTCTAAAGAAACCAAGCCTTTCAGAATTTTATTTCCTTTGAGCTGTTATATGCCTTCGTTCCCTTCGGATTCCCCGTTTTGACCGGTAACTGATTCACGACACGTAGAAGTGGATCCTTCAAAATGAAGTTCCTTAAAATTTTCCACCTTTTCTAGAAAGGCAATGAGTTGATTGTCATCGTTGAATACTTGCCAATGCTGAGAATTGTCCGGCATGCTTGGGCGGAAGACCACTTCAATGGTGTATTTGTCTGTTTTCAAACCTGGGTGAGGGAGCATGAGGGATGCTGAAACGGCCAATGAATCGGCCATGTCATTCTGAGCTCTTGGAATAGATTCTATTGAAAAAGTGTCAAATTCTTCGATGTTGTCCCACACCGCATTGCGGTAATGCCTGAGCCTCTCATTCTTCACTTGATATATCCTTTTAACTTGATTCACGACTAGCTCTGCATCACCTTGTACTTTCAGATTTTTGATCCCTCTTTCCTTTGCGGCTTGCATGCCAAGTAGCAGAGATTCATACTCAGCAGTATTATTTGTATTGAAAAACTGCAACTTGAAAGAGAGAGGAATAACCTCCCCTTCGGGAGATATTAGCACGGCTCCGGCGCCACATCCACTAGTTGCGCAGCTGCCATCAAACTGCAAAGTCCAGATCTTGTTAAGATCTTCTTCTTGGATGAGAACAACCATTTTGTCAGACTCGGTAGACAAGAAATAGTTCCCCATTCCTGATGATTCGAAAAGAATTTGGGCTTTGGGATCCTCAGAGTTAGTAACCAAGTACTTCTTTTGTGATTCTGGCTCCAATGTTTGCATTACACCTTTAACAAGGATTCTAGCCTTAGACCAGTCCATATGAATCTCCCACCAACTTCACTACAAAAACTTCTTCCTAGCAAAATTCCATAGGCTGCTGGAATGTCGGCAACGAGGACGGTCATCTTTACTCTTTTCTCTGGGAATGCCACAAATGTGAACTGAGCATCTTTGATCTGACCAATCAGCGGAACCTGTTTGGTTTCCAAGGAATAACATCTGCCAAAAGGCTTGGTAAGGGTAAGGCCCAAAGCATGGGTGACTTTTACCGGCATGATGTTATCAGAAGCTCCAGAATCAATTATGCAGTTACTTAGTTTGTGGCCATTGATTAGGAGGGAGAGGTAGAAAGGTTCTATCTTGCCTGATGCAGAAGTCGAAGCAACATTTATGTGGGATGCAGGAGGAGTGGAAAGGATTCCTTTTAGGGAGATCTGGGGAGATATGACAGCTTGACTTTGAATATACTTGGTCAACCTTACAAGCTGTTCGGGGTTTGACTGAAGATACTTGGCTTCAGACATTTGGATCTTAGTCTTTTTAGCATGATCTATGATGTCAAACGCGGCCAAGGGTTGCACTGGTGAAGGAATGAGTCCTTCACTTCGCGATGGTAGAATAGGATTACTGGTCTTCATGGAAATAGAAGAAGACTGATTTGGAGGAGAGATGGGGGAAAATATTTCTTTGTAAAAGACTTAACAGGGGGTTGAGTAGGAAGAGGATTACCTCTTTTAGCAATGGTTGGAGGCGGGTTTGACATGGCCTTCTCTTTCCGCGCATTGGCAGTGACCTCTGCTTCTTTTCCTTGTGAGCGGGTAAAAACAACATATGATTGTCCACTTGCATACCCTTGTGTACCCTCTTCTTCGTTGGATTCTTCATCTTCAAATTCCATATACCCGATAGTAGAGTCGCCAGTCGGTTCACCGACATCTTGATCATCTTCACCTTGAGACGAAGGTTCTTCATAATTTTGTTCCTCTTCTTTGATTTTGACTAAAGCATTGACCGGAGGAGCCTCAAGCACCAACCATGGAGCAATTGCAGGCAAGCGTGACCTTTGTGGGACATTGTTGGAAACGAAATTCCTCATGGATATCCTGGTATGAGGAATTGGGGGAAGCTTGGGCTAACTGCTTCTTTAATGCAAGTAAGTCATTTGCCATCTTTTGAAATGCCGGATCAGATGAAGTAGTGGGAGAAGGGCCCAAAGATTTAAGCTTGGATGATTCCCTTTTTAATTCGCCAGATATAAGCAAGTTGTCTTCAATTTGTATGGCAGCAGCCTAGGTGAGAATTAGAGTAGCAACTTGTTCTTGCAAGAGTAAGAAACTTACTTTCGAGCTCATAGTGTTCACGAAGAAACACTTCTGATTTTCCAGTGTTGGAAGCATGGCAATAGGCACACGGTTGATTAATGCATTGAACCTGGTGATAAAATCACACATGGTCTCATTGGCCTCCTTCTTTAGGTGAGTGATCTGTGATAACAATGCAAATGCATCTTCCGAAGGCTTATACCTGTCTTCAAAAGCATCCCGCAAGGTGGCCCAACTGGTAATAGATCCGGCCGGCAAATGCTGAAACCATTCTGCTGCGGGCCCTTGTAAAGTTTCCAGAAAAAGGTGAACCGACACATCTTCATGGGTCACATCTAGGATACTGCATGACATGATGAATGTAGATATGTGTGAATCCATGCTTTGGTTTCCGCTCCCATCAAATTTGGGAAAATTCTTTCGGTTTCCATGTGGGAGCACGTGAACAGGATGTGGCAAGGCCAGGGGACCCATAGCATTTCCCCATGGTACCACCATCTGGATGGGTGGAAAAAGAACATGGGCTGGAAGTACAGTTCCACTGAGCAGCAAGGCACTACAAAGGGATGTGGAGGCTCCTTGTGAAAACCGGTTCTTTCGTGGAGGTGAGGCGCTTCTGGCTGACCGATCAGCTGAACTTAGTGATGAAAAGTGCACCGGTGTTATACTGAAGTTGTGCCTTTGAAGCAGATCAAAAGTAGGATCGACTTCTCCATGAGCTCTCCTGCTACGAGTAAATGGTTCACCTGCCAGTGTACCTTCCCGATCTGTAATATTATGGAGTAGATTTAAAAACTCTTTTTGGTTGTACTTGCTGATTTTCTGATTTTTCTGACAAAAATCAGCAGCATGTACTTTTCTGAATATTTAATTTTATCCTCTTCCGAAAACCGATTGCGGTTTAATGACAAAGAACAACGAGGATAAAACGATGGTGAAGCTTAGTAAGCTGATTTTCAGATCTAGAGTTGACTTTTCAAAGAGTTTGAAAATTTTGGTAAACTGTCAAAAACTCAGATCTATGGAAAAATACAGATTTTTATAAAAACTCAGCTGAACTAAAGATCTCCAACTAGGCCAGATCTATGGATCTTAGAAGAAAATTTTCAATTTGGGTTACTTTTGCAAAAATTTAGATTTTGAACAAAAGTTAAAATTTGCAAACAGGTAGTGATTTTTCTGATTTTTACTGATTTTCTATCATACCACTATCATAGATCGGGTAGATCTATTTGATCCCCAGTAGAGTCGCCAAAAACTGTTGGTTTGAAAATCTATCACTTGGGCAGATCTATGGATAAATGAGCCAACAGTGTGCAGGTAATAGCCCTCTTTGAGTCAAAGAAAGCGAAATCAGGTTTATTGCTATTCTACCAGCAGGAATCTTTTGCAAGTCTCACAATATTCTACCTTCAGGGGTTGGGATCTCATCCCAGTAGAGTAGTTCCGATGAAGAATAGAAAGGAATGAAGGAAATAAGGGAAGGAAGATGGATCTGAAGGGAGAAAAGAAATGAATTCCAAAGTAGAAAGGTCAGAGGGTCTATGTTTTGGGCTGGTAGTAAACAGAGCCGAACCTACTTGCATAGACAAAAAAAAAGCAATATTGATGAACAAATGACAAAAAAGTAGAGATAGATCGAACAGAATAAATGCATAAATCGACATAAGAAAGATCGATGCCCATAACACACATATTCAGCACAAAGTCTCAATATTTGTATCAATATTTTCTTCTCATTACAAAAATTACAAAGCCTTTTCTTCTTACTTCTATTTTTATCTAAAAATGTCACCACACACTGAATACAATAAGTATTCAAGTATTTATAGAAGAAGGAGAAGAAAAGAAGACAAAAGCAAACCAACCACTTAATTACAAAAATATCTTACAATAGATTCCAAAGTCATTTGTTGACTTTTGACAACTTTGGTGGATGACATCATCTCATGGTGCAACATGGATGATGTCATCATTTGTGTCAACACACTTTAGATAATTTACAAGGAGAAAGTCGGGAAGAAGGAAACTATTCATCGTCGTCGTCCCATGGCTGGAAGGGGGTATCCTGCTTTTGCTGCTGGGAGACGAGATGTGGAACTGGGCACGGTACTCCATGAACTTGCTGATCATGGGTTGAAGTTGATCCTGGGAAGGATCCTTGTGTCGATCACTGATAGCTTCGCAAGTCTCCCGCTCGTCTGTGAGCTTTTCTGGGAGTTTGGAATAATCATTTTCTACCTCTATCAGGTACCCAATGAAGTCACGACAAGCCAACAGGTTGTTGATGGATTCGGCGTCGAAAGTGACCTCTGGTCCCAGCCCTTGTGAAACGATCTCCTTGAAGATCTGAATAGTTTCCTCAACCTTTCTTAAGGTGAAAGAAGAAGTGAGCAAGCCTGGAGACATTCTTAGGACAATCTGCTCCATTTGATGCATTGCATCTAGGGCTTCCTCCTTTACTTTGTCGATCTTCTCTAGGACAAACTCCAGCTGATCAACCCGATAATCCAAAGTAGAGAGGATTTTGTTGAGGGCTCTGGGGTGACCAAGGATGCCAAACTTGACCAGATCTTTGACTGAACAGTCGAACATTTTCTGAAAGGTCTCATGCTGCATCTGGCATGGCCTAGCTCTTTAGAGATAGGTCCTGCTATCGTCTGGAGCTCTTTGTTCACCCGATTGATATTCTGATACAAACTGGTGAACTTGGTGATTACTCCCTCACTTTCCTTGAGGATTTTTCTCCTCCAGGTGGAAACTTCCATACCCTGCTCGCCAATTTTAGCATACTCATTAATCTTATCCTGGCTCAGAGGCTCAGGAGTTTCGGCAGCAGTTGTAGGAGGCGCACTGCCCATTTTCTGCAAGGCGTGGAGAAGATGTTTATTTTTCTCCTTTAACAGCCTTTTCTCTTCCTTTGCTTCTTGGAGCTTCTTGCAAATGGCGTCAACTGAAGATAGGGCCTCTCCTTGAAGGCTTTCTGAAGATGTTCCCATTGTGACTTGAGTCACTGTGTAATCTGTCAAAGACAAATCCTTTTTATCTTTTAAAGGATTGGGGTATGCTATCTCCATTACTCTCTCCCCTGATGCACTCTGAGAGAAGTGGGTTATAGGCTTTTTCTTCTTGACCCCTTTTGATGGGATGATGGAGAAGTCCATCGGTGCGATGGGAACTTTCCTTTTTGTTGACTTAGGTGCTGGGAGATCCATGTTGGACTTATGGGGGAAGGACCAGAAATAGAAAAGGGAGCAACTGCAGTAGTAGAAGGAAAATACGTGGAGACACTTGGAGGTGGCATTGAGAGGGAAGCCGAGAAAGTGCTCATGGGAGGAAGGGATACTGCAGGGGAGGTAGACATAGGAATGGAAGGGAGCTGAGAGATGAGGGAAGAAATGGTGGGGGACAACTCCGCGAGAGAAGAGAAGATGGATGATGAAGAAGGGGGAACAGTAGAAGATGGGGGAGAGGACATGACCAAAGGAATGGTCACTTGGGTCACTCGAGGAGGGGAAGGAGGAGAAGGAGAAGGGACAAAAGGGACCTCAATAGTTACAGTAGTGGAAACATCCTGAGTGGATGTGCCTATTGGAACATCTTCCGTTGCTTCTTCTTCTAAGCTTTCTGGGATTACAACCCATTCTTGTGAAGCGGAAGGAGGACTTTCAGGAGCTTCCTCTTGGGTGGAGCTTGACTCACCCTCTTTGCCTTTCCCTTTGCCCTTTGGCAGCTATTTTTCCCGGAAGGTGCGTTGCCCAACGGAGATGTAGTGAAATCAACTCCGAGGTAAATGAGGCCATTCATTCTGCACCAATGCTCTGTTCTCCATAGAGTTTCCTTGACCCTTTCCTCTATTGTCTGAGGCACCTTGGTTCTGTCAATTATAGCGAAAGGCCAATCGTCCCCACCCATGTCAAGATATACTTGATCAACTTCTTGATCAGTAGTTTGATAACCTTTTGGGACGATGGCCATGCCGTACTGGATGATTTCAGCCAAGGCCAAGCGGGAATGGTCTTTCCTCTTGAGCTCAACCTCATGATATAGGTCGATATAAATATCCTCGATCTGTGGAACATGGATCGGATCGAGTTTGGCTCTGGGCAGGCAATTCCTTGGGTCGAAAGTGGGCCTTGCCGGAAGTTGTGCTTTAAATTTAGCAGCTCCAATTCTGCAAACATGTCCCGTGCTTTGTGGTGAGAGAGACAAGTATACCTGCCCACTGTGAGGGGAAAGGAGTTCCACCCTTCTTTCTCTTTAGGCACTTTTGTGGTAGGTTATAAGTTGTCTTGACAGCTCCAACAGGATCAACTTGGGGCCGGCGTATCTCGGCAATTTGGTTGGTTCCCCCAAGAAGTTGGCTGCCCTGAGATAGGTAAAGGTGGGGAATTGTGTGAACAAGGCTCCCCATTTCTCTGTAGCTGCAACAATGCTCTTGGTCGTATGACCGTGAGTCATGTTTGGCCTCAAAAGGCAGACGATGTCGTAGAAGAAGGCATCGTTAATCTTTGTAAACTAGGGAATACTATTTTCTAGCTTGAGTTCTAGATAGTATTCATATATTTTGACTTGGGGCCAAACCCGCACCGCATTAAAGTTGATAATCCCTTTTTGAGGCCGCAGCATAAACTATGTAGGAGTTCATATAGAACCTCCCTGTGGTGGTGAGTTGTTGGAGCTGCTCAGATATGGTGCTGCTTATGATCTCCGCCCACTCGAAGCGTTGATCTGGCACATTTTTGTTCATTGTCTCTAAATATCTCAACATCCATTTGTGAAAGTAGTGGGCATCAGGAAGAACAAATACTCTACTCAGGAACGTGATTATATCACTGAGTTCCTCCGAGAAATCACTGCGATGAATGACTTGTGGCCATCTGGTCACCACCTTCTTGTTCTTCAGGTATACCTCATTCATCAACTGCATACACTGATCCTCATTATCCTCCCAAGCCTTGGTGCCGTCTTCTCTTGGCTTACTGACCACAAAGTGCCGGTGATGAGGAATGTAAAGCATAATTTTAAAGTGCTTGGGCGGTGAGGTTGATCACGACCTCACCCTTCTCATTCAGGACACACCTGGTGTCTTTGTTGTAGCAACGGGCCACTACCATCATGAATTCGTTATTTACTGCACTGACTGGGATTCCTCCAGCAAAATGCAGGCCACTGCCTACCAGTTTGTCCATGTAGGGACCACCTGTGACCTCTAGGTTCTCGGTCCAAATCCTCCATATCAATGTGCCCGAGCTCGATATCTCTCTTATATGGATTCGGGCATCCTGACCCTCTGATATTTGTACTTCATCTCTTCTTCTGTAAGTTTGGCTTTGCCCTTGGACTTGGTTGGTCTCTTACTTGATGTTGACATATGTAGTTCTGAACTCAGTTGCTGATCTGCAAGAAGAAGAAGTGAAACCCAAAGTAGGAAAGTCATATTAGTTTTATGATCTCCCATTAAAGCGTTGACAAAAGGAAGAGTTAGCAATTTTAAGGTTTCAGGCAGTAGGGCGCATGAACACCTGCAGCAGTGCGCAGGGTTAAATAGTATAGCAAAAAAAAAGGGTGCGAAGGGACAAATCAGCGCCAAAGCGCACAGGGCACATGGAAACTGCAGAGGACATTTTTTGTTATTGCAAGAGGAAGTGCGCCTGCACCATATACATGCATTTTATAACAGGCGTTGATATTCTTCATGTTACACGGGAATAGGATGCGCCAGTGGCGCATAAAATCTTTATGTTACATGTAACTTTGGTGCACCAAACGGCGTATATGGTTTATGTGACATATGCATTATGTGCGCCAAAGGAAACTTATTGCAATAGAGAGGGATTGCATAACATTATGTTCTTTGTAATAAGAGATGCGCTGCTACTGCTACTTTTATACTTGGCACATCTAAAGTTGGTGTTGCATGGATGCAAGGTGCACCAATGGCGCAAGTTTTAATAATGCTACACATGAGTTTGGTGCGCCAAGAGGGCGCAGGGAAAGCGGGTGTTGCAAGTAGGGGAAGTGTGCCTTGAGGGCGCAACTGTTTTCATGCAACAGGCATGGTGGATGCGCCATTGGCGCGACTGTATATCATGTTGCAGGGGTGGCGGATGCACCAAAAGAGGGATAAATACAGTCTTACTTTTAAGCCTTGATTCTTTTCCCTAAGGGGTTTACATGTGTTGAAGCTTCTCTTGCAGGGTTCTTTGGGTGATGAAGAAGCTAAAACTCAGAGATTTAAGCAATTTTTTCAAGACAGAGTCCTCTTCACCAGCAGATCTGGAAAGAGGGGGAAGTGCATGGGGAAGGATAGTAAAAAATAGCAAAGGGGAGGGTCCATGGTTTCACAGCTCTATTTAATCCAACCCCACAAACAAGCAGCCAAAAACCAAAACTCAAAAAACACAAGAGCAAAGGACCACTTACCAAGAATATATATAATGTCAGAGGTGAAACTGGGTCCACGACTTGATACGAGAATGATAGGCACATTGACAGGTGCAGAGGGAAAAGAATAATCACGTGATTCTTGTCTGATGAAAATGATAGGGCGGATGCACCTATATATAGGCAAGGCTGTAATAAATGCACCAACCACTTTTTGAAGTGGCGCACCAAAACATGTGTCGACAATGAGAAGCTTGCACCTTTGGTGCATCAAAACACTTGCGACACAAAGTTATGTGTACCTTTGGCACATCAAAAGTGTTTCAACACGAAATATGTGCACCCTTGGTGCACCAAAAATGCGCGCAACAACAAAAGTATTGTTGACACAAAGGTGCATGCGCCTTGGCACATGCAAGAAAGGTGCAACATAGTGAGGTGCACCAAAACACGTGACGACACTTCAAACCGTGCACCAAAGGATTTAAAGGAGGCACATGAACACACTTATGTTGCATAAACATTAGGTGCGTCGACCAAAAAAGACCAAAAACGGCTAAGTTCGGAAAACTAGATTTCCCGAGAAGGGATTTTGCAACGTTCCAAACGTAAGGAGTCCCGACGAGGACCAAAAAAAAAATTTTTGGTAGGGTTATCTCGTAAAATTTTCCTTGCCAATTTTACGGGATAACGAGTTGAGGAGTCTCACAAACTCCTCATCACCAGTGATGATGGGGATAATCTGAGTTGGATCCATAGGTGATAGAATGGATGACAGTGATGGACTAGGTGGGAGTGGCTAACAACTAGCATGAAACACGAGGGCGTTAGTTTGGCTACGAGTCAACACCATGTGAATCAACATAAATCAGGTGAACTATACTCTGTAAATGACACAGGGGACAACAAAGATGGGACAAAATAGATTTTGAGAGGAAAATTGGGTAAATATTTTGATAAAAATCAAAACAGGGTGACCGATGCCGCTTAAGGTGTGACCAATGACTGGCAGTTCTTGTGAAGAATAACAGTTTCAACAAATAAAATAGAAGTTGGTGGCTGTTAAACAGGGAGACTGTATTGGAGGACTATGATCAGAATATAGAGAGTATGGTGACACACGAAACTTTTAGACAAAAAATAAGGTGAGATGAGTGTTCTCTAGGTAAACTGACCAACAAAACAAGAAGCCAATGTTTGGTTAGGTAAACCAATGCCGTTAGATGTAAATCGATGACGGTTGTGGGGTGATGCTAGTTATTGTGAAATTGGAAGAATGAAAAAAAGGAGTTTTTGTGAATTTAGATTGTACGAAGAATCAACCCAGAAGCATGGGTATGATAGGATGAGGCCTTGACACACTCAAGAGAAAGTCAAAATACTCCAACTATGATGGCAGAGTGTGAAAGGAAAAATAAAGATGAAGAAAACTTATTCTCTCACCTCAAATGCAAGTCAAGCACAAAGCTATGAAAACATGCATCCTAAAAGTGAATTTTATATTTGTTGTAGATTATGCTATTTATGACTGACATGTGAATTTAGAACAGAGTTTTTGGTTGGGAAGGCATCCTATGAAAAAGGAAATATAAAGGGTGAGGTTTTAGGTTATGTTATGGTGGGGCGGTCCTTCCTCTAATGGGGTACTAAACAGAGATAACCAATTGGGGATTACCTGTCAATCCTCTGATCGTGTGATCATTGATGGCATTCCCAGTAAGATGTTATTTAAGAAGGTGTGTATATTCAAATTTTTGTGCAGTTTGGCAAGAGAGAGAGAGAGAGAAGCAAGTGCTTTCTACGGTTTAATTGTGTCAACCATTAGCTGGGCATGACTTCCAGCATATAGGTTGCCCTCATTTTTAATGTGAGTTATAATGCACAAAATCAAAATGCAATGCAAGTGTTTTAAACCCAAATCGAAATATGATATTTGATGTAGCAAATGATGAACAGGAAGAGGGATGCTTTTTCACTAATGCAATGCAAGAAAGAAGAAGTGGTTCATTTTAAGCCCCAAATGACAAATGTCGTTTAGACAATTAGAAGAAAGGAATATTACCAGGGAGAAGATTAAATGTGTAATTTTTGAAATGAAATAAACACACAAAAATGTTTTCCCTATATGAAGAAAATGCAATGAACCCAAGAGAGGGTCCCACTGGTGTGCCAAAATGTTTCACCATTTTCTTTAAGTTTTTGACGAAATAGATAAGGGTGTGGGCCAAGGAGGAATACCTATAGTGACGATTGGTTTGAAGGTCGTTGCGCACGTTCTGAATTCTTGATCCAATGTTGACTGTGAGAGATTCCTTTTGGCTAGGAGGAACTACCTGAAATACAAAACAAGACCATAAAAAGAGGATTAAATAATATATGTCAGTGGGCTGCCTAGCGTGTGCTAGATCCAGGAAGTGTGATACTTCCTCGGTGGCAGTCAACCCACTATTTAATACAATTTAATGTAAGAAATAACGTAAGTAAATAGAATCCTACTGTAATTGATATGATTTAGGTATCTCATCTAAATACAATAAGAAAATATAACATAACAGTTAGGCTATGATCAGATCTGGAAATAAGGTAAGCAACTAAGGTACTAAAACAGTTAGGGTTAGGTTAGGTCACTTGAATCACTTAAAAAGGGGTATTGGGATCTGGTATTAGCAGGGCTTCCAGACACAGACCGATGTCGATGCAGTATGACTGCAAATGGTTTATTAAGAACTGATGATGGTTACTGCGGGCTAAAAATAACTCAATAGTTCATGGTTATAGGGATTTGTCCGAGATTTGAATCAACAATGGCAAGGAGTTGGTTTAGGTCTGGGGGGATGTTGGGAATATTTAGAGGTGCTCAAGGATAGACAGAGGTGATTAAAATGGTTATGAGTGATGGGAATGGTCGGGTTCACAAGAAGGCAATAGTGGTAGGGTGAAAATATAGCTGATGGTTGATAAAGAAAAGTCAAAGAACTATAAATTGAATAGAAATGAAGTGGTGTATGTTAGATAAACAATTACTACTGTACATGTTTAATGGCTAGGAGGTGGTGATGGTCGATCGGTGAAATGGTGATTTACGTCATGACAAAGCTTCCCGGAGTGATCCCGTGAATTCTAGACCTTCTAATCAATGGCGATCTGGTTATGGCTACTTCGATGTGTTAAAGAGCTTTGGTTCTTAATTGCATGAAGATATCCTCTACTCTAAAAAATCGAGAATGTGTCTATCCACCAAACAAGGTTTCTAGAATGGTTATATGGTAACCGATGATGGTTTAGGGTTACCGGCGTTGGTTTCGGGTTGACGGTGTTGGTTAAGGCAAGATATCCTAGGTTGCCTAAAATAGCAGATCTTGGCTATCCTCTCCCATCTTTTGCTCATTTTTTCAAGTCTAAATGAAACGTTGCACTTAGATATGCGGGAAAGTGGTTAGAGGGAGAATAGGCATGTGATTTTAGGGTTTTACTAAGTCCTAGTTCATTAAGGTAAGTAGGGCTAAGTCTTAGTTAGTTATGGAAGCATGCTATGAATAGGTCTATGGTGAGGTGGTGGGGTGAGGTGGAAATTGGTTTTAATTGAGGTAATTAAATAATGAATGAAGTGAGGATGAGTATTAATTTAATTGTAAATAATTAAATTAATATTAATGTGGGGTATAAGGGTCATGGTTAGGTGAATGTGTTTAAGTTTGTTAGTCGAAAGGGGATCAAGGGAGTGTGACCCAATTTTGGTGTCTACATTGAATTGGAAAGTATCTATGAAATATTCCTAAGGCATTCTTATATAGATGGAATTGACCTTGAATATGTATGAATGTAATATAGATGTGACTAAGACAATATATGGGTAAACAAATATGAGAAAAGTGTGCCAAATGTCAAATATATGTTAAAATTTGGAGAAATGATGTTTTCAAGTGTCAAAGAACAAATTTGGGTGTATATAGATGCCCCCTTTTAATTTAGTGTTGAAAATGGTATATTATAATGATAAAATTAAAAAATATAAAATAAATCTATTTTAACACCATTGAATATATATTTCTTGGTCCGAGTCATCAAGATCTCATTGAAATGTTAAAGCTTGCATGATATATTAGTGTCCATTTGATTCAAACATAAAAATAATTAGTATATTCATTTAGATACATGCACTTGCCTCTAATTTCAAAATTTTAGAAACTTCTTGGGGCCTTTTGAGTTAAAATGAGTCGATACCCTTGTAATCAAGATTTTTCAAACCATCTATGACATATAAGCCAAACTTGGCTAAAAGAACATGGTTTTCCACAATAATCTTAACAAATTTGAATTACCATTTAGAAAATATTTTTCTAATTAGGAATAATTTTTTGGTCTATATTTTTAAATCTATAATGACCAAACTATTATTTTTGGTTATGTTTATTAAACCGATGATCTTATATAGTACTCTATGCTTGATGGAAATCATGCATGTATGCATAAACGATTAAATATACAAATGTAAATGAAACTAACACCTAGTAGTTCCACCATATAACTAAATCTATCAAGAACATCATGATAAGAGCTTATAAAACTAACTTCTTTAAATATGAATGAAACTTTGAATAAACCAAACTAACATCCTAAGCTATGTTTTACTCTTTAGATTGCTAACTTTAAATGAACCTAGTTAGATCCTAAGAAATCAGATTTGTGTTGTTTGCTCCAAACAAGGTGAAGAGATCTCTCTAAAATGGCTACAAGACCATGTTTAGATATTCTCCTACTAACCAAGCTTGGAGTGATGGATGCAAGATGAAGAATTTGCTAATGGAGGAGGGCTCAAGATCAAATGTCTTATAGCTTTAGCTAATACAAATGAGATCTCATGCATTTCCAAGGAGTCAAGGTGTAAAGTTGAAAGGGATGCACTAGGCTTGTATTTATAGATTTCCTTTTGGGAAAGTTTAAAATCCTAGTGCATGTGGGACAAAAGGTGAGTCAAAAAGAACTTTTTGATTAGAAGTGGATAAACATGCTTTAGGCTAGTTAAGCTTGGTTTAGGCTAGTTAAGCTTGATTAGTAAGTGATTAGCAACCTATGAGAGTTGGGAGGGGTCTGATTAATCACATGTGTTTGATAGATAGCCTAGGAAGCTTGTAGAAGTGACTTAGAGGGAAATAGGGAGATTTTGAATGATTAAAAGAGGGATGTTTAGCTAATAAAAGGGTTTATTAGCCGATTAGTTGATTATAGAGGGATTATGACCAAAAGAATGTCGTGAATGGGCATCCGAGAATGGAGAAAATAATAGTTAATTAACGAAGTGTCATTAATTGACTGAATTGGAGGAAATGTTAGCTAATTAGTGAGAAATCACCAATTACGATGGGAAGTTAGTATAATTTTAGCTATAAAACTGTGTAAGAAGATTTTAGGTGTCTACATTTACCCCTCTTTTGGGTGGTGTATTTTTTTCCACTTCAAAGATAATAGAAAAGCATATGTAATTTTTTTGAAGGGGTAGAAGAAAAATTAGTAGAATGAAGGATTACCCTTGAGTGTCGATGGGGTGATGAAAGAGGTCGATTGATGATAAAAAATATGAAGGAAATGGATAGAAGAAGTGAAGGGGAGAGGGAGGGATAGAAGGTGATCCCTATTTCCCCAAGTGATTTAGAAGAATAGTGTTAGATAGAATAAAATGATAGGGAAGGAAGATGAAGATGAAGAGAATGGAAAATAGCTTGCATCTAGCTAATGTAAACAACTTTATTGCATCATATTGCTCATGATCTACATCATCGGTCCTTATTAAAATGAACACATACAACAAATGTGTGAGATGACATGAAAATCCATACACGAACATTTGTTCATTGACAAAATGATAACCCTATGCAACATACAAAATGTAATGCAATATGAGAAAGTAAACAAGCTAACCTAACAGGGAAAACAAGTACAAACACACATACTCAAACAAACAACATTTAAGACAGTTGTACAAATGTTTTTGTTATCAATCTTTGATTCCAACCTATGTGAATTAATGACAAGGGTTAATGACAGTGCCCCAAGAAAGGGTACATGCAAGGGGAATAACAAAAGACACATGGGTCCTATGAAAAAGCATTCGTACACTATGAAATAGTACCCAACAACTTGTTGTGCCAAAGAGTACAAACATAGTAATAAAACAAACTTTTGTTAATGGAACGTAGATTCAAATGATCGCGAATCACACAAAATACTAAGTGAGAATCCAATAAAGATGTTTTGTAGGAGGATTTTTGATGTTTGAGTATGATGCATGTGATACAGCTTCAATTATGTGCATGCTCATTACCGATGTTTTGATTTATGTGATGTTTTCTAATTTTTAGTGTTTTTGTGAAAGTTTTATATTATTTTTGAGTTTTTGATGGAAACGTATTTGAATGTTTTTGTTTTTTTATATTTCCAAAATGGTGTACATGAAAATGAAGAAATGTGGATGCCCCCAACGTTAGATGGGATGTACAAGGGTAGAATGCCACGTGTATATACAAGAGGATAGGTTGGATCAAGGCCAAAATAGATATGTATGAACACAAACCAATGAAGTGCCAAGAAGGAACAAGGATTCCCTAGCATAAGTGGAAATGAAGTAATTGATAGATAGGAGTAAAAGATAGTTTATTGTAAGAAGGAACAAATTTTCCCTTAAACGTAGTAAAAGGAAATCTTATACACATGGATGTTTTGAAAGAAGCGAAAGAAAAGCGTGAATGTTATGGAAGGGTACAAAAATGTAGCTAGAAGCCTCATAATGAAAATGTGATTAGCCCAAGGCATAAATCACGAGACAAGATAAAAACTAAAGTAAGAGTTTGTGTTGGAGCCCAAATGTGCACGCATCCCCGAGTCATAGAAAACTTGGGATTTGAGTCAACATGGGACTATCTCTCAGTTGTGGGACCTATGAACTAAGACAGACCTTTGGAGAAGGCCGGCTCCTCTACCTATCCTAATGCTAACACTACTCCTAAAACTGAAAGAAAATCCTAACCTAAATGTTCCAAGGGACCAGGGATAGAAGGAGATGCAAAAATATGAAATCCTAAGCTAAGGGCGGTGATAGCACCAGAAAAGGGGGTGGTTGAGATCTCTTTGATGGGTCGTTGTATTCTCCAATCATTTAACCAACAAATTCTTCTGCTAGTGTCATTATAAAACTAGGGCTATGTGTCCTAGGTTGTATGCAATGAAGCCTTATGCAACTCAATTTTTGGTGGTTCTTTTTGGGGGTTTTGGCTGGTGTGTTTCCCCTTGTCTTCTAATCTATGGAAATGTAATGCTAAACTACTGAAACAATGTTGTTGTAATAAAATGTGTTTAAAGGAAATAATTTAACTAGAATTGAAATGCACACACCGAATTAAGATAACATAATTCAAATAACACACACATACTGAATTGAAATAGTAGAATTGAAATAACACACTTTGAATTGAAATAATAGTAAATAAATATACCAAAGAAAGGAAATAAGTAATTACATTCAAATATGAACTTATCATAAAACCACAAGCATACATGAAATGTAAATCCTCCAATCACCTAGGTCAAGTGGGCCCTTTCTCTTCCTTGGGATGGAGGTACTCTCAACACCAGATGATATTCAAAACAACATCAGCTATATTAATTCGAATAAGTTCTGAGACATGCTCAACATAACATTGCAAAGTAAATACTAACTAGTAGATCACTGTATTGTAAACTACTATTATCAACTAACTACTAAATTGTTCTCAAGAAGATGTCTATATATAGACATAGTCAGTTACACAATGTGCCATAACTATAGGCACTGAATTCATCCACTAAAAACCTCATTAACGTTTCATTGAAATCCTACAATAATTCCAAAAATAGGATTCATGTTTGTAGGCTTGTGGAAAAAGTCCTCCATGATGGCATGATGGCTATAAACTCGGCCTCCTTGATTACAAATTCTAGAATTGGCAGTAAATGCTCATTATTATCCTGCACATGTCACCACATTTACTCACAAAGGTGATTAGTGGGAATTTCTATGGTCAACAGTTTGCATGAAACAAGAACAAGAGAAAATGCATTAACTTTACTAGGATATAACTATATAAAGCATCCCCATGCACTAATTAACATGTTTTAAGAACAAATCAATAACCTCATAGATGATATAATAAGTCAAATAATGCACTCATCATCTCCCCGCACTTTACCTTTTGCATGTCCCTATGCAAACTTATCTTTGTCCTACTCTCTAGCCAAGCTACTGTGCCATGTCATATTCTTCAAATTGATATGCATACTATTTCCTTATCCCTTTACATCCTTGAGAGTTTGAAATAACCTCTACCCATGCTATGAATCTATCATGTGATTGGGAAGCATTGTTCTGCCAAGTGGTCATGGGACTCAGAAGAAGAGGTGGTCTCACTTGTATTCCAATCCACTCATCATTGTACCCTTTTTCATTCTTCTCAGAAAACTAATTTGGATAATTGCAATAAGTGCATCTCCTCTCCTCATGCTCCAATTGAGATTTTGGGGGGAGATTACTTCCCTTCTCTTTAACGAAAGATTCAGTGTATCCCATCATTTATCACAAGCTTGTAATGCCTCACCAAAATTCTATCGACTGTAAACTTCAAAATCTTGCACACACTTTTGTAAAACCTTTGAAGTATTTTCTCCAATGCCGATTGATAATAAAGAGATCTGAAATTTTTCTTCATGGACACATCATTGTGATGGGTAGGCCTAATGTAGAAACCTATGGTTCATGATGTTTGATTAAATAACTTTGTTTACTTATTCCATATAATTTGGTTTCTAAGAAATGACTGAAAATCCTTCAACTAAAATTCCCCATAAAAAAATTAATGAGGAAATCAGGCACATTGGTGACTAATATATTATGAAGGTAAAATTCACATAATAGATTTTGGATATTAGGAGTACAATTTTGATAAATTCCTAATAAATTTTTACCATCAGGGGCCTTCCAAAGGTTCTTTCTGTACATTCTCATCAACTGCCAAGCATAAAATTGTTCTTGAACAAACATGTTGTAGACGGAGGAGGGTTTCCTACAAGCAAGCTTACATGCCAAAGGACAAACAAAGTCCACAATAGATTCCAAATTTTTCTTATCACTTGTATTGGTCTCAATCTCTTCTTTAATCTTTTTATTTTCCTTTTTCAATTCTTTATTCTGAAGAGGTAACTGGGTTAAATCATTCCATACTTTCAGACCACTATCCCTTTTTCTTTTGAGACTGCTAACTTCTACCTTTAAAGTAGTAATTTCCCTAACTTTCTCTACAGTCCTTTGTGTAAACTCAGTTTGTAAAGACAAATTGGTTTCTTGCATACCTTTCAATTTTTCTTTCAAAGAGGAAATTTTGTCTTGGTAACACCTCAACATGTCATCTCCATGTGGATTTTGACCACCAATTTCAATTTTAATTTTTTTGAGGCTCGGTCTCGTGTTTCCAAAGTGTTGCAGGTGTTTATGGAGTCAGTAGAATCAGCTTCTAGAGTGGAAAGAATGTCCGTATACCAAGAAGAAGGCACTACGTTGTAAAAACAGATTATGAATTCATCATCCTTTGATTCTTCAATAGGGGTGGATAAAGTACCAACCTCATATTTTTCTTCCAAAATAGGAGCAGAATCCTCATGAAACATTTCTGGTTGGAAAACTTCAGGCCTTTGTAAGGTACAAGACCTTCTTGGTCGCAGTCATAGTAGAATGGATTGGTAGGGTATTTTTACCTTTGGAAACTTGTGGCACAAAGGACGGGTTATCCTTACTAGCATTCCTCCATAGTTTCTCGTGAAGGGTGAGGAGTCGACTTGAGCTTAGGCTGAACACTAGATGAGATTTCCTTCTTGATTTTATTTTGTTTTGAACTCTCCCCTACATTGATTCTTTCAATCTTCCACTTCACTTGTAGAAAGCCTGATGTGAAAAAATTAATTGGATAAGTCCTGGGTGCTTCAATGCAGCCTTACCACCTCCATTTTTTTACTTTTATCCCACTTTGATGACCACATCAACAAGATATTATGGTAAATTAACCCTGAGTTCAGGGTTTGTGTGACCCCTCTTTATATGAGTCAAATTTTTTAATGAATCTCCTCCAAGTACAAATGTCCATCACAGATAAAATATTTGTTGACCCACTTGGCTACCTCCTTCCATAGGTTAGGAAAACTCTCCCGCCGAATTCCTTTTTGAGTACCAAAGGAAGTAAGGATCACTTTTAGAGTATCTTGTCCTTCTTCATGGAATAATGGTATTAAATCCTTGAGTGGGGCATTGGTCACAACTTTGAGACAAAAATCGAGCAAGCCAGATAGGTCAACAACAATTTGACTACTTACCTCAATTATTTTTCCCCCAATTTGTGAATAGGTTGTCTAAAAGTTTATCAGGAACTCATCAAAACCATCAACTTTTCTAATAAAATCTAACCACCCTACGTCATGAAATATCTGAGAAATAGCAACATTTTGCGGTAGTGGCTCTAGAAAATCTAGTTTAGACTTCTTTTTTGCCCCATAGCTAAATCAAGGTTGAATAAAACTTCAGAAAAATGGTGAAATCTTCCATGGAGTAATAGAGAAATTGCATGCAACAGTGACATTGGAAATTTGAATTATTTCTAAACTCTTAATTGGCAGTGATTTGGTAAAGTTTGGCGGTGGAAAAATTTGATAGGACTGAGTTCGTATGGAAAGATTTAATTCATCACACAACTCATGTCCTATCATCATGAATGATGATGCCACTTGTCCTTCGCACAAAGCCACCCATCCTTTTCATAGAAATGTGACACATGCAATATATTTGATCATTATTGCTCATTACGCCCCACTTCGTGACATGATATTTTGATTTATATCCCCAATAAATGCATTGAGAATTGTGTTTGATTTATTCATGTTAAATAAATGTAATGGGGGAGTGCTTCAAAAGCTAATATTTGTAGAAAAGAAAAATGCACTTACCCCTACCAGCTCAACTCCCGATATCCATAGAATTCCATGTCCTGCGCTCATAGAATAAGGGTGATCAATGTACATTCTAAAAATTAGCATTCCTAACCTTTATTGAAAGCATAAACAAAACAACTACAATCTAAGGGGAAGAATATCAAAAGCATGATCATCTCCCTTTATTTAAATTTTAAAAACAACTATTTCTCGGTGGGAAGATCTAAACAACTTCATTGAGTTCATTCCTTTGCATAACAACATATTTGTTGAAGGTTTCTTTATCTAATGGATGCTAATACATCCTTAATCTATGTCCATTCACTAGAAGAGTTCTCCTATCTCCATCGATTGAAAGTAGTCTCATAGAACCATTATAAAAATCTTTTTGATTTGGTAGGGTTCCAAACATCTTTTCCTCGGCTTTCCTTTGAACAATTGGTAATTTGAGTAAAATAGTAAGACCCAATATTGTTCATTAAATTTCCTATGCTTGATACAATCATCATGCCAAGATTTCCTTTGGTGTTGAAGAATTTCATTTTTTTTGTTTCTCCATCCTCATCTCATCCATTTTGTTCAGTTGCATTACTCTCTCACATTGTGCTTTATCTAGCTCAACTCCAAATTTTTATTGTTGTCCTCCAAGTATGTGATTCAAACTCAAATGGAAACATGGGATTCTTCCTATACACTAGTTCATAGGTGGAGAAACCAAGTAGTAGTCTTCCGAGTTGTGTTATATGCCTAAACCACTTCTAGGAGTTTGTGTACCTAGTTCTTTCTATTTACATTGACAACTTTGGTTAAAATGTTAGCCAAATCTCTTTTTATGACTTTCACTTGCCCATTGGATTGGGGGTGGTATGGTGATGATTTACGATGCTTGATTTAGTAGATCTCCATGAAGGATTCAATCTTGTTAGACAAGAATTGAGGTCCCTGATTAGAGATGATGGCTCTAGAGGAGCCAAATCTCAATATAATCCTGTTGTACAAAAAATCAGCTACAACATCCTCATTGGCAAATTCCAATAGTTGAAATTCAATCCATTTTGTGACATAATCAATGAAAACCAATAGATACTCTTTCCCATGGGATGGGGGATCAAATGGTACAACAAAATCAATTCCCCACTTCTCAAATGGTCCTAATACCAACCGAGGATTGAGGGGGCATCTCGGTATACAACGTAGCCTTCCCCATTCTATGAGACACATCATACCGCCACACGTACTTCGTGAAAGATTTGTGAAGAGAGGGCTAATAGTACCCGTCTCAAAGAACCTTGTGAATTGTCCTCTTTACTAAGTAATGTCCTCCTCTAGGCTCATCATGATAATCTCTCAGTATGTCATATAATTCATCCTCTTGAACACACCTGCGAAGAGCCATATCGGAAAACATTTAAATATAATTCCACTACACCCTTTGTATGTTTAAATGTGTTTAACTAATCTCATTCGTTCCGTCCTGGTAAAGTAGGTTGGAAACTTCCCTGTAAGGTAATTTGTAAGATTAAAAAACCATGGAGGCTGAGTTGATACTGTAAACAAGTGCTCATCCGAAAAGTGGTCTTGGAATGCTTCTTATTCTCCTGAAAAATTCAATTTTGAAAGGAAATTAACAACATTATCCTTAACAGGCTTATCAATAATAGTCAAGTTAAATTCTTGCAACAAGAGTAACCATCTAATAATTCTACCCCCACTACCGGTTTATTTATCAAATATCTTATGGCTGAATGGTCAATGTACACAAATATTTTTATCTAGTAATATAATGTTTGAATTTGTTCAGAGAGTAAACAATAACTAAAAAATCTTTTTCCATAGTGGTATAATTTCTCTCTGTTGGGGTCATATTTTTGCTGATGTAATAGATGGTATACATCTGGTCTTCTTCTTCCTTTTGTCCAAGAACAACTCCCATTGTTGTGTTAGAAGCATCAGTGTGAATATGGAAAGGCTTTCCCCAATTGGGTCCTCTCAAAACTAGAGTAGTGGTTAACTTCTCTTTAATAACTTCAAAATCCTGTTGACATTGAGGATACCATTCAAAGACACAATCTTTTGTTAGCAAAGAAAACATGGGAGCAATAATTTTACTAAAATCTTTTATAAACCACCTATAGTATCTTGCATGTCTAAGGAAACTCTTGATATCAGTATGATTTTTTGGTGTAGGTAGTTTAGTAATTACTTCTATCTTTTTAGGATCAACCTGTATACCTTGGGAAGAAATATGATGACCTAAGACAATTCCATGATCAACCATTATCAGAAAATTTTCATGACTCAAGGAAAGTTGGTGCTGCTCACATATAGTTAATAATTTTTCAATATTGTTCAAAGATTCATCAAAAGTTGAAACATGGATAGTAAATTCATCCATGTAAACTTCAACACAGTCATTTGTAAGATTTGCAAAAATGGCCAAAAATACTCTTTGGAAGGTAGCATGTGTGTTACAAATCTGAAATGGTAGAAATCTATATGCAAATGTACCCCAGGGACAAGTGAAGGTGGTTTTATCCTGATCAACAAGGGCTATACTAATTTGGTTATACCCACTAAAGCCATCTAAGAAGGAGAAATATTTCTTTCATAACAAATTTTCCAAAACCCGATCCTTTTTGGTGGCTTTATTAAGTTCCCTATAGTCTATGAAAATTCTCCATGTACCATTTTTCTTTAGAACTATTACTAACGGTGATACCCACTTACTATTAGATATAGGATATATGAGTCCTACCTTCAATAATTTTTCTATCTCATTCTTGACAATGTCTCTAAGTGCTTTGGATTAATTCTTCATTGTGGCTATCAAATAGGTTTAACATTCTTAGTATAAATATAGTGAGTGTAGATGCTTGGATGAATCCCTTTCATGTCAGTATAATCCTAAGAAAAATATTTGGAATGCTTCCTTAAGATTTCTACGACCCTAGTCTCTTGGTGGCTTCTAAATTGTTACCAATGGTAAGTTATTTTCCTATGTCAACAATCACTTGTTTAGTATCTTTCAAAATAGAAATCTTTGCATCAATAATTGAATAATTCAAGGGATAAACATGAGGTTGTATTATATGCAAAATAGTCATGTTTTCAAGGGAAAAAACCTTGGCTAAAGGACATTGGAAATCAATGACTATATGTTCTTCATGATAAGCATATATTTCTTCACAATTTCCAATAGAAATGTCACTTACCTTGGTGATATTATCCATTGAACTTGAAAAAGTGGTTTCCATATCCTCAGTTTGAATTTTTGGAGTGTTGGTTGTCAAAATAGGACTTTAATGAAAGCAACAGTCAGGGGACGAAAGTCCCTCCTCTTTGATGGGAGAGGTGCCCTTATTGAAAGCAAAAAAATATTCACAAATGTACAACTTTCAATTTCAATGAGGAACTTTGATATCATGAAAGTGTTTTAAACTCCAAGATAGATTATCAATACAAAAGAACAGAAGAACTAAGGAAGGGGAAAGGTAGAATAACACTCTTCAGAAGTATAGATAGCAAAATAGTTCCCTATAAATGCTTGAACTAGGATAATATAGAATAGAATCATTCATATTAAAACTATTAGATGTTATTTTGTAGACACAAAGTTCCAGAGATAACATCCACAAGAATACAAAGCTTCTCAGTGCAAATAGATAAATGATTCAATAATTTATAATAGATAAGAAGGAATGAATAGACACAGACAAAAGTAGAAAGGAAAATATCCTTGTATTGATAGCTTTTGACTCTTTTACACTTTCAAAAATAATCAGAGTTCCACCCTTCTTTGAAATGGCAAGGAGAGCTCATTATATAACTTACAAATTGGTTACACTTGGTAACCGTTTCTTTTAATTAAAATATTAATTAAGGAAATGCATAATACAAAGTCCTTAATTAAATTACAAGGAGCTCGACACTAAAAATAGAAGAAGAGAAAGAAAATCTTGAAGAAGAGACATCTCGATTATGGCTGAGGAGGGCCCACTGATTTGAGAATCCGATGCCTAAATATTTTCAATGCTTCTACTATTTCCATGCCTCTTGGAATTGTGGTGTTGGAGGTGGCATGTGTCCACGTTCCTAGACATTTCTCCATATCTTTATCAAACTCAGTATGTTCCAGATATTCTTTATTAGCTTCGCAATAGCTGAATGGAGGGAACAAATGTCTTCCATCTTCTCTTTGGTAAATGAATCCTCTTTAAACAAATCATCCTTGACAAAAGTTCTGAACTGAGCCTTGATTTCTTGAAGAGAGAAGGGAACACCTGAAGTTTCATCTTGAAGATGACAATGAATATCTTTGAAGGCTGATGAGACACAAGTTTTAAAAGATTCTCCTTTTTGCCACACATTCCTCAATTCTCCCAATGCTTCTTCTAGAACCTTTATCTTCCACTCAACACTGAAAATCCATGCCTTTGACAAGTTATTCTTGGCATCATCAAATACCTTGTTGACCAACAAGATCTTCTCATCAGCTTGGCCCATTAGGCGAAGATCTGTAATACAACTACTCCAGACCTTCAGTTCTTTATCCATGGATTTGATTGAGGAAGAGAGTTTTTGCTGCAAATTAATCACTTTTTCATTGGTTTTGAAGGCTTCCTCAATGAATTTCAAACCTACTATAATCATATCCTCCACCATAGCTTCCAAAACCTTCCCCTAATTTGAATACTTGTATATGTCTTTGATGCTCTGAAATTCATCCTGGCTGAGAATCATGGGGGGTGGGAGAGCAGCCATTGGGGCTGGATCCAAAACTTTATCCTTGGCCAACAAAGATTTGATAAAGTTGGAAAGAACTTGATTCTGTTCTTCCAACTGCTCTATGGTCTAGCTTGCCTTTCTCAACCTGCATTCAATAACCTTAGTTACTATTTCCTGAAGGTTATGAAATTCACTCTCAGGAGTGGATTCTCCCATTGGGATCCTGGAAAGCTCCAAATCAGAGACCAAAAGATCCTTCTCTACTTTATCAACCTTGGGCTTTGTAACCTCTAGGAACTGCTGGCCTGAGCATCAGTTACTAATCTTGAAGTAATCTTTTCTCTCTTTGCTGGAGGAGGAGCAGAACTCAATAGAACTCCTACAACATCAAAATTTGGCCCTGTTAAACAAGAAGAAGATTTCCTCTTCTTACTATCAACCAAGGGCTGCACCCAGGCAAAGGTAGAAGAAGAAGAGGAAGGAAAAAGAGGCCCAAGAGCAAGTGAACTCATGGCACTCAAAGTATTAACCACTATTGCCTCCAGTAGAGAAGTACTTGAGACCTCAAGAACTTCCTTTGCAGAGGAGTCTACTATACTAGGAGGTTCAGTACTTGGAACCTCTTTTCCTTCTTCAACAGTGATTTTAGGAGCTCCTGCAGGATCTGACACTTCACCATCATCACTTTCACTAAGAACAATAATGTTCTCCAGCCTTGAAGGAAATTCTAACCACTCCTAGGAAGAGATTCTTCCTCAATTGGTTCTTTCTTAACCTCTTTAATCTTCTTTTGATACACTTGAGTGGAAGGAGTAGATGATTCAAGCTATTTTATTGAAGAAGAAGGAGGGGTTTTCTTAGGTACCTTAGTATTGGGTGTATGTACTTCCTTCCCAGGTGTGGAAGTTTCTCTTGAAGGAGATCTGCCCTGGCTTTTCCTGAATTCACAAACTTTCCTGTCAAACCAAACTTTAGTTCTGATAAGGACGGGGGAATTATCTCACTCAAATCATCTTTCTCCTTCACATACCAATCCAGGGTTTCTAGAGGTGTGTTCTTGATGGATCTTTCATACTCAAAGGATTGCAAGCCCTCATCATCATCCTTAAGCCCTTCAGAACTTGGTAGAGATTGAGATCTATAATTTGTTGCAGAGAGAGTCTGCCATAATGCCTCCTTCTGGCTTCAAAATCATTAGCACAATCAACCCAGTAATCCTCAGTGTCTAGTTTATGATGATAAGTTATTATGAGGTTCTGATCAATAAATTTCTTTAGATCAAAACAAGTCTTGGGTCTGAAGAAATGGACAGTGAGAGGAGCAATAGCCCTTTCTATGTTTTGGGCATCCAGAGCCGTTTACATGTATAATTTCCCAGGGAGATAGGGAAATGAAGACCAATGATCTTCTTGTCTCTACAGTTCTATGTAGTTTATCAAGCTATCTACACACCTCAACCAGAGCCATTTTATCATTGCAAAACATGGGGAGCTTGAGGGGTGTACTTTCAAAGAAAGCTAACCTGATGTATGAGAATCTTCTGAATTGGATGAAGAAAGCCCCGTACTTGGCTATCAGGGTCATAGCTTCATCAAAAATCTCCTAGCAGTGTCACTCTCTAAGAGTCTTACAATATACATGGTGAAAGCATCATTGACCCTTCTGAAATTGTGATTGCTGGCCTCGAGGGTAAACTAAGGGCAGTATGTGTAGATAGGCTCATCCTTCTTGCCCTCTATGTAGGTGAAACCGAACCACTCTCGGGATGTAGCTAGGGTATACATGAGATAAGAAGTCATATAGAACTTCTTAGTTTATTGAACATTTGACAATTGCTCACTCAGATTCATATAAATAATTTTAGCCCAATTTATATTCTAGCTTTCCCTCACAGATGATATTTATAAAAGGGCACATCCAAAAATGAAATTCATTGGTGGAGGGCATTCCCATGATACGAGTGAGAAAAATGATGAAATCAGATAGCTCCTCATTGAAATCAACCCTGAATAATGCTTTGGAGAGTCGGGATGCTCCTTTCTTAGGGTTCTTTAACCATGACTTTGCTACTCGTGCCTTGTATTTTTCACTGTCTTGATTGAATAGAGTCTGAGCTTGAGCAAGAGTGAGAATGATGGAGTATTTGGTCTCAGGAATGTGTAGGGCAAGTAGAAATGGTGGCAACATCCAGTTTAGTAATTAATTCTCCATGCACATTAACAAGCTCTCTGGTGTCTGGGTTAAAATGAGCTCCGTAAGCAAGCACGATGTCGGCACACTACATAGAGATGGGAAAACCAGCTGCATACGTAATTCCACTATCATTGATCATTTGGGCCATGGAAGCAGGGTTGGCACATGTTAGTTTGTCCTAAAAATCACCAAAATCTAAGTGTCGAACCTCACTATCCCCAATATCAGGTACAAAGGTCTCGAGAGGTGACAAGATGTTCCTCCTTGAAATTTGATCTTCATTTTTGCAATGCATTGAGGGACAACCTTCCAAGAACAAATTCATGATGAGAATGCAAAGGAATACAGGGAGACAAACAAATGAATCAATTACAAGGATGTGGGTGAGAAAAAGAAAGTGATTAATGTGAAAAATGCATAGGTGGTAGTCCCTTTAAATAGCCATTTAGGAGAGAGAAGATCATTAATGAGCATTAAATACACCTTGCATCGACTCGAAAAGATGAAACACGGGAAAAGTGGAAAAAATTGCCCAGATGGTCCATGGGACATTGGGACATGAGGGACGTGAAGACGTGATTCGACATGGGCGATGTGAGGAAAGCGGGCCAAATGAGCACGAGCGGTCCAGGGACATAGAAACATGAGGGACACGAAGACATGATTCGACCGACGTGGGTGATGTGGGGAATCGGTGAACAGAAATCCCAGATGTATTTGGGATAGATGGGTTGAAAGTACGTGAAGAACCCGATGCGGTCGAGGTAGGCGATCCGGGAAAATAAATCTGGGAAAACTTGGGACAAATGGCCAAAAAGTTTCGATAAAACCGATAGACAAAGACTTACGGGGAAAATGGCCGATCAAAAATAGAAAGCCCAGATGCATTTGGGATAGATGGGACAAGAAAACGTGAAGTGACCAATGCGATCAATGTGGGGAATCGGGTAACACAAATTCTGAAGGAACTTTGGGACATGAGGGACAAAAATGTCCAACAAACCCACAAGTTACTTAAAATGACCCCAAGAAACGACATTTTCACTATCTTTTCAAATTTCCTCTTCACTGAAACATTACTGAAGGGTGCCAACTCAAAATTTTCAATTTTTCAACTTTCAAAAGAGGGGAATTTTGAGGGGACAACACAGAGCCACAATTTTGGATTCCATAGTTGTGGTGTCCTCATTATCAGACATTGTGTATGACTCAACAATTTTTTCCATGTGATTTTTCACTGGAATGGTGTCTAGATAAGAATAACTCATATTGTTAGTATTTAAAAAGTCAACCCATACATGGTCACAAACATCCATATATGGATGGGAAGGAAGATAAAGTGAAATATTATTTTCTTTTCACCGTTTTAAAATGGTCATTTTTCCCGACCTACAATCAATGTACATAAAGCAACAATAGCTAACCAAGGCCTTCCTAAGATGACTGGGTATCCCAACTTCGAGCTTTAGGATGTAAGACCATAAAATCGATAGGATACTCCCAAGATTCAACCATGACCATTACATCCTCAATCACTCCATCTGGTACAACAATAGATTGATATGCTAATTGAAGAATGATATTGGTTGGCTACAATCCTATTAAAGATAACAGATTAAACATATATGTTGTTATAACATTGATAGCAGCTCCTAGATCTACCAATACATTGGATATTGAATGACCATTTACAAAAATAGTAATAACTAGACTCCCAAGATCCCCATATTTTGGTGAAAGAAGCTTTCCATCCATGAGATCAGCTAGATTTCCCTCCACTTTGACTATTTTTGGGTACTTCCTCTTCCTTCCTGGTGTTTTCATGTAATGGCCTCTAATGGTCTAATTTAACTCTGAATGTCCTGTATTGCTCTCAGAAGTGGGACCTCAATGTTCATCTTTTTCAGCTCCTGAACTAGTGTTGTTTCTTCCTCATTCTGTGTTTCTCTCAACCGCTCAGGGAAAGGAGCTTCATGCATATTTTTGTTCCTAGTGGCTCGTGTCTATGAAACATGTTTAGTTTCCTTATTTTCCTTAGGTATATCCTCATTTTCCTTTGTATCTGCTCATTTTCCTTAGGTAACTTAGTGATAACAATAGGAGTATTTTTTACCATCCTTCTAGACCTCAGTTGTACATTATTAATGGCATTCATTTGCATTGTCTCACCCTATCCTACTTCATTAATTGAAGTTTTTATTTATTTTAGGGTTTGAGACAAATTTGAAATGGAAGTTGAGTTTGTGCTACTTTCCCTTGCTGATAATTCTATTGTGGTGGGGGCATTAAAGCTTGTTGTTGTTGTGCAAACCTCCTTGGTTGATTAGCATTTTGTTGAGGTGCCCATTATTGGTTTTTCCATGGTGGTATATTAGCTGGAGGTGCCCAACCTTGCTGATTGTATGGGGGTACCCATGGTGGTGGTTGTGGATAGGCTACCCAGTTTGGTGGTGCCCATTCAGGTTGTCCCCAAGTTGGTGGAGGATCCTGATTGGGCCATGACATCATCCATGGGTTCTGAGTAGGTCGAGGGGCATAACTAGATTGATTATTTGATCATTGCATGAAGTTTACCTCTACATTTGATTGAGCTATAACATTTAATCTCTCTTTCAGTTGAGGTAGGAGATTACAATGGTTGGTATCATGATCAGAGACATCACAAATCAAGCACATGTTTATGACATCCAAAGGGAATTCTCTCAAAGGATGTCTCTTTCTGCATTTAGGATAGTATATATCTAAAGGTTCCTTTACAACATTGTTCTTGGCTTTCATCCCATCTATGGTTGATGTCAATTATGACAGGATGTTTGTTTTCATGTTAGCCATTTCCTCGAGAAGTTCTAGAGGTACCTAGGGCATTCTTTGATGTTTTTCTTCACCTTATACCTCCTCTTGTTCTAGAGTAACTCCTACATAACTCAATAATCTATGCCATGGTGAGTTTGTGTACATCACCTCCTCCCATAAGATGGAGGGATTCTTTGGTTTCCTCATCAAGTCCCTTAAGGAAAATGGTCTTAGTGATTTTTGAATTTAACTCATAACCACTCCTTCTATGGAGAAAGAGAAACATATCTAGATAATCTTCTAGATTTTCATCTTCTTTTTGATTTATCTGGAAGAACTCTTCTCTCCTATCTCTTCCCTTGTAATAGTCTTGATATTTTTCCAAAAGGATGTCTTCATGCCCTCCCATGAATGAATGGAGTTAGGGGCCAATCCCATGAACCACCTCATAACAGCATTATTTCGGGGTGGAAGGGAAAAGTTTGAGTTTTTGGTTGTCTGCTTTTTTAATCATATGTCCGACAAAGAAATTTAAATTAAAATAAGAAATCGTCTGGTATTATGTGGACATTACTAAAAAGATAGGGAGGCTAGATGGAGAAATTTTCTTCATGGGTGCATCCTCATCTTCATTGAGGATGATTGGATAAGTAAAGGTTCTACCCAATGGTTGGTCCTCGTGTTGTCCCACATCTCGAAGGCTATTCAGTTCTAGATAAGATGATGCATATTATTCAGAAGGGCTACTAGGTTTTGTATTAGATTCAATGTCACTTTCAATATGCCCTACTTATGCTCTGTTTGGAGATATTTTGGATATTACGAGGTATAAATCTTCCTTGAACATCTCATGGCCTGTGTATCAAGGTTGGTTGTGTAAACAACACCTAGGACTTTTATTGGTTGCATATATTAACTTCATTAAAACCTCGTAATATGTAAGGTGAATAAAATGGTGAATTTTGCTTATGGTTCTCCCCGAAAATGGTGTTAAAAATGATGGGTCGTTATATTATCCTTAACCAAAATATTCTTCTTCTATTGTCATTATAAAACCAGGGCTGTGTGTCCTAGGCTATATGTAATAAATCCTTATGCAACTCAATTGTTTAGTGGTTCCTTTTGGGGGGTTTGGCTGGTGTGTTTCCCCTTGTCCTCTAATCTAAGGAAATGTAATGCTAAACTAATAAAACAACATTTCTGTAATAAACATGCATTTAAAGGAAATGCTTTGACTAGAATTGAAATATACACACTGAATTAAGATAACATAATTCAAATAGCACACACATACTGAATTGAAATAGTAGAATTGAAATAATAGTAAATAAATATACCAAATCAAGGAAATAAGTAATTGCATTCAAATGTGAACTTATTAGAAAACCACGAGCATGCATGAAATGTAAATCCTCTAATTGCCTAGGTCGAGTGGGCCCTTGCTCTTCCTTAGGATGGAGGTACTCTCAACACCAAATGATATTCAAAATGACATCAACTATATTAATTCAAATAAGTTCTGAGACATGCTCAACATAACATTGCAAAGTAAATACTAATTGGTAGATCACTGTACTATAAACTGTATTATCAACTAACTACTAAATTTTTCTCAAGAAGATGTCTATATATAGACATAGTTAGTTACACAACGTGCCATAACTATAGGCACTAAATTCATCCACTAACAACCTCATTAACATTTCATTGAAATCCTACAATAATGCCAAAAATAGGATTCGTGTTTGTAGGCTTGTGGAAAAAGTCCTCCATGATGGCATGATGGCTACAGAATCAACCTCCTTGATTACAACTTCTAGAATTGGCATTAAATGCTCGCTATTATCCTACACATGTCACCACATTTAATCACAGAGGTGATTAGTGGGAGTTTCTATGTCAATAGTTTGCATGAAACAAGAACAAAAGAAAATGCATTAACTTTACTAGGATATAACTATATAAAGTATCCACATGCAATAATTAACATGTTTTAAGAACAAATCAATAGCCTCATAGATGATATAATAAGTCAAATAATGCAATCATCACTCTCCATGAGGGGAAGGAAAGGGGGAAAATAAGGGAGATAGGGCAGATAAAAATTGGCACATCAAGAACCCCACATTCTCCACTCGCCCACGCATTGAAACCATTACAAAATATGGAACCTGTAAGTAGGAAAGCACAACATGGCAAAAATGAATGGAAAAGAAAGGTTGCAAAATAAAATTAGCAAGGGAAGACAAAAGTTCCACAAAACACACTTTAAATTGCTTCAAATATGCATAATCACATTACATTCATGGCAAAAGGCCCGAAATTACATTACAGAGGCCAAATTTGAGGTCTGGAACTCGTGGGAAATTAGTCACCATTTGGGCATGGTGCCACTACAAAGAAAACTTGACCGCTTCAAATGAGGGGTTTTTTACATATATATAGGAATTCACCTCACCTATGCTTATTAAATTCCTGACATGTGGTTGAACAACCACCATTAATGTGGTAGTTGAGCTATATTTTCTCACCTACTTTCACTTGTTACGTGACTAGTGAGTCATCTAACCATGTGACCCATATAACCTCACGAACCATCCAACCCTTCTTGCACAATAAATGGGGTTGGATGCGGTCTAACCCATGCGTGCAATACCATGTATCTCTTAACCATCCTCATAGGTGACCAATCAACGGGATGACTAAGTTGGTGACTAGTCTAACCACACTTTGTACAACTACCACTCACCCAACCCAACCGACCGACATATGACCCGTCCATCCTCTCTATACATTTATCACCCGACCAACCTCGTAGTGACCAGCTATGTGTAACTTTGAAAAATGGGCCGATCATCCTCATGACCTTGTCTAACATGGGGGTTCGATGTCATCCAACCGTATGGATGACTAACTCAATCATCTAACCAAGGGGTTTAGACGATCATCTCTCTTCTCTGCTAACCCTCCAAGAATCTTCCCGTGCCACTTTTAACATTTGAGCCTCGCTGTCACCGTCTATTTCTACCATCCAACCCAAGGGGGTTAGAAGCCATCAATCTAAAGGGGGTTAGATGACATCTAACACCCATCCAACCAAGCACTATTTAATCGAGGCATCCAACCACCAACTAACTAACCACCTGTCTAACTGCCATCTAACCCAGACGTCCAACTTGTCAAATATTCCTCGACTCGCCAATTATTCGATGAGACTAACCATAAAATCAACCATTCGCCATGGCGAGCTGGCTCTAAGTTGACGTAGTCAAAGAAAAAGTTATCCTTTTCTTCTGACTGGGGCTGAATTTGACGGTCATCCGCACGTCTTATAATTTGGATGGCTAAGTCCATTTATGATGAGTTATCCAAATTAACCCTGGGGAAATTGGGGATAACAGTTTTGTGACCTCTCAGAGACTTCTTCCTACTAGATGTGGAGACTAGTACCCTTGAATCATCCATTAGGAATGGATTCAAGCCTAACCTCTAAGAAACTAATCTTTCTAAAAACCTGTCCCCAAGACTCGCATGGACTTAAGACTTGGATTGACACTTCCTTTGCTTGCTCTGAAAGCTAATTTTTGGGATTTTCTAAATGAACCCGTAGCTACTCCCAAAAATTATTTTTTTACCAAGGTGGAGGAGAAACTAAACTAGCAACTGATCTATTGGGGCTGAAAGTATGCACTACGAAAACTGCCCCAAAAGTGGTTGCTTGCAAGTAGATGTGTACTTGCTTTTGCTTCTACGAAAAACCCTAAAAAATATTCTGCCTCCTTCATGATGACTTCAGATTGGGCCATATTGTCATCATCTTCCTCTTCCTCCTCAAGCATGAAGCTTAAAGGATCAATATCCTCCACAAAATTAGATTCCTGTAAGGATGAAGTAGAAGAAGGATCTGATATTTCACCATAAAAAGAAAGAAAAAAGCTTCTTATGATCTCTTTTTAATCCAAGGATTTTAAATATAATTTTTTCACCTCCATGGCATGAAGTTCCTCATGAATGGTTACAAAATTTGAAGAAATTTTTGGTGGATCAATGCAACCTTCTAGAAGTGTAACAAACTCTAAACCTATAGGATAATAAGAGTCACCGTGTTCTATTGAAATATATTTCCTACTTGGGAACTTTTCTTCTTTTGGGTACACATGATCCTCTTCTTGAAGATTTGGAGCTCCTTCTTCTTCTTCCCTTGATAAGTCTCGTAGCTAGTGATGATAATTTTTTTCTAAAAATATGGTGCCACTATGGACACTGCACTCGAGAACACAGATTGCTAATCTTCTTATACTTCCTCTTTCTTTTCCTCTCTACAAAATCAAGCTCCACCACCTGTTCTTGAATTCCAACCTCTATTGGGGGCTTAACCAGTTGTGGCATATGATTGGATTCAAAATTTAAAGCCCAATCCTTCAAATTTTGAATGATTTATTCTCTGTTAGCTCTTTAACTAATTTTTTTATTGTTTATGGTGCAAGGGAAGGAGTAGGATCTTCTTGTGGAGGAGAGGGAGTATTAGAAGGAAGGTGGGTAGAAAACTAAAGGCAAAGTGGAAGGGTGGAAGATGAAGAAGGGGAATTCTCAATAGGAGCAGAAAACGAAAAAAAGGAACATGAAACTCAGCCGAGACGGTGTAGGTTAGGGAGGAGGAATGGGAGGGCTGTGGGATGAAAGTGTGGGGTTACCCCATTGATAGGGTTTCCCAACACTATATTTTTGAGCCTCCATTTCTTCAAACCAGTTCGTAATCTATGACATAACTTCAACCAAAAACTGTAGCTTCTGTTGAAGGTTGAACTAGCTTGGTGTAAATCGTGTACATGAGAAGGGATTTCCAAAACCAATCATGTCTACCTTCACCATGTACATAACTTTGGTTTTTTACCATGCTCATATCCATATCCTCAATCTTCCTCTAGAAATCATCTTCTTCCATGAAACTTTCGCCATCACCTGCATAACCTTGTTCTTGACAAACATCTTGGTTATATGAATAACCATATGGGTCATTGGAGGGTGAGTTATGCACATATTCTTGATGATAGGGTTCATAAAACTTATTTAGAGGAGGAGTTTGAAATTGTGGGGATGGAGGGGAATGGTTTTGCTACTTGTAAATGAGAATCCTAGGAAGTGAATGAAGCCATGATTGCACAACTTCATGAATGAATGAAAATGGAAAGATATGGGAGAAAAATGGAAATGAATGGAAAGAAAGGGGAAAGGTATGCAATAGAGATAATGGGTTGGTTGGATCTATGGAGTCACCGACTGATACTTGCACATGCCTCCAAAGGATGAAATTCCACCAAGAGTACAAAAACTTGATGAATAGAAAAAGAACCAAATAAAACACATGTTAAATGTAAAGCTTTGAATACTTGTCCCACCAGTGTGCCAAAACCATTGGAGCTCAAATGTGCATCCACCCTTGATTCATAGACAACTCAGATTTGAGTCAACATGGGACTTGTGAACCGAGACAGGACCTCTAAAGAAGGTCGGTTCCTCCACCTATCTTAATGATAACACTACTTTTAAAAATGAAAGAAAATCCTAACCTAAATGTACCAAGGGACCATGGATAGAAGGAGACTCGGAAAGGTGAAATATTAAGCTAAAGGCAATGATAGCACTAGAAAAGGGGGTGGATGATCTCTCTCAAGAGGAGAAGGAAAGGGAGGAAAATGGAGAGAGGGTAGAAAAAACGTGCCACAAATCAAGAACCCTGCGTCCTCCACTCGGTCACACATTTACACCACTACAAAATATGGAATCAGTAAATAGGAAAACAAAACATGCCAAAAATGAATGGAAAAACAAGGCTGTAAAATAAAATTAGCAAGGGCAGACAAAAGTGCCATAAAACACACTTTAAATTGATTTAAATATGTATAATTACATTACATTCATGACAAAAGGCCTGAAATTACATTTCGTGAGGCCATATTTGAGGTCTAGAACTCATGGGAAATTGGCCACCATTTGGGCATGGTGCCGCTACAAAGAAAACTCAACCGTTCAAATGAGGGGTTTTTACACACACACACACACACACACACACACACACACAGATATATATATATATATATATATATATATATATATATATATATATATAGGAATTTGACTCACCTACACTTATTAAAATCCCGATAGGTGGTTGAACAACTACCATTAATGTGGTAGTTGAGTTTTCTTTTCTCACCTACTTTTTCCTGTTATGCAACCAATGAGTCATCCAACCATGTGACTCGCTTAACCTCATGACTCATCTAACCCTACTCCCAAAATAGATGGGGTTAGACTCCATCCAACCCTATGCTATACCATATGCCTCTTGACCATCCTCAAAGTGACCAATCAGCGGGCCAACAAACCCGGTGACCAGTTAACCATGTCATATAACTTCCACTGACCAACCTAGCCAACCCCGACCTATGACTCGCTCATCCTCTCTCGCACATCCGTCACTTGACCAACCTCATACATGCCGACCTATTGTGTGTCTCCCAACCAATGGGCCAACCATCCTCATGACCCATCCAACTTAGGGGTTGGATTGCATCTAATTATATGATTGACCAACCTAGTCATTCAACCAAGGGGGCTGGAAGATTGTCTCTCTTCCATACAACCCTACGATTGTCACTCTATGCCACCTTTAACATCTGAGCCCACCGAGCATCTGTATATCTCTACCGTCTAACCCATGGGGGTTGGATTTCATCCATCTAAAGGGGGTTGGATGACGTGTAACACACATACAACCGAGCACTATTTAATCAAGGTGTCCAACCAGCCAACTAACTCGACCAACCATCCAATTGTTATCCAACCAAGACGTCCAACCTGTGAACTCTTCCTCGCACTCGGAAATTCTTTGATGATCCCGACCAACAACTCAACCATTCACCACAGCTCACCAACTAATCGCGAGTTAAGACCAAGTCAACATAGTCAAAGCACAAGCTATCCTTTTCTTCTAACTGATGTTGAATTTGATGGTCATCTCGCACGTCTTATAATTTGGATGGATAATTCCATTCATGATGAGTTATCCAAATTTACTCGAGGGGAAATTTTGGATAATAGTTTGAATAAGTTCCAAAAATACACTAGGTAACATACTAATCCTATTTTGTTATAGAGAACTGGTGTGTTCATGTAGAATTTTATTACTTCTTAGAGGGAAGACTTGATAGAAAACAAGTGAAGAAAATCTATCCAATATGTAGGAATGATTTATTTTGAAAGGAGATTTATGAATGGAGGGTGGAAGGAGAGTCATACATTTCTCCACTGCCAGCCAGGCATCCATAGCCCTGATGGAGATGTATTTGATTCTAGTCACAACATTGCTCTCTACTATCATTTAAGCATGCATAGCCCTAGTAGAAATTATTGGAAATTCCCAAGAGAGAGTTATATATCAATATGCATTTACTTTTAGCCTTTTCCTTTTAATTTGATTCTTTACTTTTTAAAAACTTATTTCAGCTCTCTTGATTGTTTTGACAAAGGGGTTAAGAACCAAAAATGGCTTGATGGAAGGATGTGGAAGTGATTGTGATGATGACATTAGCTAGTGTCAAAAATATGTCTAAAAGTTTTTTCACAACAAGTTTATTAGATATATATAGTGATAGGATATCTATGAGGTTAGTAGTTATTTTATTTACTAATGTGATGAAATACCAAGCTCAAAAATACCATAGAGATAAATTTTACAAAATACGTGTGAAGAGACTAACCAAAATATCATCAAAGGGATGAATATGGTGGGTGCCTTGCAAAATAATCGAAAGAAAGGGAAGAAAGCAAAAAGGTAAGAGGAAGAAGGAGGAGGAGGCTGATATTGATAATAAACAGGTTGAAGACATTTACAAAAATCTGAACTCCTTAGACAACCATTTAGGGAAAGCCAAGACTCGCCATGACCATAATATGGCTATTTTTAGTGCAATTGAAGAATTTATTGAGCAAAGCATGTCCTTTGCGTCTCTAATCTCGTGAGAATACCAAAGAACTCTTTGGGGCATGGAGAAGGAAAGAAAAAAGACCATTGAACAGCTTGGATGTTACTGACTCTACCCACATGATGACATTGGCTATGTTCACCTCTTGGCAGAATATCAAATCTAGAATCGACAAAGCTGCCAAGAAGTAATTGTGGATTCTCTTGTTGCACTCCTCTGTAATTATTGTTGTTTTTTTGTTGTTTTTGGCTGCTCTTCTGCAGTGTTTGAACTGGTTTGTTGTGTTGGGGTAACTGCTCTTGGGATACTTTGGGTTTCTATGTCTCATTTGGATCTTGATCCTTTTTGTAATGGTTCTCATTCCTATTCTAGCTTCTAGGCCCTCTTTTGTTTACAAGGGTATAGTCCTTTTCAAAAACTATTTACCAATAATAAAAAAAAACATCCATGCATATGTAATACCTAATTGAAATGTTTGATCTTTATACCTTTCATTTTTAATGTTTTCTCTTTTTTTTCTTTTTTCTTTTTATTTTTGTATTTCTGAATCGTTTTGATTTTTATATTTTTTTGATGGTTTTGGAAGTTAGGACCAACAATGTCACTCGACATGATAAGATTCAACAACAATGTTCATGATTTCCTTGATAAGGGAGACTAGGCATGTTTTCTTATCAAGGGTCATATTCTCTCCGATCTCAATGATCGTGGTGAGCTCATACTCAATAAATGACTGTGACTTATCTTGAAACATGGATTTTACATGCGGGAGCTTGAGTTCCCTATCCATAGGTTTATGCACTTTGCACCATACTTGATGGTTGTGTTGGTGTGCATTCTTGAATCATGTTTGATTTTTAAATTTATCATTGTTTGATTTTTTGGGAGCTTTGGAGCTCTTTGAACATTTGATCTTAGCTTGAAATATAAATTGTGTGGGTTTCATATAAGCTAAGGCATGACTTGTCTGATCCCGAGAAGTGGGAAAATAAAGTGGATGTTTAGGATTGATGTGAGAAATGATGGTGAGATTTCCATAGTCATTGATAGAAGGATGATATGATGGATGAAGAGAATATGATGCAAGGGTTGAAGAAGATGGTCTACCAGGGAGGTGAGCCAAAGACATATGGAGGACTAATAGGATATGACCCAAGTATAGAAGACGAGGGACTAATCAAAGGTGTCTTATAGATAGAAGAGGATGAAGGGATACTATAACATGACCCAAGAATTAAAGGTAATGGGATACCCCAAGGTGACTCATAAATAGAAAATAATGGAGGGCTACTAGGATGCGGCCCAAGAATAGAAGATAATGGGCTACCCGGAGGTGACCCACAAGTAGAAAATGGAGGGCTATTATGATGTGGCCTAAGAATAGAAGATAATGGGCTACCTAGAGGCGACAAAAAAATTAGAAAATAAAGGGATACCGGTGGTGGCCCACACATAGGATAAGATGATGGGATACCAGGAGGTGACCCAAGGTGAGATTGTGATTGAGGAATTATGATAGATAAAGAATGATCAAGCGATGAGAAGATAGGCCATGGATCAATGCTAGACCCAAGCATCTCATCATGCATAGAGGAACATGAAGATGAAATAATAAGGGGAGGATCATGTTCCGTGATCTTAGGGTCTTCCTCTATTTCTTGATGAAAGGAATCAATCTCTTCCCCACAATACATGAATGTATTGAGGTTTAAAGAGATTTCTTTCTCACAATATATAAGGATATCTTTATGTACCCCCATAAATGCTTTGATTGCTTCTTCATTCCGAAATGAATCAATTAGTCCGGTGGTTTTTCTTTGACCATAGTAGGTTTATTAGAACAAAGGAGTCCAAAAGTGTGGAATATCTATAAGATGTTTGATGAGGGTAAGGTTTGACCTTATTGTGTCCATAAAGGAACTGGATAGTGCATCAAAAAGATATCCTAGCACATCATTTCTTATGAATATCTCAACATGGATGTAAACATCGATGTTTAGAAGATTGATGAAAATGAAAAAAGGTATGATAAAAATGACCCAAGGGATGAAGAGGGTTTGGATTCAAATCGATAGAAGAAGATGACTCAAGAGATGAATTTGATTTGTATTGAGATGTCTCGCAAGTGGAAGAAGATGACTTGAGAGACAAAATAGAATTGGAATGAGATGTCTCATGAGTGGAAGAAGATGACTCAAGAGATAAAGTAGACTTGGAATGAGATGTCTTATGAGTGGAAGAAGATGGCATTGGTTTACCTAGAAGATGACATATTGCAAGGAAAGAAATAGGATCATTCATTTAGCCAGGATATTGTGATGTATGGGTCGACTTGGATGATTGATTAGAGTAACTTTGAGTCAAAGAGCTATTTTATGGAGGAAGGGTTCATTGAGGTGATTGAAAAAGGTTTCTTATAGAGAAAGGGAGGATCAAAAATCAATGGTCAAATTATGCATTTTATTGGATGGACTTGGAGTCACACGTAGATCTTGAAAGGAATATGACATTATTCAAGCGAATGATAAAGAGGGTCATACAAAGAAAGGGAGGATCCTGACTTAGGAGTAAAATTAGATTAATATGAATAATAATTCAGATTTGAATCATTAGGAGACTAAGGAGAATCAAAATAATAGTTTGAATAAGAATAATCAAGAGATCATGGGAAATCAGAAGAACAGTTTGGATTATGATCACACCACTGGTCATAAGAAGTTTGAGGAACAATGCGATAGTTCGTCATTGTTGGTATTGTTGGGTCCAAATGCTAAGGCCTATATAGTGTGATTGAAATCCTTGAAATGGAAGGAAGGTCTATGTCAATTTAGGTAACATAACAACAACCAACTAGACATTTTGTAAATATGGGGAAGTGTCTAATTTTTTTGTCAAGTGTGATCAAGGATACCACAAACCTAAGTGACATCCTATAATGTGACTTTCGTAATGATTGCTAAAGAATGCTTGAAAGTGGTCTAATAATTTTGAATGTAAAATAATAAAGAATCCAAATATCTAACAAGTATTTCCCTAGAAAAATAGATGAATAGAATGAGAAAACACAAGTCACAATCCCGAAAGTTTTGCAAACCAATAAATCAACAAGAAACTACTCCCTATGCAAAAGTCACTACCAAATCATAGGTTAGGTACAAATAATTACAACATGATATCACCACTTAGGCCAATTTTGATATAAACAAGGGCTAAATACTAAGAAGGTGTTGATGTGATCCCCAACAAGGTATGCTAAAACAAGTTTCTAAAAACAAACAAAGTCCGAGGTATGGAAAAGGAGGTTACTAATCGGAGCAATGCAACAACACTTTTTGGATACGTAAATCAAGCTTCGTAGATAAAGGAAAGATTTTTAGTATCAAAATGATGTCACCACAATGCTAATAATGTAATGATATTTTCCAAGACCCAAGACAATGTTGGAATCAAAAACTAAGTCAAGTATATCAAGAATTTTTCTATGTATGTAAGTGGAATAAAAATATAACTTAGAGACTTAGATCAAGTTTCCCAAGGGAAACACTAAGTAAGAATCAAACTTGTATCGATATAACATGAGTAACATAACAACTTAAATGAATTCAATGACGAGACAATCCTAACTACGATGATAATGTGTCTCAATATGGGTTTGATACAAAGGGCCTACTAGAACACGAAGATGTACCATTCACACTTTCAACACTTGCATTCTGACATTGCAACCTAGTGATGCAAGTAGATTACAAAATTGGTGGACACAATTATTTATAGCGGTATCTCAGGCATGTTGTTCTCTTTTTCCCAAAATGGACAACAAGATAGAAAAGATGTAGATCAAGTGAGGTTGAAAGATACTTGGCATCACTTTGGTAGAGTTTTACCTCACCTTAGGGCGAATGAGAAACTAAGATAAAGTAATGCTTTGTAAATTTTGTGATGAATGACGCTTAGTTAAAACTTGGATGGACTCTATCCTTGTTCGACTAACAAGGTTTCAAATCCAAACAAGTTCTTACTTCGCAAAATATTTATAAAAATTATTGGTTTGATACGGTAAAGTTGGATCCAAGATGAAATAGATTCCTATTTAGGTCTCTCAACTAGGTGCCAAAAACTACCTCTGTGAGCTTGGTTTATCAAGGAAGTCGTACTGACTAAACCTTGGAGCATCTCAGATTTACTTTACCCCCTAAACAATATAATGAGCATAAAATGTGTTCAGTTGTATTTTCATTGGGGTTGCAATAAATATAGCTTTGGCGCTAAATCTCACAATTGTATAAATAGTCAAGTAGGTAAGCGGAGAGCTTCCCATTTCGTCCACAAGGTTCCCTCTTGCATGGACTACTTTAGGGTTCCTAGGAGCATCCTTCTTGTTCTCTTAAGGCTTGTCCCAAAGGGATTTTCTCCTAGTTTAAAGAAGAATGGGTTTACCCTTATCAAATCCTATATATCAAGTGTTTTGAATGTGCTGTGTTTTATTATGTTTTAGCTTAGTGAGGGTTTACACACCGTTGGCAACCTACAATAAACGTGTTAGGTTTTTTTTAGATCCCTATTCTTTCACAAGAGATATGGTCCTTCATAGAAATATTAGTAGTTCAAGGAATCATGAAAATATAATTAAACATTATTTTTTATTCCTAAGATCATCCTAAGATGCAAAGGAAGAACATATGCAATGAGAAACCCAACTAGTTAGCAAATAATGAAGTAAACTTACAAATCAAACACACAACTCATTCTTTTCACCCAAATTTAAGTTCATTCCTTTAGAGATATTTAATGAAGTGTTTTCAAAAGCATGAAAGAGGTGTTGAATCATTTCTAATTCCCAAGATCACCTAGAAGGTGTGAGGGAAGAGCATATGTGATTCTACCCTTATAAATTACAAAGAAAATATGAAAAACACTTAATGTAACTCAAAAAGACCCTGCAAAGTGTTATAAAATCCAAGAAAATAATTTTTTTAGTTTAAAAAATGTTCAACTTTATACTAGAATGTCTCAAGCGCCTTTAGGACATATGCATGCCCCTAGCAACGTATGCGCACACCTAGTAAATTATGCGCACCTTTGTAAAAAACAATCAATATTTTGCATATTCCTAGGTTGAGAAGCACTTTCACGCCCTTTTTGTGATATGTGCATGCCCAGTGAGCATATGTGCAAATCTATCAAAAATTAAAATAACACGAGAGGGAGGAAAATGTGTGCATGTCCCAAGAGATATATGTATGCCCTTGTAGTGCATGTGCACCCTTCTTGGTGTATCCGTGCATTTGGTAAATTTTAGCAGAAATGGTCAAAAACACAGTGAAGCATATGCATGGGTAAGGAGTGTATGCACAGTTTACATGCATATGCACACCCTATGCTATATGTGTGCGTGATTTTGAGCACATGTGTGCCCCTTTCTAACACTGCGTGCATGTGTGAAACAACACAAAAAAAAGATGAAAAAATAATTTCTGGAATTGCAAGCAGTCAGAACTTTTCTTTTAAATCAATTTCTAACACAAACCCATTAAATTTGCATGCAAAAGGAATATTTTAACACATATAAGGTTAGAAAAATCTATTCAATCCTCAAAATGCATGGAATGGTTAGAAAAATGATGTAAATCACAAAGCTTGAAATCAACTTCTATGGACTATGGAGTAAGTGCCATATGTATGCATGAAAAGATTAGTTATGCAAGTATAAATGAAACTAACACCTAGTAGTTCCACCATATAACTAAATCTATCAAGAACATCACGATAAGAGCTTATAAAACTAACTTCTTTAAATATGAATGAAACTTTGAATAAACCAAACTAACATCCTAAGCTATGTTTTACTCTTTAGATTTCTAACTTTAAATGAACCTAGTTAGATCCTAAGCAATCATATTTGTGTTGTTTTCTCCAAACAAGGTGAAGAGATCTCTCTAAAATGGCTACAAGACAATGTTTAGATATTCTCTTTAGATTTCTAACTTTAAGTGAACCTAGTTAGATCCTAAGCAATCATATTTGTGTTGTTTTCTCCAAACAAGGTGAAGAGATCTCTCTAAAATGGCTACAAGACAATGTTGAGATATTCTCCTACTAACCAAGCTCAGAGAGATGGATACAAAATGAAGAAGCTACTACTATGGATGAGGGCTCAATATCAAATGTATTATAGCTTTAGCCAATACAAATGAGATATCATGCATTTCTAAGGAGTCAAGGTGTAAAGTTGAAAGGGGTGCACTAGGCTTGTATTTATAGATTTAATTTTGGGAAAGTTTAGAATCCTAGTGCATGTGGGACAAAAGGTGAGTCAAAAATCACTTTTTGATTAGAAGTGGATAAACATGATTTAGGCTAGTTAAGATTGGTTTAGGATAGTTAAGCTTGATTAGTAAGTGATTAACAACCTATGAGAGTTGGGAGGGGTTTGATTAATCACATGTGTTTGATAGATAGCCTAGGAAGCTTGTAGAAGTGACTTAGAGGGAAATAAATAGATTTTGAATTGTTAAAAGAGGGATGTTTAGCTAATAAAAGGGTTTACTAGCTAGATGTTTTTGTGCAAATGTGCAATAGGGAAATTGACAATTTCCGAGCACACAAACTATACCCCAGTGTCAAATTTTTCAAGTTCTATCATTCCAAGATACCTCGGATCTGTCCAATAAGTCCAAGTGACCTCTCAAATAATGTTATATCATCCCCTAGGTGATTTAGGAAAGTCCATTCATTCCCCTAGGTGATTTTAGGAGTTCATTTGCAAACTACACATAGTTATAGGAAGGGCTATCACTGGCCTTCCCAGGATTGGATCAACCCCCCTGAAATGGAATGGAAGGGAAAAATTTAACATGGAGGTGAATTGAAGACATTATAGCATCATGGAAATTATTTTGGAAGGTTTGGGGAAGTTTTGAAAGACTTGGAACAGTTTGAGTGAAAACAAGGTTCACAAGGCTAGGCAGTTCACGAGCCTAAAACAAGCTGCTGCGATTCGAAGAAGAAACCTATCACAATAAAATTTAGTTTGTCACAACTAGAGAAGAAAACCATACCTGCAACTTTGAGGTCCATTAATGGGTTCCGCATCTAGAAGCACTTTGCTAGGTACGAAAAATTAAAACTTTAAAATATCTTGGACTATTAAGCAGGTGGGCCTCGAAATTTCAGAGGGGTGATATTGGGAAAAAACCCATATCAAAAACTTTGTTCCATGTCAATCCAACTCCCGAAGCCAACTTTCTAAAAATAGCAAGTCTACTACATAGGAATTGCTATTTCGGGAAATTCATCAACATAAGAACCTGCAAAGGAGACGAAGTCATTGGAGGTGCACTACACCGAGAATTCACGAATGAACATTTTGGCACTTACAAAAATAGTACGAGGGCCCTCGAGAACCTGCTAAAAATAGAAATTTGATCCAGAAGGAACGAGGAACATAGGGAGAAAGAGGAAAACTAAGCCGCAACATCTAGTTGAAAAGTGGGGACTTGATTTTTCACACTTACTAAAAATAGTAAGTTAATTTTTCTAAGGGAGACATGAAGCCAAAATGGACGGGTCAAGCCAACACAACCCTTCACCTATGAGTATGATGTGGAAGACAATGATGTCTCATACATGGACCTAAATGACCTTAAGACTCACATGGCCTCCAAGGAACGAAGGAGGATTGAAGACCAAATATTCACAAGTGGCTTGTTCACCGCTGTAAGACACCCAATGTTTGTCTTTGAGTCTCGAGCTACTCCTAGCCTACTCTTTCCACTACGATCCTAAGACACAAACCATCTAACCTAACATAGGTACCATAATTGTGATCATGAGCTGAACAATTCACTCAACTTGGAGAGTTATTCATGAGCCAATTTGAAAGAGTTTCACAATGTGTAAGGAATTCAAATATTCAGAGTTGCACTGCATTTGGAGCTTTCCTTCAACAAGGATCAACGAACTTTATCGAGAATGACATCTCCTCTTCTTATTCTCCCTTTATTTTTCTCTCCTCTTCTCCCTAGCTTTCTCTCACTTTCCAATATTCTAATTTCACATTGGGGTTATAATTTTTCATATGTCCTAATGTTCTTAATGTAATAAGTCACCTTTATGTTATAAAAAGGGACTTAATATTCTCCTAGGAATTCAAAAGTTTCAACTTGCATAAGGACATATGAAAAGCCATTGGGGGATAGATGATAAGTCACCTCTCACTCTATAAATTGTAATGCCATTCCCATTTCAAAGGGTTGGCGATTGATCTTGTAAACTCAAGAGTCCATTGTACCTAGAGAAAGCAAAGGAGATAACCATTTTCTTCTACTTTCTTGCACTCTCAAATTTCTTCCATTCTCACATTATGTACAACTTCTATTTAAGAATCAATACAAGAAGAAGGAATTTGTAGCCTTTTTGATGAGGAGATTTTAGAAACTATGAGTTCACAATATTATCTCATCTTGTTGCCATTTACAGGGTTGTTTCTTCTCATAAATGTATGTGTTAAAGTTTCTAACTAATGTGTGTAGGAATATAATTTCCTACCTATAACATTAGTTCCCCTATCTCATTTCTCACTCCCCTTTCCCACTTTTTAGACAAAGTCTTCCCTAGCAAGAGATTGCTAGCTTTGTTGCGGTGGTCGGGAGTGGCCCCGTTGATACCAGTCGAAAGGCCACCATAAAAATCCACATTTTCTCATGCATGCACATACGACAACTTGTATCGGTTAAGTAGAGGGACTTAGATTCCCAAAGCGTTGGCAAGAAATCCACAAGTTTTTCCACCTGAAAATTTTCTCACCAACAGCTTCTCGGTGCCCAACGTGGGGGCAAATTTAGCACATATACCCCGAATATGACCGCAAGGTCCCAAAATACAAAAAAATGAAATATTGAAAAAATAAAAAAAAAGAGTTCATGAAAATCCATTGCTAAAAGACACACTGCTGATTTCTGCATGTGTCTTTTCACATTCCACATTGTCTTTTCATATTCCCATTGCAAAGTTTTTCAGTCATGGGATTTGAAAAATGATTTTCCAAAGCAAGAGATGAAATAGAAGAACAAACAATGGTGGATAAAGAATAAATACGTTAACCCATTGTTCCATGGGGAAAGAATACACACCCACTTGCTCTTGAACCCCTGTTAGGTTGTGGAGCCTATTTTCATGTGTGAAAGTGTTGAAGACTATACACTAAGAGTAATCTTGTAACTTTTTTTTTTTAGGCGTAAAATTTTTGGCCTCGAAAAATGCACCCGACATATCGGGAAACGTGCTTTTCTCATATGGGCGAGCTTTTTGACCCATAGGTTTATGGGACAGAGTTTTTCCCATGGTTTTGATACCTGAGTTTTGTAAAATCTGCTTAAGCGATTGTCTATTTATATGGTCTTATGCATATGATAGATGTACAAGCAAATGTATTGCAGATGTTTTGAATTCAGCTATGAATTCTCAGAGAGTTTGTTGAGTATAGCTCCAAATGGATCTGGTATTGTATTGAGAGAGAAGTGGCTTGTAATAAAATCGAGCAAGTGATTCTTGGTGGATGTAGCCCAAATTGGGTGAACCACGTTAATACTGTCTCTTTGTGTTGTGTTATTTTATTCTGTAATTTTATTTGAGATCTGTAATAATTTCTGCATATTAGTTTCTACTATTGCGATTCTATGAGGGATTATCCCACATATTTTATCCCTTATTTCCTAACAACCCCCTCTTCACAATCTACTAATGGGTTCCTGCAATAACTTTCCCAAGTTAAAAGGAGATAACACACAACATCTTGAAGAACACATCACTACTTTCACAACATCATGTGGAATTATTGGTGTCCAACATAAAGACATTATTGTGAGATTTTTCAAGGATTCCCTTTAAGAAAAGAAACATAATGGTTTTATATGCTACTTGCTTGATCCATCAATATTTGGGATGACATCGAGAATGATTTTGAAGAAAGATTAAATCAACTAAGTAATCTTGTCGAAACCTTCTAGTGCGGTTGGCTCAAATGAAGAAAGGAGAAAGTGAAATTATGAGAGACTTTGTGGCTCATTTCAACCAGTTCTTCACAAGATACTTGAAGAGGACTAACCATCTCAAAACAATGTCAAGAGATTCTTCATCAATGCTCAATCACCGGAGGTAGGATTTCTCTTACGAATATTTCAACCGAGGGATGTAGCAGAAGCACAAAGGATGGCCACTGAACTTGATGACAATCTCATCCTATCTGGAAATATCAAGAATCCCTCAAAGGGTAAAGCTCAACATCTTGGAGATGAAAGAATCGATCCCTTAATGCAGAAAATGGTGAATGAGATGGCATATTTGAAGAGGGAATTATTTGAATGAATATCTTCCCAAAGAAACAACACAAATCAAATCATAGGAGCACCTCAAAGGCTTGCCTTGGAGGCCCCACCCATCATCGTAAATTGTAGAATCCAAGAAAGTGAAGTAGAGTTTGAACAAGAAAGTGAAGGTGATGATCTCATAGAAGTTGATGAGCTTGAGAATGATACACAAATCAGATTCTGTGAGTATTTTGGAGGTGATGAAGGAGATGAAGAAGATGCACCTAGTTTCTCATGTGTGGTATTCACTCATTCTCAGTCTGAGAAAAGATCCTCTTCCTCCACCACTACTAAGAAAAAGAAGGTTGATGATCCTCCTATGGTGACTCCACAAAAAAAAAAATCAGTCGAGGATCTTCACTTCCACCTTCCATGGAGTTGGCATTGCTGAAGCCTGATCCTGTAACAAGTAAGAAGGCTCCCGCTTTTCCAAGTAAGTCTTCTAATGCCTCTCCCAATTCTAAATCCAAATCTGCTCCTACAAAATATAATACCTTGAAAGCTCCTAGTGTGCCTTTAAAAATACCATCCATTCCTCAAACATCAAATCCTACTCCTAAGCCTATCCAGACTCCAAAATCAGTCCCTTCACCCCCTTGTCTACATCTAATCCTTTTGATTTCATAGAATATGTGAGCAAAGACAAAGTCCAAATTACTGAAACTGAATATTTGAGGACTCATCCTGAACAATTTGAGAGGTTTTTCCAATACATCAGAAAAGGTAGTCTAACACCCAATGATGTAGCTCATCATCCTAAAGGATTACTACCAAACCCACCTACACCTCCCTCATAGACCATGCCTTCTCTGAGCGCATCAAAGACTGATAAAGTTAAGCCTTTCTACATCTCCTCGCTTCTTAGAGAATATGTATTGAACAATTACATAATAGATTTTGGTGCCTTAGATAACATGAGGCCTTTGAAGGTTGTTAAAGCTCTAGAACTTACCATGAATCCACCTAGTAGCTCTTGTTACTCTTTGGAATCAAAAGAGGTCTCACTTATAGGGAAGTGTTTCACCTGATTCTTAGATCATTTCTTTGAAGTGTTGATGAAACAGATAGGGTAACGGGTGTAGGAGGAATACCTGTTAAAATATTGGTTGATGGGTTACTACGCACATATGACTTCCGAATCCATAGCTGATCATGAGAGCTTCCTTTTGGCTAGGAGGAACTACCTGTAATGCAAAGCAAGACCACAAGAAGGAATTAAACAATATGGGAAGTGAACTGCCTAGCGTATGCTAGATCCAGGAAGTGTGATACTTCCTAGATGGCTGTCAGTCCACTATTTTAAACAATTTAATGTTGTAAACAAAGTTAATCCTATTGTAATTTGAAATGATTTAGGTATCTCACTTAAAACACAATAAGAAATAGATCTAATCTAATAGGCTAAGCTAAAATAGAATCCAAAGGTCAAATGATTAGTTATGGGTTCTATAGGTTTGACAGAGGTCTCGGGTAGATCACAGGTGGATGAGGGTGAGATGAAATTAAGTGGGTAGGTCTCTGTTGCAGGGTCATGTGGGGAAAATACAGAGGTGATGTCGGTTAGGGGTAATCGATGGCAAGTGTGACCGGTGTCGGTTCCTGTGAAATCTAGGAATGTCACAGAACAAGCTTTAGGTCTCCTTCATGATTGCAAAAAGGGATTTGGTTGGTCAGGACGAGGTATTGGGTGACTGGGGTAGGCTTTGGCGAGGCTTTAATGGGTATATGGAGGTGGAAATGTTGGAGACGGCCAATAGGTGGCTAGGTAAACAATAGATGATAAAATACTGATGAAATGAAATAAACCAGAGAAGTATGACATTATACTTACTTGGATTATGGTCCGGGATGCCTGTGTGTGAAGGATGGAGGTGCTGATGAGAGGCTTGAAGGATGAAAGTGATCACCAACTGAAGGAAAGCTTCTGCATGGGCTGCATGTGCATTGCTCTTTGCTTGGTTAGATCAGATCATGGCTGGGATGGTTGTACAAGAAAAGCTGCTTGATCTCCTTCCTTGCATGCGTGGGCTCGTTGGAATTCACTCTCTAAAGATGTGTTATCTCTCTGAGATGTGATAATGCTCACCATCCTTTTTATTACAACTTCCAACCTTGAGAATAAGGTTGTTTTGGGGTTAAAAGGGTAACCGTGACGATTACGGCTTAATCAACAATGGTTAGGGGTAACCAATGTCGGTCAAGGTAGGATTTCCTAGGTTTACTAAAATAGGGAGATCCTCTTGATTTCCTCGATATCATGTCGTTAACCTATAGATTAGACTGGGAGCTTCTTGTGAGCATGCAGGAATGTGGTTAGAGGGAATGTAGGCATTGATTTTTAGGGTTTGGGTATGTGTTAGTTAGTTATGGCAACTTACTAAAAACATGTCTTAGGTTGAGTTGGCTTGGCGAGGTGTGACCAAAGGGAGTGTGACCTAATTTTAGTGTCTAAATTTTTCCCTTTTGGTTACGTAGCTTATTGGTAAGCAATGATAACAAAAATAAGATGTGGTTGCCCCATGTGCGGGTGAAGGTGATCCCTCTCAAACTAGGAACCGATGAGGCAACAGGCGGAATTGGTGAGTGGGTTGATAAAAGGTAAATGGGAGGAAGAGGTAGTTGGGCATGGGGAAGAAATGGGTAAAGGTCTACATGGGAAATCTAGGTAAAGGGTGCAGGTCAAAGGTAGCAGCAATCAAATGCACACACATGAATAAATTGTAGCACACTACCGGGTTGAAGAGTAGGCAAACCCTACATTGTTTAAGGTTAATAAGTTTATCCAAAAAAGGTTAAAGTTAGTCCGATATCCAAGGTATAGGATATGGTTAGGAAACACAACGTATGTTAGGTGCATGAACGTTTAGGTATGTTCCGCATAACAAAGCTAGGGTTAGGATAAACAATCATGACAATAGGCTAGGTAAGGTCACTAGGTTGGCACCACAGTACTTGATGCCACAAGGTATAGTGAACACATGAGGTCAAAGGTCACTAGCGATGGTCCAGGTCTAAATATCGAGGTCACGGTGTGGGTAAGGCCAAGGTAGGGGTAAAATAATGAGTCCCCAAAGGAGGAAAAATGGAGGTAGTAAATGATGAGGTTAGGAAAGGTAAGGTAAATGGGTTGGGTAAAGGATTAGGGTGAGGGGTGGGGTAAAAGGGGCTTAATTGAGGGAAATGTGCAGGTGAGGATGACCGATGGCGGTCATGGAAAACTGATGTCGGTATAGGAAAACCGATGAAAATGAGGTAGGGCACGCAAATGATGCTACCAAGGTAACCGACGTCGGTTAGGTTGGGTTGGTTATAAAAAACAAAAAATCCACATTTTTATTATTCATTTGTTATTTGCAAAGTGAGAAAATGACAAAAAGGAGAGAAAAGAGAGAAAAGTGTCCGAAGGAAATGGGACAGTGAGTTGGCAGTGTGATTGGATGAGGGTTGGGTTGGTGAGCAGCGGTCCACGGGATCAGGGCGAGAGATTTGATTGGGTGGAGGTTACGAGGAATTATTCGGTGATAGAAGAGGCCGAGAGAGGGATCTAGTGGGCCACTCAAAGACAAAGGCCAAATGTGCCACTCGAGACAACAATAGCGCCGACGAGGTAAGTGCCCAACGCTACATTGTTGATTAGATAGATTAGAAGTTTGGAGTATTGTTATTTAAGGTTTTTGTGGGTTTTTTTTGGGTGGGTAAAAATAAAATTTAGGTATGGGGGAATAACGGGCTAAAAGAGGGAGGGGAAGGGTGGTAAATGGTATAGGTGGGGTGGGTAGAGGTCCAGGGGTAGTTTTAGGTTTTGTAGGTGGGGTAAAAGGGAAAGGGGGTGATTTTAGAAAATGGGGGTTTTGGGAAGTCACGGGATTTTCCACAACAAAGGACCGACATTGGTTAAGGTTGGATGGCATCGGTAGGTAAAACCGGTAGTGGTCACCAAACAGTGACCGATGCGCGCTTACATGGTAACCATGGTTGGTAAAGGTGAACTAGTATCGGTCACCAAATAGGTGACCGATGTTGGTTTAAGGGTGACCGGAGTCGGTTAGGATGAATCGGCACTAGTCAGGATTTTAGGCACAAGGGTCCAAAAGTGATGTGGGCTAGGTAGTTGAGATGGGTAGAGTGAAAATAGGGTGGAGGGTAATGATAATTGGTGAATATGGTCATGGTAAATGTAGATTAATGTTGTGCTTGGATTAGATGCAGGGGAGATCACAATTACATATGCGGGACAGGGTTCCACCTCTACTGGTGACATTGTGTGGCATAACAACCCCTTTGAGCTCTAGCATGTGGAGGTAGTGGGCTTGAGTGGGATTCATCGCTACCGACATGTTGTTCGGTAGCCCAACTTGATGGTTGCGCTCATCGATAGATGGGATCCCACAACCAACACGTTCCACCTTTGATGGGTGAGATGACTATCACCCTGGAGGGCATGTTCGGATTTTGTAGCTACCCATATTGGGTGCCTAGGTGTATTTTATCTCCTTCAAGGCCTCAGAGGAGTTGATTGGGATAGATTTTGGTGAGGGAGCAATGTCCGAGATTCCATAGAACCCGACAAATTTCTGAGCTATGGAGAGATGTACCTATCTCGTCTGGATGAGACAAGGCTAATGGTTTTGTTGATGGAGGTAATGTACTTGCCATGCACCGCCAGATGTAGAGGGTGGAAAATTTCCCTAATCACCGATGGGGGTACTCCACGATATGATGGTGCATGAGACACGCTTTTCCTAGGCACCGACATTCTTAGTGTAGCTATACAAAGAGTCAGTGGGCATATGGGCGGTTGAGTAGGTTTAACATGTGTTGTACATTTATACTACACTCACTAGGCATATGAGAACATAGTGTGTGTGTGACCTATAGGGATGCCCGAGAAAATGCATTCCCAAAGTGCAATTTTTATGGGTGGGATACAAGAGATGGGTGTTGGTGATAGGAGAGTGGAGATCGGATAGGCCGACACATGATGTGGCCCATTTTCAGCAATTACTAGAGGGGTTGTCTAGAGTGGACATTATATGGAGGCCATATGTGGGATTCCCCTCATATAGGCATATGCATGAGGAGCTATCTGAGCTCCAGCTAGAGAGGTGGATATAGGGTCGCCGTGTTAGGGAGGATGAGATGATCCTAGTAGACAGAGTCCGATGGCAGTTCGAGCTCTTACAGACATTCATCCACCCTTCCCATAGTATCGAGAGAGATGACGTGGAGAGGCCCTTACCTCTACCATAGCCTACAGTGCCCAAAGGGGAGGAAGAGCAGCCAGTGGATCAATGGATAGATGACGCTAGATGTACAAATAGATACAGAAGTGGTGGGTGGCTCGATTCTGAGCCATACCACCCCAGACCAGCAACTTGAACCTAGCTACCATTACAGTGTAGAGAGACACCCTATAGGGGCGTAGTAGCTATGTTGATTACCCACTTGGGTATCTGTGAGGCCCATTGAGAGGATCGAGGTAGAGGTAGCAGAGTTACGCATACAGTAGCTAACCCATAGGCTCGAGATGGCAGATGGAGGAGATAGAGGATATGGAGATGGTCAGGGGGGGATGGTCAAGTGGCAGCCTTACAGGCTCAAGTGACAGGTTTATAGGGCCAGTTAGCCACAATCCAAGCATAGATTGGGGCCTTATAGGCCTAGATACGAGCATAGCGGCAGATGGCACTACCACAAGCACCGAGAACAGTCCCGATTCAAAGGTAGGCACATGGTAGGTTGTTGTAGGGTAGGTACAGGGGCCAAGACCTATGGGAACACCAAAGACCATGCCTGTATCTAGGTTATGGGATGCTCTAGGTGAGGTGAGATATTATCAGGACCAGCTTATGGTGGCCAGGATAGATTTCATATCCTATGCTAAGTCCAGGGCACAACAGGTGTCTAGTGAGAGGACGAGATCCTGCACTCATAGTGTGGAGAGCATAGGAGGTCAGAGAGCTCCAAGGCCTGCTCAGGGAGAGGCCACCAATGCACGATGACTAGCTCTAGGTGAGGTGCTAGCGAGGGACATAAGAGGTCGAGGTACAGTGACATAGAGATGGAGGAAATCGATGAGATACCCGATATGCATCCTACTATATTTTTGATGTATATTAGTTATTTTTGATATATATGCCGCCTACGTATCAAGATAGTTAAATTTTTTATCACATAACGGCTTGTGTCTTTGAAGAAAATGAGGATGTATGAGTGATTTGTATATTTTGAGCATATTATGGCACATGTGCACCAAAGATATTTTGTATTGATTCATTCCCTTTTTTCTATATATGAGACTGGCCTGTGTGCCGATGACATTTTGTATTATATATCGGCCTGCATGCCGACATTTTGAGATGATGGACATGATGAGATGGGCATGTATGTTGAGATACATATTGATTGATTTATATGATGAGATACATGGTATTTTGTGATTTGTTGATGTATTTATGAGAAATTGGTTTATGGCTTGTGTTAGATGAGATATGGATTTGTTACTTTGATGTGGATGGAAATTAGGTGAGTTAGGCATGATGGAGTCAGGTCGGTTTAGGCATGGATCGAGTCAGGTTATAGGCATGGTTGAGTTAGGTTATAGGCATGGATGAGTTAGTTTGGTTAGGCATGGTTGAGTTAGGTTTGGTTAGGCATGGTTGAGTCAGGTTTGGTTAGGAATGGTTGAGTCAGGTTATAGGCATGGATGAGTTAGGTTGGTTAGCCATGGTTGAGTCAGGTTCGGTTAGGCATGGTTGTATGGAAAGTAGGTGAAGTTGTGATTCATTATTATTTTGTAATGAATGATATTATGGGTCATATGTGTGATGTGTATAATCCATGCATAGATATGATAGAGAACTGTAAGCATAATAAATGTATAAAATATGTAGCAAATTGTTATGTATGTGGCTTAATTTCCAATTTTGTACATAAAAGGGGAACTAAGTGAAATGTGATGTAAATGGTGAGTTAGGCATGGTTGATGAATTGTTTAGGGTAGAGAATGGCTGAGCTAACCTCCAAGGGCCCCATGCCCTCGGAGTGCTACCTACATAGTCCCGGTGAAAAGGGACCTCAGGCCAATGTAGTTCTCCCATAAGCTAGGGAAGAAAATGAGAAGGTGTGAAAATGAGTCGATAGGTGTTTGGGCATGTTGTGGGTTTAGGTTTGTTAGGTGTGGGTAGATTGTAGGTAAAATGATGTAGGTGAAAGTGATTGTGGCGAAAGAGGAGGATTACCCCAAAGGTAAGCGTCGAGGACCAAGTCCTGTATAAGGTAATCAAAATGTAAACAAAGATGGTTAAAAGATAAAAGGGGGAAATAAAGCCACTTGATTGGGTAGGATCATACCGAGTAGATCATACCTTTGAGGAGGTGATGAAAATAAGAACATATAGAAATTGCATGATTGACATGTTCTACGATGAAAAGTAGTCACATGATCACCAAATTTCTAAGTTCCAAGAAGTCCCTCGAGGCAATAGGAAATGAGAGTGGGAATGGTTCATAGGGTGAAGATTAGGGAGTTTTTAATTTTTATATGGTGTGAGGTAGCAGGCCCTTTGGGAAAGAGATCCTAGGTCACAATGGGGAGGTCCATGACTAAAATGTTTTTTGTTTTGACTTATAGTTGAGATAGACTGATCGACGCGGGAAGTCTATATGGGAAAAATTGAACTCCTTGAGGTCTTCGTGAAGTGACGACCGATGCGGGAAGCTTCGGCTGCTCTCGTATTTTTTTGAAGAGCTTTTCATAGCTGTCCTTCGTAGGAGCAGTCTATTTATAGCAACAATTGGTCGAGAAGAAGATGTCCTTTTGAGGGAGTAATCTTTTATTAGAATTTTGACTTAAGGATTTTGGTCCCGTTGTGAGGTCTTTACAATCATGGACAAGACCAAGGTGAAGGATAGGACTCTTGTTCAAAGGGCGGGGTGAAACAACCATGGGATCTCATCTAGAAGTAGATGAAAAGTATCCATGTGAATCATGCTATGTGCAACGCTATGGTACACATATTCAAGGGAAGATAACAAGTGACAGGTACTCACATGATTCTGTTTTAATCGTTAGGGAGGTGTATGGAGTGAATGGCACTCAAGGGATGAGCATGGAAAGAGACAACGAGTGATGTAGGATGACAAGTCAACAATAAAATGGTTGAATATGTAAGGTGTTAAGGGGCTCAGTTTAGGTTTACCCTCAAGAGAAGATAAACAATAAGCACTTGATCCATAGGTATGAGTCACAATGTATGGTCCAAGCCAATTAGGAGCAAATTTTCCCCGTTTACTTTTTTTGGCTTTGGTTACGTGTTGATTTTCTTTCGTGATGAGCTCACCAACTTGGAAGGTTTTTTCATGAACATGTTTGTCATAGGCACATTTTATACATTGTTGGTAAACTTGAAGGTGATCCAGAGCATAATGACGATGTTCGTCTAATAACTCTAGTTGTGGTAAACGGTCATGAGAAAATTCATCATCAATGAGCATGTCATGGAGAGAAATACAGAGTGAGGGGATTTGGAATTCAAGAGGAAGAATTGCTTCACTGCCATAGACCTGAGAAAAGGGTGTGGTTGCAATGGAAGTGCGAATACTAGTGTGGTATGCCCACAGGGAAAAAGGAATGTGTGTATGCCAATCCTTCCCAGTATCATCAACCACTTTCATGAGAATTTTTTTAAGGGTCTTGTTAGTGGATTCAGCTTGGCCATTGAATTGTGGGTAGTAGGGTGATGAGAAACTAAGCTGAATGCTCAAGGTGTCACAAAGTTTTTGCAGTGTTTTTTTTTTGAATTGTTTTCCATTATAAGTGATGAGGCGATGGGGAACACCAAAGTGGAAAATGATGTGGTGGTTAATGAACTCACATATTTTCTTGGCTTTCATGGAAATGAGTGGTATGGATTCTACCCATTTTGTGTAGTATTCGGTAGCAGTGATGATCCATTGATGGCATTGGAAAGAATGAGGATTGATTTCTCCGACAAGATCCAAACCCCATTGAGAGAAGGGCCAAAGGTCACGAGTGACCTATAAGCGTGATTGGGTGTATGATGAAGATTGGAATGTTGTTGGAATTTTACACAACATTTGACATAGTCGCAACAATCATGGTTAAGGGTCGGCCAGTAATAGCCTAGGTGAAGAATATGCTTAGCAACAGCAAGGCCACTAAAGTGACCTCCACATATGCCATCATGAACCTCCTTAATGGTATAAGGAATTTCAGAACTTGTGAGGCATCATAAGAGAATACCATCAAAGTTGCACTTATAGAGGAGTCCTCCCAGGATAACGTAATGAGAGACCTTTTTAAGGAAGGCACACTATCCGTTATGGGTGAGATCAGGAGGTAAGATGGAGAGAGAAAGGTAGTCAGAGTATTGTTTATACCAAAGGTCACTCGTAAGGGGTATTGGTTCTGATTGAGTAAACATCGTGAGGTAAATAATAAGGTGAATGGAGGTATTTTATGGTGACAAAGATTTTGGAAGTGGCGGTGAAGAAGGTATTTGGGAAGCTAAGAAGGCCATGGTATCTCAAATTTGTTGGTGGAACATTAGATGGTTTGAAGGGTGTAATGATCAAAGGTGGTCAAAAGTATGTCTACATGATGTTTATACTTTTGAAGTATCTCATTACAACATTGGTACATACCATTGACTTGGTTTATGACCAATTGAGAATCACCAAAGATGTTGATTGATTTGACATCTAGGGCATAGGTGGCTTGGAGACCTAGTACGAGCGCTTTGTATTCGGAAATATTGTTGGTGCATTCAAAATATAGTTTGAAAGACAAAGGCATGGGTTCTCCATCAAGAGGAATGAGGATAATACCAGCCCCACCCCCACACTGACACTTGGAACCATAAAAAAGAGTGTCATTTGGTAAGGAGGTTTGTCTAGGGAAAGGGTAGCAATCGACTCATCTGGAAAGTCAAAATTAGAGGGTTGATCCCCAGAAATAGGTGCGTTGGCCAATTGGTCAGCGATAGCTTGGCCCTTGATGGAATTTTGATGAATGAATTTGAGGTCAAGATTAGCTAAAAGCATAAGCCATCATGCGGCACACTGATTTTGATAAGGTTTGGCGTACATGAAGTGTAAGGGGTCAATGTTGGTCAAAACATAGGTTTTATGGTTGAGTAGGTAATGACGGAGTTTTGTGGAAAATAAAAATAAGGTGAAGCAAAGTTTTTCAAGATGGGTGTATCAGGTTTGTAGTCCAAAAGAGTATAGCTGATATAATAAACCACCCGCTCCCGTGTTGTTCATTGTCTTTGAGCGAGCATGGCTCCCAAGGAGTGATCGGTAGTGGATATGTATAGATAAAAAGTTTGATCATATTTAGGTGGGATAAGTACGGGTGGTTGGAGAAGGTATTGTTCTAAGGCCTCAAAAGATTTTTGATAGTCATCATCCATTAAAAGGAGACATCCTTCTTGAGAAGATGATGAAATGATTGGCACCGATCCAATAATTGTGAAATGAAACGGTGAATACCGTAATTTACCTTGTAGGCTATGAAGTTGTTTAAGGTTAGTAGGTGGAGGCATTTCCAGAATGGCCTTGACTTTAGCAGGGTCAACTTCTATACCATGGAGGGAAATGATAAATCCTAGGAGATTTCCCGAGAGAACCGCAAAGACGCACTTCTTAGGCTGAAAGCAAACACAATATTTAATGAGGTGGTCAAAGAAGGTTTTGAGGACAACAAGGTGCTTGGAGCAACATTTAGATTTGGCAAGAGATCATCCACGTAATCTTCCAATATACGATGCATGATGTCATGGAAGATGTAAGTTATAGCCCGTTGATATGTGGCATTGGTGTTTTTAAGGCCAAAAGGCATGACTCAATAGTAGAAGGTCCCCCATGGGGAGATGAATGAGGTTTTGTGTTGATCTTCTGGGGCAAGAAAATTTTTGTTATAACCCGAGAAGCCATCCATGAGTGATAGAATCTCATGACCAAAGTGGTAAGGTCAACCAACCGATCAATACCAAGTAAGGGAAGTCATCTTTCGGGTAGGATAGGTTGAGATCACATAAGTTCATGCAAATGCGGAGTCCCCCTGTTGCTTTAGTAATAAGGACAATGTTATAAATCCAACGAGGATAATCAATGGGTAAGATGAAGGAAACAAAAAGAAGGTGCCGAGGTTCTTCTTTGACGAGAAGAGTAATATGAGGGTGTATTTTCCTCAACTTTTGTTTGATGGGTTTGGCATCGGGAATGGTTACGATATTATGAACCACTATGGTGGGGTTAATACCAAGCATGTCCGTGTAAGACAAAGTGAAAGTGTGGTTATGATCTCTCGAGAAAAGAAGTGATGACTTCTGTTTAACAAAGATCTAAAGATTGTTCGATCTTTAGGATGTGCGGGTCGTCTTGAGTATGAATGTTGATCTCGATAGTCAATTCATTTAACATGGTTTGTGTCTCAGAGGGTAATGACCGATGAATATATGAGTATTTTGCACCAAGGTAGGTGAGTATGGATTCATCATCCTAACATTGAACGACATATATTGTAGGTGTGTTGTCATCGATCATCTCGGGATACGGGAAGGGGAGAGTGGAAGAGGCCCCAAGGAAATGGTGTTAATGAAAAAAAAAAGTTAGGAGGGATAGATTCAGGATCCATCGACTCTATCGGTGAAGGTGGTGATGAAGGTGGAGCGGGTGAAGAAGGCAGAGAATGGCTAGTGTCCTTAATGAGTTCAATGCGGGCTGTTTGGTAGGTGGTTCGGGAAGCCGATACCACTATGGTCATTATGTTTATGGGTGGTACATGGAATAAAGGTATGGTGGCCTTGCTCATAAAATCAAAAACCAAAACCCTTCCACACATAGCGGTGTAGGAAGGAGTGGGAGAAATGGCAATTGCTAAGTGATTGGAAGTCGGTAGAGAAAATGGGTGGGTTTGTGATGGTGGTTCGGTGTGTAAGTGGTAGTATCAAGTCCCCCATCGGTGAGACTAGTACGAAGGTGGGGAGGACCATAAAAGAGACGTTCTCCTATATGGTGATCATAATGAGGGTATTGGTAAAGATGTCCATACTCTTGTAGAGTAAGGAATGTGTTGACACTATATAGGCGGTACTCCCTAGAATGAGGCATTGAAAAACACCTTCCAAGGATCATGGTTGGTATGTAGATACCGTATGGATAATGTATTGGAGCTCGATGCGGAGGTGGAGTTAAGATCGGGAAGCTAATGGGTCATTTGTGGATGTTATGGAAGTGGTAGGAATGGAGGAGGTATGTGCGGTGAAGCAAAGTGGCTATACTTGGTAGGTAGAGGTGTAGGTGAAGTGGCGGTGGTCATGGAGGTAGACCGCTTGATAGGTATGAGCACATCATTGGGTCGGAAAAGCATGTTACATGTTTTAAAAGGTGATGAATCAGATGGAATGGTATAGGTGTGTCCTTCGTGTTCAAACTTTATGCAACAATGCAAATTGGAAGGAACACAACCCATGACATGGATCCAAGGTCTACTAAGTAACAAAAGTTTATATTGGAATTCCCGCTCCAAAACATAAAACAATTCAGAATAGTGTGGGGGCCCATGTGAACGTGGAGGATTATGGTACCTAGTGTAGAGGTGATAGTGTCATTGAATGAATGCAACATGACCGGGTGTCTATGCATGCAATTTTGAGGTATGTACATTTGACCGAATGCATGGGATGAAATGATGTTAATGCTAGTGCCCCCATCAATCATCACATGGTGTACCCGTATGTCATCGATGTGGACAAAGATGAAGAGGGCTGGGTTTGGGTCATCATTTTGGTGTGGCGTGATCTCTTCCTATGAGAAGCTAAGGGAGGCCACTTGGTGAACAAGGTGGGGTGAAGATGAAGGTGGTAATTTGGTGAGAGAGGCTACATGATGGGGTGTGATAATGGAGGCTACAGGTGTAGGGTCATTAGGTAAAACCTCAATTGATTGAAGAACCTATATGAGAGCTTGACGATGGGATTTTGAGGTTTGGATGAGGTCATATAAGTACATTTTTGAGGGGTGATTGGTGTAATTGTTTGAGCATGGTACGATGTGTGACACCATTAGAAATGGGGTACGTGGGGCCGTAGATAGTTATTTTAGGTATGGGTGCTTTGCTGGTATGTTGGGTATAGGATTGGTTGGTGGGTTAGTTGCCTTTTCTTTGCCCTTTTCCTTCTGAGCATATGTAGTGATGTGTATCATGTTGATATGAGGGGAGTTGGCAAATGGATAAAGTGTAGGGTGAGTGGTATAATGACACGATGGGAAAAAACCTACCAGAGGAGAAAAACCCTATGAGGTTAGTTGGGTGCAATGACATTTGGGTGTTGGTGTGGCAAGTTCTCGATGTGAACCATGTTAATTTCAAATCTTGGGGATGGATCTTGGAGAGGTGAGGCTGGAGGTTGTGGTTGTTGAGGGGTAGTGTGTGAATGGGTGTTGGTGAAGTAGGATCCTCGTCAAGAAGGTCATTGTCATCAAAGCTGGTTTCGGTGGACACAATTAGATAAGGTCAATTTTCAAGGCCTTGCGTAGAAGCTCCACATCGTGTCCCGACACACGATGGTATGCACAAATTTTAGTATCATAAAATCCTTTTGGCTTGGGTTTGAGGGGGTGTAAGGTTTGAGTGGCGGTAATGTGATGATGACAAGGTCTCCAGGAGGTTGGTTAAAATTTTGGCATAAGACCCTGCTAGTGGATCACAATGGGAAGTAAACGTGGGTTTGGGTGTAGGTGTAGGTGATTGTTGAGGAACGATCTTTAGAAGAGGAGGGGGTTGAGCCATGGGTTTGGGTGCTGGTGTGGTTTTAGGTGTCGGTCATGTTTGTTTAGGTATGGGTATAGTAGATGGACGGGTAGGAGGGTGTGTGGTTGTTTTGACTACCTTATTGTGGGGTAGTGGAGTTTTGTTTTTGGGTTGCACCTTCTTGGGTAAAGGTGATGTGGGTGTACAAGGTCTAGAAGGAAAAGCCGATGGAGGAAGAGGGCAAGTTACCCATGGGGATAATGGGGGTGTTGTGAAGGTAGATGACGTGGGTCATGCTTGAGGTGCGCGAGACAGCGACTGAAGTGTAGTGGGTAGTGAAGCAATAGATGAGGGTATCAAAGGTATGGGTGGTAAAGAGGCGGTAGGTGTAGGTGTAAGTCAGGTTGGGCGTCTGGGTAGGTCAAAGGTTTGTGAGGAAGGAATGAGCTGTTGTGTTTTTGGTTTATTGATGGGTGGAGGTTTCTTGACCATGTGGGGAAGCTGAGATCCTAAGACGGATGGGACAGGTGTAGGTGTGATTGGTGCAGCTAGAGTATGAGTTCTATGGTTTTGGTGCTTTTGTTTTGTTTTTGGAGTAGGTATGGTGTTGACTTTGAAGGATGTAGCTAAATCCGGTTTGAAAGGCGAGATGAGTAAGGTGGTGGTCGGGGTGACCCCTAAAGTGGTAAAGGGTTTAGTCGAAGCAAATGTTGTAGATAAGGGTTTGGGTTTAGGTGTAGGTTGAGTTATGGGTATGGGTGTGGTGTGAGCTATAATAGGTGTCATGGAAGGGGTTTTGATAGAGGTGATTATGTTTGGTTCAATTGGTTGAAATGTTTTTGGGTAGATTGTGGAGGTATCAGTAAGGGATCTCTAGCATCTGTGTTGAGATGGGGAGTAAAAGGCACCCCCATAGTAGAGCCCTATCCACATAATCTAAGTGATCAGCCAAACGTGAGAATGGAACATCTGTAGGTGGAGTTGGTGAGGACCTAATGGAAATTCTCGTAAAATGTGTCTTAGAGATGGGGAATTGGCTAGCTTCAGCTTCCATGGGTAAGAGATCGAAAGTAGGTCTGTAGGATTTTGGGTGGCTGATGGAGAATGCTCGCCAAGAGGCAAAGGTATCTCAACTAGGTCTATGATAGGTGGAGAAGATGATGGGAGATCCTCTATAAGTGGAGGAATGGATAGGTGCTCCTCTATGGGTGGAGGAGGTACTATGGGTAAAGGTTCTCTAAGTGGTGAAGCCAGGGGTGAGATGGTCTCAATGTTAGCGGAAGACTCCTCTGTAGGTGACGAAGGAGATGAAAGATGTTCCTCTGTTGGTGAAGGAACAAGGGAGGTTGGTTCCAACATGGAAGGAGGATTTCAGGCTAGGATCTCCTCTATGGAAGGAATATGAGGTAATTAGGAGGTGATAGGTATATCATTAAAGATAGCGTGAACCTCATGGGTATGGGTATCATGAGTTGAGGTCTCACCGGTTTGATCAGATGAAGGGGCATGGTTGGGAAATGGTTTCTTGAAGATATGTAGGTCTTGGTTGGTAGGTGAATTAGGATTATCCATGGTTAAGTTTCCTTTCTTGAGCATTTCTTGGACAATATTTTTGAAAGTGATGCATTTTCCGTCACTATGACCCTTTACTCAATGATAGTTACAGAAAATCATGTTCTTTATACCATGCGAGCATGGGGTGAGAAGGATGAAAACCAAAGGTGTGGTTTTATGGGTGGAAGAGTGATGGCTCTAGATTTGATAAGATTATCTAAGACATAAGAGTAAGGCTCCCTAATTGGGGTATATTTCCGCTACTTTCATCTAAATGTAAAAGTCTGGATAGGTGAGAGATTAGATGAAGGGGTAGCCTGATTTGATGGATGTGCTAGGCCGACCTTAAGTACCACTGCATTAGTGGTGCCCTTAGCTTTTGAATAATTGGTCTGTGGTTTGGAAGAAGAAGAGGTATCATTCGACTTGAATGCTAAATTATAATTGCGTAACTAGATTTTCTTCTCTTCGATGGCCCGAATCTCTAACTTTCATGCCATAGTGAATGCTTCATTGAATGTTCGGAAGGTTTGGACCTGCAAGTTCAGTGAGATATGCCTGGCACAAGCCCATGTGAAGATATCGATGATTTCTATTTGTGGCAGTTGGAAGGTAAGTTGGTTGATCAGCTACGCCCGGTAGCAACAAAATCAGTGATAGATTTATCCTCATACCGACGTGTGGAATATAGTTCGATCATGGTAACCTTCTTAATGATATTGGTAGAGAAATGATCCAAGAAGGCTTGGGCTACCTGATTGAATGAGAATATAGAGTGTTTAGGTAACCCACTGTACCAATCTAATGCCGGTCCAGTGAGCGACATGGGAAAGGTTCTTAAGAGCAAGGCATCATCATGAGTGATTAGATAACACCCGTGTTTAAATGACCACAAATGCTACTGCAGGTCTTCTTTGCTATTGAAATGATTGAATTTAGGCATTTCCCAATGCACGGGTATGAATGGATAAGAATGGATGGGTGAATGGGATCGTTGCAAATCTCGTCGTAGGTGAGAGTGTTGTGGGAGCTGAAACCGATGCCTCCAATGTCTGCATCTTGTCCAACATCAATTTAATTAGGTTGTTGGTGGGTTATGATGATTGGATGCCTCCTATAGCATGAGAGGGTTGGTTTTGGCCATATAATGGGGGTGGCACTCTAGTGTATGGTGCTTCCATGTAGGTTGATTGGGAAGAAGGAAGTGAAATAGGGGGTACATACCCTGAGTGAATAATGGATGAAACAGGAGGTTGTTGATAGTATGTATATGGGGGTTGAAGGGTTGTGGTAACCCTAGTGGTAATAGGGGCTAATGATTGTGGAATGGAAAGGACCATGTTCTGAAATGGGGTAGGGGTCACCGAACACCGTAGGTGGTAATGTAGCTACGGGTATGTGTGAGACATTAGTGGCGAGATGAGATTGTGTTTGGGGTAGTTGTTGAGGGTAAGGTGGATGTAACAGTGTCATAGAGGTAGCAGACGTGACAATCATAAGCGGGTATAGGACCTAACTATGAAACGACTAGGGGTAAGGTAGATGTAGGAAGCATAGAGCTAGATGGGGCCGATGCAGGAGTGGGTACAAGATTCGGGGGTATAGATACAAGCATGCAAAGATATCAATTGACCCGAGGCATCTCGAGTGGACGAGTGGGAAAGGTAAAACGCAAGGTGGCGGGGTTTTGTCAAGGAGTCATGCGAACTCCTCATCTCCCGATCTTGATAGTAATAGGTTGGATGGGATCCATGACTGGTGATAAAATGGAAGGTGGTGAAGGACTAGGTGGGAGTGGTTGACAACTGGCATGAAATATGAGTGCACTTGCTTGTCTTTGGGTTAGCACCATGTGAACCAATACGATCAAAGTTGCTTCTCTATAAAAGACACAGAGAACAACAGAATAGGTGAATTTGGCGATAAAAAAGTAGATTAAGTACCAAATGGTAGCTAGAATGTGAAACAAGCTAATTGATTCCGATTAGCGTAAACCGATGCCGGTCGGGGGTAATCGATGCTAGTTACTCTAGAAAATGGACAAAGGATCGAACAATAAGGCAAAAGGTAAAATCGATAGGTATGCCAAATCGATGATGTTTAAAATGTCAATGGTAATGATGATAGTGACAGGGACTATGAACAAAGTGGAAAAAAGGAATGAAAATGTCCTTTTGAGTAGGTTAGCAAAAGGACCTGGAACCGATGTCGGTTGGGTATAACTGACGATGGTTAGAGGTAACCGATGATATTTTCTATGAAATTGAAACAGTGATGAAAGAAAAGTGGTTGTGAATTAAAATCGATGTAGAATCGGACCCAAAATTCTAAGAATGGTGATGATATGGCCCAGAACACTCGGGAAAGCCGGAATACACTAGCTATGATGAGGAGCATTCAAGGATGAGCAAAAAGTGAAGAACGTGATCTCTCACCTAATACACAAGCCAAACAGAAACACTAAGAAAATGCGATCGTAGGAGTGCCTTTTCTATTATGTTTGTTTAGCTTATGTTTTTTAGGGACTGACACATGAATTTTGAAATACAGTTTTTGGTGAGGATGGCTTCCTACAAAGAAGGAGATCTAAAAGGTGAGGTTTCAGGTATGTTATGGTGGGGTGGGCTTCACTCTGAAGTATGACTCAACAGAGCAGCGAGATGGGTGCCCACTGTGCCGTGATCGTGTGATCACCTACAACTTCTTCTAGGTAGGATGTTGTTTAAGAATGTATGTATTTTGAATTTTTTGAGGTTTGGTAAGACTCATAGAAAGAGAAAAGGAAAGAAGTGATTTTCTATGATTCGTTTGTCAACCATCCGCTGCGCATGACTTCCAACGTATAGGTTGCCCTCAATTAATGTGAGCTAATGCATTAAATCAAAAATGAATGCACTTATTTTAAAGCCCAAATTGAAATGTGAAATTGGCTGTTACAATAAAATGAAGAGAAAGAGGGATGCTCTTTCGCTACAATGCAAAAAACATGAAGAAATGGCTATTTTTAATTACACTAAAAGAAAATTTTCCTTTAGAGCAAATAGAAAGAAGAGGCGGGTTACCAAGGAAGAAAATTAGTGTGTACAATTTTGAGAAGGGAAAAAACACACAACTTTTCCTAGGAATGAATGAAATGCTTGGAACCCGGATGGGTCCCACCGAGCATGCCAAAATGTTTCACCTTTTTCTTAGATTGTTTCTTTGAAGTGTTGACAAAGCAGATAGGGTAATGGGCGTAGGAGGAATACCTGTTCAAATGCCGTTCATGGGTTGTTCGCGTATGACTTCCAATCCACAACTGTTTGTGAGAGCTTCATTTTGGCTAGGAGGAACTACCCGTAATGCAAAAGCAAGACCACCGAAGAAATTAAACAATATGGGCAAAGTGAACTACTTAGCGTATGCTAGATACGGAAGTGTGATACTTTCTGATGGTCATGTCACCCACTGTTTTAAACAATTTAATGTCAGTAAACAAAGTAAATCCTATTGTAATTTTAAATGATTTATGTATCTCACGTAAAACACAATAAGAAATAGATCTAATCTAACATGTTAAGCTAGAATAGAATCCAAAGGTCAAATGATTGGTTTTGGGTTCTTCGTTTGACAGAGGTCTTGGGTAGATCACGGGTGGATGAGGGTGAGATGAAATTAAGTGGGTAGGTCTCTATTTTGGGTTGTGTGGGAAAATACAGAGACCGATGTCGGTCAGAGGTAATCGATAGCGGTCAAGTGTGACCGGTGCCGATTCTTCGTGAAATCTGGGAATGTCATAGAACAAGATTTAAGTCTCCTTCATTATTACGCACAAAGGGATTTGGTTGGTTGGGATGAGGTATTGGGTGACTGGGGTTCAGAGAGGCTTTAATGGGCATATGAAGGTGGAAATTTTGGAGAAGGTCAATATGTGGCTAGGTAAACAATAGATGATAAAATAACGATGAAATGAAATAAACCAGAGAAGTATGACATTATACTTACTTGGATTTAGGTCCTGGATGCCTGTGTGTGAAGGATGAAGGAGCTGATGAGAGGCTTGAAGGCTGCAAGTGATCACCAACTGAAGGAAAGCTTTTCATGGGCTGCATGTGCATTGCTCTTTGCTTGGTTAGATCAGATCATGGTTAGGATGGCTATATAGGAAAAGATGCTTGATCTCCTTCCTTGCATGCGTGGTCTTGCTAGAATTCACTCTCTGAAGATGTGTTATCTCTCTGAGATGTGATAATGCTCACCAACCTTTTTCTTCCAACTTCCAACCTTGAGAATAAGGTTGTTTTGGGGTTAAAAGGGTAACTACGGTGGTTTTGGCTTAACCGGCGATGGTTAGGGGTAGCCGACGTCGGTCAAGGTGGGATTTCCTAGGTTTACTAAACTAGGGAGATCCTCTTGATTTCCTCAGATATCATGTCGTTAACCCGCGGATTAGACTAGGAGCTTCTTGTGAGCATGTGGGAATGTGGTTAGAGGGAATGTAGGCATTGATTTTTAGGGTTTGGGTATGTCTTAGTTAGTTATGGCAACTTACTAAGAACAGGTCTTAGGTTGAGTTGGCTTGGTGAGGTGTTTAAGTGAACTGTATGTGTGGATATTATTTAAAATAAGATATTTAAATAATAAATATAGTGAGGATAATGCATTAATTAAATTAAATTAATTAAATTAATATTAGTGGGGTGAAAGGGGTCATGGCTAGGTGAATGTGATGAAGGGTGCTTATTTGTCAAGGGACCAAAGGGGAGTGTGACCTAATTTTAGTGTCTACAGGGAAGGTCAAAGATGCACAGGTGGCTCTCACCATATTTCCAGACAAGAAAGTTTCAGCGATGATTTTGGTAGTAGATGTCCCAACCTCGTTTGGAATGTTGCTGAGTAGAAATTTATGTTGAGACTTGGGAGGGAGAATTGAGATGAATCGGTCTTCTGCAACCATACTAGTGAAGGGATACATGGAGAAATTTCTTCCGAGAAGAAGATGAGGTACACGGTATGAAAGTATGGAAGCCTAGAAGCTAACATTTTGTACCAAGGTAGCAGTGGATGAATCACTTTGTGACAACTGAGGAGGAAGAGGATATTCCCATCTTGATAGGTCCAGATATGCCTTCCCAGAGAGATTTGGACTTTGAAGAAGCATTGAGGAGATTCAAGTTATAAGAGGGTTCCCCAAATTTCCAGGATGACGTTGACCATGAGGAAGAGGAAATGACACTTGATGATTTTCGAGGAGAAAAATCAACTTATATGCTTTTCCAAGACGAGGAGTTATTCTCATTCCCATTTGGGATTAAAGATGATCTCAGTCAGGCCATCTATGGAGAGACAAAATCAGCTTGTGATGAGCCTTTGAAAGGCTTAAAATAAATCTCCATACAAGGACTGCTAAGAGCCGTGAAGAAACATAAGACCCTGAGATAAGTCTCGAACTCCTAATGCAAGCCATGAATATGTAAGAAAAACATGAAGCTGACTTAGAAGTCTCAACCAGTGTGAAGGTTAGCTATGTTGAAACAAATCAAGATGTGAAATATAACATCCTTTTTGAACTAATGGTTGATGGATACAACAAAAAAATGGAGATATTTTATTTCCCATTTGCGAGAAGAAGATTCTCTCTATGATGAAGAAATAGAAGCAAGGCGTTTGAGGCCTTTGAAGATGAATCTCTTTTTGATGAAGGATCGATGGAGCACAACAATTCCCAAGATGGTGAGGTAATTCCGCTAGATATTTTCCTCGAGCTGCATTCTTCAAAGGCGTATAAAGATGAGTTGTAGGAAATGATGAAGCATAACTCTGTGCAAGAAATCTTGGATGCAATAAAAGTTGTAGAAGACCCCGAGCTTATTCTTGATCTCTTCACTTGTGCCATGGATATATAAGACAAGTATGAGTTTTCCTCCGATCCTCCCATCAATACTCAAACGCCTCACAATGGAGTAGAGATAAAGGATGAATCAAATGTTTCTCATGGAGAATATGTCAATGAGCATAGACCAAAGAAAGAAAGTAACTTAGAATATCAAAGGAATTAGAACAAAAATAAGGTCTGGGACAGTGATAGCACACTCAATGGAGAATCAACTATATGGATAAACATGGAAGGAAACTGGTTTCAAAGAACATGAAGGTAGTGGAATTTCTAAGTAAGGACCTGGGCATCAAGAAGCTCACATGGAATCAATCCTATCGAGTACACACACAATTGTGAAAGCACCTAGCTTTCATAAACAAATGAGAGGGGCTACTTTCTCAAACCCGTCAACGGATTTGTAGAAAATAATCATTCAGTGTTGCATCGATGAGGGTCATCAACCCTCTCCATTAATAATGTCAATCCAGGTTTGTGTCCAAAGGATGTATGCATTAAGAGAAGCAAATCTTGGAAAGTAACTCCTTTAAACACAAACCTAACTTGCATAAAATAAAGGCACACTTACGAAATAAATTTTGCATGAAAGAAACACACTTGCATTAATTAAAAGGTACACTTGCATAAATGAAATTTGCATGAAAGAAACACACTTGCATAAATGAAATTGCTAAATTAAAAATAAACATAATTGAATGAAACACTTGCAGGTTTACAATAGACTGAATTTTCACAATACAAAGATAAAAACAATACAACATAATGAATTAAAGACAAATAAATAAACATAAACATAAATACATAGATCCATATTCCTTGGAATGAGTGGCCAGCTCATTCCTTGGAAGATGATTTAAATCATACTTCTGAGATCTTAAAACTATAGAATATTTGAGAGGAAAGAATAGATCTTTATTTCTTTGGAGAAAAGCATTACATATCTAAGTGTGGAAGGTTGCATTTATAATTTATGCATCCAACCAACTCCTTATTTTAGGAGATACAATCTGATCTTATCTTTATTCTAATCCTAACAACTAAGATCTCCATCTCCACAAAATATGGAGAGAGATATATTATTGGAGTCAAAGTCTTATCTCACTTATTTTAGGAAGATTTGCTCCCAAATCTTCTCCTTGATTTTCGATAACAAGAATCATAATGATTTTATTCCTCTACATTATTGGAAGGAGGATTTTCCTCAAAATATTATTTTGACCAAATGCCTTTCTCGGATTTTCCATTTGACTTTGTTGTTTTTGATTGTGGAACTTTTGACAATTGTCAAATACATTTTTTCCACGGACTTTAGTTTACTAAAAGTTAGATTTCTCTTGATTGGTAAAAGTTGTAGAAATTTGGAATGATTTTTTTGTTAAACACATTGCTATGAACAAAAACCTCTCTCATATTTTCCATTTGACTTTTCTATTTCTGTTTATGGAATATTTAGTGCTTTCGATACACTTTTCCTCGGACTACGCTTAATAAAAGTTAGATCTCTCTTTATTGGTTAAACTGTAAAAAATATGAATGATTTTTTTGATAAAAACATTTCTATGAACAAAAACCTCTCTCATATTTTCCATTTGACTTTTCAATTTCTGTTTATGAAACTTTTAGTGCTCGTCTGATACACTTTTCCTCGAACTGTAGCTCACTAAAAGTCATATCTCTCTTCATTAGTAAAACCTGTAGAAAATATGAATGAAGTTTTTGTTAAAAACATTTCTATGAACAAAACATATCTCATATTTTCCATTGGAATCTCTAAGTTTTCACAATCCCTCAAAAAATGTCATTCCGTTGATGCAAGTTCCGTGGAACTAAAGTTGTCATTCCTTTTATGTAAGTTCTAGAACTAAATCTGCAAGTTTCAGAACTAAATCTGATTTTTCCATGAATTGAAAGTTCTGGAACTAACTATCATTCAATTGATACAAGTTTTGGAACTAAATCTGTGAGTTCCGAAACTAAACCTGCAATTTTTCAAACTAACTCTGTGAGTTCATGACTAAATTAAAACAACTATGACCTCGGATTGAGATGATTATTTTTTTGAACTTGCATAATTTCTTGAGGGAATATGAATATGAAATCATATCTGATTTTAAATTTATTTTTCATGATCAATTCCACTTTTCCCAATACTAGCATTATCTTTCCTTTATGGCCTGCATACACAAGACTTTATATCTTTTCCCAAATAAACACTAGGATTAGTCAAAAAATAGATAACAAAATATTTCTAAAAAAGAACAAGATATATATCCTATATTATATCTTAAGCAAACTATAAGTTCCTAGATTACATTTAAATCCACTTTCAAAGGTAACTTGGAAGGAAAAAATAATGGTAATTTATGGGCAATTTATGGCCTCATCAACATCTTCAAGGGTAAATTTTAAGAAATGAAAAGTTCTTCGGTGAAAGCGGAGTTGTCCCCCACCTTGTATCATAGGTGATTGTTAGGTGTGTTTCCCTTTATGTTGTGTGTGTGTTTCCCTTACTGTTTTGTTTCGTGTGTTTCCTTTCTATCTTTTCGGTGCATGTGTGTTTCCTTCTCTCTCTCTCTCTTGTTGTGAGTTGTACATGACTCTAAAAGGCCCAATGGATAAGGCACTGGTAAATGAATTATATGGTCTAAAATTGAGATTTTAGATTCCCATGTCATGTCTTCACTATGATTATTCCATGTCATGTACGCCAACTAGAGACAAATTATTGTCATGAAAATGTGCAACAGGAAATTGACAAATTTTTAAAGCACGAAAACTATACCCAAGTGTCAAAATTTTCAATTTCTATCATTCCAAGATACCCCGGCTCTATCCATTAAGTCCAAGTGACCTCATGAATAATGTTATATCATCCCCCTACGTGATTTAGGAAACTCCATTCATTCCCTAGGTGATTTCAGGAGTTCGGTGGCAAACTACATACAATTATACGAAGGTCTATCGTTGGCCTTCCCAAGATTGGATAAACCCCATGGAGTGGAACGGAAGGGCCAAATTCAACATGGAGGTGAATTGAAGACATTATAACATCATGGAAATTATTTTGGAAGGTTTGGGGAAGTTTTGAAAGACTTGGAGCAGTTTGAGTGAAAATAGGGTTCACAAGCCTAGGCGAGTTCACGAGCTTAAAACAACCAAGTTGGGATTCGGAAGAAGAAACCTATCACAATGAAATTTATTTTATTACAAATGGAGGAGAAAACTAGACCTACAATTTTGAGGTCCATTAATGGCTACCACATCCAGAAGCATTGCTAGGTCTCGAAAATTAAAACTTTAAAATCTCTTGGACTATTAAACGGGCGGGCCCGAAATTTCAAAGGGGTGATATTGGGAAAAACCCATATCAAAAAAATTTGTTCCATGTCAATCTGACTTCTAGAAGCTAACTTTCTAAAAATAGTAGGTCTACTACATAGGAACTACTATTTCAGGAAATTCATTGACAGAAGAACCTGTGAAGGAGACGAAGTCATTGGAGGTGCACTACAGCTGAGAATTCACCAGAATGGAAATTTTTGGCACTTACTAAAAATAGTAAGTGGGCCCTTGAGAACCTACTAAAAATATAAAGTTGATCCAGAAGGAATGAGGAACACAGGGAGAAAGAGGAAAACTGAGCCACAACATCCAGTTGAAGAGTGGGGACTTGATTTTTCACACTTACTAAAAATAGTAAGTTGATTTTTCTAAGGGAGACATGAAGCCAAAATGGACAGGTCAAAATCGACACAACCCTTCACCTATGAGTATGATGTGGAAGAAAATGATGTCTTATACATGGACCTGAATGACCTTAAGAATTGCATGGCCTCCAAGGACCAAAGGAGGATCAAAGACCAAATATTCACAAGTGGCTTGTTTGCCACTGCAGGACACCCAGTGTCTGTGCAGAGTCTCAAGTTAGTCCTATCCTTCTCTTTCCACTATGATCTTGAGACACGAACCATCCAACCTGACAATAGTACCATGATTGCGATCATGAGTGAAACAATTCACTCAACTTGGAGAGTGATTCGTGAGCCAATTTGAAAGAGTTTCTCAATATGTAAGGAATTTAAAGATTCAGAGTTGCACTTCATTTAGAGCTTTCCATCAACAAGGATCAACAAACTTCATCGAGAATGACATCTCCTCTTCTTATTCTCTCTCTCTTTCTCTCTCCTCTTCTCCCCTAACTTTCTCTCACTTTCCAATATTCTAATTTAACATTGGGGTTATAATTTTTCATATGTACTAATATTCCTAATGTAATAAGTCACCTTTATGTTATAAAAAGGGACTTAATATTCTCCTAGGAATTCAAAAGTTTCAAGTTGCACAAGGACATATGAAAAGCCATTGGGGTAGATGATAAGTCACCTCTCACTCTATAAATTGTAATGCCATTCCCATTTCAAAGGGTTGGCGATTGATCTTGTAAACTCAAGAGTGCATTGTACCTAGAAAAAGCAAAGGAGATAGCCATTTTTCTTCTACTTTCCTCCACTCTCGATTTCTTCCATTCTCACATTATGTACAACTTCTGTTTAAGCATCAATACAAGAAGAAGGATTTTGTAGCCTTTTTTATGAGGATGTTTTAAATTCTATGAGTTTGTAATCTTATCTCGTCTTATTTCCATTTACAAGGCTGTTTCTTCTCATAAATGCATGTGTTAAAGTTTCTAACTAATGTGTGTAGGAATTTGATTTCCTACCTGTAACATTAGTTCCCCTATCTCATTTCTCACTCCCCTTTCCTACTTTTTAGACAAAGTCTTCCCTAGCAAGAGATTGCTAGCTTTGTCGCAGGGTCAGTGGAGTGCCCCTGTTGGATCCTCGGTCAAAAGGCCACCACAAAAATCCACATTTTCTCACGCATGCACATACGATAGCTGCACCGGTTAAGTAGAGGGACTTATATTCCTAGAGTGTTGGAAATAAATCGATAAGTTTTTCCACCCGAAAAATTTCTCGCCAACACATGAATTAGCTGATTATAGAGGGATTAAGACAAAAATAATGTTGTGAATGGGCATATGAGAATGGAGCAAAGAATAGTTAATTAACAAAGTTTTGTTAATCTAATGAATTGAAGGAAACGTTAGTTGATTAGTGAGAAATCACCAATTATGATGGGAAGTTAGTACAATTTTAGCTATAAACAATGTAAGCAAATTTTAGGTGTCTAAAATGGACATTAAAATGTACTTTCCAAATAAACTATATGGTTCACATTATATACATAAATATATATATTAAATTACCCCATATGTTGACCCCTTAAAATGGTCTCATGGAATTGATATTATGCTAGTTCATGCACTTTTCACGTGTTTAAATATATTTGTCAATTATTAGTTTAAATCAAGGATTTATTTTCATCTTTCAATGGTTCTCACATACTTCTAGCTCACTAATTAGGAGTTCCCCTCACACACTCGGTCTCTTTTCTTGTTCTTCCATAAGTTTGGGTGTATCCATCACCTTCTCTCTATCTTTTACTTAAATTTTATGTGTATGCCAATTAGATCTAAAGTTGAATTTAATTGCATATAAAGACTTAATTTTTATAATTAATTTTTAACATAAGAGCTGATAAAAATTCATATATAAATCATATGTACCCATGAGTGTGGTCAATAAATCATTAGATAATTTATCATTATTTGAGTTATCATTCTATTGTAGAACACTACTCCAAACCTAGTAAACTTTGTCTCCATTTATGCAATTTCCATTTATCAACATTGTGGTATCATTGAGGGGATTGAAAAGTAAATGAATAACTAGTTCACATTACTCACTAACTTTAACACAATCCCCAATAGTTTCCTATCATTTTTAGACACAACACATCATAACTTATGAATGAGAGCGAGGAGATAGAAGATAAGAAGAACTATAAGAACATAGTTATCAACTTGATTTTTTTGTATAAGTTCATCCATTATAATATATTTTAAATTTTGACATTTGGTGACATATAAATTCAACCTCTTTGTACTTCAAATTTTAGCTCAATGGACTTGTTTGGGGTTTCGTTGTGAAGATTTGAAATATTTCTATTCCTTTAGTGTAATGATCTCTATGGTGTGTGAGATTTCCCAAGGTGCTTGAAAAGAGTAAGAGTTGAGTGTTTACACCCTAAAATAATAATAAATGGTTTTGTTATTAGATTATATTCTTATTTATTTAAAGGTGTAGGGGAAGTACATGTTGTATACAATATTTGATTAATAAATATCAAAGTAAAAACTAGATTATAACTCCCAAATAAAATTTCAAGACATAATGATAGAAATGATTACTTAAAATAAAATACAATACACATACATATTTGGTTAGAAAAGCAAAGATGTGATCTAGAAGTGAAGAGTGAATTAGAAAAATGTAATTAATTTGTAGATGTTGCATTTGGAATTATGACTAAAAAATAAGATGGTATGAAACCATATGGTTTATCTCGGAGCATGTCATGGTTTTGTCCTAAGATGTATACTTCCGAACAGGACATACTAGCACTCTGAAACTCCTAATTATCATCAATGGCTTGGAAATGTATTTATTTTTATGATTTTAGGGTTTGTAAATATGTTATAGCTCTTGTAGTAGCTTGCATAGATTAAACCCATAGATCCATGCTCTAGCACATCATGAACATGATTAGATAACAAAAAGGGATACACCTATATATGGTGGAGTTGAACTAACTACAATGGTCAACCATTACTAATATGATCTAGGAACTACACTACATATCCTCAAAGGTAGGAGAGAAATATATATAGTTATCCTAGTGTATGCGTAATCATATATGAAAATATCAGATCCAATCCCTATATTTCCCTGTTCTTTTGACACAAAGAAAACATGTGTAATTAAAAATAAAGTAGAATGTACCCTCCATGATAACATGATGTTATTGTACATGCTAGATTGATTCCCTTTGATCCTTAGAATTAAATTTGGTATTTTTTGGTGGTTTGACTGCTATGACTTGACCGAGAGGATCCTTCTACATAAATTTACAAAATACAAAAATAGATGAATAATAATATGCACTTTAGGAAATAACTCAAATAATATTTAGATCGTAGGCCCCTTCAGGGGGAAACCTCCCTTGAGTAAGATCAATACAATAATATTTCCCTTAAGTAATCTCAATAAAATAATATTTTTGGATGCCTTTATTGGGCCTCAACACTTAATTATATACTAAGTATATTCTAATAACTAATACTTCCTATGTATGTGGGATAATTCAAATATGCTCAAGGGATGACTTACAAAGCATATGCATCTATAGATACTAATACATTAATAAATTAAAGAGAAGGATAGGACACATGTTCATAACATTCCCTCCCATTAGAAAACTCTTTGTCCTCAAATCTTCATATGTGGGAATTATTGTTGAATCTAGAAGAGTGGTTCCCATGTTGTATCTTCCGGTTACATATTATGCAACCGGATTAAGACTTTTATGACTAAGCGGGAGTGAAGTTGGTAGGTGCGCTTGTCTAGGATTACTTCTAGTTCGAGAAGGATGGAGCCTTCATTATCAAGTTATTGTAAAACTATTTTCACTCAGATTTTTGTTCTAATAAATTTCTTCAAAAATAAGACATGAAAGATTGGGTGAACTCGGGAGGAGGGTGGATACTCCAACTTCTCAAAGCAATAGACCAAATCTTCTAGAGAACCTTATATGGCCCATAAAAATTCAAAAAAAGCTTATGACACCATATTAGTTTTAGGGATTATTTCTTCTTTGGATGTAGATGAAGAAAAACCATAGCTCCCGGTTGGAAGGTTCACTCAAAGTGGTGTTGGTCATCCTGTTACTTCATTAGGTTATGTGCCATATGGAGATTTTTTTCACAGGGTTTTGAGAATATGATATCGGTTTCAAAGACTAGTGTTGATTGCTTGAACCGATGAACTTTCGAGAGAATACGATAGAAGAGTTGACAATAATTGATTATAAACCACTTCATATGGATTCTTTTTAGTAGAAGTTTGGTGTGACATATTACACCACCATTCTACTATGGGATCTAATTCACCCACCGGTGCTTTGTTGTTTTGAAGTAAATAAATGAAGGAATATTTCCAAGCATTTGTTGAATTTTTTTGTTTGGCCATCTATTTATGGGTGATACCTAAAGCTCATATTTAATTGTATGCATGTGTGTTGGAATAGCTTTATCCAAAATGTCTAGTGAAAGTTTTATCATGATTGAAGAGGATTAGAGAGGGGATGCCATGGAGGAAGAACATCGATCCAAGAACACTTACGAGACCATAGAGGTTGTATATGGATGGTGAGTGCACAAAAATGACTATATTTGGAAATATTGTCTACTACGACTAAGATCACTATTTTTCCTCCATATTTTGGGATCCCATCTATGAAATCCATAGATAGATTTGTCCACATCCCGGTAGGAATGGGAAAAACTTGAGAAAACCTAGAATCATTTTTGTTTCACCTTTGTTGCATTAGAAGGTATCGCATTTTCCCACCATTTTTAAATTTATCCTTTCATTCCCTTCTAAAAGAATTTTCACCATTCCCACTCATATGTTTTATGAAATCATAATTTCCTTGCTAAGGAGAAGCATGAATTTTGTAAAATATGGTCTAATGAAGGTATTTTCTATAGGAAGCACCAGATGGCCCTTGTATTTTAGATAAGCAACATCCCATGAATAATGCATTAATATAGAGGGATTATTGGATAATTGTTGAATGAGAGGGGTATAAGAAGGGATAATTTCCATACCCTTGTTGTATATATTCCAACCAGTTCAGAATGGGCATGAAGATGTAAGAAAGGGAAGTTTGGTCTTAGAATGTGTGTGAGAGTGCATCAACCACGAAATTATCTTTATTGTTCTTGTAAATGATCTCATAATCATAGCCTATGAGTTTTCTGAGCCATTTTTGTTATGTTGGTGATGAGACCATTTGTCTCAAGAAATATTTAAAAATATGGTGATTGGTTTTGATTTAAAAATGATTCGCAATTAAATATGGCCACCATTTTTGTATTGCATACAAAATTTCCATAATCTCCTTTTCATATGTAAAAAATCCAAATTTCATCCAGAAAGGGATTTTCTAGTGAAGGAAATTCGAAGACCATCTTGGAGAATAACAACACCCAAATCTGTTGCCACGGGCATCAATTTTGATGGTGAAATTTTTGGTGAAGTTTGGCATGGCCAAAAATAGCGTGCTACACATAACCTTTTTGAGTGCCACAAATTCCTGGTGAGGTACCACATCCCATGTGAATTCATCCTTCTTCAATAAGGAATTCAAGAGAGTCACGATATTTCCATAATCCCCGATGAACTTATGATAGTATCATTTAAGGCCTAGGAAACCAAAAAGGATCTTGAGGTTTGTTGGCCAAGGCCAATTTTGCATGAAATTGATTATTGGATACACACAGACCCCATCAGCTGAAAAAATGTGCCCTAGATATTCAAATTCCTTTTGACCGAAGAAACACTTGGACTACTTAGTACATAAGTGACTGTCTACTAGAAGTTGTAATGCCCTATTAATATTATAGAGATGCTTGGAACATGTGTAGTTGTAGATCAAAATATCATCAAAGAAAAATAAAATAAATCGATGGAGAAAAGACCTTGAGATTTTATTAATAGTCCCTAAAATGTTGAAGGGGCATTTGTAAGTAAAAATGACATGACTAAGAACTCATAGTGACCATCATGAGTGTAGAAGGTTATCTTTGGAATGTCATCAGCATGCACCCGGATCTGATGACAACTTGAATGAAGATCCGATTTGGAACAAAATTCTCCCCATGGATCTAATCAAGAAGCTCATCAATGACTGAAATTTGGAATTTATCTTTGATAGTGAGGTGGTTAAGGAAAGGAAATCATTGAAGAGGCACCACAACCCATAATTTTTATGGTCAAGAAGCACTTGGGAAGAGTATGGGCTGGTCTTTGAGGTGAATGACTTTGGACTTGAGGAGTTCTTGGAGTAGCTTCTCAATCTCAATTTTTTTGCAAATGGGGATAGTGGTATGGATAGATGTTTCGTAAGGTGCAATCTAAAAGGAGTATAAAATGATGATCTTTAGAGTGTGAAGGGGTAAAACCATTAAATCTATCAAAATGGTTGCATGCTTGTCGAGGAAGGCTTCTAAATCAACATAGTAGTTATTACAAATTGGGGGTGGATTTGGATGGAGTGTAGAATGCCAATGATCCCATGCAAACCTTTCTTCAAAAGTTTTCAATGTGATGGGAATTGATGATGCTAGTAGATCTTAGTAATAACCATTTTAAGGTGTGCTTCTAGCCACTATATATGAATTGAATCCAAATCTTAGAGAAGTCCCATAGAATAGGTCCCATTATGTGGAGCCACTACTACCTAAAACCACATCACATCCTCCTAAGGGTAGGGAAAACATATCTGAGTGAAGAGTGTAATTACCTATCATGATACACACATTATGAAACTTCCCTTTACATGGAAATATATTCCCCTAGAAATCATGAATTCAAAGATAGGATAAGGGTGTACAAAGAAATCTACCTACTTAGTAATGCAATTTGATTGATGAAATTATGAGTGTTGTCAGAGCCAATGAGGATTGTGAGAGGGATATTTTTAAGAACCCCTTGACCTTCATGGTTTGAGGGGTGGTAACACCTACTAGTGCATGTAGATATATCTCAGGTTGAATATCCTAAGGCACCGAATCCTCTAAGGAACTGTGTTCCTTTTGGAGCTCAAAATTGCACACTACTTTGAAGCATAAAAGATCCAAAATTTTGAGGCAACGTGGGATTGTCTCAAAGTGTGCGACTTGTAGCTTGAGAAAAACCTCTAGAGAAGGGTGGTTACTCTACCTATTTCCTAATGCTACACTAAAACTACTTCTAAACTAGCCTATTCTAACACATCCAAGTAACTCCGGGAGGAGGGGGAAAAATGAACAAATTAAGCTATACGAGGTGATAACACCAAGAGAAAGGTGGTAAAATCTGACTTTTATAGACAAAAATGTAACCACATATGCTAAAATCAATAGAGCATATATTTTGCAAGATACAAGTAAAATAGATTCATAAGAGAGAAAAAGGATAGAGATTCACATTAAACACTTTTCAATTAAAGGAATAAACCGTAATTGCATGTTAGTAAAAGAACTTACACTTTCATTTACAAAGAAAAGGTTTGCAAAACTTGAAAAATATGCAATCAAAGAGGTTTGAAGGTGTAGGAAAATCAAAACTCCAAAAGAAAGCTTTCAATCTAGCAAAAGAGATCCTTTCTTTTTTACACATGCACTTACATTTATAGAGAATCAAAGAGATGGTAAGAAAACAGAGGAAAATACATATTTCAAGCTCTAACCACAAAAAACATACATTAAATGTATGAAAATAATAATGGAAAACATATCAAAGTCATTTCCCCATGTCACTTTTCTTACAGGAGAAGGCATGGGCACTATTTCTCAATAAATTCGAGCGGGTTAGGTTATTGTAGGCCTAGAAGTGTTTTTTCCTTATGAACCTATTTTTTATTTTCTTACCCTCAAAATTCCATCAATTTCAATGTTTCTTGATGGTAAAGTGAATTTCATGATGAGATGATTCCAACTAGACCATTTTTGTGAAATTTAATTTTTTTGAGAGAAATTTATAGCAAGGAAAATTTTTGAGGCATAAGTGGGCCGAGAAGTGTTCCACATGGGACGAGCTAGACCACCTTAATCAATTTTTTTCTTTGGGAAAATATTTGCATGATTAGAGGAATGGGTGAAGGGTGGAATAGTTATGTTTGTACTATTTAGAGCTGCCTTTTCCAATTGGACCGGTGCATGCGAGGAAATTTGGTTTTGGGAAAGGATTAAGACTAGGTAATTATTCCCCATGACATGTGTGCCTGCCTTAACTCCCTCGGCTAATGACACCGACCATCAACCTTGTCATCTTCCTTATCCTTACTAGGGTCAAGTTAGTTAATTGGTGAACCAATGGAATGAAGGAACATTCCAATTGTCTTATAAAAGCCCAATTAACTTTGATTCCCAAGTGCAAAGTGGTCCAAATAGAAATTTAGGGAATGGGAGGAACAAAAGAATAGTTTTCCTGTTCCTCCAAAAGATGATTTGGCTCATAATGCCCAATTTGAACCCAATTTTGACTAAGTATATGTCTAACTATATTTTCAAGAAGGAGAGAGGTGCCCCTAACCACCGGAATTTCCCAAAACACAATTTAATCCAAATTTGCCAAGTCTTTACTTGTTTTCATTGCTTAAGTCCAATAATGAAATTAGAAGTTGTCAAAATAGCCTAATGGGGTTATTTTGGGCAACAATTTTGTGACTCAATAGGGTCATCTTCCTACTAGATAGGATATCAATGGCACTTTAAGCATCCATTAGACATCAAGTCAAGCCTGAAAACTTGAAAATTTATCTGCAACTTGGAAATCTTACCCTTAAATCTGCATGAAACACTAGATGGACATAGAATTGACCTTGAAATTCGTTGGAATGTTCTTAAAGGAGATTACTTCAGATTTATGGATAGAACTTGTAAATTTTCCCATAAATTTAATTTCTTGCCAAGGAACAAGCATATAGAACTCTGAATTTTACAATTGATCATGGGGCTGAAATAATACATTTGAAGCTTCCCCAACATTATGTTTCCACCACGAAACTTCTCTAAAATGTAATTTAATGAGATTAGAAAACTGTCTTGAAACATGTTTTTCACCCTATTACTTAAAAATTCATGGATGAAGTTGGTGGAAGTGCTTCTCTCTATAGAAAAAAATCACGCACTTGAGTACATTTATAGGTCCTAATCACATAACACTATTCATATGATTCACAAGTGAGAAAAATAAAAATTGACAACTATCTTTGGCCTTTTGTTTGCGTTTTATATTTTCTAGTTAGCCTTTTACATCCTACATCCCAATTGGTACTTCACTTCTTTATCTTTCATGACTCTGGACACCAACACCTAGGCACCCTCATCCTTCTAGGTGCCCCGAGTTGTCTTTAGTTTTCTCTCTTTTTAGGCATCTTTTATCTTTTGGGAATCTTATTTTCTTATAGGTCGGCCTTCCATTTTTCAATTGTAAAATTCAACCAAGGGAATCATATAAATATAAAGCTATGTGACCATAATAAAGGACCAAGCTCTAATCATCTACTATCATCACCTAAGGTTGCATCCAAAGGAATTATAAGAGCATAAAGGCATCCATCTAGCACTCACTCAAGGGATAAGGGACTACATTTTATGGATACACACATAAGAAGGGAAGTTCATTTTTCCATCCACACATCTATTTACATTGATACATCTAGATATCTCCTACTATTACATGCACTTGCGTAAGGGATTCCTAGGGCACAATTCTATCACACACGCACAAGAAATACATGGAGTCTGAAATGTAGTGCAACGCTTGGTTGTAAGCTCACTCATTCGGGTGACCACTAAGGTCATTTCGACACCCCATTTTTATCTTTCTTTTTTACGATTTGATGTAGTTTTTGGTTTTATAGGATATCAGTTGTTACGAAGATTATAGGTGAATTCAACGATCCTCCGGTGACATATAGTCGATCTGAAATTGAATATTAGATAAAATTGTGTGACATAGTAAACACTAGTTTATGATCTCATGCAAGTTCACATGCGCCAACTAGATGTCCGTAGTACCTAGGCACCGTAGTCCTATCCCAATGCCCTAGTCCAGGCTCTTTCGATAGTTCTATTATTTTTCGTGCTCACTTTTGATAGCCTTCCTTTTCTATTCATCAGTCTTCCATTCTATAACAAATCCTAGGGATAACGTGAATCAACTAAGTCTTTCTTTTCTCCTTCTTATGCTTAGGGTTTTATTCTTATCTAGCTTATTGTTTGTGTCATTTATATTCCAAAATTTAGTTTTCATTTGTTTATCACACATGATTATGAAATTAATGTTTTAAAAATTCCATATTTGTTAAATCATTTGGTGAACCCTTATCTTAGAACTCCTTTCCCTAGGATCCCCAAAACCCTCGGGGTCAAAAATGGATCCTCCACTCCTAAGAAAGATATGAATCATGTTAGTGTGAATCCTATCCTTGATGATGTTATTAAGGATGAACTATGATCTTTATCACAATGCTTGATTTGATGACTATGTTCAATGAAAGCTTCTTTCTCATGAAAACACTATTCCCACTAGTTTTTGCAATTCTAGCATGAGCATTGTTTCGCCCAACCAAAACTTTACTTCATGTTTTCCTTCTTCTTCTAGGACCGTTCATTATGCTCTAACTTATTATAATCCTATTATAGCACATTATGATGCTCTAATAGATTACGTGTTTGGTCTTGATTATACCATTGTAGACACAAATAATTTTATTTCCAATGTTGAAAATGTACATGTGCATGATGATGTTTTCATTCAGTCAAAATGAATGTAAATTTGTATCTCATGTTTCTTCTACTTCTAAAAATATTTCCAATGATTACAAAGACATATTATGATAGTTCTCCTCCTAATTATCTATATGCTGATGAATCTCTTGATGAAATACTTGCATGCGAAACTTTGTTTGATAGTGATGCTGATTATATTTATGATCATGAACATGTTAGTGAGGATGTTACTTCTCTTAAGACTGGCTAAATGTGAATTTTCCACTCCGCTTTCTTCTACTTCTGAGGTTGTTTCCAATGTCATTCATGATGATTCTACCACTCCTACTAGTTCACCTCTTATTGTTTCTTCTAATTCTACTACTAACATTTCTGTTGATATTCCATGTTCCTCTCCTCCTCTTCCACCTCTTTCTTATTGTTCGTTTCTAAACATTATTCATGATGATTCTACCATTCCTCCTAGTACACCTCCTCTAATTTCTTTGACATCTACATTTAGCACCCCCATCGAGCCTCCATCTTTTGATTTTTCTTCTCACATTACCATGATCACTCACAATGGAAAAATTCAAGCTCTTCATGTGCCTCTGAATTCTTCTATAATTCCTTCACATGATATTTTATCACTCATGTATAAAGTTGGCCATTTGCAATCTCAAGTTCAATCTCTCACTCTTAAAAGAAAATCCTACTATGATTCCATTGACAATAACTCTCTTCATGGATATCCTATTCCCAAGAAAATTCACAATTCAATTTTTTTCAAGGATTTTTATCATGGTTACCTTTTCATGTTTTAATGGCATTGGAAATCCTTATTTGCATCTTAAGAATTATCATTTAGCTATGGATTCTTATTCTAATGATCGATTGTTACTAAAATATTTTCGTCATAGTCTTGTTGATGATGCTCTTTAATGGTATACTCATTTTCCTTATGGATATATTAGTACATATTGTGAAATGGAAGATTATTTTCTTAGAAAATTTATACTTAAAAATGGTCCTAGATTTACACATGATCGCTTACCTAGCTTACATCAAGTAAAGAAAGAACTCATTCTATATTACATTTTATATTTCAATTCTTGCATTCATCTATTATTATTTTAGTATATTGATCTCAAAAAGTAATTTATAGTTTTTTGTGTGGCTTGATTCCTGCATTGAAAGAAATATTACAATATGATACATGTGAATCATTTACGATTTTATGCTATAAATTCATTGATCTAGAACAATATTTAATTGATACACATGTTATAGAATACACTTATATTCCTTCTACTACTTCATTATATTATACTTCTTCTCCTCTTCCATCTATTTAGTGTCCTCTACAAAATATGTCTCCTCCACCTTGTAAGCATGTTCCATCCCCTCCACCATATAAACGTCCTCCATATCCTCCACCGTGTGTCGAGTATCCACCTAAGTATTATTCATTTCCTACTCGGGAGAAATTACATTTCTCACATGCTGCTAAGTCTCATGATATTTTATGTTATTTAATTGATAAAAACTTAATTCACTTACCCTCTAATCAACATCCTCCTCCTCATCACTTGCATTACAAGTGCGATCGCCCTTATTGTAATTTCCACCTCATCAATGGCCACCATGACAATGACTACTGTGTTGGAAACATAATGGAATGTGAGGGGGTGAATCACTCCAAAAAAATTCATTTCATTTACCATCACTTGCATTCAACATTACATACATTCATTTAACATTCATAACCATATAAGAACATTAGGTGTGTATCAACCATTCACATGTACATGAAGCAAAGAAGAAGACACAAGAACACCATATATAAGCAAGAAACCCTCATGAGGAAGAAAAAACATTGAAAATATTCTTATATTAAAAATATAAAATATATCTAGCGAAGCACCAACTTCACAAGGAGCACCAACCCCTAGTTCGAAGAACACCAGCCCTACAAGGAACACCAACCCCTAATTTAGTGAAGCACCCACTCCAAAAGGAGGCTACAAACCACTAGGATGACCAAGCACAAAATCAGACACTCGTAATATGATTGATATCCGATTTTATTTTCTACCAAAACTGATGGAGATCAAAATTTCAGCTCACAAATCCTCATGAAACCCTAGGTCTTTAATCTTGTACAATATTCTTCTTAATCAACTTCTCACGAATCTAAACACTTGAACACATGATCTATAATCTTACTCAACCTATAAAATAATCTATCATACTTCATACATGCATTCAAACCTTCATAACAATTTCATTTGGGTCACTCTTTTCCCTCCAAGAACACTAGTTCAAAAATGAACTAAAACACTAGCTTTATAACCTTCTCTTTATCAAAACATGAGAGAGGTCAGTACCTCATGACTAATTAGACCTGTAAAATTTTTAAAAATTTATTACATACATTTCAATGGTCACAAATGACCCATATAGTTTGGTTTTGCAAAAAATCTTCATCTATGCACCAAAAATCCTCAAAAACCCATCACTAGAATGAGAAAAATCCACTCATGCCAAAACTATGCTTATAAAAGCTTCGATATTAAACATAAATGGGTAATATAACATTTAAAAATCATACATGGTCTCAATTTATTTTAACCAATCAAATTATTTCATTTAATGGGCCCACTGGCTCATTTCCTTCACAAAACAATTGCTATCAACATCCTGATTTAACCTTTGGGCATCAAGACCACCCAAAAACACCTAAAATAGCATGTGACCACTAAATGGAAATACCATAACTTATAGAACACTTCTAATCATTATATACCTCTTGAAATATCCATTGGTTCAAACCATATAATCTTTCCCTTTCACCAAAACAAGCTTCCTAAAAATAAGTTTTGCAAACTCACCTAGTTTGCACAATTTTTAATACTTTAAAGACCTCTACATGGATTAAATATATGAAAAATTCTTCACTCTTCAAATTATAGGTGATATAAATCATTAAATCAACCATCACATGCCTCAACCAACTCAATCTTTCAAGTAAGAACAAGTCAATCATATAATCAAACAACAAACTTATTAGAAAATTGACTTGAAGATACAACAAACCAACTCACCATGAGAAGATTCATAGAAAAATGGAAATATATATGAATAAAATTTCAAGAACATATTATAAATCCTTCCAAATCCTAGTGGAAGACCTTTTAATAGGTCCATCTCTATGTTACTTGTTTATGTCTTCTTGGACTCAAGAAGCGATCATAGCTCAATATGCTCCAACATTACAAAAACCACTTTGAATCTGAATAAAAGAATGGAAAACAATTATAAATGATTCATTATCACTTAGAAACCTTCATTAATTAATAATGACTCATAAACCATCACTTACCTCATGAAGCTACACGCACCCTACTATGATGACCATCCTTCAAACTTGAGCCTCACAAAACAACTAATAACTTTTTCATACCTTATAAAATCATCAAGTTTGATATACCAATGGAAATATCTCTGAACCATCTTCACAAAAAAATTTAATCAGCTCCTAACTCCCCCTTGTAGCTCATACAATGTCAATTTTACTGAAAGCTTCTCCAAATTACCCCAAAACTAGTCTTCATAAATAAGGCACACTTTTGAAATTTTTCATCACAACCATGATCTGAAACCTTCATAGAAATATATTAAAAATACTATGATATCATAAATGGTAATTTAGTCTTTACCTCATTTGGAAAATTCTCCTCAATCTACAACTCTTCAAAAACAAGTAATTTCAAGTAGGGCCCACATATCACCACATGATCCAACATACCTCTATGGAAATATGTAAAAGTACTCTACAACATAGAATCATAAATTTTTCACTATCAATTAAAATAGGTTCACTATAATCAATTTTCTACAAGCTGATCCTAGTTAGGGTTTAGCTAGGGTTTAAAACCACTTTACCTTCTTAACGATCGTTCATAAAAATGTGATGATTAAACCACCTCATTAGTTTTTGAAAGACTAATAACTGACATAAAAAGATATTATAAACAGCTCATGTCCCCATGTAAATCATAGAATTCACAACGATCATTAGAAGGTCCACTTTTGTTATAAAAACATTGAAACTTACCCGGTTTTACCAAAACTTACATATCTTCAAATTAATTTAGAATATTAACCTAATAATAGTCATGAAGCATCATGAAAGCATCCTATAACTTATAAAACTAAAAAATAGTCTCAAATAAATATGAAACTCTCCAGCCATAATGACTTACTTATGCTAAACTATCTATTTCTCACCTACTTACTTCCTAAGGACCCCAAATCACCACCAAATCTCTAAAAACTGACTTGAAACTCATCAAACACATCATATAAAATGTCACCATGACTCTACCATGATCCACCATTACTTATTTGCTCTAAATATCATACCTCTACATCATTCGTATGATCTAGGGCTATAAACAAGCCTGAAATGACCCTACTCAACCATGAAACCACATGAATTGACCTTAGTGACCTCATGCAGACTCATGTAAACCTATAACATACCTCATGGAAAATTAAGTACCTCATTATAACCTTTAACCAACTTAATAGAGATCAAATAGTGACCCCGTCTAATAAACCAAACACCGAGACCTCCTAAAACTCCACCAAACTTGACACTACCAATCAACCTTCATGATTGACATTGAATAACATCACATGGAGACTAATACTACACCATGACACCATTTTCCATGAATTGGGTTGATATAAATGACAACACTAACATACAATGACCAATAATCTCCCCCTTTATCATTGATGACAACCATCTTCAAAAACATTGATGGCAACCAACATGACACATTTCCATGTTTATGATGCCTCTCTTCCCCTTTTCCATATATGAAAAAGGATATGATGCTAAAACAACATGGAAAATGACAACATAAGAAAATAAATAATGAGATCAATGGAAAACATGACTTACTAGACTCATGAATCTCCCCAAGGACCGAACTTGCTTCTCTTTGAAACCTTCAACAACATCTAAAGATCCATGGACTGTAATGAGCTACAAGATATCTACCCCTCAAATGTACTCTCCATTTTGTATTTCATTCTCACTTCATCATCACTTTCTAGATTTGTTTCATGCATAAGAACCCAAAATTTTGCTTGTAGAGATATCATAACCAAATTTACGGATTGTTTTCCCTAATCCTCTCCTTCAAAAAAATGGCCAACTTGTCCATGTTATGAAACCAACTCCAATCATGAAAAAAACCTCGAAATTCTCCCCCTGGGTTTATACTACCCATCTCTAGTGGAAGGTAAAAAAATTAGGCTTCTTACCTTTGGTAAATTCTTGGTAGATGTACAAATCTCTTGCCAATGTGCTTGAGATAAAATGTCGTAATATATCTCTTATTTATAGGATATTGTATCCTTCTTGGTCATATGTCATCTATTATAAGTCAATGAATCTATTTTTCTGCCTTACTAGGCTTTTAGATAACCTAAAACATCTTATGTAAGTCAAGGAAAACTCCCCCGACTTAAAGTGTCCATTTTTGACACATACCTTACAAGTTTTACATTCCTTTCACAAATCGTTGAACCACATATCTAGGTAAAAAATCTTCTTGACCTTTTACGCTTCTCATTACCTCAACATGTGCTTAACAATCTTCATGTCATAACATGTCTTGATCGAAATGACCGAACATGATCTCGAAGCTCCTTTAAGCCTACAACATGCTATTTATGAGTCCAAAGTGACCTTTAAATATTCTAACCAATCAACTCATAACACCGTGAAATTGAAGGATCAAATATAACAGACATCTTATTATACTCAAACCAACCTGACTTCTTCTACTTAAAGCATGCCATATTGAACATAAGATGGGAGACCCAAAGAAATTCAACTCATTTCATACTTTATAGATTGTTCTACTGACTTCTTGAAAGCAAAGAATATACCTTCTCAAAACCCTAAACCTTTATGACTCTTGAACCAACATGAAATCATCTTAAACCACACAACAATAACTCTTTCATTGCTTAAGTATCTATGGATCCCCCTGTCTCGAGAACTCATACAAACCTTAGGTACCATTTTTCGACTATTTAGCTCTTTACATACCTCCTTTGCTTTACCACTAAATGCTTTGTTCCTTAGTCTTGAATTCAACTTTGCAATAAATTTAGAAATCAATGTTACAAACCTCTTTAAAGTATTAACTCCTACAAAGAAACACTTCCTATAATATGATTATGAGACATTTCATACAGTCATTTTGACCCTCATGTTACTAGTAACTTAGGACACTAGAAAAATTTATCACTTGATGAAAGTACTTTTACACATATGAGATCCCTTTGATACTTCAGTAACATCATTCAACAATTAAAGTTACATTTTTAATCTTCTCATTTCATGGTCAAGACTATAACCTTACATTTTAGACCTCTAAGCATATTGTAACACCATCAACATAAGACAAGAAACACACATGGTGTATTGACTTCATAGACTCTTTGTTTTAAACATAAATTTTACCTTAGTTCTTCACAACCTCTTACCATCATTTTTTTATATTTTCACATCAATCTAGTATTTTTCAAATTGTATAAACCTCGTAACATCACCATTTTTCTTCTTAACTTAGAAATCCTTCTAGCTTGGTTATGCACCGAGGAGTACCAATCATAATTAGGTTACCTTTTGTTCTCGAATACTTCACCGACTGAGATAAATCCTTATTGACCTAATATACTAACTCCATTTTCACAAGCAGATTTGTATCATGATACACTTTGAACCTTATCAACATTAATCCTTCTTTTTCTAACTTTGTAGTATGCTTCTAAGGTTTATACAATCACTTTAGGTTTCAAATAGCTCCTTTATCTTTTAACCTTACTCAAATTTGCATACTCACAATCTTTAGAGAGTATAAAAGAGTTTTTCAGTCTCCAACTTTCATGATATAACACTCAAACCCTAGAGAGGGTTTCTAAGAAACCTAGGAATACAAAAACTATTATAGCAAGTTTTCAAGACCTCAATCCTTTCAGTTTCACTCATGAGTCAAAAAAAAACCCTCATATGCAATATGTATACCATTATTTGATGCAAATTTGTTATCTACAGGATTCACATTCTTATCTTTAACTTCTGAGATCAATTTTATACCTAATACATCTTCAAATGATTATAGTAATGCACAAATATTGAAATCTCTATCAAAAGTCTTCATTGTATACTTAAAGACCAAGTTTATTTGCATTTGAAAAACCACCTTTCTATCTTGTAGCATATTGTTTCTCACCATTACATACCTTTAGGAGTATAATTACTCATGTTCATGACATGATACACTTTTGATGATAGTCGTTACCAAACATATTCTCTATTACTTATGCGTCCTTGACACATTTTATACTTACAACTACATGGAGCTACATGTCCTTCTAAGCCCCGTGACTTCTTCAACTCCTATATCTTCATCCTCCTATATTTTCCTTCTTACGAGATTAATTGGATCATAGTAACAACCTTGATCAAATCATGAATCCCAAAAGACCTATTCTAAACAAGATTAAGCCATCCCATTACCTGAAAACCATCTATGATTATGAAGATAATGTAATTTTACCTTCACGATCAATCAATTGTACCCAATCACAACTTCAGTAAAGTTTATTTATACCTTAAACAGATTAACTCGGACAACACTACTATAATGTCATACATTCTTATGATATCAATCTTTTGGAAGGGACCAGTTTCATTTGACTCTATGTATGGAACTACTCCCTTTGGCATGTAAATATCCATTAAGAACTTATTCACGACTAGATGAAAATTTTGGATTTCTTGAGCACTTGCCTCATACTTTTCATAAACCTCAAACTTGGATGCAATCTGATGATAACTTGAACAAGAAGTTGCATACCTTGAACACCTTTGAACTCGGTTTCAAAATTGAATTAAGGAAAAAACCTTGAGACACATATGAATTCATAACATAACATACACTTTGAAACAAATAAAGGAACTTTAAAAATACTACTAAGACACAGATTTTGATAAATAATATTTTGAAGTAACACACATAGACATATGCCCATACATACTTGAGACATCAACTAAAACACTTTTTCTCATCTTGAAAATGCTTAGAGCATCTTCAAAATAGAATCATACTTTTATTGAACTCATTATACATGACCAAAACTTGTATGACTAGGACATGGACATAGATTGACTCAATATAACTTCATAACTTTAGTGAAAACCATAAAATTCTTCGAACAAGGACAAAAAGACAAACTCGAAACCTATCAACAATAAGGAATCAAAACTCATGGATAGGCCAATTAACATACCTAATCAGTCTTGAAGTGTCCTAAACACCTAGCCTTATCAACTTATCATATGCAGAAGAGTAGATGAAAGATAGACACATGTGATGTTATTCATTCTTTTATTTTTCAACCAAATCAAACATTCTTCCTTGACTTGACTTAGGCTTGAGAATTTTTTTCCCATCTTGATTGAAATAGATTATTCCTTGACAACTTCCATATGATCAATATTCTTCCGATCTCCAATGAGTTTGCAACATCCTTATTAGCTTGAACTCAATAATTAGGTATTTTTACTGCTCCTTTAGAATCAAACCTTTTAATGAACCTCCTTTTTCTTGGTCACATGCTTACAATGTGACATGATCTTTGACAATTGAAAAAAAAAGTTCCTCTTCCTTCTTGGTTCATACACACTAATATTCCATCCATAACCCTTGGCTCTATGGCCATACTCACAAAATGAATGAAATTCACCATTGAAGAACCCTACACCATTCCTAGGAGACCAATTCTTGCAATCTCTAACTCTATGATCAAAATCATGACAAACATAGCAATAGCCATTAAATTATGAACCATACCTCATAGCATTAGGTTATTTAATGGAGTTAGACCTTCTTGGATCAGCCTTCTCAATCACCTTCTCAATCAATTTAGTAATTGTACTAGCTTCACCACCATTCTTCATATGTTCACCTTTAAACCATAGGCATGTTTTGTCACTAACCACTCTTTGGCCTTATAAAAACCCATTAACAAATTCGAGATATTTTCTAACTTTCCATACATTTTCAAAATATTAGAAGCATCCTCTAAATCAGATTCCAAATCTTTGAACCTCTCTTCATACCTGGAACAAGTATCCTCTTTCTTCTTTAGGGATTTAGATGTATTTTTCATTTGTTACTCAAAAAATTGAAAGGATTGACTATGATTATCTTACATATGCTTGATCTAATCTTGGTCGGAATTAATTATTGACCGAACTACTTCTTTCTTCATCCTTAGTTCTGTTATAAGATCTAAGACTTACCCATTGCTTGTGCTTGAGGATCTCCTTCGAGTTACTAAACTTGCTTCACAAGGACCTTCTATGATACCAATTATTGGAAGCCCAATGGATTGAGAGGGGGGAGTGTGAATCATTCCTACAAAAATTTCATTTTGTTGACCATCACTTGTATTCTACATTACATTCATCCATTTAACATTCATAACCATATAAGCACATTAGGTGTGTATTAACCATTCACAAGTACATGAAGCAAAGAAGAAGACACATGGACACCATATATAAGTGGGAAACCCTTACAGGGAAGATAAACCACTAAAACTATTATTATATTACACAAAGAAAATAGATTTAGTGAAGCACCAACTTCTCAAAGAACACCAACCCCTAGTTTAGTGAAGCACCCACTCCAAAAGGAGGATACAAACCCATGGGATGACCAATATCTAACTCGGACACCTGAAGATGATTGATCCTTGGTTTTTATTGCTGCCACAACTGATGGAGATCACAATTTCAGCTCACAAATCCTTTCTCAAACCCTAAGTCTTCAATCTTGCACAATATTCTTCTTTCTCAACCTGTCATGGCTCTAAAAACTCGAACACATACTATCTACTATTCCTCAACCTGAAACACACTCTACCAAACTTCAATACATGTCATCAAAGCTTTAAATTTTTTCCTTTGGGTCACACTTTTCCCTCCAAGAGAACTAGTTAAAAAATGAACTAAAACACTAGATTTATAGCCTTCTCTTTATCCAAAAATGAGATAGGTAGGTCCCTCATGAATAATTAGACCCATAAAACTTTTTAAAATTCCATTAAATCCATTATAATGGTAAAAATGACCCATATTGGTTGGCCATGCCGAAAAAATTCATCCATGCACAAAAATCCTCAAAACCCCATAACTAGAATGAGAAAAATCCACTCATGCCAAAACTATGATTATTAAAGCTCTCATATTCACCATAAATGTGTAATATAACATTTAAAATAATTTATGGTATCAATTTATTTTAAATAATATAATTATTTCATTCAATGGACACACTGGCTCATTTCCTTCATAAAACAACTCGCTATCAACATCCTACTTTTACCTTTGGGCCTCAAGACCACCCAATAACACTTAAAGTATGGCACGTGAAAACTCAATGTAGATAAAATAACATGTAGAACACTTCTAAGCATGATATACCTCTTGAAACATCCATTAATTCAAACCACAACAACTTTCAATTTCACCAAAACAAGCTTCCCAAAACTAGTTTTGCAAACTCACCTTGTTTGCACCGTTGATGATACTTTAAATACCTCCAAATGGATTCAATGTATGACAAATTCATCCCTAATCACATTATAGGTGATATAAAACATCAACTCAATCATCTCATTCCTCAACCAACTCAATCTTTCAGCAAGAAAAAACCTGTCTTGAAATCCAACATACAAACTTCTTAGTAAATTGTCTTGAAAGATACAAAGAGTCAACTCACTATGAGACAAGCCATATACAAATGAAAATATATCTAAATAACCTTTCCATAACATATTATAACTCCTTACAAATCTTAGTGAAATGCCTTCAAACAGGTCCATCTCAAGAAACGAATTTTTATGTCTTCTTGGATGAAGAATTGATCGTTAGCCCAACACGCTCCACATCACAAAAACCACTTCCATGCTTAACCAAAGCATGGAAAAAATAGTGTCACATCCTTTGATTTTAGTTTATTTCGTTGTTTGGACAAGTCAAAATATGTGGAGTGGTTTACAAGAGCTGGGGAATAAGCCCTGTTGTGTAGCTGGGTATGTAGCTACACGTGCATATGTATACCTTGTAAAGAATATACATACTTACCCGTAGTTGAATGAGAAATAACACAATATTTCTTGTTGTCAAATGTTGGTAAAACACCTAGCCGTTATGAATTATTCTTGTTTTTCTTTGAGGTTTGAATGTACGTATTTATCTTTGTGTGTAATGTTTTGGTACATGATGTCTTGTTGATTTCGTATCGGTAATAATTATGGTAGTACACCTTATTATGCTTACTTTGATGAATGTTATTCACTTGAGGCAATTGGATACTCACATGGTTACTGTACCTATCATTAATTTTACTAGTTTACTTTCATTGCTGGATGTAATGACTTGCAAAGTAAGTTTGAAGTTTTACTTAGTTGCAATGTTTTATTCGTCATATGGAAATAGTGTTAATTGATAAAAAGATACTAACTCCTTCAGTATTGTGATGGTCGTATACCATATAATATCATGATGATCTTCAACAATTAGAAGGTAAAAATAGTGATTATAAAAGGTAAAAAGTACAATTCCTTTAAAGTTCGATAAAAGGATAGTAATCATGTTTCTTATTTATCATGTTGTCAATAACCTATTTTCTATTGTATTTTGTGGAATTGGTTTATATTTCATTAATTAAGTCCGAGTCGTACTAACACTTAAATGTGATTATCAATTATTAGCTAATTAATCGGTCATTGAGCGTAATGTTATAAAGAGGTAATATGTTGACAACAAAAGGTCCAATGTTGATTATTTATATATATTTCTATTGGAACTTGCTAATGTTATCGACATACGACAAGTGGATCTCCGACCTTAAAATTATTTAAGTTCTAGTTTAGTAATTGTAAGGACATTACTATGACAAGGAAGGCCTAAGACTCGGGATTAGCAATTGGTTGATAAAGTCAAAATTTATGACTTGGGCTATAAAATTATTAAATTTAAATGATTATTGAAAAATATCAAGGTCCTTCACCCATGTTGGTAAGGTTTACAATTTAAACAAAGGTTTAAAGACGTTATACGTATTGGAATATCGTAGAAGGTGATTAACTCATTGTTTAAATTGTAATGTGAAATTGGCAAGTGGGTATAAGTTGATACGTAGGTCTTCGAGCGATCGAGGACCACTATGTATGATTTATTATTAGTTAATGGTCGAATAAGGAAGCATGCATGAATATTTTAGTTTGTTTAAACTCTGACTGCTCATGAGCTATTCTTGAGACTGGTTGCATGCATTTTTAAATGGAAAAGTTTTGTTATTTTAACTGTTGGAGAAGTTGATGAATTTTGAGGGTATGAATTCTTGAGATCTGCTGGTGCGAAATTGTTGAAGAAAATAGTGAAGATTTATGGGGCGACCATAAAATGAGGCATGGATCCTTTATTACAATGTATAGAATCTCAATGGCTTTTTTTTGTTCTTTAGCTGATTTCTTGATTTTGTTTTAGTTTGAGGCATAAATAAATATGAAAGTGATAGGCTGTCATCTGAGTATGTTATATTGATTTACCCTTTTTAAATGACTGTTGCTAGCTAGGTGATTTTATGGGTTGCGAGTAAATAATATTGTAACCAAGTTGTCTACTCTTTTTTAGTACATCGAATAAAATAGCTGATGAATCCATTCTCAAAATTTAGTTTTTGAGATCTTACGGTGAGCTGTATTTGATGATTTTAAAACCATTGTATCTAAACCCAAAAAGGGTACTAGTCATTTTTCCTAACCCTCTTCTAAGAATGGACATTATGGTGGGATAGAAGAAATACTTGTTTAAACGACCCATCCAAAAATATACATTTATTGTATAAACTATTTCAAAGTTTTGATTGCTACTTTATCCATATCCGTTATGGTTCTCGGACTTTTGCAAATATTTTTAATGTCTTGGTTTTGCTTGACTCACCGAGTTAAGATGTATTATGTAAACCTTATTCATTATATTGACTTCAAAGAAGTACTAAACTTTATGATGCCTTGGTAAACTGAGTAGAGCTTATCGAGATCGAAAAGGGGATAGGAATTGGGTAAAAAATCTCACAAGATGAGCAATGTGATTTCTGTTATAATTACTAAAAAAATTGTCTTGGCTGGTAAAACCCATGAGTGAATTCGATCATGTTATGCCGTTATTTTTTATAAGCCCGATAGGCTCGTCATATAGCTCGTTGTGCTATGTTTAGTAACCGAGTTAGTTGGTGGGCGAGTTGAAATAACGGTGAGGTGGCTTGATGGGTTGATCTCATGAGTTGGGCGAGTTGATCTCTAAGAGAGTTATTTGGTGAGCTAGCCATTGAGATGATAACAAGTTAATATAATAAAAGTATAACTCACCAATTTGGTAAAACTCTTCTATAAGGAGCTAAGTCTCCAATTACTAGACTAACTTGCCAAGTTGGCAAAACCAACTCGGTCGAGTTAATGTGGAAGTCTAAAACAATTATTTATGTGATTCTCCCCAAACATTAGGATTCTATTTTAGCGGTGCAATATTTGAAATTTTATGAAATATTGCAAAGTATTACTTTGATTGACATTGAGTTGGATTAAATAAACAATTGATACAATGGTTTGTTTAGTTAATATTGGATTGTTATTTGTAAGGATGATTGATAAAGTAAGGAACTAGCTATTGCATGATTTATGGTTCATCATTAAATCTTGATTTAATTTGGGAAATGAAAAACCTTTTTGTATTTTGTATATCTTAATAATACAACATAGTTGTGTAAAGGAACCATGCCTGTTCACATGAGCTAACCATGTAACTATTCATATTTTTTTAGTTGTAGGGACAAAAGGATTCTCGGGTTGAATAAAGAGGAACATCATGATTTGCATTGATTATATTGTGCTTATTCGCGACAATGAAAATAATGTATTATTATTGAGTCTAAAGTGAAAGATATCCTTTACATTTGTGTTTAGAACATGAGAAAATTTTCTCGTAAATGCAAAATGCCGCTTTATTTGTAAGGCTATCTTTAGTGAGCTATGACTTGTAGTAAGACTTATTGATTGATTATATATATAAGCAAAGTGATATTTCAGATCATTAAGATTATGTTTAAAAACATGTTTGTAATGCTATTAAGTAGTGAAGTATTATTTTGGTTGAGTATTAACAATTTAAATTTGTAGCATTGTTTAAATAAGCAAAGAATTTATTACTAATAAACAAAGAGTGAGTAAGATATCATAATTGCTAAAGATTCAGTTATGACTTGAAAAGAATAAAGAAAAATAGAAGGGTAATGTAATATAATATCTAGTGAATTAGGTATATTAACTAGTTGTATATAATAACCTCCTCTAATTCAAATGAAGTACATCGGTTTAGAAACATGATATAAATGAAGACAAGTATGCCTAACAAATCTATCTCTTCTTCTCGAGTATGAAATAAGTGTGACTCATACTTTAGCTATCATTATATCCTCAACTTCCATAAGGTTGATTAAACATTGAGGTAAACATTTATAACCAAATAGTAATTGTAACTAATGACTCATGAAAGTATACTTAATGAAATTTAGAAATAAGATATGAACTTGTTGTAGTTAAATGGAATTGAAGATATACCTATGAATTATAACTGAACTAAATGATATAACGAATTTTATATGCAAGAGGTAATTAAAAATCAAACAACTACATATTATTGTAGCAACATACACTTTTAGGGATGAGCCGTATCATTGTAGCACCAAACTTGATTTCGCAGTTAGACAACGTGAAAACAAATACAATGATATGGAATGACGTACTGAAGGTGTCTTGTGATCAATTAAAAGAGTAAAATTGTCTTCATCGACATAAGTAAACTAAGAAAGATTTATTGATTATTAAAAATCATAAATTAAGTTGTATTATCAATCTAAATTAACAGCAGGGTGTGGGAAACATGGAACAAAAATCGTGTTGTAGGGACCTTGTCATGCTATATATGGATGGCTACAGGGAGAGTATCAAATGCATAAAGATGCAAGTCATTACGTGAGAAAAACCTTTCATGTAGGAATCCCAATATGGTACTGATAGGATTCTTGGGACCCATTTACTTGAGCCATGATACCCATGACTTCGGTGATTGAACTTATTAATTAGTGATTACTTAAGAATAATAACAATGAACTTAATAACTTAAGAAACGGAAACGAATCCTAGTACTATGAATGAGACTAATGTGTGGTTAATGTAGCGATAGGTTTTGAGTGGCTTATGTGCAATCATGAAACCATGCTTGCTAGTGCAATGCCAAAACTATGCACATAGTGGTGTAAATGACTAATTTCATTATATGTCACCATTTCTTCTTTTAAATTGTGTCATGAGTGGGAACTGGCACTAATAAGATACAAATGATTCTCTGTACCTTTGAAAAGGTCTAAAAAATGATATACTAGGTATATTGGCTTGTGTAGAGAATTGAAAGGGGATCGGGTAGGATCTAAACCCTTACTTGATTACATGTGGTTATCATAGGTGGTATGGTTGGATTATAAACATTAACTAATGCTAGAAAAATTAAGTGGTTATTTTGTAAATGATGTTACTCATCTTAGCGTAAGATAACTTAAGGGATTTAAATTGTTGTGTGATAAATTCAAAGTGAAGATGTTAATGTAATTAATGAGTTGATTAAAAAAAAATCCCTTATTTTTGATGAAGTTTAATATAGAGGTGTTACACTTAGACATGATTGCTAATCACTCAAGAACCTTCACTAATTAATAACTCAAAACCTATTGGAGCTCAAAATTACACCCTCCCTAAGCCATAGACAACCTAATATTTTTAGGAAACATGGGACTGTCTCAAAGTTGTGGGACTTGAACTAAGATAGACCTATGAAGAAGGCCAATTCCTCTACTTATTCCTAATGCTAAATACTCCTAGGAATTGAAATGCATAAACTTACATCAAAAGTTTAGCTTAAAAAAATTACAATTTCCCAAAACACAGGCTTGAGTGGAAATGGAGATGTTGGAATTTTATTTAAATCTACTCTATCGTTCCAATGGACTAAGGCAAGAAGGAGATGCATAAAACTAAAATCCTAATCTAAAGAGAGGTGATAGCACCAAGAAGAGGGGGAAAGACACTCTCAAATGAGGGAAAATGGAAGAAAAATGAGAAAGGAGAGGGTAGACATGAGTTCCATAGTCCAAAACATCATTCAAGCCACCATTTCCATGGAGCACAATATATTTAAACCCCAAGGAGAATAAATATATGCATAATATACCTACTGTAATGAAAGGAAAGAAAATACAATAGAACACAAGCTAAAACAAATTAATAGCCAAAAAAATAAGTATTTTATTGCTTCAAATATGCACAATCCATTACATTGAAGGAGAAAAGGCAAGGATCACCATGTAAGATGTCCAAATACAAGGTTTGCAACTCAAAGAAAACACTTGTGTGATGCCCTTGCATTCCCAAAATGTCCAACATTACAAATGAAAATTCCTTTACAATATATATAAGTGGGAGAGAGAGAGGGAAGATAGAGGGAAATTTAAATTCAAGCCTTCACCCACCAAAATCATGTATTCAATGTCTAAAAAAATCAAGGGGACCATACTAAACCCACTCCTGTGTCATTTTTCTTGCTAGAGAAGAAAAGGCACCATATCTCACCATATCTCGGTTGTTGAACCACTTGGAATTACATCCTTGATGCTGAGGATGTTTTCTTATTTTCTCCCACCTTCTCCCACCTAACTCTAGTTTTTCTATCACCATGATGAAGAGAATGAAAATACGTTTCCAAAAATTCTATTTTTTTCAAATTTGGACAACTGGTGAAAGTTATGCCCATGCGGATCCAGGGGGTCAAGGAGGAACACGGTTCCTAGGTTGAAATTGAAGTTCACATTTAATCATATTTTTTTCCTTGTGGTGTGGATGGAATAGTGATGTGGATAACTTGAAACATGGAAATGTTTCTTAAGTGCTCGTAGGGTCTAATTTGTCTGTAAGAGTCATGATTTTATTTTTTGATCGACTTAACTGGTTATTTGGGAAACTTGTTCCCCAATGGAACCAAATACCATGGACATTATTTCCTACGCACAACTCTTCCCATTCATTGTGGCTAACTTACATCTATGGGGAACTCATCCTAGGGCATAACTCATTCCACCCACACTCCATTCATTCGACTGCTTCCTTGCCCGTAGCACATAGACTCTCCCGTTTCACTTTGTGGATCCAAGGCCATCTCGGGGAACTTGGGCCTACGAGGAAATGTTACTCGAAATTTAGTTCCTTGAAATACATTGAACCCGTAGAAAAATTCAAACCCGATCTCCTTTTCCATTGGTCAAGTGTTAAATCAGAACCAATGCCTTTGTGGTCCTTATTCTCTAGTTCCTTGTCCCACCCACATTTCCACAATGCACTTTGATTCTTTTGACTTGCATCCTAAACACCTCTGCAGGGAACCGTTGACAATAAATAACTATTCCCTCTACAATCTCAAACCCACAATACACTAAAAAGACTCAAAATCCATTTTTTCCCAATGTTTTCAAAGGGTTTGGATTTTATGGCCAAGTATGGAATTGAGGAGTTAGGAAAAAGTGGAGAAGTGCGCCAAAATAATTTCAAGTGCCCAAAAACATGAAAATACCTGATTTTATTCAATTTCATCACCAAGATCCCATGAAATTTCCCAAGTCTAGATTTATGAAGCTATCCAATTTGTAAGGGGTACAAAATTGGATAACAAGAACCATCACTTACCTCATGAAGCTACATGCACCTTGCTATAATGAACATCCTGCAAACTTGAGCCTAAAATAATAACTCATAAATTTTTTTATTAGATATGGTAAAAACAAGGATTGTCTCCTAAGGGGCCTTACAAAGAAAGATACAACTCATAACTTTTTCATACCTTATCAAATAATCAATTTTGATATACCAATGAAAATATGTCTCGAACTAGCTTCAAAAATAACTTGAATCAACTCCTAACACTCCATGTAGCTTCTGCGAATGTCAATTTTACTAAAAGTTGCTCTAAATTGCCCCAAAACCTAGTCTTTATAAATAGGGCACACTTTGTACTTTTTCATCTCAACCATAATCAAAACCATTAGAGACATATATAACAACTCAAGGGATATCATAAATGGTAATTTAGTATTTACCTCATTTTTGGAGATAAAATTTGTTGATAGAAAAATTGATGGGTATCTTGCCAATGCTCTAGGAATATAAGTCCCTCTACTTGAATGGTGTAGCTCCATGTTATTGTGAGAGAACAAAAAATAAAATTTATTATTAGCCTTGAGGGTTGGGGATACAATAGGCACACTCCATTGTACTGCGGATAATGCTTTCAATTTCTTACAAGTGAGGAATTTGATAGATGGTGGGGAAAGGAGTGAGAAATAAGAGGGGAAAGACTAATTCTGTAAGTATAAAATCATATTCTTTCCAAAATTAATCAAAAATTTCACATACACAATTATAGAAAGAAACAACTATGTTTATGACACCAACGATGAGTGGAAACCATGCATACAAAGTTGCACACATTCATACATCTGAAAAGGAAACAATTCCTTCCTTAATTGACATCTTCCACAAGTTGTATAATGTAAAGAGATAGAGGAAAAATGAATTCGAAAATAGAAGAATGCTATCTCTTTCATATATCTCCAAGCAATAATCTCATTTTACAAAATTTGATCACACTTTGAGCATACAAAATTTACAACCCCTTGGAATGAGGGAGTCATTACAATATATAGAATCAAAGGAGACTCTTCATATACTCCTATGTTCCTTTTCATATGCCTTGCACATCTTGTGACTTTTCTTATTCCATGGAAAATTTGGTGAATATACCTTTCCAAAAAGTCCAATTTTGTTGAATTTGGACAACCTGGGTGAAAGTTATGTCCATGTGGATATGGAGGGTCCTCGGTGCTTCCACCATCTAGAATTAATCACTCTTATCCTTTATATTGTGGGTGAAATGGGGGTACAGGTGAACCTATGACATGAGGGAAAAGTTCCATTTGTTCCCATATTCTTTGATTTCCCGTAATAGTCTTGTTTTGTGCTTGGGTTAGATAATCGGGTCATGGGTGGGACTTAGGAATATTCACCAGCAATGTTAGTGCCTAAATCTACATGACTCTCCGCACTACACTAACTCCTCCCCCAATTCCTTAGTTCTTTGGAAAAATGATTTTGTAGAGATTTTCTCACCTAGGGAACTAGTTTCTTGTGTTCCATTTTATCTACTTTACCTACACAATCCTGCCTTTACTTTGTTTTGTGGCGCATACACTTTCATGGGGAACTTTTTCCATGTGCACCCTATTTTCCCGACTCCTCCTTCACCCGAAATTATCACTTTGATCTGAATTATAATGAGTCCCCTTAATCTGTGGTCCAAAATACAATGCAGAGAACCTTTTACCCCATGGAACTTGTTCCACAGTTTCGTTGCCTATCCATATTTCTATACAAGTTCTCGTAACACAACACCAGGCCACAATACATTGAAAATGGACAAATTATTTGTTGTGCAGCTCTAAGACTAATGTGGAGAACCTTGTGCTCTAGGGAACCAGTTCCATAAGTACCCCAAAATCCGCAACACACTACAAAACCCAAATTTTTAAATATTCTCCAAATTTTTATAACTATTTGGAATTTTCAAAAACTATAAGGAAGGATAGGAATGCAACAAAAATAATTGGAAGTGTCCCGGAACCATAAAATACTTGATTTCTCCAATCTTTTCATCAAGGTCCTCTCAATTTATCCAAGTTGACAGAGGCATAAGTCGAGTGTCAAGAGACCTTTTCATTCACCTATTTTTATAAAATTGATTTGAAATGGAATTTTAAAAATAAAAAGAGGGTCTCATACCTCAATTTTTCCTATAACCTCATAGAAAATAGGCTTTTCTTTTGGGTTTATAGATTATACATGCTAAAATCGGATGTGGGAAGGGTTATTTGTGTCTTGTGAAAGATATGAAACCACCATCATTTAGAACTATGAAATACCTTTCTAATGATGTTTTGTTTGACCTCCAAATCTTTATGAAGCTCTTAGAATCACATTCCTGAAACTTAAGGGTTATTTGTGCACTATGTTTTGCTTCACTGCCAGGACCTACTCTTGCTAAAACCACTCCAAAACCTATGCAACCTCCTAGGTCCTTCCAAAACCACATGAAAAAAATTATTATCTCTTGAATATACCTCCATGATGAATATATGCCTTCACACTTGCTTTGATGACTGTGCACTTGTCCTTAGAAAGGCTAATGATATCCCCTTCTAAGCTTGTTTGAAAACCCGCTTTGAGAGATACTACTCCAAAGGAACTTGAATGATCTTATTTTTCCTAAATCACCTATGGGGAATGATGAAACTCATAGATGAAACATTGGAAGGATTTAATAGGACTTGAAACCCAGGGGGAGGTTGATCTGGGGTGTCTAGAAAGGTATGACATATACAATTTTTGAACTAGGGTATAGTTGTCCTATTTTTGGGTGAATTTTACCCATGTAAAAACATAAGACAACACTCATTTGTAAAATTTATCCTCAAACTGAAACTCTTAAAAAACAAGCAATTTAAAGTGGGGCTCATACATCACCACATTCTCTAACAAACCTTTTTGGAAATATGGAAGAGTTCTCTATAACATCCAATCATCCCTTTTTCACTATCAATCAAAAGAGGCTCAATATACTCACTTTTCTCGTAAGTTGATCCTAGCTAGGATTTCGCTAGGTTTCAAACCACTTTACCATATTAATGACCATCCATAAAAATGTGACAAATAAAATCCTCATTATTTTTGTGAAATATTCATAACTAAACTAAGCTATGCGAAAAGAACTTAGGTCTGTTGGTGAGAAAATTTATCGGCTAGGCAAATTAGGTGTCTCCACCAACATTCCCAGGCTATGCCCTCTGTATTGAATGGTACAACTTCCATTATTGAAAGTAAACTAATCCTAATCCTATATAAATTTTGTGGGTGGCCAAATTGGCTGGGGATCACACAGGGACACTCCACTGAACCTGTGGCAAAGTGCTTGTACAGGTACAAGGGAGGAAAATCACAACGATGAGGGGAAGGAGAGAAGTTAGGCAAGAAGATTACTACCTTGTGAGTAGATTGTAGAGCTCACACCCAATAACTAGAATAGTTTCACATTAAATATAGAAGAAAGAAACAATGAAGCTAGTGGGATCAATGAATTAAAACACAAAGTCTTTATATTCATCTACCAAGATACAAAGCTCTTGCATCACTATGCTTGTAAAGTGCATAAATGAGAGAAATGGAAGAAACAAAAGATTCTTGTAACAACTATGTTTATTGTGTCAATGATGAGAGGAAACCATGCATAATAAGCCACACACATTCATACATCATCTTGGAAATCGAAACTCTATTCCTTGATTAAAATTTACACATATTGTCAAAAGTAATGAAAAAGAAGAAAACATGTAGCAGAAATGTAGCTTTATTTCATGTATATGGATGACACAAAGTCCAACAACATATCACAATCCACTATTGCTACAAAGTGATATTTATTCGAAATATGGAATCCTTGCAATGGGAGGCCATCCCAATTTATAGCAATCTAAATTTTCCTTTCACCTCCCTCATATGACTCTTCATTTCCATATTTCACTCGTGACCTTTTGTTTTCCATGAATTAAGTATTTCTCTTATAATTTTGAGAAAATACTTTTACAATTTTAAAATAGGTCACTTAAGTGAATAGGATGAAATACAATGATTACACACAACAAAGAATTAGAAATAAAGGGGGAAGAGAGGAAGAGAGGAGAGAATGAATGAGAAGAAGAAAGAAGGAATGCCGATGAAGATGATGCCCTAATACCTTCACCTCATTTCCTAACTGATCGATGAAACATCTCAATGTGGATAAATTTAATTGTCTCAACCTTTTACACCATAAGAAACCTCCTTTAGATAATGCATGAACACCTCAAACTAAGTGTTTAGAAACTTGTTGAATGATCTCCTTAGTGACTGTAGGCATTGCTCACTGAGGTCCACTCCGAAGAAGCTTGAGGATTGCAACTTATCTTTGATGACTTCGATGAATAACCAAAATTTTTACTCATAAGGAATATTTTATGAAATGTATTTTGAACACTTTTTCCACCAATGACGATCACAATTCCCTTGGTACATGATGCGTAGACATCTTGGTCATAGAATGAGTGTTGAGAAACACTATTTTAGGACTTCCCAATGTGATATTGGGAGGGACATAGGAATTACTCATGATGATCCTCTTTGATACTTGATTGATGAACCATAAATCATTTCAAATCACCTAGCTCCATGAATGATGAAGATGGATTCACATGTTGCATATTGTGATGCCTTGTCTTGGTGTAGGACACGATTAGACTCAAGATGATGTTTTCAAGATCTTTGTGGAGTTCTCATTTCTATGTTTGAACCATGAAACCATCATACAACCTCACGAAGAGACCAAAAGGTGGTGAGATGAGTGAAAATGAATCCATCTGCAACTTTCTGCACTTGGAACTGAAAACTGCTATTTTTAGAAACTAGGTTCTAGGATATGTTATTTTGGGTAGGTTAATTTTTTGGCCATGTCATTACACTGAGGTGTTTCTCTCACATTCCAAGCATGTTCACAGATGTTTTGGGGTTAATTCAAAATAATTTCCATTTTTGGAAAGTTTTTTTGACCTTTTCAACCCACGTGCCCTAGTTTTCTATTTGTATGATTTTCAGTGTCTGCTCTTTTGGAGGGTTTTGTCATTTTTGGAAACTTACTAAAAATGGCATGTGCAAACCAACGAAACTCACAATTTTTAGAAGCTGAAAATCATGTTGTCATATTGACGAGAAAATTATAGATTCTTTCTCTATTTTCACTTCTGATGTTATGTTCAAATTTCCAGGCTAGTCCATTTGCATGGTTTGATGGCGATCAAAGAAAAAGTGCTCCATGGAAGAATTTTTTAATGGTTATTGTAAAAATCTGAGTGTATCGATTGTAGACACAAAATTTAGGTCACACTCCCCTTGGTCCCCTTTAATCAATTAACGTAATATATTTAATTAATCATGACCCCTTCATCCTATACTAATATTCATCCTCACATTATTAATTAATTTAATTAAGTTAATTTCACCCTCACACCTCCACCTCATCATTACACCTCACCCTGGACCCATTCCAGGGGCATTTAACTCACAATGACCGAGTCATCACTCTCAGCACTAAGTCATCACTCCCAGTGTTGAGTCACCACTTAACCTAACTAACTAAGAATTCTTCCTAAACCTAATTAGAATTCTTTTATGACCTTCCTACCTTCTCTCACATGAACTCCACTTCCCTAAGTGGACTCAATCAAAATCATGCCAAAAATAGTAAAGATATGCCTATTTTTGGTAAACCTAGACTTTCTTGCCTTAACATGTTGGTCACCTAACCACCATCGGTTACCTTATATACACTTTCACAACTCTTTACATGGGTTGGTCATTCAGTTTTTCGAATTATTTCATTAAAGCTAGAATCTATAAGCCCTCATGCATCCAAACTTCAAACACACACAACCATAGTGCAATACAAGCAACTGGTTTCCCTTCCAGAGTGTTGGAATACTCACGGAAGCATAGATGCTGTATTGTTGTGGCACTAGAATCTAAAACTTATTATTCGATCAAACATCAACCATCCCAACTCCTAACATCTCCAAGAAATCAAGTAAGTATTGTGATCTTAATCATTTTGCTTATTCCCTTTGTAGATCTCTGGTTTCTTTTAGTAGTTTATTTCCTCTGTTTCTTGTGCATCACCTTCCTCCCAACAACCCAAAGATTTGACCATCCCAAGCCTTTTCAACATTCTAAACATCCTTCTTAGTCTCCTTGAGTCTTCTTATCCATATTATGACCCAATCCATACTACCCTCACTCTCTTGCGAGTCATAGAGATCCTAAAACCCTTTGTTTAATAATTTTCTATCAAATTTTCTCTATTGACGTCGGTCACCTTAACCGTTGTTGGTCTCCCTCTCTCTGGCATCGGTCACTGGACCAATATTGGTGACATTTTTTTCTGCTAACATTAAAAAAATTACCTCTAACATCTCCTACGGTCCACCTAGACCTTACTTGCTACCTCTGTGACCTTACCTAACACCCCTGTGACTTGTCCCAACTAAAAACATACCTTGCCCGATGCTAGATTAGTTTATATTTTAATACTTTGTTTAATCTAGTTTGTTGATAATGTTTTGAGATACCTAAATTAAAGTGTTAGCAGTATGACCTTTATTTATCATATTTACTTTCATTAATTTGATAAAAACAATGGATTGAAAACCATCTAGGAAGTATCACACTTTTCGGAACCAACAATCGGTAGCAACCCATTGTCATTTGCTATTTAATATTATTTGGTGGTCTTGCTTTGTATCTATAGGTATTCCTTCCCGAGAAAAAGGAGTTATTTATAATAAGATTGGATAAAATCATTAACGCGCATTGAAACTACCAACTACATAATCACAAGTATTCCTCCTTGACCTTTTACCTTATCTGTTTTATCACACACTTATTGATGAAACATTTTGGCATGCCAGTGGGACCCATCAAGGGTTCTTTTGCATTATTCATTCCTAGGTGAAATATTGGGTGTCTATTTCCTTTTGAAATCATTCACATTAAATTTTCTCCTTTGGAACATTCTCTCTCTTCTACTTGTCTCATTGACACTCGTATTTTGGACTAAAAGGACCATTCTTTTTATTTTTGTATTGCATTAGTAAAAGACATATTCTTTCCTATTCATCATTTATCTAATCAAATGTCATTGTGGATTTGGGTCTAAAATATTTGCATATCATTTTTGAGTATTACATATGTAGCTCATTTAAAATTGTAGGCAACCTATATTCTGGAAGTCATGCCCAACTGATGGTTGACAAATTGCATCGCATGATGCACACTTTCTTCTCTACAAAAATCACTAAAAATAAAGTACTCATTTTCTTAAACCACATCCTACCTAGAAGAAGTTTTCAATGATCACACAATCATAGGATTGATAGTAGGCTCACAATGGTTTCTCTGTCCACTCATTATCTCAAAGAAAGGACCTCCCTTGCCAAAACTTACCTGAAACTATCCTTAGTTGCTGGATTTTTGTAGGGCACATTTTATCAAACCAAAAGCTCTACTCTATTCACAAGATAATCCTAAATGGCGTAAGAAAAAATATGAAATCCACCACATAGGATTTCATTTTTGTTAGTTTTTACTTGATCTTTGTTTTGAGGCATGAGTTCGTTTTCGTCATTATTCACTCCTTTCACACTTCATAATAATAGTTGGTGTATTCCAAATATTTCTGAGTGTGTTAGGGTCAATCATTTCCATACTCAGGTTTTTGGGTTGGTCTTTTATTTGATCTAAATTACCAAATTAACTTTTTTCCATCTTTTCACAAATTTCACAATGATTTATGTCAGTCCAACGACCGTCATCATTTTTCTCATCTAACCGTCATTGGTTTACTAATCATTGTCAGTTTCCTATTGTTTTGGTCATTTTAACCAAATTAGAATTCATCATAGTTCTCGTTATTTTTTAGGGTTTCCTCGCCATTACCTCACCATGTCTCCGTGTCTCTGAAATCACTATCAAATTCTAGATTTGCTTCATTTTCATCATTTATTGCCACATTTACAAATATTTTGATTTTCCACAGTAATCGATATCGGTCCTCTAACCATCATTAGTTACCCTCTCGACACTTTGGTTACCCAACTGTCATCAATCTCTGTGTTTTAATTTTTTAATTAAAATAATGACCAATTTTCACCTTCTCGGAACTATTTTCTCCATTCCTTTTGTGCTTCTATGTCATCTACAGAGATCAGATTACTAGGTCTACTATAACTCACATGGTTTTGACTCGTAGCCAAGCCAATGCCCTCGTATTCCATGCTAGCCTTCAGCCGCTCCTACCTAGCCCATCACCACCTTCCATTTTATCACATACGGATCCCAATTAACCTATCATCAGTACTAGGGATGAGGAATTCACAAGGCTCCTTGATCAAACCCCCACTACTTTACAATATTATTTATCCCATTCATACACTCAGGATTCATAAGGAAAACTTGTATATGACATGCCTGTGTCCATTCCTCCTTCCTTACACCCACTTCTGCATCAGCTACTACTAGCTTGACATTACCCTCTTCCACCTTACCACCTGTGGTGTCCCAACTTGACCCTACATCATCGATATATGCTGCACCTATGACATATGTCATGCCTTTGATGTCAGTTTCTCTTATGATGTCAACCATTCCTTTATCAACTACCTTGAGTGTAGGTCTATCTACACCCACCACCTCTCATATACCTATTGCATCTCAGCCACCCATGGTGTCGACAACCCATACTCCCTTCCAAAACATTGTCCTCTCCATCCTGTAGTCACTTCCTCTAATTACTACAAGAGTCATTACATCCACTCCACCTACCTACACTTATCACCAACAACCCCCTATTTCATCTATCGCTTATTCAGGATACTTGCCACTTGCATCTATTCCTCCCTCAAAATTTTCATACTTAGCACCACCACATACTGGGATGCCACCCACATCATACCTTCATCATTTACCCCCTTATATTGTAGGGCGTGCCCAATCATCACAACCTACTAACAATGTTATCAGAATGATGATGAACAAGATGCAGACATTAAAAGCATCAATCTCTGGCTCACATAATTCTTTGCCATACGACAAGATTTGCAATGAGCCCATTCACCCATCCATTCCGATTCATCCATACCCTATGCATTGGGAAATTCCTAAATTCAACCATTTTAAAAGCAAGAGAAGACCCACAACAACACTTGCGGTCTTTTAAATATGGGTGTTATCTGATCGCTCATGATGACGCTTTGCTCTTATGAACATTCCCAATGTCCTTAATAGGAATCACGTTAGATTGGTATAGTTCTCTACCTAGGCACTCCATTTACTCATTCAACCAAGTAGCTAAAGCTTTCCTAGACCAATTTTCTATCAATATCATCAAGAAAGTCACCATGACCGACTTGTACTCAACACGACAATACAAAGATGAATCTATTGCAGATTTTGTCGCTCGTTGGCAGAGCCTAATCAGCTAGCTCATGTTTCAACTGCCTAAAACCAAGTTAATAAATTTGTTCACTAGGGATTTTGGTAGGCACATCTCACCAACTCTCTAAGTTTAAACCTTTTACACATTTGACGAGGCATTCACCATGTCTCGAAAACTTGAAATTTGTGCCATTGAAGAGAATAAGATATAATTTTGTAACAAGAATGTTACATTTAAATCAAACGATACCTCTTCTTCTTCCAAACAAAAAAATAATTACTCCAAAGAAAAAGGATCTGACCATGTGGTAGTTTTGAAAGCCAACCTGTCTCACCCATCCAACCCTTCAATGCCTTCTTCCAACTTTTATCCTCTTCGGACCTTTCTACAAGCAGAGCAACAAAAATACACTCGCATAGGAGAACCATATTCTTTGGTTTTGGAAAATCTTTTCAAATATGAAGAAATAATTCTTCCACCCGTCAAACACATACTAGTTTTGACCATTCCCGTCCTATGTCTGCATGGTATAAAGAAAATGATTATTGCAACTATCATCGCGTTAAAGGTCATAACAATAATAATTGTATAACTTTCAAAAATATCATCCAAAAAATATTAGATAGCGGAGATCTCGTATTAGATAACCATAATGCATCAATTAATCGAATCTTCACATCTTCAAGAAACCATTCCCAAAACACCCCATCATCTAACCCAACCAGCGAACCCTCGACCAATGACGGTAACATTCGTGAGGTTCATGTTGTTTTCGACATCATACCAACTCTTCCTCAATTTCCTCCTATTCCATCTATCGAGGAGATTCTTGCACAAGCTCCTTCATCCATGGAAGATTTTGTTTCATCCTCTCCTTTACCAATAGAGGAGTATCCCTTATCTTCCCCTTCACCCATAGAGGATTCCTCCATATCTCGCGAGATAGTTTCCCACACACCCCTTAAACTCGACGAACAAACTAGAATATTTACTCTCCTACCCATGTGAGATTCATGTTCACCTTCCTCTTCACCAAAATATGAACCTACCTCATCCTACTTGTCATCTCCCCTACCCATAGGGGATCCATTAGAAACACCCCTTCATATTGGTGACAATTCTCTATTGGCTTTCAAGGATCTTGTTGATTTGCTCTCAGCTCTTTTACCCAAAGAGTTAAAAGACAACTATTTCCCTATCTCAATTTTTTTTATAGGGATTACTACCAAATCAACACAATACCCCCTCCAATGGTGCCATTTTCACGTTTGGCTGACCGCTTGGATTATGTTGAAAATTCCATGCTTTGGGGACACCTTTGGCTTCCTTTCTCAACTCAGATGCAAATGTTGTCTGTTGATACTTCCACGATCTATCCAAAGGTGTTTCAAACAACCAAACCAACCATGCCCATGCTAGTTGTAGTAACCTCTTCTTCATCACCCTTGCCCACACCTAAACCTTTACCATTGACTAAAATTTTTCCAATGCCTAAAGCCTTACCTACATCTATATCTTCCTCCACATCCAAACCCATTGCCACATTGGGAGTCATGTCAACATCAAGCCTAGTCCATCCCCCTGTCAAACTAGATTTAGCCATGTCCTCACAAGCTAGTGTAAAGACTATTCCCCCACCTAAGAGGAAGACCCAACCTCTTAGGCCACATACACCAACTTTTCCTACTACCCCTCTATCACCTTCACCACTTCCATCTATCCTAGGGCCCCACCCATCAACCTTGGCCAAGTAGCCTCCTACCCAAGGTAAACTAAAATCATAGCATCCCACCTCCTCATCATGATCCTCTATTACACCCAAATTACCTACACATCTTACACCTTCACCGTCACCTACATCCTTTCTAGCACCTTTATAATATTGACACATTTCTTACTCCTCAAGAGTATGGTAAAATTCACCAACATTCTTGCTATGATCTCTCGCATGGGTGAGGTTTTCCCTTACATTCCTCCTCACCTTCACACCGAATTAACATATGGGGGACTTGATGCTTCTACCTACTCACCCAACCACCTTCCCAAACTTGACCATTTTCATCCGACCTTCAATCTCTCACCAACTGCCACTTCTCCCACACCTTCCTCCATTGTTGTGCTTGGAAGGGCTTTAGCTTTGGTTTCTATGAACAAGGCTGCCATAATATCATCCATGCACCACTCGTAAGCATAAAGACTGTAGTGGTATTGGATTTTCTGAACCACCTTCTAGGAAGGCCCGAGTTGAACTCATTAAGGATGATAAACATTCCCCACCCCATTCACCAACTTCACCACCTTCACCTATAGAGTCTATGGATCTAGAATCCATTCCTCCTAAATTTTTTTTTCATGAACACCATTTCCTTAGGACCCCTAAATTATTAATGATATGGCAAGGATCCCTCTTCTCTTCTTTTCTTATATCCTAACATGATTGATGGTGATACACCTTCTATTAACGTTGTTCATGCTTGGATGATGAGTCTATTCTCACCTACCTTGGTGCAAAATATTATTATATTCACCGGTCGTTACCTTATGAGAAACAAACAATGTTGAATGAATTGACCATCAAAATCAATATTCACACTCAGGATGACCCGCACATTCTAGAAATAGGCCAATCTTTAGATGCTATCAACAAGAAGCTTTTATTTCTTTCCTCCGGATTATAGCGACGAATTTTCTTGAACCTACACTGATATGCCCGGTATTGACCCAAACATTGTGGTCCACAATATCATAACTATTCCGAGGAAAACCCATGAAACAAAAGCTATGGAAAATGGATCCTCGTATATCCCTTCTTGTCAAAGAATAACTTCAAAGACCTTCTTTTGGTTTCCTTCATCCTACCCATTGATTATTCCCAATGGATCTATAACAATGTTCTTGTCACAAAAGTGATAGGGGGACTCCGCATTTGCATGGATTTTTGCAACCTTAACTTAGCTTTCCCCAAAGATGACTTTACTTTGCCCGGGTATTGACCAACTCGTTGATCTCACCACCATACATGAAATGCTATCACCGATGGATAGTTTCTCGGGTTATAACCAATTATTACTCGCCCCATAAGATTAACTCAAAACCACCTTCATCACTCTTGAGAGGACCTTCTTCTATTGTGTCATGCCCTTTGGCCTTAAAAAGGTTAGTGCTACATCTCAATGGGATATGAATTATATCTTTCATGATATTATACATCACATATTGGAATATTACATTGAAAATCTTCTTGCTAAATCCAAACATTAGACCGATCACCTTATAGTCCTTAAGGTCATCTTTGACTGTCTCATCAAATACCATGTTCTCCTTCAACCTAACAAGTGTGTCTTCATTGTTTTCTCTGGTAAGATCCTTGCTTTTATTATTTCTTTACGTGGCATAAGTTGATCCCGCTAAAATCAAAGGCTATTCTCAAAATTCCTCCACCTACTAATGTTCATCAACTTCATAGTTTGCAAGGTAAGTTGTAATCTATTTTTCTTTTTAATTAAAAACTTTCTAACCAATCGACATCCATTTCATCATCTCACAAAAGGATCTCTCCTTCAATGGGATGATGAATGCCATAAGGCCTTTGATGACTTAAAACAATACCTCCTCCAACCACCTATGATCATTCCCCTAAGGATGACCAACCATTTTAACTTAATATTTTTACCATTGATCATTCCCTAGGTGCCATGCCCTCATCGTGATGAAAAATAGGGAACAAGTAGTTTATTACATAAGTTGTACACTTTTAGACTACAAAACTAGATATACCCACACCAAAAAAACTTCTTAGCCTTATTTTTATTGCCACTAAACTTTTCGATTGCCTACTCAACCAAAAACCTTTGTTGTCACCAATCTTGAACACTTATATTACATGTACTCTAAGCCCTAACAACATCAATGTGTAACAACTTGGCTCATGCTTCTTGTAGACCTAGATTTTGAATTCATCCATCAATTTTTTTCAAAGGACAAACAATTGTTGACTAACTTGCACACACACCTCTCTCCGGAAATCAATCCTCTAACTTCAATTTCCCTAATGAATCAATCAATACTCTCTCTTTGGAGGATACCATTTACCAAATGACTTTATTCTTAGATGGTTTCAAATGTCAAGCATAGGAGTGGTACTAGTTATACTCATTCCTCTTGATGGTGAGCCTATGCCATTATCTTTCAAACTATATTTTTATTGTACTAACAATATTACAAAATATGAAGCACCTTTGTTAGGCCTTCAAGTTTCCATATCCTTAGATGTTAAAATAATTAATATCTTTGGAAATCTCAACTAGTTGTGAGCCAAGTTAATGGTATATACCAAAGTGTCATAATGAGATTATTCAAAAGTATAAGCATCATGTTGACATGCTTTTGACTACCTTTAAATCGTTATGAAATTCAAACCACCCTACGTTCCACTAATAAATTTGTAAATACCATGGATTGTATGGATTCTTAAATCCCCGCTTCACCCTCTAACTTGAAAAATATTTGTCACTGTAAAATGGTTGCAATCAACCTCTTATCTACTTTAAGATTTCAACCTTGTAGGAAAAGTTGAAACTAACCCACATGACCTTTGGTATAAGCGGTTTCTTGAGTACATTTCCTTCCCACTCGCCTCAATATATTTCTCAAAAGTTTCTCTAACTATGTCATCATGGGTGGTATTCTATATAAACGTGGTTTTGATGCTATCCTCTTACGATGTATTATGACTTCGAACTTTGCTACACCATCAAGGAAGTTCATGAAAAATTTGTGGGGGTCACTTTAGTGGTTTAGCTGTCACTAAGCGTATCCTTCACCTGGGATATTATTGGCCAACCCTAAACTGTGATTATTGTGACTATGTCAAGCATTGTGTGAAGTTTCAAAGACATGCTAATCTTCATCACACCCCTAGTCACGCCTTACAGGTCGCACGAGACCTTTGGCCTTTCTCTCAATGGAGTTTGGATCTTTTCGCAGAGATCAATCCTCATTCTTCCCAACATCATCAATGGATTATTACCTCTACCAAATATTACACTAAATGAGTTGAAGCCGTACCTCTCTCATTTATACAAAAGATGAGAAAATATGTGAATTCATCAATTATAACATCATTTGATGCTTTGGTGTTCCTCAAAGCCTCATCGGTGATAATGCAAAACAATTAAAAAAACCTATTGAAACTCTGTGATGCCTTTGACATTAAACTCATTTTTTCTTCACCTTATTATCCTCAAACAAATGGCCAAGATGAATTAATCAACAAAACATCAAACATAATTATTATGAAATTGGTTGACGATACTTTGAAAAGGATTGGCACATGGACATTCCTTTTGCCTTATGGGCTTATTACACTAGTATTCGTACCTCAATTGCTGCCACAAATTTTTATTTGGTCTACGATACAAAGGCTTTACTACCTCTTGAAGTCCAAATTTCATCTCTTCATATCTCACTCAAAGATATGCTCAACGATGATGATTTTCACCAGGATCGTTTGTCACAACTCTAGTTATTAGAAGAACATTGTCTCAATGTTCTCAATCACCTCCAAATCTACCAAAATCGTATCAAACATACCTATGATAAACATTTCCAAGAATGAACCTTCTAGGTCGGTGACCTTGTCCTGAAGGAAAATCAACATGTAACAAAAGTAGAGAAAAGTAAACGAGGAAAATTTTCTCCTAATTGGCTTGGACCCTATATCATTATTCATACCTATGGACTAGGTGCTTATCATTTGTCTATGCTCGAAGGTAAACCTAGAACTCCGAGCCCCTCAATACCTTGCATCTTTGACCATTCTATTGTTGAATCAAGTCCTAAATCACCTTATGTCTATTAAACACTTGTCCCTTGAGCACCATTCACCTTCCACTTGCCTATTTTAAGGATCAACGAATAAACAAGAATCATGTGGATTACCTATCACATTTTATCCTTATCTTCAATATGAGTATCACAACTCTACTCATAGGATGATTCTCATGGATAATTTTCATCCTTTTCAGGATGAAATCCCATGTTCATTCATTACTTACAACCTCTCTTTCATAATATAACCCTTGTGTGTTATGGTTTTGTCTTCATATAAGATGCCTATACTTCTCTATAGTCTTGTCCATGACCTAAAAGTCTTAAAAAATATTCAAAAGTAGTATACAAGATTTTCAATATAAAAATCCTTGAGTCAAACTTCTAGCAAAAAGATGACTCACTTAAAAATAACATCTAATCTTTCTATATGGACACTATAAATAGACTTGCTCCTCGAAGGAAAGATATACAAAGCTAGCCATACTATACATAGTCTATCACAAAAAAGGCTATTCCTACAAAAATATTATGAAGCTTCCCACATTGATCAGCTTCATGAAGACCTCAAGGAGATACTCTATTCATCCCACATAGACTTACCGCATTGACCAGTCTATGTAAATAAAAGTAAAAAGGAAAATACAAATTTTTTATCATGGACTTCCATATTTTGATCTTGGGTCTCTTTCCAAAGAGGTGTGTCATCTCACTCTCGGTTACACTTATTGAAAATGAATACTTGAAAACAATATTTGACATATAAGCTTTGCATATAAACAAGACACTGCTTGTGTATTTTATTAATATCAAAATCAAGCATTATAGACAAATGAGAGAGCTGCAATATTTATAGATATTGGACAACTTCTATCTCATCCACAATATATGGAAACAAATCATCTAATTTGAGAAAATATGCAAAAATAGCATATTGCCCTAAATTTCCTATTTCCCCTCATGGAAATCATCTGGGAACTAAATATGTAAGATAGAAGATGATCCCACAAACAATGGGATGAGAACACTATCACTTAGTTAACTAACTACTAAGGATAACTAATACCTATCGACATAAGTTTAAAGTATTTAAATTAAATACTTTAACTTATTACATTAATTCAAATATCAACTAATGATGAATTGAGATAAGTTTTATTCCTAACATTATCCCCTTAATTCAGCATGGTATCAAGTGAACAGGAGATAAATTCTCTAAAACCCTCAAATTTACCTCGAGTAAGTGACTTTGTGAAGACATTTTCACGTTGCATATCTCGTTGGTAATATTGGAATTGGATGTTGTTTTTTTAACATGTTCATGAATGAAATGTACCTACACCTTAATGTTTTTGTTTCACTCATGAAAAACTAGATTCCGAACAAGTTTTACTACTCCTTCGTTATCAACATGTAGGATAGTTGGATCTTTCTGGGGTATTCCCATCCTTCTAGTATACGTTGGAGCCATATCGCTTCATAGAAAACTCCACCTGGCTGAACAATATTATGATTCTATGGAGGACCTTGAAACATGAGTCTTCTTCTTGCTCCCCATGATATCATTCCAGATCCTAAAAAGAATACAAATCTTGAAGTGGATTTCCTATCATCTATGTTTCCTGCATGATCCGAATCGAATATCCCGTCAAGAAAAAGTTATTATTCTCCTTGTATTTTAGGCCATAGTCCATAGTTCCTCTGATGTACCTCACTATCCACTTTTCTTCTTTATAGTGAGAAACCTTGTTTCTTGCATAAAACATGAAAGATATCCGACCGCATAACCAATATCCAGCCTAGTGTAAGTCAAGTAGATGAGACTCCCAATCAACTATCGATAGAGAGTTGCATTTACTTGTGGTGATGGATTTGTTCAAGACAATTGAAGTATTGTCTCCATAGGTGTGGAAAATGGCTTACAATCCATCATATTGAACTTCTCGAGCATTGTCTTGGCGTATTTCAATTGTGACACAAAGATATGATTTTCTCTTTGCCAAACTTCAAGTCCAAGACAATAATGCGAAGCCTTGAGATCGGTCATGTCGAATGATCGTGTTAGATATTTCTTTCTTGACTTAATCATCCTCACTAATCCTCCAGTGATGACTAGATCATCGACATATACTACAACGATCACTATATCCCCCTTGCTTTTTGAGATAGAGATTAGGATCGTATGAACTCCTATTGAATCCATGTTGAATGAGATGCTCATCAATTTTTATGTACCATTCCTTGGGAGATTTCTTTAGACCATATAGTGATTTTATGAGTTTACATACCTTTTCCTCTTTACTTGGTATGAAAAAACCTTTTGGTTGAGTCACATAGACTTCTTCTTGTAAATCACCATTAAGAGAGACACTTTTTCACATCCATTTGGTGTATTTTCCAACCAAATTGTGCAACTAGAGAAAATATTAACCGAAAAGTTTTTGTCTTATATGTGGGAGAAAATTCTCCTCTTAATCAATGCCTTCTTTTTGAGCATATCCCTTAGTAACTAGTCTAGCCTTATGTTTATCAATTTTTCCATCTGATTTATACTTCGTTTTGAAGATCCATCTACATCAAAGCATATTTTTCCCTGGTGGAAGATCTGTAAGTTGCCATGTATTATTTTTCATAAGTGACTTATATTCTGCATCCATAGCATCTTTCTAAGGTTTAGACTGTAGGGCTTCTAAAATTGAGGAGGATACATTAGACAACGAATGCCATGTGTTTTCAAAAAATCATTGAACTCATTGTTGGTGTATTCTCCCCCTTGATCTAAGAGAAGTGTTTTTATTTTCCTACCAGAATCTGTTTCAACAAGGGCTTTAAACTTTTGAAAGTTTCAAAATCTTGGTATTTTGTAGAAAGATAGTATATCCACATTTTTCTTGAAAAATCATCAACAAAGAGCATGAAATATTGAAACCCAGAGTGGCTAGGTCTCATTGGTCTGCACAAATCGGTATGCACCAAGTCAAGTTTTGCCTTAGCTTGAAATGTACTATGTTTGAATGGTGCTCTATTTTGTTTTCTTGCCAAACAATGCTAAAATTTATCTACACAATTGTTTAGAGGTGGTAAACACCTAACCATGTCATATTGATGAACTGGGTCAAGATATCCAAAACTCACATGTCCAAGTCTTCGATGCCATAGTTGAGTTGATGACGTATCCTTGGCTAAAAGTGCTTGATCATTTTATTGAACAAAATCAATTGAAACATTCTTTTGAAATTCAAGCTTTTGCAATAATTTTGGAGCTTCATGATTTATCTCGAATTAGGAACATATTTTTACCGCCTTTACAATCAAATTAAATTTTGAGATTGTGATCTAATAATTGACTCACATATAACATAACATTTGTTAAACTAAGGACATAAAGGACATTTATAATTTTACAATTATGATGCCCAAGTGGTAGTGAAATGGAACCAATTCCTTTAACATTGTATGATGTATCATTACCCAAAGAGACATGCTTTTTGGTGCGTGTTTGACTCATTGTGAAGAACCAATATTTCTTTCTGTTATGTGTCGAGTTGCACCCGAGTTGACATACCAAATTTGATTTGTAGAATTGGATTCTTTATTTGATTGTGCATAATATAGGAAATCATCATCAAATTGATCTTCTTGTTTGGCTACATTTCCTTGTTGAGTTGGTTTCTTCTTCCACTTTTGATTATTTTGTCCTTGTTTACTATCTTGCTTTGTAGCCATTTTGTTTGTTGATAATTAATATTTTTACCACTTAATGATCATTTTTGGAATGTGTTGTACCAATAATTCTTTAACTCATGTCCTTTTCAACCACAAATAGGACATTTTTGTTGGTCATTTTGGCCTTGTTGAGTGTTACCTTACTTCGAGGTCGTTTATTAGACTTAGACTATTTTTTTGCCTTTTTGATTCAAAGCAAGCGTTTGATCTTCAGATTTGATAGTTGAGTGAATGGATTCCTCTTGTTGTAGCATATTCACTAACTCTTAAAAATTTGTTGTTTGACCAGTTATGTTCAATGTGGTCACAAAAATCCTATAAGAAGGAGGAAGAAATTTCAATACTATAGGCACAAGTGATTTGTCATTTAATTCTTCTTCCAAAGCTTGAAGTGATGCATGCAAAGCCACCACTCTTCTTAAAAAAATTAACTTTCTTAGTTGGTTTCATTTTCAAGTTTCATAGTTGACTTTTAAGATGAATTATTGTGTTCTTAGTTTTTGAATCATATATCATTTTCAAAATTTCCCAAGATTCTTTTGCTATTGTGGATTCACGAATATGAGATTGTACCTCATCTGAAACACTAAACAAGATTATTAACTTTGATTTTTTATTTACACTATCAAATGTACCTTGTTGTGTAACATCTGTTGCAGATCTTGTTAATGCACCAGAAACAACATTCTATAGATTTTTAAAATCAAGTTGTGCATGAATTTTTGTTATCCATGTTGGATAATTATCAAAACGCAAAATTTGAGAATATGGCAAAAAGAAATTTGGTTATGTAATTGCGGCCATTATGAAAACAGAATAATGAAAGAAGAAGAATTGAACAATTTCCACCCTTAAAGCATACACACCCCCCCAAAAAATATTATTTTATTTATTTTGGGTTCCTTTTCGACCGTGTATAAAATGAATTTTTGGCACTATTGGCCTTGTTACAAATTTGACTTTGTAGTCAATTTGCAAAAAAATGGCTCTCTTTGTCGATTTAAAAACAATAATGTTTTTGACTCTTTGGCCTCTTTTGTGTTGGTGTAGGATATTTACCATGCATATATTTTAAGTACATGGGATTCTCCACATAGGTGATTCACCATGCTTAGGTGTCCTAGGGTGTCATTATGGCCTTACATGCATCATAGAGCATCATAGGAGTTACATTTGACCGGCTATTCCAGGAATGTAACTCCCACCTCTTAATGACTACATTTGTGGGGGAGTTACACACCCCACTACTATATTTACACCCTTTAATATTGCACAATATAATGGAATAGAGTATGGGATTTGAGCCATTTTTCCTTTAATGCATGCACATTGCTTTGTCATGGGTTATTTATTTTTTCGATATTGAAGCTACATCATTTTGCGGTTGAGTGCAACATTTTTTATGCTCACGGATTCCCTCCAGATCTTCGTCATTCCTTTGACATGGTATTAGAGCTCGGGGATCAGAATCGTGTTGCTCACCTCGGTTGCTTACTACTCTCCACCTCGTAGTTTCTTATGCAAGATCTCCTTTACATGTTCTCTACTTGCATTTTCAAGGGTTATGGTGTCTTGATGCAGTCTCAATTTGCCATTTTCAAGGTTGCGAGATCAAACTTACTACCTGTGTTGAAGTTCTCTAAATGGTTCTTCGACCATTTGAGTGTTATCTCCCCTTATTGTCCTAGCTCATGCTATATTCATTTACGAACTTCTACTTGTTCCATTGGCTCATGCACTTTTCTACTGCAAGTTCTACTTGGCTTAAGCCACCTCGATTCATGGTCTTCTTACAATGATTATGGGGTTTTAGACCTTTTTGGTTTTTCAGGTTATACACCTTGCATGCGTGTTTCAAGGTGGTTTTACGATTATTGTTGTAATTCTTGTCAATATGTTTTGTCTTCTCTGTAAATGGGTTTGTGGCTACTTTGTTGTGTTTTACATCCAAGTCTTTGACCACTTGGCCCTCCTGGTGTGACTTATCCAGCCCTTGCACTACATTTTTCTCGATATTTTATTTGTTGGCTCCCATGCTTCATGTTGGTTCTGCCTTGCTTCTACGACAGGTTCATGCCTCTGTTGCCATTTGGTTGACCCTATGCATAGGACAACCTTGGAATTGAGTTCGCTCTCTGTGGCCATGGATTGATCTTGCTTCTGTGGCCGGTTGCTTGACTCACCATGCCTCTAGCCCTTGGCTTTCCCGCCAAGCTTTCAACTCGGACTTCCTCTCTGTTCTAGTACTCGGTGGTTGATTTCAACTTTGTGGATTTTCTCATTCATGGTTTTGTGGGAACCTTGGTCTTCAAGCTCCATGTTGTGCATTCAGCTATGAATCCTCATACTTATTTTCCCTTGCTATGTGTTATTGCATTAGATGAATTTACGTTGCTTCCCCGTTCGTCCTAGCTCCTCAAGCCATTGTTATCACTCCTTTGGCTCGTTAAAGGGGGCTCACCACTCTTGCATTTAAATTCTTGTGACCTTTTCCTTGCCCACATTTGAATCTCACCATTTCGAGATCCCTCTCGGTCCATCTTGATCTAGATCGATGCGTGGAACTGACGTTTTGACCATCCTTATGGCCATTACATAGAATTCATGCTGACTCACCAGCATATTTCAGTGATTTCTCCTAAGTGTTCCTGCGCATAGTGATCTTGACATCTGACAACTTGGCCCATGTTCCACACTACTCCCAGGTTGCCAACAAAGGTAGCTTCTAGCTCGGTGCATCCATGGCTTGACACCTCAGCTGGGCCCATCCCTTTTAGAATTGTTTGGTAGTTAAAACAATCCATTTTTTATGTTTTAAGGATAAAAACATTCATTCTTGGCATTGTAATAATTTTTAGGCTATAATTTTCTTGTATTTAATGTCCTTCATTCGAGTGTCAAAGACAGAGGGCGAGGTTCGGGGTTGGTAGGAGGCTAATTCCCCCTCGCAAGAAAAACAAACCTCACCTAAAATTTGATGTCATTTTCGACGAGTACCCACATGACACCCTTTACACCTATTTCAGGCACTTTTTAAATCAGTTTGCAAATGTTATTGGCATTTTCCATTAGTTGCGGGAATCATTTTCTTGCTATAACTTTTGACTCATTGCTCGGTTTTGAGAACTTATTTAGTCAAAGTTGCATGATTTTTCACACATTATGTGATGAAATTATCATTTTTATAAACACACTACTTTATAAAGTGCCAAATTATGGGGGGTTCACTAGTACTCTTGGGTTTTCACACACAAACACATTATCACCGAGTTTGATGTGTTGCATTTGTGCACCTTGCATTTTTGGTTCCACATCATATAGGGTGCTCTTTCAAGACTTGAGCGCATAGATCTCCTTACAACCTCCACCACTTCTTATTGGGAGAGAGAACTATTCAATTTGGCATGCTTCTATGGAATGTTACTTCACCTATGAGGGTCTTTCACACTTCTTTCTTGGGCCAGTTCCTACACCCACTGATCATCGTCATCTTAATGATTTTCTCAACACTTGCGACCATGTTTTTGGTACCATGATGATGCATGTCTCTCCATCTCACTGGTTTCATGTGGCAGACTTAGATCCACCCCACCATGTCTGGAGCATTCTTCAGTCCCTCTATGGAGACCCTTCACATACTGCCGACATTGTTGTTGTTGTTGATTCAGTTGTCTCCTCTATTTTTCATGTGATGACAGTTCCACTGACACAGAATCGCTTGGTTCTACTTCTAATGATGAGGATTGTGTACCCAATTTTGATGTCGAGAGTACTACAAAGGACACTTCTCCTCCTTCTCTCACTATTCCGAGAGGATTGTCACATCCCACATCTCATCATATATTAAGTAGTCTCCTATACTGAGATCTCATACAAATCATCACACCCACCTCTTTTTCACCTTCGAGTGTGTGAGGCCCCTTTCACTCCTCTACATTCATTAGATGACTCATACCAATCTAACATCCCTCTTCTATTGTTGAGCCCCCTCATTGGGACAAGTATCTTCCGACCTTAGTCATATTTTTGTAGATTGCACTTGTGATGTACTAAAGGTTCCTCATCCATCTACAGGTATTTACGAGGAGTTCATCATCTCCATTGTTGGGAGTGCCCCTTTTGGGACTCTTACCACTTCCACTTTTCTAGAGACCTTCATTGATCCACCCTTGCTCATGGATCCATTTTCTATTGTGGGGGATGTTTTGTTTCCTTCACTTCAGTTGGACATCCTTTCTACTAGGTGTTCCCCTTCTTCTCTCAGATAGTTCTATGCACGTGGCATTACCTTTGATTCCCTGGCACTCACTTGCTAGACCTATGTCACACTTTCGTGGACCAAACTTAGAGTTCTTTGTGTTTCTACCTTCAGTTTTCTTTACATAGTGGGAATACTTCCAACACATCACTTCTATCCTTCCTAGGCGGGCACATAGTTCGATGCGGATGGCTCTTTTTCAACCCGTAGTAGAGGATCTTGTGATCAACATTCTTCTAGGATCCTCCTAGAGCTGCAGAGTTTAGATCGTCCATGGCATCTTTGGCATTCCTCTCATCTCCCTCTTCTTCTCTCTTCTTCTTCTTTTTGAGAGATTACCTCTTTATACAAGGGTACCTGTTATCCAAAATTCACCCCTCAAGGTAATTTTGATAACATGCATCGAGTTATTCAGTCTCGAGCAGTAGATTGATTCAAGGCATGAAATCATGTTTTTGGGGTCCCCTCGGGCTTTTTCTAACTCTCCCATCCGAGAAGAAATCCCAAAAAGTTAAGAAAATGGAAAAATGCAAAAATAAGGTTGCGGAGGACTATTTTAAAGCATTTCGGTCTGAAGGGTTCGGGTCGTACTAAGGTTCATCGTACCAAGTTTGGGGCCAAAAAGTAAGAAAATCGGCTAAGTCAGACATATTTGTCCCAGGTGGTCCGCGGGATAGTTGGGACGTCGGGACCCGAGGGCGTGAAAAGTTGAAACGAATAAAAACAAGGAAAATCACCTAAGTCTTTTTCACGTGGTTTGGGAAAGTTGGGAAAAAAGTACACGAGGTACGCGTGTGGAAGATGAATAGGCTGATTTTCCAATGACAATCCATTTCGGGCGGTTTTCGGAGATATTTGTCCCGGGTAGTCATGCGGGGCAGTTGGGACAAAAGTACATGATGGACACGTGGGGCGTGAAAAGGTGAAAATGCCATAAACAGAACAAGGAAGCCCGAATCCATCGAAGTAGGAGATTTTCATCCGGAATAGCCGGGAAAAAGTATGTGAGGGATGCATGGGACGTGAAAAGGTGAAAAGGCTGCAAAAGAGACAAGGAGGCCCGCAAACGAATCAGAATGTGCCACGTGTCAGAAGTGAATTTTTTTTTTGGAAATTTGGCTAAGTATTTCACCAAAAATCTAAAAGGAATGTCACTAATAGCCAATAGAATCTACCCATGTGTCCAGGTGGCGCCGAAATGGAAAATCCCGCAGGAAAATTTTGGAGGGTCAAACCCGCATCCAATGGGGTTTTAACACGTGTCCAAGTCAAAATTTCAAAGGATGAGCCCATGGACGAATCAGATCCTGACAAGTGTCATCCAAGTGGTGGAGCATGGGGAAAATTTGAAAAAATTTCCAAAGACCAAACGGGTAAAAATTCAAACTTTTTCCCGCCATCCGTTTTGGGCTGTTTTTTCCTATATCTTCAAATGGCCATAACTTTCGATCCAGCTCAAATTTTCATGTTCTTTATATCAATGGAAAGTTGGTGAAATTCTCTAAATAATTCTAGGTAAATCTTGAATTTTGGTTCAGTTTGGATTGAGAAAATTAAAAATTCCTCTGGCACGTGGTAATGGCCAGAAATGACGTTTCAACAACCAGCTTTGATGCAAAATACAGTTCACCACTTTTAATTTTGCTAGGGTTCTCACCTACCACCATAATGAGATGAATTAAATGCAACCTAGAGGTGGTTGGGGTAGATTTGGATTTCCTCTCTCTTCCCTCTCTCATTCTTCCTATAAATTGTAAGGAGGGGCTTCTTTCTAAATGTTGGACATTCTTGTTTTGCCCCTCCCTTCTTCTCTTTGGCAGGTGAATTTGTGGAGTTCAAACCTCCCATTTAAAACTATAATGCAACTTTTCCTCTTGGATTTTGTAGTGTATTGTATCAATCTTTGGAGCAAGTAATGCATGTCTGTGGATGATTCTCAACCCTCTCTGTGTTCATTTACATCCTCCTAATCTTTCACTGCAAATTTTGTTATCTGTGCATGATCTTACATCACATTTTAATGGTTTTTGTTTATTGGCAAGATAAGTGTTCTTCATTCCTTGGTGCATCACCTTTGTTAGTTTAGTTTTATTTTTATGCGTCTTCTTGCCCTATCTCCTTGGTAAGTTAGATTAGATTTTGAGTAAACCCTCTGCATTTTTTTTTGTGTGCATCGAACAGAGAGGAATAGGAACCGACCTTCATTCGAGAGATTTTCCGATTTCACAAAGTCCCACACTTGGGAAAAGCTCCATGTTATGTAATCACACTTGAGAGTCTCAACCCATCGAGTTACAAACATTCGAAGTGCTTGTGATTCTGCGCTAACGGTTTTGCCATGCCGGTGGGACCTAGAGGTCTTCACTTTTATTGCAACAAGATCAATGTGCACTTGTTGTAAGTTCCCACTTTGAAGGAGATTAAAATCACACATCTGGAGACTCCAAAAGAAGCATAATCCGCTAGTTTTGCAAGAGTCCAAGCACGACAAAATTTATGAGAAGAATACGAGACAGGTCAAGAACTAGGGAGGAAGGATTGTTTGTTCATCTACATCTATCCCCGGGAAGAGAGAGAAGGGGAAAGAGCTCAAAGATCTCCATCTCCACCTAATAGAACCTTGTCAACACCTCCACCTGGTAGGCCTTTCATCCAATCAACAAGGGTTCTCGGCCAATCGAATGGTGCAACGACCGAATCAGTATGTCAATTTCACTAGCAAGAGCCCACTTGCTCTCAATACACAACATCCAATCCTAGTTGTAGCATTAAAGAACATTCCATACTTCATAAAGAGAACTAGACTACTCTGGTGATCATGTTAAAGACATTGCCAACCTTTGTGTAATTCATGAAATCGATGAGATGCAAGTCTTTGTCAAATTGCTTTGCATCCTCATTCAAGGGGAAAGCTTTACAATGGTTCAGGAGCCTTGCCTCAGGTTCTATTCAAAATTGGAATCAGCTATGTATAGCCCTCCATGAGTAGTTTGGGGAAAAGGGAGACAACTTGTCCCTTTTGGAGCAACTGACAACTATCAAAAGAGCTCCCAATGAGCAAATTGTGGTGATTTTAATTTCAGATTTCAAAGGACTTGGGAGAGAATTCCAGTGGCAATCAAGGCCAATAGTAGAAGGTGCTTTTCTTTACTATCTCAAAGCTCTAAATTCTGATATTTCTATGTTGATTCAGTCCATGGGAGGCATAACTATCCCTATGGCTTATAGCATTGCCATTAGGGCTGAAAATTGTTTGATTCAAGCTGGAAAGCTAGCTCCTAGGCCTCCAATGCCATTATATCCAAGTTTAGAGAGCCCAAGTACTAGCCAAGTGCCTAATTTAGCTTCTATTCCCACTCCTAGAAATCAGAGTTCAAATGAAGCTTCTACTTCATCTTCTAGTGCCTCAAACGAGCTTCAAGAAGTCATGAAGCAATTGTAAAATCTAGGTAATGAGCTGGTTACACTCAAAAGGCAGCAAGCTCAAGGTTTTAGACCTTCCTTCTAGCCTCAAGCTCAGCCTAACAGGTAGCCATATCAGCCTCAAAGACCACCCAATCTAGCTTGCAAATTAGAATCAAGCAAGGCCTCCTACCAATAGACCATTTCAGCCCGATAACCTCAATGTTGCATCCACATCTAGAGCTTTGGTACCGGTGCAAAATAACATGGCCCAAGAATATGATTGGTGTTTCCCGTGTGGTCAGCCACATAACCAATCAATTTGCTTTAACGGTGCATTAAATCAGGCTCTTATGGTGCAAACCATTGGTGGGTCGCAAGAGCCCAGCCTGAAGGGAATCATAGAGGATCATCGAGTGAAGCACCTTAGAAAGGAACATCTCCGAATGAAACTACTCTTGTCAATTGGCAGGTTGAAGATTTCTGTGGTATGAATCAAATACCCTCTCAAGGTGTTGCAGCCAACACAAGGTCAAAAAGGAGAAATTTGGGTGAAGGACAGCCATTGGCTCCAAGTAATCCACAACCTTCTACCACTCCACAAGTTTTTGGCAAACAAAATGTAGTCCCAAACATGCAAGGAGCACCCAAACCAGCTCCTAAACCAACTCAAATACCAGTTGTTGCTGCCCACATGCAAGAGATCAATATGAAAACCAAGGGACATCAACAAGATCCTTCATCACCATTTAGTATCATTGATCAGATGAAGAAGACAAATGTAAATATATCAATGTGGGAATCTCTATCTATCCTAGGCCAAAGAGATTTGCTATAAGATGCCATAAAGGATCACCAAATTTGAATCAACAAGTCTCGAATGCAAGAGAAGGTGCTCACAAATGCTTTACCCATCCTAAAGGGAATCATGGAGGACAAAGAAGGTAAAATGTTGAAGCCCCCTCCTTTTCATGTCTCATTAATCATTGGAAACCAATTGGTTCACAATTGCATGATTGATTCCGGGGCAAGTAGCTCGGTGATACCAAAGCAAATAGTTGATTAGCTAGGACTTCAATATGAAACCATATCCAAAGGGGTAGTGCGGTTGGATGGGACAGTAGTAAAAATAGTTGGGGTGATTAGAAACTTGAGTCTTACCTTGCATGCATGTCCAAATGTTGTTGTTTTACAAGATGTATCGATTATAGACCTTCCACCACTCTTTGCTATTCAAGAGATTTCATGCCAGGAGGATATTTTTCTGGATTGGTCACACATGCTAAAACCAAAGCTACAATCAGGTCTGAACCTATTGCAAACTTCCACATTGAGCCCTACACTCCAAGTCAAATCAATGCCAACTATTTGGCATTTGATCAAGAAGATCACCCAAGCACTGATGAAGCTGACACCAAGGTTGGAAGCATCCCGGATCTAACTCTTGATGAATGGGCAAACAAGGTGCATGCTTTTGATCCTTATCAAGAAGTAGAAGAATCTGAGCTAGGATTCTATTGCATACATGAAAAAGATCAGCCCATTCCTAGCATCACCAAGCTAGACCACAAGGATGACAATGAGGTATGGCAGCTATTTTTTGATGGATCAAGGAGTAGACAAGGTGCTGGAGGGGGAGCCATGCTGGTTTCACCTCAAGAAGTAAGGTACTATTCAGCTTTTAGATTTCAGTTTGCATGCTCCAATAACACTGTTGCTGAATATGAAGCCTTGGTGCAAGGGATGCATTGGGCAATAAAGAGAGGAATAAAGAACTTGCAAGTCTTTGGTGACAATGAATCGATTGTAAATCGGTCAAAGGGCGCATGCTGCCAGAATGATCTACTCAAGTGCTACAAGAATAGGGTGTGGGACCTCATTGAATATTTTGAGGGCTTTGGCATCAAATCAGTTCCTAGGAAAGAGAACCAAGCTGCTGACAGGCTTGCAGCAGTTGGGGCAGCCTTTGATGTTGTGGAGAGCATTCAAAAAGACAAGGTACAACCAAACATCCATGTGATTATGAGGCCTTCAGTGCCAGATAACAATGTAAGTTGGCAAGTGTTTGAAAATGATAAGCAAATCATCCATTTCTTGCAAGAAGAGGCTGAATTCTCAGCCAAAAATCAGGAAAAGTTAGAGCAGCAGTATGGTGACCAAGTGGTACAGCTGAGAACTAACAAGCTGCCCAAGGGACTTATCACTTTGGAGTCCATTTTCAATCCCAATGATCAGTTTAGGAAAGAGAAAGCAAACATTCAGGTCAAGAGAGAATATTTAGTATCCATCTTGGTGGAAGAGAACAAACCATTACAAATTGGAAAGATGACAACTGAAAAGAAAAAAGTATGAGTTCATACAACTATGTCAAGAGTTCCCTGATGTGTTTGCTTGGAGCTACGAAGACTTGAAAGGTTTTAATCCCGAGTTAGCTCAACACACCATTGAGTTGGATCCAAATACTAAGCCCATTAGGTGGAAATAAAGGCCAGTCAATCCACACATGGAACCTCTCATGAGGAAGGAATTGAACAAGTTGATTGAGTCAAGAATCATATTCCCAATCAAGCATTCTAATTGGGTTGCTAACTTGGTCCCAGTTAGGAAGAAGAGTGGAGAGATCAGATTGTGTGTTGACTTCAGAGACTTGAATAGAGCATCTCTCAAGGACCATTACCCACTCCCTTCTATGGAGAAAATTTTGCAAGTGGTGGCTGGCTCCGAGAGGTTTTCACTACTTGATGGCTACTCGGGCTATAATCGATTATGGTGAAGGAAGAAGATTAGTTCAAGAAAACCTTCACAACCAAATGGGGAACTTATGCATACGAGGAAAATGCCATTTGGGCTATCCAACACTAGAGTTACCTTCCAAAGAGAAATGGAAATGGTGTTCAAAGGTTTGATCAACAACGTGGTGATGATATACCTTGATGATATCACTATTTTTTCAAAGAATGCAAAGGACCACCTCTCTCATTTGAGACAAGTCTTCCAAAGATGCGGGAGATTTGGAGTGTCTTTGAATCCTAAGAATTGTATCTTCCTAGCACATGAAGGAAAGCTCCTTGGCCATATTGTCTCCAAAGAAGGATTAGCAATTGATCTAGAGAGGGTTGAAGCCATAAGAGCACTACCATTTAGAGGCCCTTTTTCTTGGGGAGAATAAACTTTGTCCGGGAGGTTTGTCCTAGATTTTGCATCCCTTATCAAACCTATCACCAAAATGTTGAAGAAAAGCATGGCTTTCAAGTGGACAATAGAAGGCAAGGAGGGTTTTGAAGCAATCAAAGAAGCCATCTCCCAAGCACCAACTCTCATCAACCCGGATTTCTCCAAGGATTTCATCCTCTATGCATTTGGAGGTAATGATACTATTTCTGCCATTTTGGTGCAGCAGAACAAGGACAATGATGAGCAGCCAATTGCTTTCTTCAGCCAAAGCCTGGAGGACTATGAGGTGAGATATTCTTTTATTGAGAAGCATGTACTTGCAGTAATCAGAAGCTTGAAGAAATTCAAGCATCTAGTCTCAAACAACAAAGTTCAGTTGTTGGTCTCTCATGCGGGAGTAAAGGACTTCCTCCTCAACAAGGATTTGAATGAGAAAAGAGTAGGTTGGATCACTCGTGTCATGGAGTATGACATAGAGATCAAGGTCACCAAGCTGGTAAGAGGAAAAGGATTGTGTGAGAAACTAGTGCAGGGCAAGCAAAAGGGAGTATGTAATGAAGAAGAGGTTTTTTGTGATTCAAGACAAGCCATGTGCAAGGTAGCACTCAAGAAGAGGATAATGTTGTCCCCACTCCTTGCTGGACCCAAGGTATAATGCACTTCCTAAGCATGGGCCTATGCCCTCTAGAGATGAACAAGACCCAAAGAAGACACTTCAGATTGCAGGCTGTCCCATATGCCATAGTAGACGGTGTTTTGTTCAAGAAAGATGTGAATGGAGTACTGCTGAGATGCATTGGTACAAATCAGATTCATAGGGTGTTGGAAGAGTTCCATGGTGGATCAGCTGGTGGTCATTTTACACCAAGAGTGACAGCCCTAAAAATCATGAAGGCTGGTTATTATTGGCCCAAGATTTTCAGTGATTGCTTCGCGTGGATCAAAAGGTGCAAGAATTGTGCATTCTTCACAGGTAAAGAGAGGCTTGCTGCCCTCCCATTGCATCCAATTTCAGTTGACCAACCATTCATGCAATGGGGTTTAGACTTCATTGGAGTCATTAATCCCAATTCAAGCCAAGGACATAAGTGGATTTTGACAGCCACAGACTACTTCACCAAATGGACCGAAGTAGTAGCACTCAAGGAAGTAAATGAGTCTAGAATCTTAGACTTCTATGAGGGGATAGTAACCAGATTTGGCATACCTGCTACAATAATCTCGAGATAATGCATTGGCATTCATCGGGTCTAAGGTGACTAAATGGGCATCAGAGAACGAGATCTACCTAAGTACTTCATCAAACTACTACCCTCAAGGTAATGGCCAGGCTAAATCTACAAACAAGAACTTGTTGAGGATCATTAGGAGGACTCTTGATGAGAATCAGAGGTCTTGGCATACCAAACTGAAATCAGCCTTATGGGCTAATAGGATAACTCCCAAGAGATCCACAGGTAACTCTCCATTTAGGCTTGTTTTATGGAAGAGGCAATCTTGCCCATATCACTTGAGTTGCCAACATTGGAACTCATGAAGCAGCTAGAGTTGCTAGAGTTTGGGCCCATGGAGGTGAGATATGCAGAGTTGATGGAGCTCTAAGAGATTAGAGATCAGGCATCCCAAGCAATGGAGAAGGATCAAGCTTTGATCAAGAAGACCTTTGATAGGAAGGCCAAGAGTAGATCTTTCCAAGTTGGAGATCTAGTGTTAAAATGGGATGTAGATAGAGAAAAACCGGGAAGGCATTCAAAATTTGATGCCATTTGGAGTGGCCCATACATGGTCACAAAGTGTAAGGACAACAATGCCTTCCAATTGTCTTCATTGGATGGTGAAGAACTGTAGATTCTAGTCAATGGAATCTATCTAAAGCATTTCTACTAAAGGGAAATTCTCCACCTTGTAAATATTAGCTTAGGTTTTCATTCCTCCAAGTGCTTGTGCACATTGTTTTGTTGTAGGTTGTTTTTCTTTCCCTAAGTGCTTTGCACGGAGCTTGCTTTATCCCCGGAGATGTTTTGCAGCCCTTGCTTCCATCGGGTGATATTCCATCTTCCTCCTTGCAACATTCTAAGTCGGTTGGGGTTCGAATAAAAACTTTTATGACTCCATGCCCAATGGATGCTTTAGCAATTGGTATCTTCATCCGGTGGCGAGATGACCCCGTTGAGTCGCCAAAATTGTTATCCAAATTCACCCCTCAAGGTAATTTTGATAACATGCATCAGTTATTCGATCCCAGAAAGTAGATTGATTCAAGGTTTGAAATCATGTTTTTGGGGTCCCCTTGGGATTTTTCTAACTCTCCCATCCGAGAAGAAATCCCAAAAAGTTGAGAAAATGGAAAAAATGTAAAAAATAAGGTTGCGGGACTATTTTAAAGCATTTCGGTCACGAAGGGTTCGGGCCATGCGAGGTTCATCATACCAAGTTTGGGGCTGAAAAAGCAAGAAAATCAGCTAAGTCGGACATATTTGTCCAAGCGGTCCAGTCATTGGGATAGTTGGGACGTCGGACGTGAGAGATCGTAAAAAGCCGAAACGGCCGAAAACAAGGAAAATCACCTAAGTCTTTTGCTTCGTGAGGTTTGGGACATTGTTGGGACAAAAGTACATGAGGTACATGTGGGACACGAATCGCCGATTTCCCGGCCAGAGATAATCCATTTTGGGTGGTTCGGGAGAGATTTTTGTCCCGGTTGGGACAAAGGTATGCAGGGGCGTGTGGGGCCTTGCGAAAAGGTGAAAAGGGCACACAAACGAACAACAATCGGCGAAGCAGGAGATTTTTGTCTAGGACAAAGGTACACGAGGATGTGTGGGACGCGAAAAGGTGAAAAGGCCACAAAAGAGACAAGGAGGCCCGTGGACGAATCAGAACGTGCCACGTGTCAGAAGGGAAAAAAAAGTTGGAAATTTGGCTAAGTATTTCACCAAAAATCCAAAATGAGTATTTTATCCCGCCCTCCTTATTACGAGCCAATAGAATCTTGCCATGTGTCCAGGTGGCGCCAGAAATTGGAAAAGCCCGCAAGGAAATTTTGGAGGGTCAAACCCGCATCAATGGGGTTTTGACATGGGTCAAAGTCAAAATTTCAAAGGATGAGCCCACTGACGAATCAAAGCTTGACAAGTGTCATCAAGTGGCGGAGTACGTGGGAAAATTTGAAATTTTTTCCAAAGACCAAATGGTAAAAATTCAAACTTTTTTCCCACCGATCCGTTTTGGGCCTGTTTTTGCCCTAAATCTTCAAATGGCCATAACTTTCGATCCAGAGCTCAAATTTTCATGTTGTTTATATCAATGGAAATCTGGTGAAATTATCTACATGATTCTGAGGTCCATATTTAATTTTGTTGAATTTGGAGTGAGAAAATTTAAAAATGCCTCTGGCATGTGGTAATGGCCAGAAATGATGTTTCAACAACCAACTTTAATGTAAAATACAGTTCGCCACTTTAAGTTTGCTAGGGTTCTCACCTACCGCCATAATGAGATGAATTAAATGAAACCTAGAGGTGGTTGGGGTAGATTTGGATTTTCTCTCTCTTCCCTCTCTCATTCTTCCTATAAATTGTAAGGAGGGCTTCTTTCTAAACGTTGGACATCCTTGTTTTGCCCCTCCCTTCTTCTCTTTGGCGGAGTGAATTTGTGGAGTTCAAACCTCCCATTTAAAGCGTAAAGCAAATTTTCCTCTTGGAATTTTTTAGTGTATTGTATCAATCTTTGGAGAAATTAATGCATGTATGTGGATGATTCTCAACCCTCTCTGTGTTCATTTGCATCCTCCCGATCTTTCACTTTGCAATTTTGTTATCTGTGCATGATTTTGCATCACATTTTAATGGTTTTTGTTTATTACCAAGATAGGTGTTCTTCATTCCTCGGTGCATCACCTTTGTTAGTTTAGGTTTATTTTTATGCATCTTCTTACCCTATCTCCTTGGCAAGTTAGATTGGATTTTGAGTAAACCCTCTAGCATTTTTTTCGTGTGCATCTAAACAGAGGAATATGAACCGGCCTTCATCCGAAGAGCTTTTCCGATTTCGCAAAGTCCCACACTTGGGAAAAGCTCCATGTTATGCAATCACACTGAGAGTCTCAACCCATTGAGTTATAGACATTCGAAGTCTTTGTGATTACTGCGCTAACATTACCTTTCTGAGGCTCGTATGTTGTTAGGACCCATCTTTGGCATCTTTCCTAGATTAGAGAGTGGACTTGTCTATATTTTAGGGGGAGTTTTTCCCAATGGGTTTTCTCCTTTTACTATAATTTTTGAGAGTTTATTATACGTGGGTACCTCATTAATCTTGTTTTCGGGACCCACTTCTCCTTGTTTTCATTTATGTGTCCATCTAAGCTATGCTTCAGGGGGGTGTTGGTGTAGGATATTTACCATGCATATATTTTAACTACATGGGATTCCTCCACATAGGTAATTCACCATGCTTAGGTGTCCTAGGGTGTCATTATGACCTTACATGTATCATAGAGCATCATAGAAGTTACATTTGACCAAGGCTATTTTGGGAATGTAACTCCCACCTCTTAATGCTACATTTATGGGGAGTTACACACCCCACTACTATATGTACACCCTTTAATCTTACGCAATACAATGGAATATAGTATGTGATTTGAGCTACTTTTCCCTTAATGCATGCACATTACTCTAATGGGTGATTTCTTTCTTCGATCTTGAAGCTACATCATTTTGCAGTTGAGTGCAATATTTTTGTTGCTCATGGATTCCCTCCAGATCTTCGTCATTTCTACAAAATTTTGAAATAAAAACAATATCTATTTTTTTCAATTTGTATAAAACAAAGCTTATTAAAAGTTGAACTAAGACGTAGATCTTGCAAAAACACATACTTTAAAAAAATGGCACCTCAATATGAGGTACCAGTTAAAAGTTATGGCTCTTTTAAGTTGCGAAATCAATATCTTTCTGGGCCCCTCTCCAAAAATGGAATTTTTTTATAATTCTTATTTTTTTCACAATGTCCAAAAATGGATTTTTTAAAAGTGAATTTTTTAAAACCGAGTGTAGTTAACAACTTACATGCATGCATAGTGCATTTTAGGGTGTAAATCGTATTTTAACCAATTTACATATGTGTTATAATAACCCTTGGCCGCAGTTTTATTATTGCTTCTCTTTCTACGCAGGTTTTTCTTTTGAGATGCAGCTTTTTCTTCCTTTTTCCAATGCATCTTTTTTTCTTATAGGTTGCGAAATCTTTTGTAGGCATGTCTTCTTCTTCTCTTCCTTGCTCTTGAGTTGTGAATGCAATCTCTAGGTTGATTGGAGGCTTCGGGATGATGCTTTGGACATATATCTTCTCACGTGCACGTAGAATTCTCTTGCCAGATATATGAAAAGAAAGAGCACATGGAAGAGGAAATAGAATTATGTGGGAGATTGAAAATATTGGGTCCCCACAATACAAATATATTGTATATATATTTTTAAAAATTCTTCCAATTTAGAAAAAATGCAAGTCAAGTAATTTTTTTATAAAAAAACTTGAGAATGAAACAATGTCACCCTTTACAATAGATTTACATCCGGGTTTGCAATGGCATGTGATTGCACTCCAGGTGTTCTTCAACTACAAATCAACCATGAACCGAGGTGTGGATTTAGGTAAGGGCTATGAAATGGTTAGGGGCATCTATGACTCCTCCTAGCTCTGTAATTTATCCAGATCTCCCTATACTTCTCTAAAACTCCTTACACTCCTCTATGGATAAGAATATTTGCTCGATACCAAATCTTGACAATGAATACTTGAAAACAATATTTGATACATAAGTTTTACACATAAACAAGATGGTACTTGTGTATTTTATTAATATCAAAATCAAGCATCACGAGACAAATGAGAGAGATGCAATATTTATAGTTATTGAAAACTTCTATCTCATCCACAATATATGGAAACAAATCATCTAATCTCATAAAATATGCAAAAATAACATATTGCCCCTAACTTGTCCCTCATGGAAATCATCCGGGAACAAAATATGCAAGATAGAAGATGATCCCACAAACATTGGGATGAGAAAACTATCACTTAGTTAACTAACAACTAAGGATAACTAATATCTATTGACATAAGTTTAAATTATTTAAATTAAATACTTTAACTTATTACATTTATTCAAATATCAACTAGTGATGAATTAAGCTAAGTTTTATTCCTAACAACGCTAACCCATCTTCTTTCACCTCATCGCCCTTTCTTTAATTTTTTCTTCATACTCAAGGAACATACCCAAAATGTAAAATTTTGTGATCATGTGACCTTCTTCACCCTTATAACAGTCAATCATGCAACACCTTTAGGGTTTTATGTTCATACGCCATTTTTGGTATGATAGACTCGTAATGGTTCTTATCAATTAGGTAGATTTTTGTCTCCTCTTACCATTCACCTCTTTTCTTACTTATTGATTCTCCTACACAGGACCAACCATCGACACCTACATTTAAGAATTCCTCTTTCACCAAAATCACCCATGCCTATTTGACCTAAATTCACCCATGCCTATTCGACCTAAATTCAACCATGCCTATGACCTAGACTCAACCATTCCTAAATGACCTAAACTCAACCATGCCTAAATGACCTAAACTCAACCATGCCTAAATGACCTAAACTCAACCATGCCTATGACCTAAACTCAACCATGCCTAAATGACCTAAACTCAAACATGCCTGAATGACCTAGACTCAATCATGCCTAAAACCAACCAACCCATTCCTCTACCTCATCATATTCTTCCCTAGCTTATGGGAGAACTACATCAGCCTGAGGCCCCTTTTCTCGGGGCTATGTAGGTAGCACTCCGAGGGCATGGGGCCCTTGGAGGTTAGCTCAACCACTCTTTCCCCTAACCAATTTTCCCCCTTTTATATTCACATTCTACCTTAGTTGGTTTCCATTTTACATAAAACTAGGAAATTAAACAATCATAAAAACATACATACCTACCATTTTATAACATCACCATATCATACATCAATCATTTCACATTTCCATGATATCAAATATTTGGAAATTTACACCACAACATACATATACATCATCATTTATTTTCCATAATAACAATAACTTGGAAATTAAATCAAATGCAAAACCATGACCAAATCATGCCTAAATCACCTAGACTCCACCATGCCTATACCTGACTCCATCATGCCTACATGACCTCAAATTCCTATACCTGACTCCATCATGCCTACATGACCTCGAATGCCTAAATCACCTAGACTCCATCATGCCTAAATGACCTTGACTCCATCATTCCTAAATGACCTAAACTCCATCATGCCTAAATGACCTAATACTCCATCATGCCTACATGACCTTGACTCAATCATACCTAATTCAACTAGTTTCCATTTTACACAATAACAATGGAAATTAAAAATGAGTACATTACCCATCCATTCACATCATCAACTATATAAATGGGAGAGTCTATGTATCAATACATATATACACAAATATATAATAAATATCAGTATCTCAAAACTCTCATGTACAATCTCACGTCTTCAGCATGCAGCCGATATATATATCAAAAATCACACACTATAACATATGGATATCAATAATCACCCACCTGATACCCTCATGTCTAGTCTCACATGTCTCCTCCTCCTGGCCCTCTGCCAAGCCTGATATATGAGAGCTCATAACCTCGCCGTGACCACCTGTCTAGGGTCAATGACCACCTGCACTACTAGAAATGTGAGTCTTGGATCTCATCCGCTCATTGGCTTCTATTGGGCTTGGTACTTGGCACATGAGGACACATCAATCCTTGTGGTGGCTAGATGATCATGATAGTAGTGAGCCTCATTCGGGAATCCTAAACCTCACCATCGACATAGTCTCGGGGTGATGCCATAAACATTACTACTCCACCTGTGAACTATGCCCAACCAAAAGTGTACCTTATCTTAGTGGAGGTGCATCTTTGTGGGACCATATCCTTATGCATCCGCACCGATACCTATGTAGCTACTTGGGCTGTAAAGCCACAACCGTGCTCGTGCCATGGCCAACTAGCCATGTAATCCTATCACTTGTGCTTGTAGGGCAGCTACTTGCCCTCCATCCCCATCTCCGCCTGTGTGGGAACATGTGCATGTGCTTTACTAGGATTGTAGGGCTACCACTGTTCCTCTGAAGTTGGTCACCTATGGCTCTAATATTGTCAATTGTCCTTGAAACTTGTAATATGTGCTTGGAGGGAAACCACCTAACCCTATAATATATTCCTTTGCACTATGAAAGTAGCTAAATAAGGCTTATCTCGGCCTCGGTGGTTCCACTGTAGTTGTGCCACCCACCACTTTGTATGTATCCATCGGTGACTCCCATGTCATTAATTCATGTGTCTTGTACCTTCTCTTCTTCCCCTGTAAGAGCACTTAGACATGGTAAATACATGGGTCTCTCCACGTCATCACTATGGTACTATGGGAAAGGCAGGGGCATGTCCTGACATAATCCAAACTACTATTTGACCTTGTCCATAGGTATCATCTCATGCTCCTTGACTGTGGCCCATATATCCATATCAGTAGTTGAAGCTCCTTTAACTCCTTAGCCATACCTCTATATGATGGATAGTCAACATATGGCCTCCAAACGATATCAACTACTGAAATTCCCTCCAATCATTGCCTATAGTATGACACATCATATGTGTCCCTCACCACCCTCGGTTGTCCACCGAATGGTACCCATCATCTAAAAATAACTCAGAAATCCACCCTTGAAATAATCCTGTTGTGGTAAAATAATCGGGCACACACACATGATGTTCTCATATGCCCAACAATGTAATAAATAGGTACAACACATACCAAATCTCCTTAATCTCCCATAGGCCCATAGCTCCCTATACAAATGAACTAGGAAAGTCGGTGTCCAAAAAAACATATCCGCTCCTCAATAATGTCCCATATAAACATCCTCCAAGGTGATGGTCATCTTTCCCATTGGTAAGTGAAAGGTATTGGTCATGGAGTCCCATTTATCGATGAGAGTGACCACCAAGCTATGATCCCATGCTATATGTCTATAACATCGATCATACTAGGTACAACATTGATTATGTGTTCCCACTCCTCCATGGTCATGTTATGCCACATCTATACCGATAAGGGTGGTACTCTACCCCTCATCCTCAACCGATCTCTCTCTTGCATCATCTAACATGACCTTGCCAAGCCTTGACCACCTTAAATCACCTATTACCCACCACACAATACCCAACCACATCAATCATGCCTACCCCCTTTACCTAATTTACCTACACACCTACTTTGTCCCATATCATCATTACCCACTATCTTAGTTAATTTTACCTACTTACTTATTCCACATCGTAAAAATAACATTTTACCCTTTTCCTTCTACATAAATCTTCATCAACCCCTTCCTTTCTATTTTACTTTCCTTCTTAGCCCTTCTTCCACCTATTTACTCTTAATCATGACTGACATCGGTCACCTTGATAGTCATTTGTCTTCTTTGACCGGCGTCGGTCACCCAATCCTAGAACGACAATGGCCAAAGCCCACCGTCGTTGGAACCCATGACCAACATCGATGTCTGTTTCAGCCAAAAACTAAAACCCCATCCCCATTATCAACAAATTCAAAAGAAATAATATAAATACCTACTCCCACCCACCCAAACCTATCATTGCTTCATTACTAACCCTATTTAAGCTATATAGGACCTTTCCCATCCCTCATTTCATTCATTTTTAACCACGATTTCAAAAATTAACATTACAACCAAATTTTACAAAAAATGATTTCAATAAACTCTCTTTCAATGAAATAAAGGATTCACATTGAATCTTACCTCATCTCAGTGCCATCTCCATGGTGCCATGTGCTCATTGGGCCAGTGGTGCACTTCCTCCCTCTCCCACCCTTGTCATGCCAAAATGAACTTCTCAGCTCATCACCAATCAAATCAATCAACTCGATCTCGTGGACTTGCCAATAGAATGTTAATCACCACTACGTGGCTTGACAACTTATCTAGACATCTCATACTATCATTTTCCACTCATCAACTTATCCTCTATGGTTTTCTAAAAGTGGAAAGGTTAAAATGAATCCATAAAAAGTAGATTTTTCCTTTTTGAACCCAAAATCTCCATGACCTATATCAGTCATATGAGCCCTAGCCAACTAATGTCGGTTTCACTATAAATGGTATCAACCACCTAAATAACCATTTAACCCACCCCATGCCCATTTTTCCTAAAAACATTATTGCTCACCCAACTTTTGACCTTACCAACACCTATTACACCCTACCCGTAAGCCTACATTACTTGTACATTTCCTTAACTACGTTTAAGGACATGTTATTTACCTATACCTCAGCCTTACCTATACCACCCTACATACCCTGACCTGAATCACCTTTTGTGACATTTGAGTTTGTGTACTTGCTATACCTTGTGATTTAGTTACCGTCTTTGTTTAGCTTTGATAACCTTACCTTTCCTAGTGATGTGATGTTTATCTGACCATACCTTTGGTGCCATGGAACAAAACCTATTACCTATTCCTACACCGGACCTCATTTTGCTTCATGACCATATCCTATACCTTGGATACCTAAATCACTTCAACCTCATTTGGATAAACATATCGCCCTTTTGACAACATAGAGTTTGTAAGCTCTTCCGCCTGGTACCGTATCACAATCTATATGTTTATGTGCATTTGATTGCCATTACCCATTACCCAATATGACCATTACCCATTACCCATAATGACCATACCCTTACCTATTGACCCTCACTTTCATTAATAACCTATTTATAAAACCACTCCCGACTAATTTTCCAACCTCATCGGTTCATAGTTTGAGGGGATCACCTTCAACCCTACTTGGGAAACCTAACCTCTACTAATAACTAGGACATTGACTCCATATTTTTGTCATCATCACTTACCAATACAAGCTATGCAATAAAAAGCAGAAAATGTAGATACCACATTTGGGTCACACTCCCCTTGGTCCCCTTCAATCAATTAACGTAATATATTTAATTAATCATGACTCCTTCATGTTATACTAATACTCATCCTCACATTTTTAATAAATTTAACTATTTTAATTAAGTTAATTTCACCCTCACACCTCCACCTCATCATTACACATCACCGTGGACCCATTCCAAGGGCATTTAACTAGTAATGAATGATTCATCACTTTGAGAACCGAGTCATCACTCCTAGTGTTGAGTCACCACTTAACTTAACTAGTTAATACATACTCCTAAAACTAATTATACTTATTATATCACCTTCCTTATCTCACATGACTCCATTTCCCTAAGTAGACTCAATCAAAATCATGCCAAAATAGTAAATATTTGCTTATTTTTGGTGAACCTAGACTTTCTCACCTTAACTTACCATCGATTACCTTATATACACTTTTAAAAATCTTTACATGGGTTGGTCATCTAAATATTGAGGCATTATTACATTCAAGCGTGAATCCGCAAGCCCTCGTGCATCTAGATGATGAACACACACAATCAAAGTGTAAGAAAAGCAACCAGTTTTCCTTCTAGAGCGTTGGAATAATCACGGAAGCATAGAGGCCATATTTCCATCAAGCACTTATTATCTAATCAACCATCATCCATCCCAACTCCTAAGATCTGAAAGACACCAAGTAGGTATTGTGATCTTGATCATTTTTCTTATTCCCTTTATAGATCTATGGTTTCTATTAGTAGTTTATTTCCTCTATTTCCTGTACATCACCTTCCTTCCATCAACCCACTATTTGACCATCCCAAGCCTTTTCACCATTTTAAACCTCTTTCTTAGTATCCCTAAGTCTTCTCAACCATATTATGACCCAACCATACTACCCTCACTCTTTGTGTAATTACAGAGAGCCTAAAATCCTCAATTTAATAATTTGCTATCAAATTTCACCCTACCGATGTTGGTCACCTTAAGCTTCATCGGTCTCCCTCTCTACCAAGCATTGGTCACCGGACCAACTCGGTCCACTTTGTGTTTTCTGCTAACCTTCACCAAACTACCTCTAACATCACCTAAAATCCACCCAGACCTTACTAGATACCTTTGTGACCTTACCTAACACCCCTATGACCTGTCCTAATAAGAAACATACCTTTCCTGATGCTAGATTAGTTTATATTTTAATAATTTTCTTAATCTAGTTTGTTAATAACATTTTGAGATGTCTAAATCAAATTTTTAGTAATAAGGCCTTTATTTCTCGTATTTAGTTTCATTAATTTGATGAAAACATGGATTGAAAACTATGTAGGAAGTATCACACTTTCGGAACTAGAAATCGTTAGGAAGTCCACTTGTCATTTGCTATTTAATATTATTTGGTTGTCTTTCTTTGTCTCTAAAGGTATTCCTTCCTAGGAAAAAGGAGTTCTCTGACAACCAACTTGGATAAAGTCGATAATGAGCACATTCACCCTACTAACTACATAATCACGGGTATACCTCCTTGACCTTTTACCTTATCTATTTTATCACATTATTATTGATGAAACATAGATATATATATTTTTTCTTCCCCAAAGGAATTTTTATAACGAATATTTTCTAAAATCTCATAGGAATTGGATGCATGGTTTAGAATATATGAGCAATTTTGTATTTTCATGCCCTAGGGTTTCGATGACTCTTTGTCATGGAGTTTTCTTGAATAAACCTATGTTTCTTCTCTATAGAAACATTTAATGATTGAATAGTGATGTCGAGGTGGTGGAAATTTTGTGTAAGAATTAAAAATGGAGGATAGGAAGAGATTCTGATAATTGGAAAATTTGTGCGTGCATGCGGGAAGAATGGAAGGTGCTAGTGGTGGCATCCCAATAGTTAGAATGTTTTGCATTTTTTTGTGTTTTGGAATGGGTTACACATTTTTAAACCACTTTTACCATGCTATTGGTGTAATTGGTGAAGAAAATTTTCCCTATCCTCATTATTCCATGTGGCAACATGTGATTTTCCATTGGGGGTGAGAGAGGGGGCTGAAATTTGCATAATAAGCAACTGTCGGGGGCACATGGGTGACCAAGAGATTAAATGGGAGGGTTAGGGAGGTTTTTTTCCCAAAAATACCATATATATTTTTCACATGGGATACAAAAATGTTCCCTCACCCTAGCTTGACAAGTGGTGGGTCATGATTGTATGGAGCGGGGGTTGGGAAATGAAACACAGGGCTTAACTAGCGAGAAGGTGCAAAAATGCGGTCATGTGAAGGGTACAGGGGCCAAAATAGGGTAGGGTATAATTTTATAGCACATTTTTTACCAAATATTTTGTGCACTTGGTGCAAAAATGTGACTCTCCCATTGGTTTGATTTCCATCCCAAGAAATGATTAACTATTGAAGTTTGTGCCTTAGAGAGAAATTTGTCGGACGATAAATTGAGTTCTCTCAAGATTTTTGATGAAATTTTATATGATTACATCTATAAATGACCTTATGAATTCTATGGTGGCATTATTATCCTCTGATTCTTTTTGAAACCCCCTAAAAAGTAGGATTTTTGTTCTTGATTGAAGGTCGTCTACTAAAAACTAGTTGTAGACAGGATGAGCATAGGTGTTGTGAAAAATATGATTACACCATCTTGTAGGGATATGAATTAAATTTATGAAGATATATTTTTGACTCTTAACTCCTTCCAGAGCTCTTAGAATCACTTCTTGAAGCTTAGGGTTGTTTTTGCATTATGCACTACCTAGGCCTCCAAGACCCACTTTTTTTTGAAACTGCTCCACAAATTGTGGAATCTTCAAAAACCTTCCTAAAATGAATTTAAAATGTTATTTTTATTTGGCACACTTCCTTGGTGAGTTTAGTCCTTTTGTTCCACTTTGAGGGACGTGTACTAGCTTGAAGAAGACTAGGGAATAACATTTCCAAAAGCTTTCCAAAAAGCATATCTTGATGAATCATGTTATGAAAGCATTTGAAATGAATGGATACCCCTAAATCACTTATGGGAAAACTGATATGAAAACTTAAAATCCTTAGAGAGGGGGAAGTGGGGATGAATCGGGGATTAGGATAACTTGGGAAAGTTTACGGAAAGGCCTACTGACTAAATGTTTTGTCACTTTGGGGTTTGTTGTCATGCTTGAAAATTGAGAATTTTCCTATTGCACATTTGCATGACAACAATTGGCTCTAGCTTGGGGAAATGTTGTGTATTGAGTGTAGTGAAGACATAACATGAGAACTCCATAATCTCAATTGTATTTCGTGGTCTAGTGCCTTTTCCATTGGGCTATGGAGTCACTAGAAAGATAGACTGCACAACTTGCTTTATTGAACACACACACACACACAAACGAGAGGGAAATAAATGAAATGGGGAAAAAAAGAAACAATTATAAAAAGGAAAATATGTTACGGTGTAGAGATTATACGGAGGTGGGGAAAGAATATACAAATACACTGACAACGGGTTGCAAAAGTACATCCCATCATGAAACAACTTATTGAAGTTTGAAATTTGAAGCAAAACAATCTGTTATTTGATCAAACCATGATTTTGTGATGGCTTTGCATGGCTTGAGAAGAAGAAGGATGACCATAATTCCATCTTCATACTCATACTACATAAATAATGTTCTTACATCTAATGAAAACTTCGTCACTTTCTCAAAAATCTTGTACCTTAATGCTTCCACTTGATGCACTTTGCGATCATGAGACATCGTTCTTCCATGTCTTTAAGAGTGGGAAGATTTATCTTGTCATGAAAAATTTCATCCTCTTTGAATTTCCATTTTGAATCATCTCCTATATCAGCAAGGCACTCGGAAGGAGTGGGAACAAACTAATTTTCTTCCGATTTAACAAATTCTCTGAAGATACCACTTTTTCGCTCTGAGAAAGTGTTTTCTAGAATGTGTGCCGCATCATTGGAATGAATGTATTCATCATCCCCAAGATTTTGATAAAACATGGAAACATGTTCAAGAAACATTAAATCTTGGGGGGTGAGTGCAATCTGATTTTGAATATTTTCACAAGAATCATGTACCTTTTCACTTCGTTCTGAATAACTCTCTTTCACACCGATCATCTCAACATTTTCCTTGCTATCTTCCTCCATGATGGAGATGTTATCTGCAAGATTGATAATATATAAAGAGATTCAACAACCTTCCTTATTTTTCACTTATGATCTTCTTCACACAACATGAAAGAGAAAGGTATATTTTCACATTCCCTCTCATTGGAAAAGACGTTGGGAAGAAATCAAACTCATCTATTTTCTCTATCTCAACATCAAACATTGGTGAATCAAAATGATAGGCATAAGTTGATTCATACTTGTCTTGAATATCCATATCATGAGTCAAGAGTTCTATTATCCCAAATTCACCCCTCGAGGTAATTTGGATAACTTGCATAATTTCCTCAGGCTCGAGCAAGAAAAAATGGTAAAAGGAAAAAAATCAAGTTTTGAAGGTCCCTTTGGCTCTTTTCTAACCCCCCCATCCAAGGAAAAAATTCAAGGAGTTAGAAAAATTGAAAAAATCCAAAAAAATTGCTTCAGCTAATGTATTGCGGCTAAATCAGATATTTTTGTCCCAGGCCACACAGTTCAATTAGGACTTGAAAACCTAATTTTCCCAAAATGGCCAAAATAGTGAAAATTGGTTAAGTTGGGTCAAAATGTCCCAAGCGGTCCATGAGATGTAGGGACACACGGGACCCACATTGCCAAAATCACCGATTTGCAAAGGAATCGACAAAGCCGGGGTTTTTGGCCCAAGCCGCGTAGGTGCGCATATGGACATCTAGGACCTGAAAATCTAAAAAATCTGTAGTCAAAGGGAATCGGTAAAATCAAATTTTTTTTTCTTGCATAGTCCATGGGATAGTTGGGACAAAAGGATGTGTAGGGCTTCGAAAGGCTAAAATAGCCGACTACAAAGGAGATGTGGTGAATGCGGAGGTCAACGACCCTCACGGCCCGATCAACATTGGGATAGTTGAGACATCAAAGGTCAAAATCCCTACACAAAGAGGGAATTAGAAATAGTGGAGGTTTTTGGCCCAAGTCGCACAAGGAACATCTAGGACACCAAGACCTGAAATAGCCGATATGCCCGTATGCAAAAGAAAATTCAATGTCTAACCCTCTCGAACTTCAAACGGCCATAACTTTTGACTTAGAGCTCCAATTTTCATGAAATTTAAATTTTTAGAATGGGCACAAAAATATTTATGAAAATAAAGGAAACATCTTCAGCCCTAGTCAATCAGATGTTCATTCCCATTAAATGACAGAAATGCTTGATAGACCCAAAATAGCTGCCCACACTCAGAAGGCCATAACTTTTTCATTTCTAAAAAAATGCACAAAATTGGTATCGTTGGAATCATGGTTCCAATCCCAATGCACAAAGATAGAAAAATATGGAATTTCTTGAGGAATGGATGAATATTTTTCTGAAAACGTGCCCATTTTCGAACAATGTTTTATTTGGTAGCTGGGATTCATTAATGAAGCATGGGCTGACATATTTCACTACCACAAGTTATGGGACAACATGGGATGCCTTTTGTAAGAAATATACCATCATTTCAATCCATTTATGACATATTGCAAGTGGTGAGAGGATAGATTTATGTATTTCTATTTTCCCTCTCTCTCTCTTTCTCATATTTATTTAAATTGGAGTGTTGGGCTCATTGTAAAGGGAGATAGTTTTGAGTAGAAAAACTCTATCAAAATTATTTTGTGAAGCCAATGTGCTGCAAGCCCTTGTAGTGGAATCCTTACATGGTGATCTAGGCCCTTATTCTATAATAGATTGGATTGTGCATATCAATGAAGCAATAGATACAAGTTTGTGGATACTTCTTCCTTGTTGTGTTTGTTTGCATTCTTCTTTCCCTTTCAAACTTATTACAAATATATTGTGTCTACCTTATACTCTGCAGGATTCATTCTCATTGTGCATGTATGGAATATTGTTGTGAATGCATTTGCTGGAATGTGGAGAACTGTTATCACCTCTTCTAGTATGCACTTTGTTTTTGTTTTTCACACATTGGATACTATTCTCACACCCTCCTTTTCTGGTGTATCACTTCTTTAGTGTAGGCATTTTTTTCATGCACTCTCTCTCCTAGTCCCTTGGAAAGTTAGATTAGGATTAGATATTTTTTCTGCATTAGAAAAGATTGTGGCAAGTAGTTTAGGAGTAAGAACAACTTTCTTTGGAGGTATATCTCAAGTAGCAAGTCCCACAACTTGGAGATAGTACCCATGTTATCCAATCAAACTATGATCTCAACCACACACTTGTTCAAACTTAAGGGTAATGTGATCCGGTGATAACAAGTTCAAGATTGAGATGAGGGTCTTAAGTCTCTTCTATAACCTTCAATATGTCTTACACAGATAATTATTCCAAACTTTCCATATACTCACCTTCATCTTCATGGTAAGAGTCTTTGTGTTGTTCTTCTAGGAGACGATTGAAAATATGGTGTTTACTAGGACAATATTTATTTGAAACATCCTCATTCATCTCTTCCATGGTTTTTGTTCCCTAATATTCACTTTCTTGCAGAAACATTCATACTTGATTCATGACACCTTTTGACAAGGAGAAGAGGTCCATGATTTGTGGGAAGGGTACTCCTTCGAGTTTAAAGTCCATATCATCCTCCTCTTGGTAGAGAGTAGAGAACCATGTTGGGAAGTAGTATGGGAAGAATTTTCAACTCTATCTTGATCATTCATTATGGAATCCTCTTGCTCACATGGAAAATGGAAGAATTTTTAGTCACTTTGATGATCATTTTTCTCTTTGAGTGAGGAGGTTTTTCTTGAATTTTTCAATTTTCTTGGATTCAAAAAGTAAGTGAGCCTCTTCCATTCAATCATACATGATCGAATCGAGAAGGGAATTCAATTCTTTTCCTATTTCCATTTCTTCATTCAACATTTCTACATCACTTGAAGAATCAAAATAGGAAGGTAGATTATCCATGATCATTTTGAATTCATCCTCTGAGGTCTAGGATGTATGATGGTTCTCTTGCACTTCTTTGCATACCTCCATTCCATCACTAATCAAAAGATCAAAATCTAAAAGGATATTATCTGTGATTACCTCAAATCCATCATCTTGTATTTCCTCATTGTTGGTGGAGTCTTTGGAAAGCATTGAATCATCCATCATGCAACAAGAGTCTTCCTTTGAATCCATTTCTCCTCCCATGGGTCGTGTGCTTCGAGCCAAAAAGAATTGATGAATGGTGGTTCCATCTCCATGTATTCTATCTCATCCTCCATGATGTTTCTTTGGTTCTCATTGGATGGTTCAAGGATAGGATCTTCTTCAAGAGCATTCAAGAATCTTCCAGGGATGAACACCTCATAGTATGGGCAGACATCAGGGTCTTCCTCCATAGGGTGCATCTCATATTCTCCCTCCATTTGATGAAGTGCTTCAAGATGTTTATACCTCCTTTGTAAAGCTAAAGCATATCTCCAAACTTCATGATAGGCTTCAAGATTAGGATTTCCTTCTGCCACACTTAGAAGCCTCTGCACATATTCTCTTCTCAAAATGTCCATTTCTTCATCACCGTATATAAGGAAGTCATCTAGAGGAAGGGAGATGAAAGAAAATGTTGTGAGTTTCTTGGTCACTGCATGAAGTTGAAAAAGTTAACTTCGATGGATTCTACACCATCTTGTCCTTCATTCAACTTTTATTTCTCTTCCAAATCTTCTTCATTCATCTCTAGGATTCTTGTTCTTCGGTAGGAGAAATTCCCATTCCTTTTCCTTTAGCATCACTATTCTTGAATTATAACCACCACACATTGATAATTGGGCTTTCATATAATGATTTTCTCTATTCTCGAAAGTCTTTTCCCGGTTTCGAGGAGATAGTGCAAGCCTTCTTTCCTTCAAATTTCTTGGCTTTAAAGGAGATGTTCTAGAATTATGGTTGCTCAAATATTTGCGATTCTTAGTAATCCTCTTCTTCTTATTCATTTTCACTCATTGTTACTTCACTCCAAACTAGAAATTTCTCACGGTAAGTGGGAAAATAATGTGACAAGGATTTGTTCCTTATGTATTCACCTTCAAAAATGATTTTCTTTTGAAATCTGATTTTTTTAATATATACATTTTTTGTATTTTTAAAGTTTTTGGGCACACTAAGGAAAATATCTCACCAAGTAGAGGCACCAAAAATATTGGTTAGAAATTTTTTATGGTAGGAAAATTAGGTGTCTCCACTAATGTTCACGAAGCTACACCCTTCGCATTGAGTGGTATGAGTCACATTATTGAAAGTAAACTAATCTTAAGCCTACTAAATGATGTTGGTGGCCAAATTGGCCAAGGATCACATCGAACATTCTCCATCAATCATGGAAAATTGCTTTTATGGGGTACATGGGGAGGAAAATCACAGGAATGAGGGGAAGGAGAGAATTTAGGAAAGGAATATTTCTACCATGAGTAGATTATAGAGTTCACACTCAGTTGTAGACACCAAACATTTTCATCCCTTAACTTAGACATACTCACGATTGAAAGCAACACATTTACAAATTTACGCCCTTTTAAATCATATTTGGTTAATTAATTAATTTCATACCCCTCACATCTAAATTATTTAATTAATTAAATTAATTAAAATATTTCCCCCTTACACCTCAATATGACACCTCATTAACCACCTAACTACCTCTAAAAACCACTTCCTAAAAAACACTAACCCATTTCCTAAACTAACTAAACTAACTAAATCTTCGAGAAAAGCTAAACCCCTCTTTATCCTAATGAAGTTAGTTTGTGTTTTTTTACCCGTTGCACCACCTTAAAACCTCAAAGTTATCATATCTTGTTTGAAATGGAAGAAAATCACTTGTTTTTTTAACTAAACTAAGATCTTCCACAATGATCCCATGATCTATAAATATGTATTTTCAAACCTCATTTAGTAGCACCAATTCTCATGCTTTGTAGGTGCATTCTGCTCTCAATTCCAATGTCTCGACATCCAAGCAATTCATATAAATCTTTCCAACTCTACGATGCCTAAAGGACATCGAGTCCATCATCAAATTTCTTGTTTTTAATGTTTAACCATATTTTTCCATCCATCCATCAAATTGATTCATTCTCGGAAGGTTATTTATTTATTTTGTTCATTTTAGATACTTATAGTAGGTATATTTTTATTTATACATAATTCATATGTTGATAGTTCTTTTTTTAATAAAAATCATAGCTTAATCAATTGTTTTAAATCTATTTTATCAACTATTAGAACTAGCAGCAATCACTAGTGATTTCCCTAATCACCAACAATTCCTATGTTTTGTACTTTTTTTTAACAATTTCTACATAATCTAACTAAAAATGTCTAGATTTGTCTTGTTATCTACTAATATATTTTCTAGAATGATGTTTTTTAGATGGAATTAGGTGGTACTAATCTTTCCAATGCTGATTCCTTCCCCTTTGTTTTGCCATCCACTTTATAAGGAGCAATATGAGCTGCTCCATGATCTTTTACTCTACGCAATCCAAACAACTCATTTGATTTTTTTAGAGTCTATAGTTTCCTTCACCCATCATATCTTATAAACCACCGATGCATTTTTAGATGTGTATGATGAATATTCGATACTTAGAGAGGACCTTGTTCGATGCGAGTGTCACTACGAGACCTTCGTAGAGCTCTTAGACGAGGACTACTACACCCCTTTGGAGTTTAACACCCATAGTCACATCAACATATCTAGTACTTGACACAACATTTTCTCATATTTATGACACCCATGAGGAGGATTCAAAATTCTTTACTTGAGGACTTCATCTCAATCCCGATTCGACTCTTATCAAGAAGAGGAAGAGATAATTGAATCTATAACATCTAATGTGTCTGAAAACCTCTACACAGAAGAGGATTCTAAAGTATGGATTTAAATCATGACTAATGTTAGCTATATGTATCTAATCTAAATAAGTGATAATCACAATTCTATCTTAGCATTTTGTAGCACAATCATAAACATTAATAAAAGCATGAGTGTTTTTTGAAAAGTAACATTATTTTGTCTAAGCATGATTTTTAGGCTTGTTTACAAGTAAAGAAGCTTTGATCCATTTTTTTAAACAATGAGTAAACATACACAATCAATATCATGGGTATCTTAGAAACCCCACCATATTGAGGTCAAGCCTAATTGTTACCCCTTGAAATAAAAAAAAACCAAAGGTAAAACCATGTTAGAAATTTCATATACTGGTGGGACCATGAACCCTATTAATTCCTTCATTTTATTATCAGTTTGAGCACTATTTATACTGACTGCTAATCACCAGTGATTGCCTCAATCACCAATGATTCCCCTCTATTATTTTATTGACATTTTATAATCCATCTGTAATGTTTTTTTTTGTTCCCTATTTCTCCTAACTAGATTGTAGGTTGCTTCTTGCTGGAAACTTTATTTTCTTGATTTGCTAAGCATATGATTTGGAAATTGCTAAATCAAAATTAAAATTAAAATTGAGCGCTCTCACGATAAGTTCAAAATCCATTTGTTTAACTTTCCATCTTACATTCTTAAGTAAATTTTCTCATCAAAATTGACATTTCATTTGGGCTCTTAAAACAAAACATTCTCATTCTTCTTGCTTCACATAGTTTAATTAGGGTGTTGAAATTGGTTGCATCCACTTTTTCATCCCTCACACACAACCGAATCAATATCAAAATCTAAAATGTATTTAAACTTTTCCCACCTAGGTTAAACTGATTGGGATTTCATCACCCAATAGGAAACCGACTCGGTGTTACGCCAAGTATAATCTCCTATTTTTCGGTATGTATTGGGTCAAGACTGACTCACTTATTGCATATAGGGGACTGTGAAGTGAGGGGTAGGCCCTAATACCATGTCCATACTAAGAGCAGTCAGATTTGGGCCTCACTTACCTTCGTATATCGAGGACTCCACCCTTAAACACACCTAAAACCATCCCTAGATGACCACTTCCTAGGACCCCTATTAGCCATCTTACACATTTCATTTTTTTGTAACTAATCAAGATAACTATAAAATCACTCTCTAATTTTTCTTGCTTGTTTGTAATAACACATCCACTTGTTTTCCTTTCTTTTGGGTATTTTCTATGTGTTTTATTATTATGGTACTTACTAGACAACAAGCCCATAATCAAATCCCTAAAAACATGTCCACCCCACCTACATATAAACAAAATCTCCCATTTTACACTTCAACACCTTCTACCCTAATGTAACAACAACTTCCATACTATCAAACAGACACATCTAACCCCTTTTTAGACACTCAAAAAACTTGGCATGAAGTAGGGGCCAATTATAGAAATACAACAGGACAACAACTCTCGCATTCCCCACATCGGTATCATAGTCAAATCCTCCCTCCACCTAGATCGCAAGAAGAGGAATACTTCCTTTCTTCCAGTCCTCAAGCATCTGAACTCCCTTTCTACAATAGGGGAGACCCCATTTTTGAGGAAATGTTAGATTCAAATCCCATTTCCCTTAATGCTTATCTAGCAGCAAGAAATGTTCGATGCAACTATTCATGCCTCCATCCATCCAACACACCTACAACTCATCCTCTGCCATTGGCAGCCTTATTGATCAAAATCAAGATCCTGTGGTCCAATAGTTATATCCATACACTTTGAGTCAGTCTGAAACATCAAACAATAGCCAACCTCAAGTATCTCTCACCTCTACAAATCCATTTGAAACTTTGAATGAACAATCTACCATCAACCAACCAGAGGCAGCCGAGGTTTCATCATCTCCTGTCTACAACCTTGACATGATATCATCACAAAACACCTCTTCCCAACAACCCACATCTTTTCCAGGTCCTTCTATAGGATCCACACCACCTTTAAACAATGTCACTACTTCATCATCCACTCCTCCAGTTACCTCGTACATGCTAACACCTCCCTTGAGTTCCATCACCCATTCCATAGTTATGTCTTCCCAACAAGTTACTACTCCCATCCATAATATCACTATGTCCATCATCACAACAACACCGTTGGTTAACACTAGTGTCATTGATAGTACACATATTTTTCATAATACATACCACAAGATTTTCCACCATTGATCTCTGCACCCCATTCTTTACCTCAACAACATCCCACTACACGGTACCCCATAAAAAGTGTTCCACAATGCAGACATCGTAGTTCACCACTTCAGCTATGTCTTCTTGAAAAACACCTAAATATTCACAACCTCTTATGCATTTATCAATGCCATTGTAATGCCAATATGTTCAATCCTCACATCATATTGCTTTGTAGTAATGAGATCCTCATTCCATCAAAACATTCCAAAACATGATATCCTTCATCATCAAAACATTCCCCAACAAAATCAACAACATATATCCTAATAGTATGGATATCAACAAAATATTCCATCATACCATGTCCTATAGAAGAATAACCCCTATCAACATAATATCCCATACCAACATAACATCTCTCAATAGATACCTTCCTACCAACAACACATTCCACAACAAAGATCAAGTGTACTCATAACCCAATCATTCTTTTTATCATCCTATCTCATCCCTATAACAATCAATGCAAACCGATCCTATTCAAGCCCTTTTAAGCTACATATCTAGCCTAGAAGCCGCTCCATTAACATCCAAGAATATTCTCTCTTATGATCATATTTATAATGAGCCTAGTCACTTTTCTATACCATAGAAACCATATCCACCTCACTAGATCTTTCAAAACTTACTAAATTTTATAGAAAATAAGATCCCCAACAACACATTCGCACCTTTCATCATGCATGCTATCTAATATCCCATGATCAAGACCTCATGCTAGGACCTTTCCCATGTCCCTTGTCGGTCCTACCTTAGACTGGTACAACAACATTCCACAACACTCACTATTATCTTTCACACAATTGTTCTTAGACCACTTCTCCATAAACATAGCCCGTAAAATAAATATTAATGATTTGTATGCCATTAGACAATTTGAAGATAAATCCATCAATGATTTTCTATCTGTTGGAGGGAAAATACCAATCAACTATCCTTTACATTAATGTAGATAGAGTTAATAAAAATTTTCTCACACGCATATGCCAAACACATTTTGTGTACTTTGCAAATATAGTCATTCCAAGCTTTCGATGAGGCTTTTACCATGGCTCGTAAGTTATAATTGTGACCCTAGAAGATGGATGAATAAATTTTATTCATAAAAAACAAAAATGGAGTTCCCATCCAAGCCACCATCCAACTCAGATAAGTCTAAATCAGCCGCCAACAACATCATGGTCAAATCCATTCTAAAGGAAAAGCCAACCATCGAATGCTTTTGTCAACAATGCAACTATACACCCATAACATTAATTTATGGTAAGGGTTTTGATAAATTTCTCACCTCCAATCTAATATCACTTCCACCCTTTCGTACCATCAATATATAAGTTTCAAAGCCCATTTGTTATTAAGATAACGAGTTCTATAAGTACCATAGGGTTAATGGTCATGACATTGAAAGGTGTCCCATATTCTACAATGTACTTCAAGACTTGATTGACAAGGGTGACCTTCACTTAGATAACCCAAATGAACCCACAAATCAAGGCCTTGACATATTTAAGAAACTTTTTCAAAAATCACCCCTCTTCATTCGAGAAACCACAAATGAATTTTGTTCATACCATTAATATGATAACTAAAGTCAAGTCTGTCCCTTTGACAACTTCATCACCCAAAAAACAAAATTTGTGGAATTAACACCAAATATCAATGAATTTGAAACCATGAACATAGAAACCTCCCTTGTTGAACACATTTAGAAATGTTTCTCTATGTCTCCATCATCTACACCCATAGAGTCTAAGCCAAAACATGAAAATCTTGAAAATACGGAACCACCGCTTGTTACTAAAGGCATACCCGTATCCTCACCGGATGTTATTAAAAAGTCCACACCCTTACATCCGACGTAACTACACTAATGCCTACACCTATATTTACAAATATAACTATGAGACCACTTGAGACATTCTTAGCACAATCACCCCTTCCACAAAAACTATAGGATATGATTATCCCCAATATGTGAAAGTAAACAATATGAAATATACAAATCATTTATACCACATCATCCAAAATTATTATCCTTCGCTAGCATAAACTTCGACAAATATACCTAGTTCATCTAAATATTGTTATCCCAAATAACTCCCCAAGTTATTTGGATAACTTATATTTTATTTTGACTCTGATGTTTCACATTTCAGTTGCACACACTCAAGTTGTTCCATTGGCACATTTCACTTGGCTATAGTTCTTCTGCTTCCTCATGCCTTCGCTTCCTCTCGCGCTTGCTTCACCCACGCTTCTATCCTCCCCTTCTCTCTAGCATTCTGCTATCTCCTCCCATTTTTCCCTTACACCTTCCCTCTAGGCACATGCTTTCATCCCTAGTCTATCGCACACCCCTTGCATGCACCTATGCAGACTTTCCTTCCAAAATGGCTAAGTCCTTGTCATTTATCTTATGTGCTTGTATATACTAAACTCTCATGTGCCCATTTTATTCTTGTCTCCATAGTTGGATGCTCGCACCCTGCTTCCATACTTTCCTTCAAAATTATGTGTTCTTTTTTTCCACGTGTGTTGCATTCACACGCCTATTTTTCATGTGTGTACCTTTGTGCATCTCACTTTTATGCCTTGTGTCTTCTACGCAATTCCTTGTGCCACATAATCTTCTGAAAGATTTAAGTGTGATGCACATAAACAATCAAAGCATGCTCGTAGGGCATTGTATCTAGACAACCAACCGGTCTATTAAACATGGCAAAAAGAAAAACAAATCAACAGTTGGCCGATTTTTTTAGTCAATCAGCGCACACCAAGTGTCATTGCATGTTAGAGAGACCTATAGACTTATGAAAACCATAACTTCTACTATATTGCTCAAATTCCATTGTGCCCAATGTCATTTGAAATATGTTTCCATAAAATACATGTTGGACTATTTGAAATCAGATTTAGGAAGGTTTGGTAGGTAGAAAACAAGGAAATGTCATTCTGGTCATCAATGCACACATCTAATTGACCCCAACCACCAAATTTCTTAAGATCTTGCCTTCTTCCTTCTTTTACATGCCAAATAGACATGGGGAAGTGCATCTGACAGACTTGTATGTGGTTTTGCAGGAATTTATAATTTTCTGTTGGTGGTTGAATATTTGAATCTAAGTTTCCCTCCTTTTCTCCTTCTCTTTGCTCCTTCTTCTATAAATAGTATAGTTTTGCTTTGTAAAAAGGATTCCTCTTTGTTGTAACGATACCATGCCAAAATGGTAGCCGACTTCCCATGGGTTTTAAACCTTGACATGGTCTCGCAATGTATTATCACCTCCTACTATGAATGTAACTTAATGTGCATCCATTAAGCAAATAAAATTGTGTTTTGTGGAACTCTCGTCTTCCCTTTTTATTTTTCATTACATCTCACCTCTCTGTTTTGTTTTTAGAATGATTTGTGTCTCCTCTACTTGTAGTCCCCACATTCATGTGTTTTGTGTGCTAGAAGGGTGATTCTATGTATTGATCTATGGCATGTGTCATTCACCCTCTTCTTTGTGCCCTCTCTATTTCCTTTTCCTCCTATAGAGAATGATTAACCCTCTTTTTCGCGCTATCATCTTCCTTTAAGATTATGATTTCCTTTTACGCACATCCTTCTATCCTTGGTCCCTTGGCATGTTTAGTTTATGATTTTTTTCAACATTAAGAGTAGTAGTAGCATTAGTGGTAGGTAGAAAAATTGGCCTTCTCTAGATATTTTTCTTTGTGCGTAGCATTGCACAACCTTGATACGGTATGAACCAATGTTGACTCGAATTCCAGATCTATCACGATCATATAGAGGACTCAATTTTGAGCACCAAAGTTTCTAGCACACTTGGTGGGACAAGTTTGAAGAGCTATACATCTTCATCTCAAAAGTTTGATGTGTTATTTCTAGATCTAACCTTTGGAGGCATATTTCAATGTATCTAACAACTCCACTGATTCAATGCACCCACTATCTCATTCGTAGAACAACCTACCCTCATTCTTCCTTTCATTTATCCTTTTCCATCATTCCACCTTCCTCATTGGAAGTTTTGCAATCATGAATTATCTCCCTTCTTGGAATTCCCATTTGTAGGACTAGATCCATTTCCTCTATCATGAAAATTTCAATTTCCTCATCCAAATCAGTTTTATAAGCCCCATTATCCTAAAAATGCATGTAACCCACTTTTTTCTAACCAAAATGTTTATGAAGAACATGTTTATGCAAATGATGGTGGTGACTCCATGGCAGAAGCTGATTTTGAGAGGAAAGTACAAAAGATGGAGATGGAAATGATGTAACTCAGAGTCAAGTACTCCATAAAGATAACTAGAGTTGTCTACATGGGTAGGCCATGTACCAGTGCTGGTTTAGTGCCCAAAAAAATTTGCACATTATCACTAAGATGTTTCCCTAGATTACAGAGTGGGAAGATGAAATGGAGGCTCAAAATCTAGCATGTGAAAACCACAATGGGGAAAGCCTGCACTACCATCATACACCCTCCCAATCCTCGGTGTAAACTTATATAATCTCAGCCTATTGCTCATGTTCTAGAATTTCTGCATGTTTCTCTCACCGAGGATTCAATTGTTCCACCCTTCCCCTTCCACCCCACCTTCATTTCACTTCCATTCCCCTTTTCACATGCGCCTCTGTTCCTTCGGTGTGCATGCATTTCATCCCTTCTACGTCCATCCTCCCATTTCCTTCCGAGTCCTCTCTTCCTAGTTGTGCTATAAATGAACAACCCCTTACCTACACATCATCCCCAACTAATGTCATTATATTCAATGACTATAGAACATTTCAAGAATGGTATGAATCATGTGACTCGATTGGGGTGATGAGATCATCAGTGGTACCTATTTAGGAAGAAAGTCGGATAGTTATAAAGGGCGTAGTTTCAAGGAGACTTAGTTACTTATAGAGGAAGAACCATTCGCACCCCAACTTTATATGACACAACCTACATGCACTCCCCTTTAGGAGGAGATTCTACATGAGGATCCCATCTACGGGATTGAGATTCAGAGCAATGGGAAAATCATAAGGATCAGACCATGCCCAATCAGATAGTTGGCTAGTCTAGAGCTAAAGACATAGTTTTCATTAGACATTCTCATTTTAGAGCATGAAGTAGAGGTTCAACGCACCAAAGGTAACTAGCGGTGCCTCTCGAATCCAAGCACATATCAACTCTAAGAGGTATATATTTTATTTAGTGATACTTTGAGGAGAAGGATGAGAAACCAATTGTAAATTAGTTTATCACTCTTGCTTGGTGAGACCATGTCCAGTGCCAAATCAATCACAAGGTCATAATTTGTGAGGAAGGTAAGCTACTTCTCCCATCTTGTAGGTTTTACTTAAGCACCCTTTTCCTCTAGCTAGTGTAGGTTAGTTTAGGTTTGATTTCAGCAAAACAAGTGATTGTGCACACTTTTCATGTTTCCCTTGGGACATATATGATTTTATATTTGTACATATCTCGTGTTTGACACACTCACTCTGGTACCTTTGCTTTTCTATTTTGCACCCACACTCACCCCTTTTACTTCTTCTTGGGATGACAATTTAGTTTTCAGCAGAGGCAATACCAACAATCCACACAACTTTTAACTCTCACAATCCAATTAAGAACATCTTCATATGAGAGTAGTAGTTCAATTCAGAGTTTAGATGGTGTTTCAGTGACTCCAAGGGTGTTCTTCAAGTTGTAGATCAGCTCTTTAAATTTCTGGGCTTGACTCCATGCCCAATGGATAGTTCTAAGGTTATTTGTATCCTCATCTAGCAGGAAGATGGCCTTGAAATTCACCAAAACTATTATCCCAAATAACTCCCCAAGTTATTTAGATAACTTATATTTTATTCTAACTTTGATGTTTCACATTTTAGGTTACGTGCACTCAAGTTGTTCCATTGGCACATTTCGCTTAGCTGCAGTTCTTTTGTTTCCTCATTCCTTCACTTCCTCTTACACTTGCTTAACCCATACTTATATTATCCACTTATCTCGTACATTATTCTATCTCCTCCCATTTTTCCTTTGCACCTTCCCTCTGTGTACTGATTTCATTCTTAGTCTATCACGTACTCCTTATGCACACCTATGCCAACTTGCCTTCCAAAATGGCTATGTACCTAACATTGCTCTTGTGTGCTTACATATACTAAACTCTCACGTACCTATTTTCTTCATGTCTCTATAGTTGGATGCTCATGGATTGCTTGCATACTTTCCTTCTAAAAGTATACCTTATTTCCTACCACGTGCATTGCATTTATGTGTCTATCTTTCATATGCGTACCTTTGTGCCTCTCACTTCAGCACTTTTTGTCTTCTCAGCTAGTCATCACTGTGCCACGTAATCTTATATCGAGACTTGATTTGATGCACGTAACCTCTCAAAGCATGCCAACAGGGTGCCATATCTCGACAACCAACCCATGCATGAAACAAGGTATAAAAGAAAAAAAAGCAACAATTGGCTGATTTTTTTAGTAAATCGAGTGTGTGCCACGTGTCATTGCATGTCAAAGTGACCTATAGACTTTAAACATCCATAATGTTTGTGGAAATGCTCGAATTCCCACACGCTTGGTCTCATTTGAAAGCTTTAGACATCAGCTACATGTTGGAATTTTTGAAATCATATTTTGATGGGATTTGGTAAGTGGAAAAATAGGAAATGTCATTTTTGTCATTAATGCACACATCTAATCAACCATAACCACTAGATTTCTATAGATCTTTACTTCTTCCTTCTTCTACATGCCAAAAACATGGGGAAGTACATTCGATAACCTTGTAGGTGGTATTTATGGTATTTATCATTTGCTATTGGTGGTTGAATATTTGAATCAAAGTTTCCCTCTTTTCTCCTTATCTTCACTCCTATAAATATTAAAGTTCTGCTTTATAAAAAGGATCCTCTTGGTTATAATGACACCATGCCAAAATGGTTTACACTTCCCATGAGTTTCAGACCTTGACATGGTATTTGCAATGTATTCTCATCTCCTACCATAAATGTAACTGAATTTACATCCCTTAAGCAATAAAATCGTGTTTTGTGGAACTCTCGCTTTCCTTTCTCATTTTCAATACATCTCACCTCTATGTTTGATTTTTCTAGCATGGTGTGTGTCTCCTCTACTTGTAGTCCCCATGTTTATGTTTTACATGCACCGGAAGGCCAAGGCTACATGTTGATCTATGGAACACATTTTCCGCCCTCTTCTTTGTGCCCTATCTATTTCCTTTTCCACTCGTGGAGAGAAATTGACCCTCTTTCTCGACACTATCGCCTTACTTTAAGCTTAGGATTTTCCCTTTTTGAACATCCTTCTATCCCTATTCCTTGGCATGTTTATTCTAGATTTTCTTTTAGCACTAGGAGTAGTAGTAGCATTAATGGTAGGTAGAGGAACCGGCCTTCTCCAAAGGTCTATCTCTGCGCATAAGGTCCCACAACCCGGAGATGGTTCCCTTTGTTGACTTGGAATTCTAGATACATCATGATCACATTAAGGGCACAATTTCAAGCACCAATTATAAAGAGGACCTAATAAATAGTACATCGTTCAAGTATTTATAAGTCCTTATTATGATTAAACTTATATTTTCCATGGTCCTTATTTCCGTCCTTCATTTCATCCAAGAGGCATAGCCACTTTTGGAAATCCTATTGTCACATTCAACCTAATAAGACCTCCCAAATTAAGAATCACTCAAGATCCTAAAAACCATCCTTATCTCCCCCTAGATCTGGATCCTCTGCATGAATCTTCTTATATCATATCAATTAATCACCCTATCATTACAGGGTAAAACCTATACATCATACCCCCACAAGTCCATATTTCAATCCACATCCACATCTGATCCTAACCCTCTACCTCTTATTCAACCTAATCATCCTTCGCATCTACCACATCCACTTGTTGCAACAACTAAAAATCCCCACATGTACACCAAGTAAAAAACCTATTTCCAAATAACCCACTTCACCTCCTCCTAATAAATATGAATTCCCAACTACATTCGGACATAAAGGACGTAATGCTACCATTTTGGATAACTTGTTACAAGAAGAACTCATCACGTTACCACCTCTATAGCCATCAAATCACCATGGGTGGAATCCTTCTTGGTATGACTTTGCTACTTTCTATAATTACCATAGAACACGAGGCCATACCATAGAGGATTATAGAGCCTTTCATCAAACAATTCAAAAGATTAGAAGTTATCTCTTCCTTCCTTCTCATGTAACATCAAAATCAACCTTAATACCTTTATAATAATTTAGCCCTAAATCATCTAACCACCAATTCAATGATATACATGTCACCACACACTCAAAAAATTATGACAAAGAGCCATCTGGGTCTAAGGAAGATAGAGACTTTGTTTCCATACCTTCACCTCTAGAATTATCAGCACCATCTGATAAACCTAAGGTCTCCATTTCATTGGATCCTAAAGAGCCTAATCAAATAACATCATCCAAAGGAAGAGTCTAATTCCAAGAAACTACGTCTCCACTCACCACGTTGCAGAAAGTAACTATTAAACATATACACCAATCCCCTATTAGGATGTCACTTTATGAACTTGTGAAGACCTCACTAACTCACAAACAAGCCATGTTAGAGGTCCTCCGATCCATCACTTTCCTAGCCAATGATCCAACCCCTTTCAAAAAAATTGTAGGTTCCCTAAATTAATCTATCGCTATCTCATTTGAACCATTTGAAATTCCCTTTCTTAGACCAGGAGGATCGTGACCTTAGCACTTTTCATCACTTCTCAAATCAATGACATATCCATAAAGAGGGTCATGATGGGTAGTTGTACCACCATCAATATGATATCATCCCTTACCTTTGATCAAATAAAACTACCCAACACTATTATCACTCAGAATCTGGTTCTGTTAACACTCTTTCAATGAAACTATCACACCTACCATAGGAATAGTTATACTTCAACTCAAAGTCGACATTAAATCTCTACCCAAAATCTTTTACATTATAGAAGGAAATTTTCAATATAACATGTTACTAGGATGCCCGTAGATACAGACCATGCATTTTGTTCCTTCCACCCTTCATTTTTGTGTCAAGTATGAACATGAAGGTCAAATGCTCACTGTCCCTACTGATATGAATCCATTCACCAAATTCTATAAGATGTAATGACGTTCTTGTATGTACATCCATGCCTCGAATCATTTGATCAAGAATCTACTAGAACCTCTCTCTCCTCTTCCAAATTACTATAAGATTCTTCTCTTGGTGAAGACGTGAAGTATCTCACGCTTGGGGAATATCACCTCCTCATTATCAACTCTATCCCTTCACCAAAAACATATGGTCATCCCGAAAAAAACCCATGTATGACCCTAACATAGGAGATATTATCTCTTATGGTCCCGCTTATCTTAAAACCAATCTTGTTTCTGAGGATACAACTATCTCGCCATCTCACATTATCAATCCACATCACACCATGCCTTTCACATTAGATTTTAAGTCCCTTGATAATCCAAATTTTTCTTATGTATCTCGGTTACTATGCATGGAAATCATTGGTCTTGGGCATTATGAAAAAGGGATCCATTATCAACCAGTTCTAAGTTCCCTATAACATCATGAGAAAGTTGTTATAGGGTATAAGAATCCCCTTCCTATAGTATTTGGAGCTAATAAATCTAAACCAATTTCCTCTGCAATTATTTCAACCAATCACCACCGAAAGCCCTCAAGGTTCCATAAACACGATGATGTCATACCTATTACACATAATTTTTTTAAATTGATGTTATATCATTATGACCACTCACATATCAATCCAGCCATTCCACTAAATCTCTATTGCTTTTTCATCTAGAAATCGTTGAAGAAGACTCACCAACCATAGACATCCTTGAATGTCAAGATGACAAGGATATCCTATCTCATATGGGAGGTGAAGATAGTTATCTTCAAAAATCCCTATCACTCAAAACACCCACTCTTCTTAATGAATCCACATTCGATATTAACTTAGGAAAACCTTAGGACCCCAACATAGTCAAGGTTAGAAAATCCCTTGATCCACAAGAATTGAATGATTTTATCACATTCATAACAAAATATTGTCTAGCCTTCTCTCCTAGTCATATAATTATATGCTTAGGATTGATCCCAATATTTTCGTACAAAACATTGTCACATATCCTAATGCTAAGTCGGTTTAAAAAAGCTCTGTAAGATGCACCCATGTATAGCTCTCCTTGTCAAGGAAGAATTGTAGCATATTTTATATGTATATTTCATCATACCCATTGAATATCCACAATGGGTCTCTAAAATCATCCTAGTAAATAAATATTTAGGAAAAATATGTATCTACATAGAGTTCGGGATATCAATCTTTCTTATCTAAAAGATGATTTCCCTCTGCCAAACATAGATCAACTTATAGACCTAATAACTCGGCCATGAAATTCTTTCCCTCATGGATGAATTTTCTGGTTATCCACCTTTATAACCCCTTAGGGAACCTTTTTCTACCACGTCATGCCATTTGGTCTAAAAATGTCGGGTAACATACCAACGTGTTATGACGTACATTTTCCATGATCTCATTCATAAGATTTGTGAAGATTATGTTGACGATCTACTTGGGAAGTCTAAATCACGAAAGGATCATCTCAATGTTATTAAATCAATCTTCACCCGTCTCATCCAATTTTTCTCCGCTTGAATCTGTAAATGTGTTTTTAGTGTCCTTAATGGAAAATTTTAGGATTTATCATATGTCTTCATGGAATTGAAGACAAACTAATCATTGAAATGCCTCCACCCTCTAATCTTAAACAACTACGCAACTTACAAGGAAAACTACATTCCATACAATGTTTCATATCACAACTTTCTGACTGTTGTCAACCATTTCACCATCTACTTTGCAAAGACATAGTGTTTCATTGGGATTATAACTATCAAAAAATCCTTCGATGAAATCAAATAATATATGTTATCACCACCTGTAATTACACCACCTCATGAAGGGGAGCCATTTTATCTCTACATATCTACCTTAGAGCATGCCCTAGGATCCATGCTCACTCACCGCAATGATTGAGGTTATGAACAGGATGTACTACATTAGTCACACCCTCCATGAATATGAAACATACTACTCAAAGTTGAAAAATTGTGTTGTGTGTTGTACTTTGATACTTCTAAAATTAGACATTATATCCTTAACAATAAAACATACGTTATCACTAGTTTTAATCCACTTAAGGCCATGCATGCTAAACCCTACCACAATGACCACATAACTCGATGGTTGATGCTTATGACTAAATTTGATCTTGAAATCATACTGCAAAATTCTATTAAAGGTCATGCCATTATCAATCAACTTATTGAGGCACCTCTTCCAGACAATCAACCACCCTATGAATAATTTCCTAATGAATTTATCAATAACATTAATGAATTCGATGATTATGAATTAGACTTCGTACCCATTAAAATGACCCTCTTCTTTGACGGTGCTAGATGCTAAGAAGGTGGAGGGAATGATGTTGTCATCATACCACCATGGAATATTCCCATTGCCTTGTCATTAAAACTCAACTTTGAATGCACTAATAATGTGGAAGAATATGAGGCCTTAATCATGAGTTTACCTATTGCTATTCTATTAAGTGTTCATGATTTTAAAATCTATGGAGATTCACAACTTGTCATCAGTCAAGTCAAATGAGAGTATCAATGTAAAAATAAGATCCTTTAAAAGCACAAGGTTGTTTTCAAATTTCTCCTTGCGCGTTTGACCATTACACCATTCACGCCATTCCACCATTTAGGCCATTCCATGATATTCTAATAGATTTGTAGACACCATGACATCCCTTGGGTCTCTTGTCCCTTTTGAAACAGAAAAATAAAGGGATAACACTAAAATGTTTGTATTGATTCAATACTTGGATCATCCTTCACATGAAAATGAGCTACCATCCATTGATGTCATTGAAAATAACTCACTTGATCTTTGGTACACATAGATACATGATTACCTTTCTAAGTGTAAAATCCCATCAAATCTCTCACAATCTACTAAATGATCATTTCTCCAACATGTCACCCACTTTGTTATCATAGGTGGTATCCTTTATAGATGAAGTTTGACAACATACTACTACGATGTATTAAATCACACGATTCAACCAAATCAATTGAAGAAGTCCAAGATGGCATATGTGGTGGCAATTTTAGTGGTAAACCATTTCTAAATTTATCATATGGCTAGGGTATTACTGGCCTAATATAAACAAAGATTGTTTTTGTATCTAAATAAATGCATTAAGTTCCAACTCCATTCCGATCTCATTCATATCCCTAGTCAAGCCTTATAACCCACACAAGATTTGTGGCCTTTTTCTTAATGGGGATTAGACTTCATTGGCATAATCAATCCAAAATCATCTCAACAACATCACTCACCATTACTTTGGAATATAATAATTCACTAAATGGGTTGAAGCTCTCCCCTTGACATAAAAAAATATGGCCCCGTTGTCAATTTCATATATCAAAACATTATATGCTACTTTGGCATCCCACACAAGCTCATCACAGAAAATGGAAAATCCTTTAAAAACAAGGAAGTGAAAGATATTTGCAATAATTTCAACATCAAAGTTAGCTTCTGCTCACCATACTACCCTAAAGAAAAAGGAAAAGATGAGGCCTCCAACAAAACACTTAACAATATCCTTGTGAAAACGGTAAATAATACAGGAATAAACTAGAATATCCAAATCCCATTTTCCCTATGCATTTATCAAACCAACATCTACACACCTATAGGAACTACACCCTATGCACTCATTTATGGCTATAAGGACATTGTTCCTCTTGAAATATAAATACCATCACTAAGCATATCTATCAAGGATTTTATCCCTGATGAAGAATATTGCCAAGACTATCTATCACAACTAGAATCAAGTTAGATGAAAAATGCTTAACATATCTTGAATATCATCAATTATATCAACAACATATAAGTAGGGCATATAATAAGCATGTTAAGGAACATGACTTTAATATTGGTGATCTCATGCTTAAAGAAACTCAAAACATGACTACATTAGAGAGGAGTAAACATGGAAAGTTTTCCCCAATTGGATTGAACCTTATGTTATCACTCACAAATATGGGTCAGGAGCATACCACCTCTCTTTCCTTGATGATGAACCTGAAGTGGAAACCTTAAATGCATTGCACTTGCAGCCTTATTGTTAAGTTGTTAACCATCATGATGCCATTTTTTAATCAAATCTTATTATAAACAACAACTATTGTTGTATAAGAATCACTACACCTATCCAACAACATCACAAACATGGGGCATGTGGATATATGTTACATGTGCATTTATCCCATCCTTTAAAATGGCTTATCGTGGTCTTCTTCCCTTACCTTACAAAATTAGATAAATCCATTGGATGCATAACATATCTCTCTATACTAGATTGATCCCTTGAAGGACAACTATTTACAAGAAATATAAATTATAAAAAAGTAAAGACTAATCCCTCGAAGCACAATTATCTATAAATTCATATACTAATCCCATGAAGGATGACCATTCAAGTTAAAATAATAAAAATGTAGACCATACCCTCGAAGGATGACTACTCATATATGTAAGTCTTCTCGCATCAATTAACCTTCACAATACAAACATAAAGGAAAGCTTCCCACATTGATAAATTTACTTTTAAAGAAGTTATAAAAAGTTGGGGCATCAATTCTTTATAAATCCGTTGAAGAGGAGAACCCTTTTTCCTTATAATGACATACATCAACATGATCCCATTCTGTTTTCCATTATTCTAGAAAAAATACATTACCCAAATTCATTACAATTTACCTAAACATTTTTATCCATGGTTTTTAATTAACATTTTGAAAGGCTTAAGTGCAAGTATTAACTCAAACCCATTACGTGAAAATATCATAAGTGGGGCTTTTACCTTGCTTTTACTTTATTTAGTTTGGTCACATTTGTTATTTTTAACATGTTGATCCTACTTTTGACATGCCCAAGTTAAAAATAAAAACTCAACACCATTGAAAGTATCAACATATACATCTAAAATAAAATACAAATGAAAAATATAATGACACATTATCATAATCATCATCATATATCAAAGTATAAAACACATAAAAGTCCATATAATGAGAGTAATGTCATACATAGAAAAAAAGGCTTCCATGAGCCTAGAAAAATCATGTAGTGAAATCTATCAAACTAGAATCAAGAGTATCTCCTACTTCATGATCACCACCACTGGATCCTCCCTCACCATCTCTCCCTCTTAATGGTCGGTGTTCGAGCTGGCTTCCCCACACTCACCGCACTATCACTAGGCCTAGCTACTGCTATAACACCTCCTTGGGAAGCTATATAATCTACATATAAAGTAGCATCATGGTAGTTCTTGATCACCATCTCAACATAGTAGTCCCTCTCCTTCCACACAAGATCATAATGTGTTGTTGAAACCATGCCGATGAAGGTCCTGCTGATGCTCCTCTCTATCGAACCATCGTCAACAACTCCATGTCAAAAATAAAAGCCTCATGATCCCCAAAGGCCTTCCTGAAAGTATCTCTCTAACTCTTGTACTTGTCTCTATTAGAAGAGACCTGTACAAGTTGTGCCTACAACCCATCATACTCTACTATCAAACCATCTCTTTCTCTAATAAATTCATCTCGCTAATTCATCTCATGAGCCACATCTCTCTCTACCTCAAATATTTCCTTCCCGGCCATCATCAAGCAACATCTTGAGTTATAACAACATCAATCTCAACCCTCTCCTCAAAATCCTCCTCAGCCCCCTTTTCTCGATCCCGCACTCATCTAATTGATCAAGATGCCATCTCCACTCCCTCATCCTCTCAAAACTCCTTAATGAATAATACCACCAAGAAAAAAAGATGCTAGGGTGACCGCCACATCATCAATCAAAACACATAACTATCCTCATCCGGACCACCACACCTAACTACTCAACAATGAGTACTGGCCTCATCACAACTTATTGTGGGGTATCGTATCCCCATTCTCCCACCAATATAAAATTGGCTCCTCGGTATATCCTAAACCAACCCGAATTGTCTCATCACTCGAATAAAGTGTATTAAATCATCGTCTCTAGCCCTATGGTCCTGACCTAGATGACATGTAAATATAGTATATCTCCTAAAAATTCTGACCAATCATGAAAACCCACATACGACCGCCAGATCACATCGCCAACTTGTAGTCTAGATATCAAGTCTTTGTAATAGGTAGGCCCTTTTGCCTTCCTTGCTCTGCTAAGACTCACAATCCATCTCATGAATCTTAGGTGCCTCATATCAATAACACTAAGAAATCCAAATGGATGAAAAATGAATGTGTGTGTGTGGGTCCAACACCGTAGTAAAAATACAATGTCAATCCCATAGCACTTGTGGGTCGTCCAAGCCCACAACGCTTTATATATTTATTCTAATAAGGTAGGATCCCACACAAAGATAATATGATGCTCCATCATCTCTGTAACTACCCCCGTAATAATCCATGGGAATCTCCCACCTCCTAAATCTAGTAGTGAAAAACATGAAATTCCCAACATCATCATAGTCATCCGTGAACACCCCGCTCTCTCGGACACATATAGGGCCTTATAATCAAAAGCTCCCGAGTATCTCACACATCAAGCCCCATCTTCATATAATTTTTCATGGTATCTCCTTCTTTGCATGTGAAATATAATTAAAAGGCCCCCTAACTGGAATTCTAATAATGTGATTAACATCCTCTAGGTTGATGCTTGTCTCTCTTGTAGGAAGCCAAAAGTATTGGTGGAAGGATTCCACCTCTCTATCAATGTAAGTATCAAGCTACAAAACTTGTGAATCCACTTGTAAAATATCATCCCACCAAATCCCACACCTCCAAATGGTTCTAGTCATCATCAAAAATCCTCTCTGATATCATCTAACATTAAGGGGATATGGTATCAGATAGTCAACTGAGCATCCACTTGTAAAATACACACACTAAAGAAAACATTAATAAGGTCATAATTTTTTTGAAAAATAAACATTTGTATATAAAATGCTCTCATAAACATAAGACTAACAATAAAATATGTATAATGTAGCCTTAAACATTCAACAAAGTTAAATACTTTTATCAAAAACCATATTTTCTCACTCAAAACACAAACCATTTCGATGCGGGTGAATTATCGGTGATTCACCACAATTACTAGTGATTGAAGGAATGACCGGGTGATTCCTGTAAATTTTCCCTAGGGCATCCACATGCCCCAAATACAACCCTAAATCCCCAAAATACCCTAAAAATCCCTAAAAACTACAATAAATCAAAATAAAAAAAAAAAGATTAAGGCCTACCTCTGCTAGGGTAGGCTTTTGTTTACACCTCGAGGAGACCATTTAACAATTTTTCACTCGTAAAACACATTTTTCTCTCATTTTGACAAATTTTCCATCGTATAAAGTACAAAATTAATAAATAAAAAATACATTTGGGGTATTTATACCCCTAATTTTCCACATGACCCAATCGCTAGCAATTGCGGCAATCACCGACGATTTACCCAATCATCGATGATTCCCTTGTTTTAGGCTTCTAGGCCTACATTACTCAAGAACATGTCATTCTACCCTTTACACAAGTGTGTCATGCCTCTAAAAATATCTTAGCCCTCATGATATTTTGTTACAACAACATAGTCACAACATTGGGACTTTCCATATGTCTATGGGAGATGAGCCCTTAGGCACCGAGTCACTGGTTTTCCCACTCAACTTTACGTGGTTAGGTTCATGGATATAGGTAATGAGCCCTTTGGCCACACCGTTAATTGATTCTCCACATTTTCTTTTCACCTCCATAGTTGGAGCAATCCTTTTCCAATACAAAAACATTGGTGATCACTGTATTGCGCTATAATAGACTCACCCATGTCAACATAATTATTTTTTATTATTTTTGTCTAGCAAATTGTCAAAAATTCCAGACAAAAAGGGGTAAATGTAGACACTAAAATTTTTCATTCCCCAACTTAGATGCACTCACGATTGAAAGTGCCACATTTATGACATTATGCCCTCTCAAATCATCTTTGGTTAATTAATTAATCACACACCCCTCACATCAAAATTATTTAATTAATTTAATTAATTAAAATAATTCCCCCTTACACCTCACCACGTTAACTAAGACACCTCACTATGACACCTCATTAACCACCTAACCACCTCTAAAATATAATTCCCAAAAACACTAACCCATTTCCTAAACTAAAACTAAATCTTCCAAAAAGATAACCCCCCTTTATCCTAATGAATTTATTTCATGTTTTTTTACCTTCTCCACCACCTTCAAAACTTCAAGTTATCATATATTTTTTGAAATGGAAGAAAATCAATTGTTTTGTTAGCTAAACTAAGATCTTCTGCAATCACCAGATATTTTCCCAATTGCTGGTGATATATAAATATATGTTTTCAAACCTCATTTGGGAGCACAGATTCTCACACATTGAAGGTGCATTCTCTCTCAATTCCAACGTCTCAGACATTAAATCACTTCATATCGAATCAATTTTTAAATTTCTCATTTTTAGTGTTCAACCATATTTTTCCATCCATCCATCAAATTGATTCATTCTACAAGGTAATTTATTTGTTTTGTTTGTTTTAGATACTAACAATAGGTAAATTTTTGTTTATACATCATTCATATGTTGATAATTCTCTATTTTCATCAAAATTCATAGCTTAATCAATTGTTTTAACTTTGTTTTATCAACTATTAGAACTAGCAGCAATCACTAGTGATTTCCCTAATCACTAGCGATTCCTATGTTTTCTACTTTTTTCACAATTTCTACATAATCTGACTAAAAATTTCTAGCTTTTTCTTGTTATATTCTAATATCTTGTCTATCATGATGTTTTCAAATGGAATTAGGTGGTACTAATCTTCCCATTGGTTGATTCCTTCCCCATTGTTTGCCATCTACTTTACTAGGAGCAATATGAGCTGCTCCATGATCTTGAACTCTGTGCAATCCAAGTAGCCTCATTTGATCATTTAGAGGCTATATTTTCCTCCACCCAACATATCTCGAGAAGCCACTAATACCTTTTCGGATGTGTATGATGAAAGCTTTGAGACTTCAAGAGGACTTTGTTTAGTACGAGCGTCCTTAGAAGACCGGCCTAGAGCTCTTAAACAAATCCTACCGCACCGCTTCGAGTTTGACACCCTAATTCACATCCACATATATAGCACTTGACACAACATTTTCTCATCTTTAAAACACCCGTGAGGAGGATTTCACTTCTTTGCTAGGAACTACATCTCCATCCCTAATTCTAACCTTACTAAAGAAGAGGACAAGATAATTGACTTTGTAGCATCTAATGTGTCTCGAAAACCTCCTTGCACGTAGGAGTCTGAATTATGGATTTGAATCATGAATAATGTTAGCTATTTGTAACTAATCTAAATAAGTGATAATCAAAATTCTATCTTAGCATTTTTCAGTTGTAACATTCCCATTTTAAGACTTTAGAAACAAGGGAATTTTTTTATAATAATGTTCTCTATTCTAAATAATCATAATTTAAAACACACATTCCATGCCAATCAATCTCATAATAGATAACCATATACAACTGTAAATGACTCAGTGAACTACCGATCTCTCATGTTAACTCAATGTATTGTATACTAAGTATACTTGGTTCTCTTACCCTTATCCGGTATTGAAGTATTCTGTTTAAGAGACCTATATGAATATTTGTTACCAATATTCATCTGAAATCCCATTTCTTAAACTAGGTGACAGAGGAAAATGCAACGAGTAACTTGCGATACTTTGGCCAAATATTTTCACATATTGTTCATGTTAAAATTTCTAGATGGCATACTCGTTAAATGGAATACATCCTTCACCCCACTTCATATTTTATCTAGAATGGTCTTCACTGACTCCTATCAGTCCACTTGTTCAAGGTTTAACCCTAACCCAGGTTAGCAACATAGTTTGGTATAGAGAACCACTCACGGTGACTAAGGGTACATATACATACTCAATCGACCTAAGTCAATTGCACATGTCTAGTTATCCTAAGTCATCGTGAGTTACCCCTATACTAAATCATACTTCTAACCTGACCTAGAGTTTAACTAAGATCAAGTCTGAGTTTATGTAGATCTAGATGATCCAATTCTGAAGGGTGTTGTAACATGTCAACTGCAACACTATATCCTCATGAAGACCCAAGTCTTCATGAAGGTACAATACTATAGTTGGTGTGTGCCAACATCCAACTGAATCACCCCATCTAGATGTACACACCCAAGCAAGAGTTAATTACTTAATTATTTTTCCATAATTAAGGTCTAATTACAGCATCCCTACTGAATCCCTAGTTTTGTTAATCATTGAAGTTTCTAGCCATAAATGAGTTGTTAATGTTTTGTAGAAACATCAAGATTTCCTTTTATTCATTAAATTCTTACTTTAGGGTTCAGTTGATTAAAATAGAAACAACAAACAAACAATAAGGTTTACTCATTTTACTCAACCATTCCTAGTCTGATTAAGTTCCAAATCATATTCCTTTTTATTATACTTTAATGAGAGGAAGTCTACTTATTACATTTTTATATTTACCTTTCATTTGTTTTATACCAAGGAAGGTATGGGTCAAGAGGAAGTTCTCCTTCCTCTTTCTTGTTAAGAATTAGGATTCATTGTAACCTCTTATTTTAAACAAGATATCACAACAAATTTGCACTTCCTTTAACACCATTTAATAAACCATAATGACCTAGTTAATTGATCATCTAAGCATGCCAACTTGATAAGTTGCATTTTAATAAAGGAATAATGTATTAAATTCCCTATCCACCTATTTCATTTTAAGTCAAACAGAAAAGGTTCAAAACATATATGATTAAGAAAGAATAAGATAAGCCAATTCTTTTAGAATTGCAAAGGGAGTGACACATCAAGTACAAGTAAACTCTCAATATTTTCCATTCATCAAAGTGAAATACACACTTTACAATTCCAATCATTTCAGACATCTTTCATGTCAAACAACATTAATAAACTCAATAAGAAATACAAATTTTCCCTTACAATACATTTCAATAATGAATCATATTTCCTCATAAAAGATCCAGTCTTAGGTAAAAAAGTGACTTCATAAAAGAACTTGTCTTCTTTTATCACTTACAAAGTCCATCTACAAAAATTGCTAGCATGGGTTAGTTCATTGAACTGAGCATGATAAGCACTAAGCATTAAAACGATGTGCTTTCAACTAACTATTTCATAAAAAGAACTCTACTTTTATGAAACAATAAAGCACTATAGATAGATACATCATAAAGGAATAACAATCATAAAATGAAGAACAAGGTGATCAACCATACTAACTTAAGTAAAGATCATGATATAATCAACACTCTTCAGCCAATGATTTCATAAGAAATTATGTCAGATAAGTAATATTCCATCCTAATTACTTATCAAATCCCTACCATAGATATTTATAAATCATTTCTTGAATTCCTTCTATCTAAATCAAGAAAGGTACTAATTCTTAACACTTCATGAAAAATAAAATTATTTTACAAAAGCAATGATCCACATTACACAGAATTAACTTATTCCATCCTAGGTTATATAAAGCCATACTATTTCAATTTCTATGATAAGATTTAGGATGAACCATCAACATCCTCAAATAAGGGTTTCCCATTTAAGATATAACATCCAAATTCAAGTGAACTCTAGCCTAAGTTTTATGTTTATCATCAATAGGTTTTATAAAGTATAAATTCCATTTACATAAACCCAAAAAGAGTCACATATAAAATTTATTACATCCTTATCAAGGAATTTTAAAGAAGAACAAAATAAAAGGATATATCCTAGAACTATCCACTCTATCCTTTCCTTCATAATGTAATTGAATAGGTTGACTTCTTACAAAGGAGTAATATTAATGAGAGAAAGAACAAACAAAGAGAGATAATAACTACAAATTCCTTTAGAGTTTGAAAATAACAGTATTGCATTCCACAACTCAGAGAAGAGAGAGAAGGGAGTCAACAAAAATATGAGAGACGATCTCATTACCCTTTCCTAAGAAAATAATTACATTTCAAAATAAAATAACTGATATAGATCTAATCGAGAGATCTTTTAACTCTTATCAAACATTGAAAACATAGAACTAATTGGTACTGGATCAAATATACTACTACAACATGTAAGTAAGATACCAAGATGGAGTTTTCTCAACATATAAATAAGAATAACTACAATAGTGCACTGGCTATGACTAAAAGGAGATATTCAAATGAATTCAGTTAGTAACAATACATGAAGTATTAAACAACAATTGAACATTCCAATTCATCCAACATTATTAGCTCCAGTCAATACATTCCTATAATATTTCCATTCAAGATAGAGAGACCTATAATGTATTCATATGCATCCAAGAAAACGAATACAAGATTACAGCCAAGCCAACCCATATTCCCAACTTCACAAGAATCAAAGGAACAATCTTCAGGTAAGAAAGGAAAGGAACCTAACCCAAATTCAAACACAATGAAGAACAAAAAAAGAGACATAACCCCAAGACATGTGCTCAAAATCAAGCTCCAAAGGAGAAGAGTAAAACAAAATCCTTCTAATTCATTTCCTTAAGATAATAAAAAATAAACTATTTCATAGTTTAACTTAGATATCCCATCTCTACAGATTCATATAAACATCAGACTAGAATGCAAGAACCCAATAAATCCAACCATATGAACCGATAAGGGTAACTCATGAAGCAAAAACCTCACCTCAAAAAGGATTCAGAGAACATTCAATAAGTCTTTCCACAACATAACAATAGGAACTTACTAACCTTACTTTCAAGAAGATTGTATCAAGGGAAGTTGTTTAGACCCCAAGACTAGTTTGGTCATTAACAAATATTCTCAAACATATGGTGAGAGAAACAAAAACGATGCTATATAAGTGCAAGTAGGAGCTAAACATGTCTGATCAAAATATCAAGTAGAGGAGAACAAAACCGAAATGTAATCCTTCTTAGTAGTGACTTCCATTAACTACTTAAAAAGAATCCAATAGATGTTCTCATAAGTAAAGCATATCATCTTAGCAGAAGTAACACATGAATCCTGTTATTTCCAAACAAGAAAGAAGTCCAAAATCATTGAGTCCAACTATCTATTTTAGCATAACTCAAATAGGAGCAACAAGATCTAAAAACAACTCAAGATTCAATAGGATATACATTTTTCATACCTTCTCCTTATTGGCCCTTAATTTGATCTTGCCCCATTTTTCCTTGAAATTATTCAGTTTGTGGGCTCTGTCATATTTTCTATCTCCCCGTGTTGATGCATGAAAGCTTTGTCCTTCATTTGGTTTCCATGATCAGTCCCTTCCTTTGGTTGAGGATCATTTTAAATCCGAACTTTTTTTCCATTCCTCTGTCCATGTGAAATAATTTGTAACTTGGGTGTAAACTCGGGTTTTTTCCTTCCTTCCATTTTTCCACAGTCACGTTTTGTTTTCCCTATCAATTTTTGTCCCAATACATGTGGAAAAGTGGTCCTTTCTGATTTGATGTGGCTTGGTGGATCACATTTGGGCCTTATATCATTTCCAAATTCTTTGTCCTTAAAGAAAGATTCATTTCCGCATAAATGGTGATTTCCCTACATTTTATGGTTTGACAAGTGTGTTTTCCCGTCAAATTTATATCTCAACATATGTGGAAATGTGGTCCTTTCTGATTAGATGCAGCTCAGTGGGGCACTTTGAAACTCTAAATCCCGATTCAACTCAAGTTTTTTCCATGTGGAGGGCCTACGCTCATCTGAAAAGTCACCTCTTGGTTTGACCTTTGGAGTTGCACTAGGGAGACACGTGGAGGTTTCCGTTGCCTTGCCAAGACTTAGACATTTTTTTCATGTGGCTGATGCAACTTTGTCGACCATGGACATGTGGAGGGCCAATGCTCATTTGAGATCTCGCCTCTAGGTCCTACCTTAGCAGTTACACCAAGGAGACACATGGTGAGCCCACACTTGTTTGGGGTCTCCGCTTTTGGGGACCATCTCAAAGTTGTGCCAGGGATACATGTGGAGGCTTCCATCGGCTCCTTTCTATAATTAAACTTTTCAAGAAACTTTCTAAATGCCTGGGACACGTGGAGGGCCCGTGCCTGTTTGGGGACCTGCCCCTATACTTTAATTTTGAAGAAGCACCAAAGGGACACTTGGAAGTTTCTCGCTCACTCTTCCCTTGCTTGGACTTTTCAATAACCAAGGAAAACTATCTTGGACCCTAGACACATGGTGCCTTCCATTGGTCCTTAAACATTTTCCAAAACTCTAACGAACTGAGACATGTGGTGAGCCCGCGCTTGTTTGGGGTCTCTACTTTTGGACCATCCCAAAGGTGCGCCAAGGAGACACGTGGAGGCTTCCACTGGCTCCTTTTATAATAAGACTTTTCAAAGGCCAAAAGGAATTTTTCTTGGGCCCAAGGCACGTGGAAGGCCCATGCTTGTCTGGAAACTTGCCTCTCGTACTCACCTTTACAGTTTTATCAAGGAAATATGTGGACGACTCTAATCTAAAGTTGAGAAGAGGAAAAATCAACGGTTGTTGTGCATTGCATCTGTTTTTCTACCATTTTTTCTTCAAGACTCCTAGAGATGCGAATACACATTATTTTTCATCATTTTTTGATGAAATTCCTTTTCATTTTTTTTTTTAAAAGTGCCATTGAATGGATTTAGAACTTAATTTTTGAGTCCAAGGATTGTAAAGGGTGATATTTGAAGTTTGAATTACTCGGACACTTGCAAAAACATGAATTACCAAGGAAGTTAGATGTGGGCTAGAGTTGTAGAGAAATAATGGAAAAAGGATGAAATGATGAAGGTTGCAGGTGCAAAGGATGAAAAAGGTGTTGCCTTAAGGGTGAAAAGGATTTCTATTAGATCCAGTTGTATAGGGCCACCGAAAATGATTAAAATGGGATTTCTCACATGACAGAATAAGAATTATTAAAAGGACTATCAAAATTTGTGGCATGGCATCCTAGCCATTAGTCGAGGGTCTTATAAACATGATCAGTTCATAATTTGTTCACGTGGCAGATTTAAGGTATAAATTTGTTAAACATCACTTTCTGAGGAAAATAGGTAACAAGGAAAGGTTCCTCGAATATTATTCTTTTTGGGGGGAAATTTTGGTATGAGTGAGCGAGTGAATGTATAAATGCAATGAGAATACTCTTGCAAAGGACGGGGGATGAATTCTTAAGAGAAAACTTGAGATATCCCATCTTCCTGAGAGACCAATCCAAGAAACCTGTTAATTTCCCATGTTTTATATTTCAATCATGTCAAGCTAGTTGTGAGTGTACACCATTGAAAATCTCTGAGATTTTTAAATAAAATTTCCCGCTAATAAATCTAATCAATTTTGAGTTAATCTATGTCAATCTTGTACCAATTTGTGTTTGCTTTATTTCAGAATCTCTACAAGTAGTTTTTCTTATCCCTATTGCAATCTTGTGTTAAAGTCCCCTCGAGTCACATAGGATCTTGTCCCTATGATAGTTTAGTGGCATTTTTAATTTCATTTCAAGAAGATCCTTCATCCTGTAATGAGATAAACAATTTAAAATCATTTTACTGTCATTTGTTGATAAAGATTGTCTGTAAGCCTTTAAGTGTATCTTAGGCATGAGGAACTAGGGGTCTTTGATGCTTAATTGAGTCTTTGCTCTTGAGCCTTCATGTTAAATTCTTAGAGATTGTGTGAAAATGTGTAAATTTGGGCCTCCATTGATGCACACCTTCTGGTTGAAGGAATATTTTAGCTATTCTGAAGCATTCTATCATTTAGTTTTCCAAATGTTGTGAAGGTTCTCAAAGATATGGCATAATCAATTTTATCCTACTTAATCTCCCACCAAAATTATTCAAAATAATGAATCCTACCTGAACTACCCCTATTTTCCTTGTATGTCCACAAATGTATAAATTTTATTGCCAAAATATGCAGAAGCAATCAGGATCCCATAATGTCTTTAATAACCTTTAGCCTTGTTTAGAAAATATCACCATTATTTAGAAGTGACAACTCATGAGAGTTAAATTATGGTGCATTGATCATATTTTCTTAGGGTCCCCTTTCAAATTTATGTAAAGAAGGATATCTTCATTCACCTTCACCGAAAGAGGTTACAAAATAGGTCCTCTCACCCTGATCAAAAGGCATAGCCTAAAGTAGTGAGGATAGATCAAATCCTTAATGAAGGTGCTATCCATTTCTCTAATGCTTGAGTGAGAAAGAGTCAGAAAAATCCCATCCCCATATACAAAACAACTCATAATATGATTTGTATGTCTCTTAGTGTCCTGCTAAATATTTGATGTTTCTTGGTTTCCAAGGGAGAATCAATTTGGATACCAACACTCCTAACGAGAGGATAAACAAACCTAGATCAAATATTTTATCAAATAGTGTATTCCCTTAATTTGTTTTTCACAAACAAAAAGTTCACACAAATTTGACAACATTCTAGTTCCAACAAGGTTAAAGCACGATCCACTCATATATTCAACAAGGAACAAACCCACATTCTATTTTATCAAACAATGAATCTCATCAGAAGAATACAGTGAACAATTCAAGCATGAATGCAAATTAAACATCACAAATAAAAACCCATTTGTTTCCAAGAGCAGTTGTTTTTATGAAGACATTTAGGAAAAACATAACAACTTAATGGATAGAGCCTATCATGCATGATAGAGCTTCTATCAATTTGCATAAGATTTCCAGCCAAGCCTCCACAGTCTCTCCTTTTCCAAAATGACCTCCATAACTCCAAATTTATACCCTTCTTATTCTTCCACCATATCCAAAATAGCTTAGAGATGCCAAAAATATCATTGGATCAAAAATAGAATTGCTAGTTCAAAGAACCAAAACTTCATGCAGAGTAAAAATCACAAAGAACAAATGACCAAACAACCCTTCCTAAATCCACTTGCATCTTCTCCTAGGTAGTTTCTTCACCACAACTAAGGTCATTTAATGCAAGGAATGTCAATTTCCTACTTATTTCTCCACGCCACCGCCATCCAAATTTGGCGAGTCTTTTAAATTCAAAATATGCATGCGAATCCATTTAGTGATGATGCCAGCTAGACATCCCCCTAACTCCCCATGCCTCCGCCAAAACTAGCAGTTTAAAGATGTAAATATAGAAATCAATTCCCATAAATGCCTTAGAAACTAACGCCACCGACTCACCACTTTCCAAGTAGCCCTTAGGTACCTTTTAGCTTAGTATTAGTTTAGGTTAGATTATCCTTAGGTTAGGATTCGACCTTAGTCTTTAGGAAAATATTATTTTCCATAGGATTTTTCCAAACTCCTCAACCATAACCATACCAACTTAGGTTAGGGTGTCACCTTTGTAGTTTAGTAATAGGTCCTAGGTAGGTCTTAGCTACCTTAGGTTAAAATCCAAATAGGATAGAACATTACAACTTAGGTTAAGGTATTTACCTTAATAGTCCCGTAATAGGTCCTTAATCTCTTACACTATTCAACATCTTAAAAATATTTATCAAGAAGATCCAAGCTCACCATTTACAACATGATGCAAAGCAAGGACACCAGAAGAAGGGTCCTCATAATTATAACCAAAACAAGACTCAATTCCACATTACCTTCTATTTCAGAATGCCAAGTTATCAAGATGATTAGGTAAGAAGAACTAAAGCATACCTTGGATCAATGGAATTGATCCAAGGTTTTGCTTGTTAACATATGATAAGTATGAAAACAACAATACATGTTCACAACCTTTTAGTACACAGAGAAGAATGGCTTCATTTTCAAGTAAATAAAATCACAGCAAAATGAATCTTTGTACAATAATAATTTATTCATTGCAAACATGATTTCCAACAGTCAAAAGAATACACCTTCCTAAGACAAATCACATGTCAACGTTTGCAATTGTCAAGAGAGAAAGTAATAAAATTAATAGTTTTTTCAAATGTGTTACATTAGCACAATCATAAACATTAATAAAAGCATAAGTGTTTTATGAAAAGTAACTTTGTTTTGTCTAAAGCATGATTTGTAGTCTTTTTACGGGTAAAGAAGCTTTGATCCATTTTTTAAATTATGTGTAAACATACACAATAAACATTGTGGGTATCCTAGAAACCCCGACATACGAGGATAAGCTCGGTTGTTACCCCTTGAAAAAATCAAGAAACCAAAGGTAAAACCATGCTAAACACCAAGAACTAGAAACGTTTCACATTCAATATAGAAGAAAGAAACAATGAAGCTAGTGGGATTGATGAATTAAAACACAAAGTATTTAGATTCATCTATAGAAGATAAAAAAGCTCTTGCATCACTAGGCTTCCAAAGAGCATAAATGATATAAGTGGAAGAAATAAAAGATGATCATAGTAGCTATTCTTATTATTTCAACGATGAGAAGAAACCATGCATACAATCCCGCACACCTTCATACATCAAGGAAAGAAAAAAAATTTCCTATATTGACATGTACACATGTATTACAAAGACAGGGAAAACAAGAAAGCATGTAGCAAAAATTTATCTTTATTTCATGTATATGGATGACAAAAAGTCCAACAACATATCACAATCCACTATTTCTACAAAGTGAAAGTTCTTCAAAATATGGAATCCCTTAGAATGGAGAGGCCATCCCAATTTATAACAATCTAAATTTTCCTTTCACCTCCCTCATATGACTCTTCGTTTCCATATTTCACTTGTGACCTTTTGTTTTCCATGAATTAAGTATTTTTCTTATAATTTTGAGAAAATACTTTTACAATTTTAAAATAGGTCACTTAAGTGAATAGGATGATTACACACAACGAAGAATTAGAAAGAAAGGGGGAAGAGAGGAAGAGAGGAGAGAATGAATGAGAAGAAGAAAGAAGGAATGCCGATGAAGATGATGCCATGTTGCCTTCACCTCATTTCCTAACTGATATGATGAAACATCTCAATGTGGATAACTATGATTCTCTGAACCTTTTACACCATAAGAAACCTCCTTTGGATAATGCACGAACACCTCAAACTAAGTGTTTAGAAACACTGTCGAATAATATCCTTAGTGACTACAGGCATTGCTCACTAAGGTCCACTCTAAAGAAGCTTGAGGATTGCAACTGATATCTGATGAATTTTGTTGCATAACCACACTTTTTTACTCATTAGTAATATTTTATGAAATTCATTTTGAACACTTTTTCCCACCAATGAAGATCACAATTCCCCAGTACATGATGCATAGACATCTCAGTCATGGAATGAGTATTGAGAAACATTGTTTTAGGACTTCCCAATGTGATCTTGGGAGGTACATAGGCTTGAATAATGAAAATCCTCTTTTATTATAAATTGATTAACCATAACTCATTTGGAATCAGCTTGCTCCTCGAGTGATGAAGATGGATCCACTGCTACGTCATCGTGATACCCCACCTTGCTGCAAGACATGATTCCACTAAAGATGATGTTTTTAGGATCTTTGATGAGTTTTCATTTCTCTATTTGAATGATGAAACCATCATACAACCTCAAGAAGAGACAAAAATTCAACGGAATGAGTGAAAATTAATCCATCTGCAACTTTCTGCACTTGGAACTGAAAACTACTTTTTTTAGAAACTATATTCCAGGATCTATTATTTAGGGCAGGTTGATACTTGGCCATGTTATTTGCACTAGGGTGTTTCTATAACATTCCAATCATGTTAAAATTTTTTTTTGGGTTAATTCAAAATAATTTCCATTTTTAAAAGTTTTTAAAAATCTTTTTGACGTTTTCAACCCATGTGCCCTAGTTTTCTATTTGTATGATTCTCAATGTTTGCTCTTCTTGAGGGTTTTTCCATTTCTGGAAAATTTCTAAAAATGAAAAGTGAAAACTAGTGGCACTTGGTATTTTTAGAAGATAAAAATTATGATGTAATATTTAATATAAATTAAAGATTCTTGTTGGCTTTTCTCTTTTGATGTTTTGTTCAATTTTTCAAGTCACCCATTATACGGTTTGATAGAAACTAAAGAAAAAGAGTTGTTCAATTTATTGAATGATTTTTGTAAAAATCCAATTCATATCATGTATTTTTTTTTTTTCTTCCTCAAGGCATTTGGATAAGGAATATTTTCTCAAAATATCACAGGAATCGGATGCACGGTTTTGAAGATATGAGCAATTTGTTATTTTCATGCCCTAAGGTTTCTGACAACTCTTGGTCATGGAGTTTTCTTGAAAAAACCTTTAATTATTATCTATAGAAAAATGGAATGATTGAAAAATATTGTTTAATGTTTCTAAAATGTTTTGGAATAAGCAAAAATGGAGGAGAGGAAGAGATTCTAACATTTGGAGAAAATCTTTGTGTGCGTGCAGGAAGAATGGAAACATCTTGTTGATCTCGATAGCTTAGAATTTTTTGCATGTTTATATGTTTTATAATGGTTAAAATTTTTGAACATTACTTGAAACATGTTCTTGGTGTAATTGGTGAAAAAAATTCACCCTATCCTCATTGTTCCATGTGGCGGCATGTGATTTTCCATTGGCGGTGAGAGAGCGGGCTTAAATTCGCACCATAAGAAGTTTCTAGGGGCATATGGGTGACCAAGATATTAAATGGGAGGGATGGAGAGTTTTTGTCCCAAATTTATTAAATATTTAGTGCACGTGGGACATGAAAATGATCCCTCACCCTGTCTTGACATGTGACAGAGTGTGATTGCATGGAGTGGAGTCTAGGAAATGAAGCTTGGGGGCTTAACTAGCGAGAAGGTGTTGAACTATGGTCATGTGGAGGGTCTAGGGGCCCAAATAGGGTAGGGCACATGTTGTTACAATTTTTTCACAAAATATTTTGTTCAATTGGTGAAAAAAGTGCACCACTCTCCCATTGGTTGGATTTCCATCCAAAAAATGACTAACTATTAAGCTTGTGCCTTGGAGAACGACTTGTCGGGACCATAAATTAAGTTCCTAGAGGAGTTTTTGATGAAATTTTATATTATTCCACCTTGAAATGTCCTTGTAAATATAATTGTGGTTTTTAATCGTCTAATTCTTCCTAAAACCACATTAAAAATAGGAATTTTGTTCTGGCTTGAAGGATGTGTTTACTAAAAACTGGTTGTAGACAAGTTGCACCTAGGTGTTGTGAAAATATGATTCCATGAACTTGTAGGGATCTGAATTACCTTCCTTAAGATATATTTTTTGAATCCTAGATCATTTTGTATCTCTCAAAATCGATTCATTAAGCTCGGGGGTTGTTTTCATACTATGCACTTCCTAGGCCTCAAAGACTCAATTTTGCTGAAACTGGTCCAAAACTTATGGAACATTCAAAAACATTCCAAAAATTATTGAAAAATGTTATTTTATCTCCGGTATGCCTCCTTGATGATTTTTGCCTTTTTTTCTACTATGGGGATGTGCACCATCTTCAAGAAGACTAAGGAATAGCCTTTCCTAAAGCTTTCCAAAAACATATCTTGATGAATCATATTCTAAAAGCACTTTAAAAGAATGGATACCCATAAATAACCTATGGAAACATTGACATGACACCTTGAACTACTCAAATAGGGGTGGAAGGGGGCTGACTCAAAGTTTAGGATGACTCGGGAAAGTATCCGAAAGGCATACAACCAAAATTTTCGACACTGGGTCCATTGTCATGCTTGAAAATTGAGAATTTTCCTATTGCAATTTTTCATGAAAATAGGTCCCCATGAAAATCATAAATTCACAATGATGGTCGAAGGTCTACTTGTGCTATAAAAAAAATTGAAAATTACCCGTTTCACCAAAACTTGCATATCTTTAAATTCATTCAACATATTAACCTGAAACTTGTCATGAAGACTAATGAAAACATCCTCTAATTGCTCAAAATCACCACATATCTCAAATGCATCTGAAACTCTCTAGCCACAATGAATTACCTATTCCAAACTTTCTATTTCTCACATGATTTCTTCTAAAATACATTAAATCACCACCAACCCTCTATAAACTGACCTAAAACTCATCACACACCTCATATAAAATGTATCCATGCTACTACCATGCTCTAAATGAATTATCTAGTGCAAATACCATACATCTACCTCATTTTTCATGCTTCAGGGATAGAAACAAGCTTGTAATGACCTGACTCAACCATTAAACCACATGACCTAAACTTGATAACCTCATGCAAAATCATGTACACATATAACATAATTCATGGACTATGAATGATCTTATGAAAACCTCCAACCAACTCAAGATAGTTCAAACAATGACTCTTCCTAGATAACTAAGAAACAGGATCTTTTAAAACTCCACTAAACTTGACACAACTAGTCAACCTTCATGCTTTACCATTGAGTAACATCACATGGAGACTCATACTACACCATGTCACCCTTTACAATCAATGAGGTAAACATTAATAACAATACTAACACACAATGACCAACATGTTGTGCCCTTCATGACAAGTTGTAATAATTAGAAGATAAGGGTGTCATTTCCTTTGGCTATTTCTCTCATGAATGGTCTCTTTCTCCTATTCTACATAAGTGTACTTCCACTCCTATTCACTTTTCACCTTCAAAACTTATAATGTTTTCATTCACCCACCTCCTAAGATCATTATCCATTTGCATCCTCCACCTATCTCATCATCTCATCGGCTTCACAGTGCTACTACATCTCATTATCTACCTAAGGCATCAACATTTGTGCTTCGTACTACTACATGTCTTATCATTGGCACAATTTCATCTGACATTGAGTTTGGCTCTTATAATCATACTACTACCGCTTCACATGATTCCACCATCCCTCGCATGCCTCTCCATCTTTGGTAGGTGATTTCTGTATGATCACCTCATTTTCCGATGACACACTCTTGTTCTATGGTTAATTCTTGACTCGTTGAGGGGTATTTTTAAAATGAACCTCCTCTCATACTAATCCACATTATCTCTAGGGGAAAATTGTTTCTATCACATTCGGTTTGCATTCCATTCATTTCAAACTCATATCATGTTGCATATCTTGGTTGTAATTATTGATGTTTACTTATACTAGAATGTTACACTTTTCTTTCTATGTTAGACAGACATCCAGTATGTCATTATATTTTTTATATAAAAATCCGTGTGAAATTTTTCTTTAGTTATTAATGCATAATTTTAACCACTCTTTTGCATGCAACATTGATACTTGACATTATACCTCTTACTCATCTAACCAAGGCTCTGGGGAATCTACTTTTTACACATTACATGTGATATTATTTAATTATTTACTACTTTATATTCTTACTAGAAAACTACTATATCTTTCTAGAATTCTAATGGGTGCTTCATGTGCAATATTTGTCTTGCAAGAACTATTTTCACCATGATTGTTCGATACATTGTTTTATATTGTTTTCCATTTCCATTATTTACATGATATACCATTTGTCTTGTATGCATAGCGTATGATTTTGGACGCTTTGGAATTGATTGTATTGCGACATTGTGAGCGATGCCTATGTTTGAAACCATATTTTTAGTCTAATTTATCTACACTATTTCTTATTTACACTGGCTTCTATTACATGTTTGTCACTTCTTCTACTAACTCATATTTCTAGCCACTTTATTTTCATGTGCCTTAGTTTCTACCATTCACATTCCATCCCTTTGCAGGCATTAGTTTCATATTAGTTTCTAGTCCTATCCTTTGGGCCACATCCTCCTTGGAATGTCGCATACACCCCAAATAAGTTGGGCATACATAGGGTGAATCAATCACTCCATACATTAGTTTCGAGCTTTAGAATACGTTTTGACAATACATGATCATAACAGAGTTACAGTCATAAAATGACCTATATTTTGACTTGGGTCCTTAGTTTAGCACATACACTAGTGCCTAGATATAAACATTAGTACCTAGGTTCTCCTGACGACCATTCCTAGGTGCCTATGACTAGGGGGTAGTTATAGTTAGTTTCTCATATCAACACAGGTTGGTAGTAGTTCATAGAATATTTTTCACAAGATACAGGTCACAATCCTACGCAGTAATAAGAATGCATTTTATCTCCTTTTTATACTTGGATCGAACTAGAACAACACAAAACTAAACATGGATCACACCATCTGTAATTATGTATAAATTTGGAAAGAAGTCATGGATGAAGAATAACACTAGAAGTTTCTCCCCAACACTCTTCTACCTTGGTGTGAGATTGCCAAATAAACTCAAAATTAGTGTGAGATCACCCAAAAACTTGTTATTGACGTGATATTTCCAAAAAATCCCTCTGGTGTGCGATCAACCAATAAAATCTATGTTTTACAATAGTTCAAGATATTTTCTATCCTTTTCACTCTTCACGGATCAAGTGCACACTTTTCTTTTTATACATTTTTCATATTTTTACATATGTTTACATTCTTTTACTGATTTTTCATAACACGTCTTTGACTACTCTTTCACTCTTATTTTATAGGTCCGTCCTTAATATGCAAAAAGAAGCAACCCTACATCAAGCACAAGAACATGTAAAATATAGTACAACACTATATGTTTCACCCTAAGGGTCACTTCCTCTTTCTTAGCTTCAATGCTTCATTTTTTTATCACTTCACGCTTTCAATTGTCTCCTCGACATAATTTTTCCATCAATCTACAAGGAACAAAGGTACAAAATTCTAAATTACTTTATGTTATCAAGTATTCACTCATCAACATAAAGTGGGGAAAATGTAGACAAAATCATGCACTTGGGTACATTTCTAGGTCCTAATCGCATACCACTATTCATATTATTCCTAAGTGAGAAAATTAATAATTGAAACTATCTTTTACATTTTATCTGTGTTTTATGTTTTCTATTTGGCCACTATACCCTATAGCCTAGTTCGTACTTCACTTCTTTATCTTTCATGACTTTGGACACACTAGTGTTGAGATAATAACCCAACACCCAAGCATCCTCGTCCTTTTGGTGTATCCCAAATCTCTTTACTTTACTCATTCTTTTTGGGCATCTTATTTTCTTATGGGTTGAACTTCCGAGTTGTAAATTACAAAAATCAACCAACATAATCATATAAACATAAAGCTATGTGACCATAATAAAGGAACTATCTCTAAGCATCTACTACCATCGCCTAAGGTTTTATCCAAATGCATTATAACGAAATTAAGGCATCCATTTAAAAATCACTCACGCAAAGGAATGAATTTTCTGAATACATGCATAGGAAGGGAAGTTCATTTTTTCATCCACACATATATTTACATTAGTACACCTAGCTATCACCCTATATCACATGCACTTACAAGGGCTTCCTAGGTCATAATTATATCACACACACACACAAGAACTACATGGAGTCTAAAATGTAGTGCAATGATAGATTTTAAGTTCACTCATTCGAGTGAGCACTGGGGTTAGTCCGACTACCCATTTCATCTTCATTTTTAGGATTTGATGTAGTTTGGTGTTTTCACGAAGATATCATTTGTTTTTCAGATTAGATATGAATTCTGAAATCATCTAGGACCATACATATGACCAAGAGTGAATATTAGCAACACTTGTGTGACACACTAAAAACCAATTATTGAGCTCCCATGTGATTAGAAGAACCTAATAGAGGTCCTAACACCTAGTTTCCCTAAAATTATCCCAAGTGCCCTATTCTAGGCTCATCCGATAGCTCTAGGATTTTTATGCTCAGTTGTGATAATCTTACTTTTCTATTAATCAGGTCTTCTAATCCATAAAAATCTTAGGATAACATGAATCAACTAAGTATTTCTTTTCCCCCTCTTTCACTTAGGGTTTTATTCTTATCTAGCATATTACTTGTGTCATTTATATTCCATCAATTGTTTATTTTTTTATCACATGTGGATATGGAATTAGGGATTTACAAATTCTATATTTTTAAATCACTCTCATCACCTTGAACATTGGAAAGACGGTTTGATATTTGTTTTTATTTCTTCTTATAATTCATTATTTTCATTTCCCAACGTTAATGATCATATAATCTTCATAATCCTCCATGAACCACCCTAAAACTAAAATTTCCACCCAAAAACAAAAATTACACTTTCAAAAACACTTAGGAAAATAAATTATACTACCAAGAAGACAATGTGCTAAAAAAACAATTGGAGGAAGTAAAAACTAATCTAATATATGCATGGTGAACCATAACTTTCTCAATGAGAGGGTTTAAGATAGATCCCATTAACTAGGATTAGAATCACTTCCCCATTGAGATTTGATAGCTTAAATTCATTGACATCCTTAAAATATGAGATAACATATGAATTAATTCAAAGTGCATCAAAGTTAGAGTGCCACCCAAGTTTAATTTTGTTTTAGGACTAAATATCCTACTTTAAAGGCATGGGCCTCAAATATCTTATCAATTTTTTTTTTGAAGTTGAAATCTGATGCTCTTATAATTGTTTCATGACAAAGTTCCTCTATTCTTTAAAATCAACCAATTATTCTATTCTAATTTCTCTCTAATCTGCACCCTCCAATTCCAATTGTTAAACTAACTCCAAATAAGGAAACTAGAGAAACAAAGGAAGCCTGACATTTCTACCATAGACAAGTTTGAAAGGAGAATTACCAATTTTTCTTTGATGTAATTCTATCAGACCAAATATAATTTCTCACCTTTGTATGCCATTTCCTTTGGTTGATATCCATTGTTCTTTTCATGTTTCTTATCAAAGTTCTTATTAGTAGACTTTGCCAAACCATTATCCAAAGGATACTAATTGGAGGAAGTATTCAAGTAAATTCCAAGTCTAAGAATGCAATCATAAAATTTATATCCCAAGAAGGATTTATAATTATAAAAAAATGGTTTGAGAAACCCAAAATATTTTCACAATATCCTCAAAAAAATCAAGGATAGCTAATTAACTAGCTTCCCGAGTGGCACATCTTTATTCCACATGGTAAAGTAATCCATTTCTTTTAGAACCCATCTATGACCTACACTTGATGAAGGATTTATCATGCTAATTAAATCAAATAACTATTGAGAAAAGGGTTCATTCACTTGAATAGGATTAAGTGGGAGGGATGTCATCCTATTTTTACTAGTGAAGAAATCACATTATTTGTATTTTCATACCCATTGATGAGCATCTACAAGAAATGTGGGCCAAAATATCCTTCCTTTATAATTTTCATAGATGTTTCCTTGGAAGAGAAGTATCCACTAGAGAAACCATTTTGGAATTCCTTGAATAATGTCTTCACCTAGTCACCTACAATACATCTTAATAATACTCCAAAGAATGTTCATTTTGAAAACAATCCTACTAATCATTACATAGGGAATTGGTTGCATCCCGAGATGTATTCTTTTTATTTTTATTAGGCTAGGAAGATATACAACAGTGGATAATAATTTGGTCATGTCATCAATCCAACTGTGGCCATTGTGTGGATCTCCTCTATATTGTATATTTTTAAAAATTTATGAATTTTCATTAATGAAGAGGAAGCTTCTTGATTTTCTTGAGAATCTAAAGCCACATTCTCACAAAGTTCTCTACCTCTCATCAATTTTTGGATTTAATGGTTATGTCAAAATCTAGAATCTTGGACACCCATCCAACTCTTTTCTCACTAATTTCTTCTCCCATAATTAAATCTCTAACATCGAGGTACTAAACTAAAACTTTAATGTGATTAGTGGAAAACATACTATTGAAGTTTTTGAGAGATATCATGATGGAAAAGACCAATTTATTTATTTGGTTATAATTTCATTCATAATATTTAAGTGTTTGATCAAGAATGCCACCGAATACTCTAAAACTTGACTTTTTTTCTAGTAACACAAAAATGCTTGTGTCATCTCCATATGCATATAGAATAAAATCATTTGAGTAGTTAGGGTTAATAAGTGTAGGTGCTTGAGAATTTTTTTTCTTGATGTTGGAAATGAGTTCCTTTCCCTCCTTTGTCCATTCAAAAATTGAATCCTTCTTGAGCATTAACATTATAGGATTAAACTTCCTAACAAAGTTAAATTTTCCGAGGAATGAATATAGATCCTTCTTGTGAGTTGGCAAGGAGAGAAAAAGAGAGAATATGACTGATATTATTTCAGATCAATGGAAATTTCATATTTTAAGACAATATAACCCAAAAATTTTCCATGTGGAATTAAAAATTGCATTTCTTGAGTTAAGAGATACCTAAAATGCCCTACATTTCTCAAGATGGGTGATGTGGTCCTTACCCTCTTTTGAAAAAATAGTGATATCATCCAAGTAGATGAGGATGAAATCATTAATATACCCTTTAAAATAAATGTCCATTACTCTTTGGAATGTGGCACCTATATTTGATAAACTAAAGGGCATATTTTGATATGTATATGTTCCCCATTTGGTTGTAAATGCAGTTTTAAATTGATCCTCTTCTCTAAATTTGATATGATTGAAACCTGAGTAGCCATCCAACATAGAAAATATTTCAGACTATTTGTCAAATTTTTCTATAGAAGGTAAAGGTTAATGATCTTTGAAGGAAGCTTTGTTCAAATACCTAAAATCCATGCAAATCCTAGTTTCTCCATTGTTCTTCCTAACCATAACCAAATTATCCACCAAAGACAAATATTTGATGGGAATATGATTTTTTCCTCAATGAGATTTGATAATTATTTACTTGTGAGGGCTCTATCTCGGGTTTGACAGGTTTTTGTTTTTGTCTAGTTGGTTTGGCATTATGATCAAGATCTATGGAATGCTTTGAGCAATGATTGGGTCAAAACCTTTAAGACATTCATTATTAAATGAGAATATATCATTAAATTTTTGACATAAGGATATTAAATCTTGCTTTTCATCTTCATCACATACCTTTCAAAGTAATAGCTCCTTGTCTTGTGTAATAGTAACTAGTTTATAGTCCTCTTACCTTGCTATTATATTAATTTCTTCTCCTCTAAATTCATCGCTAGGACTGGAAAATGTGCTCAATAGTGACCAAAACTTTGGGTGGTTTTTTCTTCCTTAGTTGAATAATATGATTTCCATAATTATCATGAAAATAAAATTCCATTTTGAGGAAAAATCAGCTTCATTTCGATTAAATTGTAAAATATTTTAATCATTAGAAAATATCTTCCATCTAGTTTTGTTATCTAGAATTGATGGCCTAATAATCATCTTAACATGTTATTCATTACCTTGATGAGATATTCAACTAGTGAAAATTATGATCCAAGGGACTCCATCCGTCTACTTATTTGTTCAATTTTCTTGGTACCCCTTATGCGCAAGTTAACAACATCAAAACTTTCTAATAGATCCCAAAATCGATGCATGTAAGATTTTAAAATATTATTCTTGGTGGAATATTTCCCTCTCACTTAATGGATGAAAAAACCTTTATCCCTAAAAATCTGTAAGGATTTGATTTGTCTCTTCTCTGCAATGAGTAGGCCATGAATCAATGCCTCATATTCTATCGCATTATTTGAACATGTAACTTGCAACCTACGAGAAAATAATAATTTTTCAGTCATTGGAGAAATTTATAAAAAACTTACCCCTAATCCATTTTTTCTTCTGAACCATAAAATAAAGTTTTCCATAATCTAGAAGCATCATCTTCTTCCTTAAGTGGTGTGGGAGAGATGAACTCTTCTTCATGAATGTAGTAGGTTGGAATCCTAGTTTCCGTAGTTGTGTCACAAAGATAAAAGCCATAGTGATATTTTCCCCTTTCATTTAATAGGATTAGCAGAACCAAACAAGGAGTAATAGGCTACTCTATTAAAGCCGATTCATACTATTAATACTCATGTATAACACAATTAGATTGTAGAGGAGCAGGGTCATAAAACTCAACATGATAAGAAAATAATGGCTAAAATTTTATGGTAAAACTAGTGCCATATCTAATTCTTAAGAGGATATGATACCTTTATGAAGAAAAACAACAACCCACATTAGTCATTAAATCTCTTGAGAGGAAAATTGAAAATAAAGGAGGAAAATCAATTACTAAGACATCTTGAGTTATAGTAAAACTTGGACAAACATGAAGATTTGACTCAATATTTTTATATCACTCCTAAAATGTTGATAGTTCAGCCATCAAGTTACAGGAAACCTCTAGAAAATGGATTATACTCAAGGCCTATGACATCAACAATTTTCTTAGGCATTACAAAGGTGTTAGCTCCTGATTCAATCTTGTTATTATGAGCCAAATTGTTTCTTAAAATTAAAGAGATAGAAAAGGGTTGGGTCTTATTATTACTTGCTCCTCTGTTGGTTGGAACATGTTGACCACATGATGTGTTCATTGAACATATAGTAGAGATTGAAGAAGTTTCTTCAAAGCCTCATATAAGAGACCCCTCTAAGATTGCATAGATAAAGCATCCCACATTTTAACGTTCACAGCTTGTTTTCTTCATCTACTCAACAATGTTGTGGGGAATTCCTACAAATTTTTACATAAGAGGTTTGATGTTTTCCTTCCTTGATTTTTATAATGTTGGGACATGTATTTTTGGTTGGGAAACAACTTCCTTTACTAAGCTAGGTCTGCTAGGAACATCGATAGCCTATTATTAATTGAATCTACCCCAAACTTATTTTCCCTTTGAATAAGATTTTCCCAATTAGAAGAAGATGAAAATTGAGTATCCAAAACCCTCTTGTTAGACATTTTTTATCAAAAACATGTATATGATGTCTGTTGGAAGTGATCACATCTTGATTGATTACAAAAATCATCGACCTAAAAAAACATGAGATTTGTCTCAAGGTTAACTTCCCGAGATCCATCCATATTAGAATTGGTTGTTTCCATTAATGGTTCATAATGATTGGATGAATTTTGAACCATAAAGGCATAATATTATAATGGATTTGCATAAATATTTTGATTCTATGGATGAATACATGGAAAACACCATTTTGTTTCTTGTATCACATTATTTTGCACTAGAAAAAATGCTTTACTTGAGCTAAAGGAAGGAAGTAGCTGGGTAGGAACTATTATTTGAAGGGGAATATGTTAGGAAATTATTTTAGATCTCATGTAATTGTTATAACAATATAGTTTTTATTATGTTACATGTGAGTATTCCAAGTATACGTTCTTATTTACTAGGATTTTGTTGTACTACATTCTTGCCTAAATAATAGCCCTACTTTGTAATTACAAGATAATATGAATGAATATTTTTGTGTGATATGCATGTGCTCTTTCATTTGGTACCAGAGCGATGAAATCCTGAGAATTGGTAGGGGTGATTATTCAAGTCTCTTGCCCTGACATATGAGAATATTTGGAGTTATGTTCGCATTAGTTATGTGAAAAAAATCTTTTGAGTCATTCCTATGATGTGATAATATCTCCGAGTTATCACATGCATATGCTATTTTCATCAAATGTGAAGATCTCTAAAGATGGAAATGCATTGAATCTACATGCAAATAAATTTGTACAGTTCTGAATTGAAGCAATCAAAGGAGAAAAATAGTGATGGTGATCTATGCATCTGCCATGGTTTGATTTCAAACATTGGACTCTTACATTTTTATGGATCAACCTCTTTACAAGGATTTGATTTGAAAATTTTGTGCATATTTCAAGTTTTAGATTCTTATTAATTCGCTCAACTATCATATCAATATCAATGAATTACATCGAAGACTTGGTTCAAGGTGTTTTGGCACCGAATTTCCTTGGCATTTGCATTCAACGTGTATCAGTGATATCTGCTCGAGTTAAATTGATTTCACAATGCATTGAAATATTTCACACATCCTAATCAAATTCTAATGCTTCCACAACCTGATAGTACATTCCCAAATTTGTGTTCAAAACTATCACTCATGTAATAAATTGCATGTTGGCTAAAGCATAGGTGGCATTTCTATCTTCATCAGATTCATCGTTGGCAGATTCTACATCTACAACATCAGTCTAGGAGTCAGATTTCACCACCAGGAACCTTTCACATTGATGTTCACAGAATCACACGCACTCTTCCACCGTCAACTCAACATTGAATAGACAGTTGTCAACTCCATGAAGACATACCATTGTCATCTTCTGTGTAACGTCACCCAAACCATTGTCCGTGTTTCCATGCATTAATTCATGCTTAGATTTCTTCAAAGGTACCACGTAATTAGTCAAAGTCATGTTGAATATGTTTTGCAAAGTTATAATCATTTGTGTTAAAATTTAGTTGTCAACTTTTGCTTTCTTATATAGTCGATAGGTAGTATTATTTGTGAGTTGTGTGATAACATTCTAAAGTCCACTTCCTTTCATTGTCATTTTGTGGTGATAAGTCAAATTTTAATTGTTTAGTTAGAGATATTTCTCTTCACGCTATAAGAGTAATAAGTGTTTATTTTTGTTTAGTGTCTGTTTAGGGCTTATATCAAATTCTAGTTTACATTGTCTTTGTAAATAAGCCTGTTGTATACTTTTGTGTCAAGTGTTGTTATAAAGTAGTCTTTGTAAAAGAGTCGTCGCGTCAAAAATAAAGTCCTTTAATAAGATATGACTATAGTCAATAGTCATTATTAGTATAAAGTTGTCAAAAGATTCAAGTTGTCTTATGTCTATTTGAAAGTTTCATAAGGAGAGTCTTTGTTAAAGTCAGTGTTTTGGTCATTTTGTAGTCATAAAAAAATTAAAGATATTACCTTACGAATGCATTTTCGGTTGAACCCAACATTCAATTTAGGCATATAATTGAGTCGTAATTCAAATTCAATTGAGATAGTAGTAATTAACTGGAGGATGGAGGAAAAACAACGTTCTCTTTTTAGTCACCAACGATGGGGCCACATATCAGTTATGGTGGCATTTTGTGGTGTGTGTGTTTTTTTCAGTTTGGGTAGTGTGCTTTCTATTGTCTACCTATTTGGAGCATTCAATAAGTGGAAATTTCACATTTAGAGGGGCACATAATCCAGTGTTCCATTTCTAGTTTTTTAGTTTGTATGTATGAGCAACACAATTCAACATAGTTTCCTATGTTCTTCCCTATGGTGAAATGTGATGAGGGCTGATAATAGTACTTCACACATCATGATGTGGTTTTAGGTAAAGTAATTAAAAACCTTCATTTATGGTTTGTTGTAAACCAATTGTAAAACCACCCTTGTCGGTTATTGGTAATTCATTCACAAAACCATGACTTTGTGGTTTGTGGTAAACCAATTGCAAAACCACCATTCTCAGTTTTTGGTCAACCATTTGCAAAACCATCCTTGAGGTTTGTGATTATCCTGTGAAAATCACTAGATCATGAGTAGGTGCAAGTATAAGTTAGTTTTCCCCATGTTCACACTAAGGGGGAATGTTAGGAAATTATTTTAGTTCTCACGTAATTGTTATAACAATATAGTTTGTTATTATTGCGGGTTATAACCTTACAACTATCATTTTGTTGATTTTTCCCATATATCTATTTTGTTATTGGTTTCTATAGGGTTGATAACCTTGATTAAATCCTTGGCTTGAATATTTTCCTTGATTAGAACATGGGTAATTTTTATAGGATTAGATTTTTGTTTCTCTGGAGATATAAATTTATTGGATAAGTTCCTAATCAGGGATTTCATTTCATCACCATCATTTTGTTTTTGGTAAGAATAGGAAGTGGAAACAATAGATTGGAATTTTTCTCAGGAATGGGAGCAATGGAAGGCTAAGAAGCTTGAGGTAGTTTAGGAAACAAGGGTATATGTAATATAGGGGTTAAATTTTCATCTTGCATAATGTTTTTAGCCCTAATGGCTACTAAATATGCATAAGGTAATTATGAAACACCCATAGATTGCATCATTACTACTATATCAGGATTCAAAGATCTTAAAAAGAAAAGGAAAACACCTTGAGGAGTTGGTCTCAAAAGAAATGGAAATTTGTCCATGTTTTCTAGATTATGAAATTGAAATAAATCATTAGCTCATTGGGGCCCTTTTAAAACCTCTTAGCTGCTCTAACTATTAGGAAAATCTATTTTAGCACTCACATTATTGTTCGATTAATATTTGTGTTGTATTAAGTTATAACAACTCATGTATTACAAATTAGATAATTCGTAGTTATATTTGGATATTTTTTAAACTCTCACATATGGGTTGTAGGAGATATTTTAGGGTAAAAAGTTTCCTAGATTATAGGGATACAAAGGCATATATCTATTTGGTTCTCTCTATTGTATTGCATAGTGTGTGAAATAATATATTATTGTGTTGAAATTCACTCTACTCTTACATTTAATATCAAAGTGAAGATGATTCTCTGAGAGTGTGTGTGGGAAATGTCTCTTATTTATTTCCCCGTACATGAAAAGTTTAGTCTTATTGAACATCAACATAGTATGAGGTCTGTATAGGATAGCTTATGCAGGTTTGAGTTCTTCCAAGACTTTCATTCTAGGGTATCAAATTCTATTTCAAAATTTTTCTATCTCCTCTACATTGGATTTTTAAATTAGATTTGGTGGATAAGGGAATGTTCAACACTTGACACCATAGATATCATGTTAACATCTCGAGTTCAACTTAGTGCCACTTGCAGACCGATTTTCCACAAAGGTGACACTTTCACTTCAAAGATCATTACGTGGAAGATATTGGAGATTCTAGACATTCAATAGACATGTGATAAATGTAATATTGATGTAATTTTTTTTTCAAGAACTGTAAATAACCATTTTTATTGGGTTTGTGCTAAGTGTATACAATTGATCCTGTCGCGCCATTTACAAGCCTGTAATTCATCACTGTGTGGAGAAGATTTTATTTCCGTGTGTTGAAATCTTGACACTCAGATCTAGAATTAATTCACATTGAGATCTATGAGATCCACTTGGTAGATCGAACTCCATCTCACCCTAGATCCACAGTGACACGTCTCAGCTCATGAGTCTCTCAACAGTATAGTCTTCTTGTGGATTGTATTTTGTTTTATTTTGGTGCCAAGCTCTAAATGATTAATGTATAGTATTTAGTTACATCCACATTCACTATACACTCTCCTAGCCACATTGAATAAAGAAAAAAAATTTAGTTGTATATTTCTCTCACCCCGCATCATCGGTCAGTTTAATTTTTAAGTCTATGTTGAGATTAAAATTTCTCATATGGTATGTGTCATACAAAGTTGTCCAAGTTGTTTAAGTTTATAATTTACCTCTAGTTTAGTCTAATTTTTGTCCTTGTTCAATAGTTTGTTTAAGTTAAATATGATTTAAAATCTATTCTCAAATTGTAGTATGTTTTTTTTCCTACCTTGTGTTAAGGAACTCATTATAGATAGGTTTCAAATAGAGTCTCATTTTTTAATAAAAAAGTGTCACTATTGTATCATTTTTCATTAAAAATAAATAAAGAAAGAAAGACATAAATTTATATAGTATTGTTGAGTCATAAGATTAATTGTAAAAGACGTGAAAATAATTTTTTTTCCCTCACTTTTCAATAATTGGAAACATTTGGCTTGTACATGATGTCCATCTTATAAGGGTGAATTTTTTAAAGAGACCCAAAGCCAGATCAAGATGAGATAACAAAATTACATTGGAGGTCAGAGGAAATAGAGGATGGAGGGAGATCATTTCCTCTCATCAGTCACCAACGATGGGGTCGCGTATAGCACTGGTGGCATATTTTTATAATATTTGTAGTTATTTTCTTTGAGTGGTGTGTGCAGAAACAAAACATGATATACATTCCTTATCGAATATTAAAAAGAGGAGGATGTGCATTTTGGAATATGAGAACATATTTATAGGAGGGTAGCTAAACTAAGTGATCCTCTCGATTGCTAATATTTTTCGAATATCATAATTTTAACATCAATCAACCGGTAAAAGAGTGTTCATTATAAGTGAAAACAAAAGCTGCTCAACAGCTTTCAAGTTCTTCGACATGTTTTCTTGAGATGTTTGCACTAAGGGGGGAATGTTAGGAAAATATATTTTAGATCTCACATTATTGTTGGATTAATATTTGTGTTGTATTGAGTTAATTACCTATGTATCCATTATGTACCTCGAAAAATCTACAGTTTGGAAAATGTACTTTGATGTCTCTTTTACCTTTCATGGTTCAGGTGTCAGAGTTGTGCTAATCACTCCCACGAGAGACTTGATTCCGTAGGAATTTTGACTTGGATTCCCTTGCAAGAACAATATAGTGCAATATGAAGCTCTCATTGCAAGAATTAAGATATTCATCAAATGGGATATCATACAACTAAAATGCATTGGTGATTCAATATTTATCACCAAATAGGTCACATATGAATATAAAGTTAAAGATGAAAAGTTACTTCCATATAAAACAATTTTCGATTCCTTGAATGAATTCTTTGAGCTGATAGAATTTGAGAAAATACCAAGAGCTCGTAATGCAGTGATAAACACCTTTACTATAGTAGGATTTATGTTGAGCATTCAGATTGGTGCTAATTCTAAGTTTGCAAAATGTGCCCTAATTTTCAATGTCCAAATCTTCTTAGAAACATTTTATTTCTCAATTTGGTGCTCTATGCGCTCATCTTCCCCAATTGAATGCTTTGAAAAATGCCCATAATATTATTCTTTTTCCCTTTTTTGAATAATATTCTAATTTGCCCCCTTTTTGTGCCCTAGTTTCTTCATTTTTTGGGATGTGTTGTTTTTCCTTTGTCAAATCGTGCAAAAACTCAAAATTGATTGAATCTTGATTATATGCAAGTGTTTCCGCAATCCCGGAGTTGAAAGCAATGCTAAATCATGTTTCATTTGATTTAAAATCAATAAATCTACCATCCTAGTTAAAATTTTTGAAATCTAGGGCATCCTCTATATTTTTTTACGTTTTGACGGTCATATAGGTGTCTTACGCCCATCAAATTCATCCTCTGCATGTAAGGGAAACGTGGTGGGTTCCTATTGGCTGAGGAGTGGTAGGAAATTTCCCTAACTTATCATTTTTTGAAATTCTGACAAAAGGGAAAAATTTAACTCATGGCTCCACTCTCTGCAATGAAGTGCCTATGAGTCACATTTTTATTGGCTAGGAGATTGGCGAGTGGCAAGGTCTCCTTTAAAATTTTTTTGTTTCATTGTGTAAAATTTTCAAATTCAACTTTTGGCCCAAAGGACTGCACCAAATAGGAAGAGGAAACGTGGTAGAAGGGGGCCATGTGGATGGAAAGGGAACTTGGAGAATTTTGGTGTTTTATGGCTCTAAATGATAAAGTAAAATTTTTTCCCAAGGTTAAAAACCAATCAAAATATAACACGTGTCCAAAGTTTGCAAAAATGAAGAAAGGGGCCGAAGGAAAACTTGATGTTTTTTTTTTTTAAATTTGTTTTCTAAAAGTGAAAAATGGATTATAGCCCCACTCCAATTAGATGGAGACACATGTCCAAAATAGTGCCGAAAAGGTGTAAATTTAAGGCTTATGCGGGATCATGGGCCTTGAAGATAAAAGTAAAATTTTCCTTTTTAGGCAAAAGGTAGCTAAAGTGCAAATAAGAGGCATACCTCAACAAACCCAACCCAAGGTAGACACGTGGCACATTTTAAAATGTCAAAGGGTGGTGCGGGTCAACTTTTAAATTTGTGAATTTTTGAAAAGGGTTTGAGGCGAAGTGGAGACTTGGACCTGACGAAAAATCAAAGGTTGCCATGTGGCAAAGAAGAATTGGGCTTCCGAGCCCGGGAGGTTTTATGCAAAATTTTCCTTTTTCAAAAAAGGAGTAAAATTGATAGAATTGGCCCAAGCATTTTCAATGGGGCCCACATATGGACACAAGGGCCCATGTGAGCCTGATCCAATCGTGTTTTGACATGTATCCTACCTTACCCAAAGGATAAAAAGGTAATTTTGGGCTTATGTCCGAGCTCTCATCTGCGCAACGTGGAGGGCTGGTTTTTAAAGTTATCCAAAATCGACGCAACTATGCATTCATCCTTCTACGCCGCCATTAGAGCTCCAGGAAGTTTGGAATCATCATTTCTTCATCAAACTATATATGATTCTATATCATCTTGTCCTTATGAATGCATTGGCATCATTTTTATGACTCAATTCCTTGATCTAGGGTGTTTTTGATGAAATTCCTACTCGGACCCGATAAAAACGTGAAAAATGAAAATCAAAAGTTGCAGAGGTGAAATGATGAGGTGAAAAGGTGAAAAATGATTAGTAAAAGATGCTTGCATGTTTGAATGATAAAAACATGACCCTAGGGTGGATAATGATCCAAAATTTGTAATGTTTGAAATTTTTTGGACACTAGCATTCATCGAATGTTTTTCTATTTGTTGTCCCTTTCTGCAAATCATGAGGAGTTGTTGTAACAAATTTGATCCCATAAGCATATTATTTGCTTGGGAAGGAAGACTCCATGATGGCATGAGGTATATTATGCATTTTGGAGAAATTTTGAAGGGGGAGAATTTAGAATTTCATGGGAAAACTGGAAGAAGCCCATTTCTCTAAGAAAACCGCCTGAGAGCTATTTTCAATTACATTTTATATCAGATTTTATCATGTTGAGTTGGTTTCAAGTTTTAAAACCATAAACAAGCTCTGAGATTATTCTCATGACATTCCCCTGCTGATATATTTGACCATTTTCTGGATTATCAGGTTTATTCTCTTGGCAAAGTTTGCATAAACTTATTTTTCATATTTTTTTCAATTTGTGTTTCTTGCTCATGTTGCAATCTTGTGTTTAGGATATATTTGATCATACATGGTCTCATTTCTTGTTGATGGTTTGATAACATCTACAATCTTATATCCAGAAGGGCTTTCATTTGATAGAAGATAAATAGATTTAAAATCATTTTACTGTCCTTGAATCTTGAGATTGTTTGTAAACATTCGGGGGTACCTTAAGTCATGATCAAATAGGGATTTATGGATACTTTGTTGGTACATTTACTTCGAGATTTTGAAGCAGGTTATCATAGATTGTGTGGAAGAGTGAATATCTGGGCCTCCATTTGTGCATATATCCTGGTTGAAGGAGTATTTTAAACCTTTTGAAGCATTCCTACTATTTAAGTGTTACAAATTTCTTGCAAAGGTCCTAAAAGAGTTTGGTAATCTCTGGTTGGTCTTGTCTAACATCTCCCAACAAAATTTCATTCAAAATAATTAACCCTACCCTATACTACCCCTACATTGCATTGTGTGTTAACAAGAGAATACAATCCATTTACAAAATGCACAAAGAAAATCAGGATAATAATATGTCTCTAGCAACCTCTGCCTTTTTTTGAAAATATTTCCATCATTTAGTAGTGACAACTCTTTTTAGTTTGAATAATGGAGAATTGATCATGTTTTCCCAAGGCCCCTTCCATACATTATGCAAAATACAAGGATATCTCCACCTCCTTCACCAAACAAAGGTTGCAACACAGTTCTCTTGCCTTGGTTCATAGGCACAACCTAAAATAGTGTGGATCAAATAAAAATCCTTCGAGGTGCTACCCACTCCTTCAAATCTTAAGTGCTAACAAGTCGATAAATGTATCCTCATACAAATGACATACAAATCATTTATCTACCTCTGAGTGTCTTGTGCAAATCCATGATGCTGCTTGAGTTGTGAAGGAGATTAAGTTTGGGTACCAACACCAGAGTGGCACCGCTGCGGGGACTTCTTGGAATTTCTTGGTGGTTTTGAAGTATTTGAGGGTTTGAGCATTTGTGTATTCAAGTATTTGAGTTGTTGCATTGCCAAGGTATCACCTATTTTTCAGATCTGCAAGTTTTAAAGCAAAGGTTTCAAGCTCAGCCTGCCCTTTTTCATTTCCCTACAGGTTTAGACACTTTTTTTTGCATTATGTTTGGTTGATTTAAGAAGAAGAAGGTCTGGTTTATAAAACCTTGCAAAGTTATCAGTATTAGCAAACATTTGACAGAATTACTTTAGTGCATTCTTACACAACTGAGGTGAAATTCCTTAGTGGCGACTCCATGCTGATTTGAATTTGGAAATACCAGTGTCTTAAGCTTTCTGTCATTTATTTTTGTGTTGTTGATCTTTGCAAAACTGGAGGGAAGAATATCTCTCTTCCTTAAAGACTCTACTAAGAAATTGTTCTCAGATTTAAGAAATTCAAAGTTGGAAGGGAGAAGAGTTTGGAAGGTGGTTAAAGGTCAGACATTAGGCAAAGATATAGTCATTAGTGAGAGAGATCAACCTTTGGTAGAGGACTATCACTCTTCTTCAAGTGATTCTGATTCAAGAAATCCTCTCATAAACTTGTTTGCCTCAGCTAGTGAAGGTCCTTTTGTTGTACCTGGTAAGTTCCTTCTCTAATTTGCACCTCTGTGTTTTAATTTGAGTAAAAATTTCCAAGAAAATTAGCACTTAGAGGATACCAGTCTTGTGAATCACATTCTTGAGCCCCAAGGATATTGTACTCCTCACCAGCTTGTTTCACCTCCAAGATCACCCCCACCAAACAATATGGCTCAGCCTAGACCTCCATTTTTTGTTAACACCTTTGGTCCTATAAATTTTAGAGGAATGGATGGTTACCCAAATGCTGTCCCACAAGATGTCGAAATATGTTGCCAAAATTACAGGTAACAATGCTATTATTGGTGACCAACATCTCAAACTTTGTGATAATATGATGGAAGATTTTGAGATAGAGTTTGAAGAAGTGTATATTAATTTGTTTATACATACACTAAAAGAGGATACTAGGGATTGGTACAAGGCTCTACCCGATAAATCTATTGATTCATGGACTGAAATGAAAAATGCATTTAGGTTGCAATATGGAGACAGTGCAGAGTTTGAGAATATCAAGAAGAACCCTAATGAATTTGTCCATGACTTCAACACAAGGTTTAGCAAAACTTTGAGAAGGTCATCTGTTGTTTGTTTGAGGCCTTGTGACGAATCTTATTTAATCAAATATACGAGATGCATTTGATAAAAAGGAGGCCTACTACCTAAAAGATAAGAACCCAACTAATATAAGAAAAGCTTTCACCATGGCACTTCAAATAGAGAACAATATCAAGGTCATGTTGGGAAACCTCTTAAGAGAGATGGTGTAAAATTGATAAACCACAGAAAAAACTCAAGCTAGCAAAGGTGCTGATTTAGAAGAGGTTGTGAAGACGTTGGTAGGGGCTATAAAAAAAATCTCATACAAGTTGGCAAGAGCCGAGAAGGGAATTGGGCGTAGACTTCACAGGTCGAGACTAGGCGTGTAGGAAAAATATAGATTTGGCAATCACCATAGGAATGAGAAGAGGTTTGATGACAAGGGTAAAGGGCCTATTGGATCTGCAAATAGACAACCCCAAATACGTGAAAATAGATTGGTTCCTAACCCTCTAACTACCGAGTTTACATTGTTAATGAAGTGGCTCATATGGATTGGTGTGATAGATGTTTTCTTCCTCATCCTCCATGTGAAATGGACCAACAAGTTGATGAAGCTGATAATGAGGATGGAACTGATGATGATATTTGCATGGTGGGTTGTTCTTCAAGCTCACAAGGAGGAGAAACATCTACTGAAGTAATAAGTGCTAGGACTGCTGCAACCTTTTGGGATTGCATAAAGTGGGTACCACTTCTTTCTCTTTCTCAAGCTCATGATGTAGATGTAGTTCAAGCCTTTGAAATTCCTAATAATGACTTTGAATATCTAAGAGCTTTGATGATCAAGAAGTATGATGGTGGTATCCCTTCGGAGGAAGATAGACAATTGTTGATGAATGTTGTTGTAGCTCAAGAAAAGGACTATAACACTAGAAGAAAATTTGTTAAGGGAGTTGGGTCTCAGGCCAAAACTAAAACACCCTTTCTCGACAAGCATTCAAAAAAAACTCCTAGAAAGAAACACTTGCTAAAAGCTCTATTGTCCTACGATAAAAATTACAGTCCTTCTCATGCCCAGGCTGCTAAGAATACTTCTCCATCTGATGAACCTTCTTGTTTCCCTTCCAATGTTGTCTTACCAAAGAATGTTCCATATGATATAGCCCAAGTATTGAGCCAAATTAAAGTGAGTGTTCCAATTATTGAGTTGCTTAGAATTCCTGAGCATAAGAAGAGAGCATTTGAGTACTTGGGGTTGAAAGAAGAGAAGATCACCCCAAGTAGAACTGTAAATGTTGTTGAGGATCCTCTTCAAATTATTGCTGGACTTAAAACACCACCAATGGTGGAAGATCTTGGAGAGGCACCTGAGGTATATTTGGGGACATCCTTGGTTGATTCCCAATTGAATGTTGATCCATTCTTTACAACTTTGCTCATAAAATATAGACTACTTCACAATTGCATGTTTGATTCTCTTGCATCATGTGATGTGATGCCTCTAAAAGTCATGAATGAGTTGGATATCAAGGTGAAAGCTACCTATGGGAAGTGTATTGCCATGGATTCAAGGGAAGTTCCGGTGGTTGGTTGTGTGAAGGGTTTGGTAGTGCAACTTGCAGCTATCCGAGGGTAATAATTTGAAACTGGATATTGTAATTGTTGACGTCCCTACCAAATGGGGAATGCTTTTGTCAAGAAAATGGGCTGCAAGTGTTGGTGGTAGCGTTCAGATGGACATGTCTTTTTCTACTATTCCTATTGAGGGCAGCCTTATCAAGCTTTATGGAGAAAATAAAATGTTACATCTAATTGAAGATCCCAACAATGCTTCCTATGAAGTGTTATTTACTAATGTAGATGCTAACAATTTCATTGGATTTTCTTATGGAAAAGAACACAAGATGGACAAATAAAAGTGCCTTGATATTGTAGGTTCTCCTTGGACCTTTCTATTTGATGGAACTTGCTCCAAATTTGGAAATGGTGTTTGGTATAGTTATGCTTTCTCCTAGTTTAGAAGAGTATGATTTTTCCTTCAAACTTAATTTTGAATGCACTAAAAATGTTGCTGAGTATGAGGCATTTCTATTGGGGTTAATAATTACATGAAAGTATGGAGTGAGAGATATTGTTGTAAAAGGATACTCAAAATTGGTTGTCAGACAAATAAGAAAAGCTCAGTATGCTACAAAAATCAGCCTATGAAACAATATAAGCATGTAGTTTGGGATCTAATTGAAATGTTTGATTCCTTTAACATTTTTACCATGAAAGAGGTCTTAGTGTTTCTACTTGATAAGTTGGCGGTGCTTTGGGTTCTAGATTTAAAAATTGCACCATTTCACCTTATTGTGAATACAACATTGAAGTTCTAACTAGGCCAATTGTCCCCCGATAATGTAAAACATTGGAAAGTCTTTAACAATGATGCTCAAGTGCTCATGTTCTTAAAAAAACAAGGTGAGTTTGTAAATCATAATATTGATTGGGAACCAATGGTATGCATGATTGAAGGAAGACAAATTTTTTTTTCGAAAAGATATTATCCAATTGAAAACAAACACCATTCCTAGAGGTCTTGTTGCACTTGAGTCAAATTTTAACAATGTTGATTGCATCATAAATAGAAAGATGTCTACTTCAAGGTATTTGGAAGAGCATGACTTGGGAAAAAGGAAAAACAAAGGAAGGTTTGGTTGGGTAGTAATTTAAGTAGAGAAGAAAATAGTCCTATGCCCAACTCTTAAAAAAATATCAAGATCAGCCCTTACTTGGTCCTATTCGAGCTGAAATCATATAGAGAAGATTTATTTCAGCATAAGATCCCTCTTGAAGAAAATTCCAAACCATTCAAATAGAGGAAAATTCCTATCAATCCACTTCTCTCCATGAAAATGCAATAAGAGTTGAAGAAATTGAGAGATGGCGGTATCATTCAGCCCACTAGATATTCATCTTGGGTTACAAACCTTATGCTAGTTAGAAAGAAGAATGGAGACATTAGAATTTGTATGTATTTTAGGAATCTAAACAAAGCATCCATGAAGGAAAAATGCCCCTTGCCAAACATGGAAAATATGTTGTAGCTTGTGACAGGGTCAGAATTGCTTTCTACTTTGGATGGTTTCTCCAAATATAATCAAGTAGTTGTCAAAGAATCAAAAAGACTTAAGACAACCTTCACTACTCCTTTGGGGACATATGTTTTTGTTAGAATGCCCTTTGGTTTGATGAATGATAATGCTAATTTTCAAAGAGAAATGGATGTTTCTTTTGCTGGTTACATCAATGAGTTCATTGCAGTTTACCAAGATGATGTGACTGTGTTTTCAAGGCAAAGAGGTGATCATTTGCAACATTTAGAAAAGATGTTGATCAGATGTAGGGAGTATGGAATTTATCTTAATCCAAAGAAGTGTCATTTTGGTGTGCAAAAGGCCAAGCTGCTTGGTCACATTGTGTCAAAAGATGGTGTTATGATAGACCCTAAGAGAGTGGAAGCAATCAGCAAAGTACCTATCCCAAGAACCAAGAAAGGCATCCAATCTTTCTTTGGCCAAATAAATTTTATTAGAAGGTTCATCTCCAACTTTGGTGAGTTGACTCTTCTAATCAAAAGCATGCTAAAAAAGGACCAAGTTATCAAATGGGAGGAGACTGCCATTCAATCCTTTGAAGGAATAAAGGAAGCACGAAGGAATAAAGGATGCACTTAATCATGCACCTGTTCTAAAGAAAGACTAAACTATGAGAAGCCTTTCCAAATCTTTTCCTTTACCTCTGAATATACCATTGCTTCTATTTTGTTACAAAAGGATGAGAATGGGGCTGAGAGGCCTATTTCCTTCTTTAGCAAGGCTTTACAAGTAGCTGAATTGAAGTATACAATCATGGAAAAACAAGTGTTTGCCTTGGTGAAAGCAACAAAGATTTTCAGGCCTTATATACTAAGCTCAAAATTTGTTGCTTATGTTCCCCACACCATGGTGAAAGACATCTTATCAAAGATGGAGATCTCAAGAAAAATATGTAGATGGGTGAACAAATTGCAAGAGTATGATATGGATATCCAAACCACAAAGTTAGTAAGAGGTTTGGGTCTTGCTAAGCTCATGGCTGAGAGCAACTTGCAAAATGTAGAAGTAAATCAACTAGAGGAAAAAGGTCAGATATTCTTGAGAAATTGATGAATTCTGAATGGTACAAGGATGTGATATTCTACCTCAGGAACCTATGCTATCCTAGTCACTTGAATAAAAATTAGAAAAGAGCCCTCAAGCTAGCCTCTCAAAAGTATATCATAACAGACCTTGGGTTGGCTTGGAAGAACCCTGAAGGTGTCCTCTTGAAATGCATAACTGAAGATGAAGCTCCCGAATAGTTACTGATTTCCATGGGGGAGTTTGTGGAGGACATTTTGCTAGGAGGGTGACAACACATAAGATTTTGAGAGCTAGTTATTGGTGGCCTACTCTTTTTAAAGATGCAACCTAGCTGGTTAAAAAGTGTGATAGTTGCCAACATTTATATGGAAGAATGAAAGCTTCAGGATCCCTTCCTTTGCAGCTATATTAATTGAAGCCCATTTCAAACAGGGGGAATGAACTTCATTGGTGAGATTTCAGATCCTTCTAGTGCTGGTCATAAATGGATTTTTATATCCACTAATTATTTTACAAAGTGGGTTAAAGCAATTCCATCTAAGAAGGCAACACACCAAGTGGTAATGGATTTCTTGTTGGATCATATCATATGAAGATTTGGAGTTCCATTAAGATTGTGTTTGATAATGCCATGTGCTTTAGAGCCAAACCTTTAATGGAAATTTGCAATGAATATGGGATAAATCGACTTATTCTTCAAACTACAATCCACAAGGAATGGACAAGCCGAGTCCAAGATAATAAGAACTTTATCAAGATCATAAGAAGGACCTTGGAAGTGAACAAGAAGAAGTAGGGAGAACAATTGAAGTTTACAGTTTGAGTGATAGGATAACTCCTAAAAGAGCAACTAGTAAAAGCTTGCTTGAATTGGTGTATGGAACTCGAAGCTTTGCTGCCCTTACAACCGCAATTATCTTCATTTCAGTTTTCCCAATAGTTGGAGGATCAAGAGCATGGTCCATATGAATCAATGATCAATCAAATTATTGAGCTTGATGAAGAAAGAAGAGCATCCCATCAGAGGCATATCAGATTTAGAGAGAAATTGAAGAAATTGTTTGAGAAGGTCACTCCTAGAGCCTTCAATATTGGAGATTTGGTTCTGTTGTGGGATAGTAGGCATGAATATAAGGGAAAACATGGAAATTTTGATGCATTATGGATGGGACCTTATGCCATTGACATCAGAATTGGTGAACATACCTTTTTCTCAAAGATCTAGATGGGGAATTGTTGGAGCTTCCTGTTAATGGCAGACATTTAAAACATTTCTTGGATTAAATCCCCAAATTGAGGTATGCAAAAATTGTACATTTGTATAGTCTTTGTGTTTTGCTTTGTTTTTGTTGTTGGTTGGTGTGTGGTTTTCCCTTTTGTCCTTGGAAACCACTTTTGGGTGGTTTTCTCGGTTCATTTTGGTGGTAATTCTGGTTTTTTGAGCTGCCTTGTATTTTGACTCCTTTTCCCAATGGTTTTTGGCACTTGGTCTACGTTTTTTCCTTGTGGCACTCACTGGGAGTGCCCATCCCCAGGAGCCAATGTTGGTGCTAATTCTCAGTTTGCAAAATGTGCCCTAATGTTCCATGTCCAAATCTACTCAGAAACGTTTTATTTCTCGATTTGGTGGTCCAAGTTCATCTTCCCCAATTGAATGCTTCAAAAATGCCCGTAATATTATTATTTTGCCCTTTTTGAATAATATTCTAAGTTGCCCCCTTTTTATGCCCCTGGTTTCTTCATTTTTGGGGTGTTGTATGTTTCCTTTGTCAAATCATGTAAAAACTTGAAATTGATCGAATCCCGATTATGCGCAAGTGTTTCCCCAATCCCAGGTCGAAAGTAATGCTAAATCATGTTTCAATTGATTTAAAATCAAGAAATATGCCATCCTTGTTAAAAATTCTATTTCTAGGGCATCCTTTATATTTTTACGTTTTGATGGTCATATAGGTCTCTTTTTCCTATCAAATTCATCCTTTGCATGCAAGGGCAATGTGGTGGGTTCCTATTAGCTGAGGAGTGGCGGGAAATGTCCCTAATTTATCATTTTTGAAATTATGACAAAAGGGAAAATTTTAACCCGTGGCTCTGCTCTCTATAATGAAGTGCCTACATGGCATATTTTTGTTGGCTAGGAGATTGGCGGGTGGCGGTCTCCTTTAAAAAAATTTGGTTTCATTGTGTAAAATTTTCAAATTCAACTTTTGGCCCGAAGGCCCACACCGAATAGGGAGAGGACACATGGTAGAAGGGGGCATGTGGATGGCAAGGGAACTTGGAGAAGTTTGGTGTTTTATGGATTGAAATGATAAAGTAAAAATTAACCCGAGGTTCTCAAACCAATCAAAAGAGGACACGTGTCCAAAATTTGCAAAAATGAAGGAAGGGGCCAAGGAAAACTTGATGATTTTTTTCTTTGTTTTCTAAAAGTGAAAAATGGATTATAGCCCCACTCCAATCAGATGGAGACATGTGTCCAAAAATTCAAAAGTCAAAATTTTGTGCATAGCCTTGATAATGTGTAAATTTGAGGCTTGTGCAGATCGCGGGCCTTTGGAGATAAAAGTAAAATTTTGCATTTTTGGGCAAAAGCGAGCTAAAGTGCAAATAAGAGGCATACCTCCCACCAACCCAAGGTGGACACGTGGTACATTTTAAAATGTCAAAGGGTGGCACAGGTCAACTTTGAAATTTGTGAATTTTTGAAAAGGGTTTAAGGGCGAAGTGGAGACTTGGACCCGCGTGCAAATCGGAGGTTGCCATGTGGTAGAGAAGAATCGGGCTTCGGGCCCATGGAGGTTTTATGGAAAAATTTCATTTTTTCAAAAAGGAGTAAAATTGATAGAATTGGCCCACATTTTCAATTGGGCCCACATATGACACGTGGCGAGTCTAAGGGAGAAGCAGAGAAATTTTGCATAATTTTCCAAAATTCAAAAGGGTTGTAGATGCATTTTAAAGGTGTGAGCCCGATCCAATCGTGTTTTGACACATGTCCTACCTTACCCAAAGGATAAAAAGGTAATTTTGGGCTGATGTTTGAGTTCTCATTTGCCATGTGGAGGGCTGGTATTTAAAGTTATCCAAAATTGATGGCAATTGTGCATTCTTCCTTCTTGCCCCTATCGACACTAAAATTTTCCTCCATAATTTCTATTTCATTAATGTATGTATTAGGAATAGGATGTTGTTAAGTATAATTAGTAGTAGCGTCGATAGAAGATAATGACACCGTCGATGGGTGCCGCCAATAATGTGGAGTACGGTAATAGTCAAAGTCAATAGGAATTGTACAATAGGAACACGCACATTGTGCTGGCACCTAAAAAAATGGATGCAAAAGACTTCAAGGACTTCAGACCTATCAGTCTTGCTAATGCTATCTATAGAATCTTCACCAAAATCATCACTACTAGACTGCAGCTCATAATGAATGACCTCATCTCAAGGCAGCAGAGTGGCTTTATTAAAGGCAGGATAATACAAGACGGAGTGATTATGGTGCACGAAACTATACATTCCATGGAAAATAATAAAAAGGCCAATATGATCCTCAAGCTTGATATGAATAAAGCTTTTGACAAGGTTTCTTGGGTCTTCCTTGACAGGATTTTATCTAAATTTGGGTTCACGGAAAAATTTAGAAAAATTGTTAGGTCTTGTATATCTACAGCCAGGTTCTCTGTGGTTGTTAATGGGGAGCCTGTGGGTTTTTTCACCAGCAGCAGAGGTTTAAGACAAGGAGACCCCATCTCCCCCTTACTCTTCATTCTCTTAGCTGACAGCCTTAGTAGAACAATTGGCAGAGCGGTTGAGAACGGCCTTTTAAATGGATCTAAACCCGCTTCATTCAGCCAAGCTGTCTCTCATCAACAGTTTGCGGACGACACAATCCTTCTTCTTCTGGCCTCAGTTGTGGAAGCTAAAGCTATTAAGGCTTTATTACAATTATATGAATCTGCTTCTGGGCAAGAGATTAATTATGACAAAAGTACCATTTTTTTCTTTAACACCCCTGAGGAAAGACAGCTCAAGATTGCTAAAATTCTGGGCTGTAGAATTGGTGCTCTTCCAGCAACATACTTAGGCCTCCCTCTTGGCACTAAGAAAGTCTCTCACATGGTGTGGGATGATTTGTTGATGAGATTTCAGAAAAAGATGGCAGGTTGGAAAGGGGCCACTCTCTCTAGTGCTGGTAAGTGCCTTCTCATTAAAAGTACACTCCAAAGTCTGCCCATCTATATCATGTCACTTTTCAAAATTCCTTCTTCCTTCAGAGAGAAAATTGAAAGGATTCAGAAAAAAATTTTATGGCAAGGTATGGAAGAGAAGTTCAAATTTCACCTAGTGGCCTGGGACAAGGTCTGCACCCCAAAATCTATGGGAGGGCTGGGCATAAAAAATATTGAGAAAATGAATGAGGCACTCATCGCTAAGATGGGCTGGCGATTGCTATCTGAGAAACAGCCCTGGATTGATGTTATTAAAGCAAAATACTTGAATCAACAAGCTGTCTACTCCTATCTGCATGAAGATCAACTACCCAATGGTTCCATTTTTTGGAATAATCTGGTTAAGAGTAGAAACTTCATCAAACAGGGTAGCAAATGGAAAGTGGGGGATGGAAGTGAAATAAACTTCTGGGAGGATAACTGGTTCAGTGACAACCTCTTGGAGAGATTTGGGACAGCTAAGGACAGCCTTATAAGCAAGTATGGAACTAAAGTCAAGGACTATATCGAAGGAAATGGCACCAACAAGGCTTGGAAAAGACTTTCTATGGAACGAATTGAGCTGAAACAATCTACTTCCTCCCTCCAGGATCTTTTAGACCTCTTCCCTTTAAGTCAGCTGAATTCCAAGGATGAGCTGGTTTGGAGCAATTCACAAGATGGGAAATACTCAGTCAAATCTGGTTATACCATTCTTTCTCGAGTAACCAATCTGACTTTAACTGGAACAAGATCTGGATGCCTGAGTTAACCCCCAAAATAAAAAATTTTCTTTGGCTGGCCATCAGAGGTAGAATTCTCACCACTGACAATTTGATGAGAAGAGGATTTATAATTCCTAATTGGTGCCACCTTTGTAGGAATGACTATGAAGACATTAGTCATCTGTTCATACATTGTGCTTATGCCAATAGAATTTGGAGCTTTGTTCTTTCTAAATTTGATGCTCTTTGGGTGTTGCCGAAGAACCTTAATCAGCTATGGAATCAATGGAACCCACCATTCAGACATTGTGCTATCAAAAGAATCTGGAAATTAGCAATCCCACACTTAATCTGGAGGATTTGGAAGGACAGAAATAATATAATTTTCAGAAATAAGAAGCAGAGTTTTAAAATCAGTATTAGCAAAATTTCTCAAGGTATCAAAGAGAACATGGCCAGATTTAAACCTCCCAAGAACAAGTGTTATCCTGAGAATGAAGAGCACATTTTATCTAATTGGCACATTGGAAATTGGAGCAACCCTGGGAATAGTGTAGATAGATCGTTGATTAAATGGCATCCTCCTGACTCTAATTGGTACAAGCTGAACTTTGATGGCGCCTCTAAGGGAAACCCTGGGACAGCAGCTGGAGGAGGAGCTATACGGGACCACAAAGGTAATTTGATTGCTGCTTATGCTGGTAAAATGGGAATTCAAACCAATCATTTTGCCGAAGCATTATCTGCTCTCTGGGGCTTGAGAGTTGCACGGGCTCAAAACATTCAGAACCTTATTGTTGAAGGGGACTCCCTTAATATCATTAAGCTCCTCAATCAGTCCTCATCTCCCAGTTGGAGTATTAAAGATTTTATCTCTGAATCCATAAGCATTTGCCACACCTTCAATAGTATCAGAATCATACATACTTACAGGGAAGGTAACAATCTGGCGGATGCACTGGCCAATTATGGCATTAATATTAATTTTACTGTCTGGGATAATGATAGTATCCCTAATCAGCTTCACAACAGCATCCATGCGGATCTTCACAAGCAAGCAATCTCCAGAGATAAGCCTTAATCTTTGGCGGAAAATCAAAATCATTTATTCTTTCACACGTGCTGCTTTTTTCTATATGGCGAGGCAAATAATATCTTTTTCAAATAATAGTAAGATCTATTTAAGAAATTTCAAGTGGAGTCATCCAGATTTGAAAATCACGCACGCGGGGTACAACGGCTGTTGATATCCGGATGCCAAACTCCACGAAAACCGATGATAATTACAAAGTGATTGTTGACAGGGAAAGGGTTTTCACACGCGACTTCCCGCAGGCTCAGTTCAGCAATTACGCAGCCGTTCGTGAGAAGACCAACGGCTACAGTACCCAGTCTTGTGCGTTCTTCAACAGTAAGAAACGAACTGTTCTTCACGCCCAACGGCATTCTGGAATTTGTTGTAACCTGCACACCACTGAGAAGATGGGAGGACCTCCCTGTCAAATTGAGCCGTGCGCGGACCCTGATTGGAAGGAAAACACCGAGCTTTGGAACATCCTCAGCATAGGCGGCTTCACCAGCTTTGTTGAAAGAGTGCAAGGGCATGATCAAAGTATTTCAGTATGCTTTGCTAAGGAGTGGAAAGAGAGGACTGTCGACTATGGGGGACAGAAAATTCTTGTCAATGAAGAGCTCATTGCTGAAGCGACCGGTCTCAGCCTGGATGGGTACCGCTTCTTCAACAAAAGGGTTATCAAAGAAACTGAAGAAAGAAGATTTGTGGAGGAAGATGAGAAGCTTATTTTCAGCACAGCGGGTCTGCTTGTAAGCTCAATTCCATCACCATTTGATGAAGTCACTCGCATGATGATTCGTTTCATATCCTTGGAAGGTAGGTTTGTTACTGTCCCAGCTAAGCATCTCATCTTTTTAAATCACTTCCGTAGGAATAGATTGGTTTGCTTCCCTCATTATCTTTTAAACTCTCTTGAGCGCTCCATTTTGGAGTTCCAGAAGCATACCCGGGCGGTTCCCTTGCATCAAGGGCTTATTTTGCTTATCCACAAACACTGCCTTCTCAAGTACCCCGGTCTTCCCTCCTCTCCTAGCCCGGCTCCGATGGGCTCTGCTGCTGCCAGTCCTGCTTCCCCTGCTGCCCTTGCTGCCCCTGCTGCTGCCCCTGCCACCGGTGCTGCTACCCCCATGCCAGCTGCACATGTTTCTCCTTCTATTCCTCCTTCTGCTCCTCCTGACACTCACCTCGCCTCTTCCTCTAAACGACCTCTCACCAGGGCTTCTAGGAGACTCAACCTTGAGACTCTTGCAGCAGGGAAAGAGCCTCTTGATCTTGACATTGCACGTGACCTGCTGAACATAAGTAGTGCCAGTCCCCGGGAAGCACAGATGGATAACCCTTCTAAGAGACTGGAGGCCTTAGAGGCTGAGATAAAAATGCTGAAGGATGAGGTCAAAAATCTAGCTAAGCAAAAAGGTAAGAAAAGCATGGAGGGGGAAGGGAGCATTGACAATAGTCAGGTTGAAGACATATACAAAAAGCTGACCTCCTTGGACTCCCGCCTTGGGAAGGCTAAGACTAGGCATGATTACAACATTTCCGCCTTTAGGGCCATTGAGGAGTTCATCGTGGGGCATGCCAAAAGTGTTTCCAACCTCAGCGGTATCCCGGCTGCACTTTGGGGCAATGAAAAAGAGAGCAAAAGAACCATCGAGGAGCTCGATAAGACGGATGCTGCCCACATGACCGCTTTGGGTATGTTTCATGCTTGGAAAAAAGTCAAGATCAGTGTTGATCAAGCAGCCAAAAAGTAGTCCTGCATGCTTCTACTGCTCTCTTTTGTTATTCTTACTGTTTCTTGGCTGTCGGGTTACTGTTTTTTTGCTGTTGTTTTGCTGTTAAGCCTCGCTTGTGTAGCTGTTTCTGGGCTACGTTGATTTTCATTGTTCCTCTTGGACTTGGTTAGTCCTGCTATGTTTCTCACTCTTATTCCGGCTTAAAGGCCTTTTTTTGTATTCAAGGGTATAGTCCCTTTCAAAAAACTATTTGCCATTATTAAAAAAAAAAATACAATAGTGTAAAATAAATATTTGTCAAATTTAAAGTCAAAGTTGGGATAAATGGATAAGTTAGGTCTACATGATTTAGAATTAGAAATATTATATTTGTAATAATGACAAGGAGTGAGGTCATAAATATTTTGTATATTTTATTTGTGTAAAATCTAAAAATGTGGAACCCATGTGAGATGATAAGGTTATATTATCTTAAGAGATAAGCCTATATGTAAAATAAGAGTTTAGGCATGGAATATGATTAGTCGGAAGATTTTATCCTATCTTAGAGATAATATGGATAAGCCTAAATTTCTATAAATAGAGAGGCCATCCCCTCATTTATCATGGAATAAAGTTGTAATAATTATTTTATGAATAAAGGATTCATTGTTTAATGTGTGTTAAGGAAGCCATTAAGATGTGTAATTGTGAAGTTTCTCCCATAACTATTGTTGGAAAACAAGTGAAGTTGGTAACACTTAGAGTAATTCATGGGTGAGATTGTAACAATTTCATGTTAATATATATTTACTAGTTGATATTTCATATTTTCATCATTATTTTATGTCATAGTTTGTGTTATTCTTGTGTTATGTTGTTGTTTTGTGTTTTAGATTACATCCACCAAACTAAATTTGTGCATTAGTAAAATAATCATAGCACGAGGAGTTCCCGGTGAAAATTATCATAGTGTCGGATTAGTGATGACATTTTGGTTCCATTTCCGGACCATTCCTCATTGGTAGATTTTCTACGGAGAGTTATTCCCACTTAGTCAAAATCATTTGGAGAGTAACCTTGTTTTTACCATGTATAGTAGTTTACCATGGTAAAGTCATTTTTACACGTGCATAGTGTTTACCACGATAAATTCACTTTTTACCATGTATAGTATTTACCACAATAAATTCACTTTTAACATGAATAGTATTTACTCTAGTAAAGTCACTTTTTATATGAATAGTATTTACTACGATAAAAGTCAAGTTTTACCATAGTAAATGTCAAGTTTACCATAGTCATGGTCCTATTTTGTATGAAAAGGTGTAAATTCACTTTCTAGTATAATGGTGATTCCAATTATTTGTGCACATAAGTCTTGTTGATTATAATTGTGAATTGGTATTTCATGGTGGTTACTTTTGAAAATGGGAAAGATTCATGTTTTTCAGCTCAATCTAATGAAGATGATTCCTCTTTCATTCAATAATTTAAATGATCTTGTATTTGTAATGGCATCATATAAGAGGAACAATGGAATGAATTTTTTCCTACCTTTTTGGATGGTTTAACACTTAGGTGGTTTGAAACACTAGGTGATAATGTTAAAAACTCATGGGATTTATTAATTGAAATTTTCTTGAAGAATTTGGTGAACAACAAAAATATGCGAGATCTCATAATCGAGATCAAAAGCTATCCCAAGGAGAAAAGGAGAAGATAAGGGATTATCATGTTTGTGTTCTAGAGCTAACGAGGAAGCTTTATGCCCAAATCCAGAAGGAAGGATTAGCGGATGGGTTGATGAATGGCATGGATAATCTCCTCTGTAAGCACTTCATTCTATGGATGAAGCCGAGATCGAAAAACGAGTGAATTATGACCACCCGGTGACCATCTAACAAGCAAAGGAGGTTGCAAGAAGGAAATAAGAAAGCATGGAAGAGGAGCCCAAAGAAATTGTTGTTAAAGTAAAGCCTACACTAAAACCTTTGGTCCGAATCCACAACCACTCTCGGTGAGCACAAATATTTCTCCTAGTACATCTACGAGTGTGAAGATTCCTTTGGATTATGGGTCTAGTTAACTATTAATCTTCTTCAAAGAAAGAATATTTTTTCTCATGGAGGAGATAGAGGTCCAAAAAGAAATATTTACGAAGTTTGTATGTTATGGTTGTTATAAAAGGTTCATTATAAGTATAATTGTCGAGATAGAGCTTCTACATCAGTACAAGAGATAATGATAAAGAAAAGCACTGTGAATTCTTTTGATGTAGTAGATAAGAGTAGAAATAATGAAGTAGATGTGTTTGTAACAAAAAGAAAGAAAGAAAAAGATAATCAAGATGGAAATGATCCTAAGAAGATGAAAGGAGAAACTAGTAAGAAACATAGGAGAAGAAAGTTGGGTGTGAAAGAGTTTTTATTTCATAGGGAAAGGACCATACTCCATCTTAGAATATCTATCCAAAAGGCCTACAAATATTACATATGGTCAACTCTTGCTATGTCTTCGAGAAGAGGCGGGAGTTGCGAAGTGGACTCAATGCTCGGCGAAGGAAGGAGGTTGAGGTCCTTATTTTGAAGGCAAAGTAGGATCCCTATGCTCCACAAAATGAGGTATTATGTAATGGTATTTCAATTCATGATGTATTAGTTGATGGAAGTGTTGCGATTAATGTAATGACCGAGTCTCAGTAATGAATATGTTGGGTTTAAAAATTTATCACCCCTTAACACTTATGTTAAGGTCATTAAATAAGGGAAAAAATAAACCAGAAGGTGTGCTTTTAGATGTGGAAATATATGTTATGGGTGTTGTATGTGTGGTAGACTTTCAGGTGATGAAGAATGGTATTTTTACGTACCCAATGTTGTTAGGAAGGCCATGGCTAAGGAGATTTCATGCAAGAAACTACTGGAATGAAGGCTTCATGACACTTGGATGTGGTAGAGAGAGGGTTAAGATAAATGTGATCCCTCGACATCATAAGGTAGAACCTATGGATTTAAGTGATGAAATTGATGATTGGACATCCTCTGATTACTCTAGTTCCAGTGAAGAGGACACAGAAGATGAAAAAAGTGAGGTTGATGTTTCGGTCATGGATATCCTTCTGGTAAAACCACTCATGAACCCATAAAATTATCTCGAAGAAGAAGTTGATGATCATCTCCAACAAATAAATATTGGTGATGTTGTGATGGAGAGTGAGAAGGAATCATACCTTCATCTATTTCGAAGATACATGCACTTATTCACTTTTGATTATAAGGAATTCCGTCAAGTAAGCTGGGTAGACCATTCTATTGAGCTGGTAGATGGTGCTAAGCCCATAAAGCAAATGCCATATAGAATGAATCCTAATTTTTCCAAGACTGTAAAAGAAAAAATAGATAAGTTTCTTGATGTTGGAATCATATTTGTTGTGAAAAATTCGAATGGGTTTCTCCCATTGTGATCTCAATAAAAAATAATGGGAAGCTACGCATTTGTGTTTATTACGGGAAGCTCAATAAGGCAACAAAGAAGGATCATTACCTCTTCCATTTTCTAAATTAGATCTTGGGTGAAGTAGTTGGCGGAGTTCTATAGTTTTGTAGATGGATATAATGCGGATACAACCAAAGTTCGCATAGTAGGAGAAAGATCAGTGAAGACTATGTTCACCACTCCTTGGGAATGTTTTCTTATAGAGTTATGCCATTTGGATTGTGTAATGCTCGAAACATTCCGGGGTTTGATGAATAGGGTGTTTGAACCCTACATTGGGACCTTCATCGAGTATTCCTAGATGATTTTTGCATCTATAGAAGCAAGTGGACCACATACACTAAATGGAGACAACATTTCAAAGGTTAGATGAAGCACAAGCATCACTAAACCCTACAAAGTGTGTCTTTGGATGTTCTAAAGGTGTTTTGTTAGGGCATGTTGTATCCGAGAGATGGTATTGTGCTTGATCGTGATAAAGTTTCAAAAATCAAAGATTTACCATTTCCTATGAATAGAAGTAAGTTGAGATCATTTTTAGGCCATGTGGGTTACTATAGAAGGTTCATCAAGAATTTCTCAAAGATTACATAGCCACTAACCTAGTTCTTGAAGAAGGATGTTACTTATGAACCAGGAAATAAGGCGCATGAAGATTTTGGACAACTAAAGGAAGCCCTGGTGTCTTCACCTATTTTAAAGAATCCAGATTAGAGCAAGCCATTCATTGTGTATATTGATGCCTCAGATGCAGCACTAGGAAGTACTTTGAGCCAAAAGGATGAAAATGGGAATGAACATCCAATTTACTTTGGGAGCAAACAAATGAGCAATGCTGAGGTAAATTATACTGTAATTGAAAAAGAGGCTCTAGCTATCATTTTTGTTGTAAAGAAGTTTAGAAATTACTTGCTAGGCAAATAATTCTAGTTGTAATTTATAGTTATGTCATCATCATGATCTAAAATATATTGTAAATAAGCCTAACCCATCGGGGAGGATAGCAAGATGGATAATTTTGCTACTTGAATTTGAATTTGATATTATAGATAGGCCAGAAAGAAGCATGTCAATGCGGATGCACTCTCTCGAGCCTATGATGGTTTAGGATCATCTTGTGATGATGATGATTTCCCTGATGCAGCATTGTTATCCCTTAACACAATCCCTAGTGAATACATAGATATTTGGAATTATCTGAATGAATTCAAGTTTCCTGATGGTGCCAATGCAAAGACTAAGAGAAAGATTACTCAAGCCGATCGTCCATATTCTATTCCGCATGGAGTATTGTTTGAATAGGACCTATTAGACATAAGAGAGGGTAGTTGGACGTGATCAAGGGAAGGAACTGCTAGAAGAATTCCACAATGGTACATGTGGAGGGCACTTCTCTGGACAACTTACAGCAAGAAGGATCTTGGATGCAGGTTATCACTGGCCCACTCTTTTTAAAGATTGTTATAATTATTGTAAGACGTGATATTTGTCAAACACATGGTAACCGTAAGACTTCATCAGCTCCATTATGCCCTATTCTTCCACTTGGTCCCTTTGAAAAGTGGGGAATAGACATTGTAGGTCCACTTCCAACTACCTCACGCCAAAATAAGTATATTGTAGTTGCCATAGATTATTTAACCAAGTGGGTTGAAGCTAGGCCATTGAAAACAACTTCCATGGATGAAGTGGCAAGGTTCATATATGAACGCATTATCACCAGATTTGGTTGTCCATTAGAAATTGTAACAGATCAAGGAAGCCACTTCATTAATGAGGTGGTAGAAGCCCTAGTCAATAAGTTTTCTATTAAGCACAGGAAGGCAACAACATACAAGCCAAGCACAAATGGACAGTGGAGCGAACAAATTTTGTGTTGTGTCAAATTCTAGCAAAGATGCGGCCTTGCAGTACATAAATGGGACAAAAGGATTCATGCAACATTGTGGGCATATAGGGCAACATCAAAGTCAGCAACATGATACTCCCCATTTCAGTTGGCTTATGACATTGATCCAGTTCTTCCTATTGAGTTTGATAGTCCCACACTCGAGTAATGGAAAATGAAAGAATGGATGAAAGTGATTCAAAAAAGAAAGGTTGGTACATCTTCATTTGCTAGAGGAAATGAAGGAAATAGCTAAGGATACAAGCTATAAGAAGAAAATGAAGCGAAGGAATAATTTGATCAAAGATCCGGTGGTCTCCATTTCATGTGAATGACTTGGTTCTACTATATGATTCTAGATATAAAAAAGAAGACAGAGAAAATTTCTTCCAAAATGGATGGGGCCCTACAAAATAGCAGTTTGTGCATGAAAATGGTAATGCGTACTGACGGAGGAATTGGATGGCACTCCCATTACGAAATGGTTCAACCACGACAAGTTGAAGATTTTCCAAGCACCAAAATAGTCTACTCGAGGACGGAGTAGAAACTAGGAAGGGGGAAGATGTAGACACTAAAATTTTCCTCCGTAATCTCTATTTCATTAATGTATGTATTAGGAATAGGATGTTGTTAAGTATAATTAGTATTAGCATCGATAGAAGATAACGGCATCGTCGATGCACGTGTCGCCAATAATGTGGAGTACGGTAACAGTCAAAGTACAATAGGAATGTTGTAAAAAGTAAATATTTGTCGTAAGTGGTCCGGTAATGTTAAAATGTCAAAGTTGGGATAAGTAGAGAAGTAGGGTCTACATGATTAGGAATTAGAAATATTATATTGGTAATAAGGATAAGGAGTGAGGTCATAAATATTTTGTGTATTTTATTTGTAAAAAGTCTAAAAATGTGGAACCCATGTGAAATGATAAGGTTTATCTTATCTTAAGAGATAAGCTTACATGTACAAATAAGAGTTAAGGTATGGAATATGATTTGTCAGAGTGGATTTCTTATCCTATCTTAGAGATAAGATGGATAAGCCCGAGAAGTCTATAAATAACGAGGCAACCCCCTCATTTAGCATAGAAAGAAGTAGTGAGAAATATTGTAGGAAGTGTGCAAAGGAAGCCATCAGTTTAAAGGTGTGTTGAAGAAGCCATTAAGAGGTGTAATTGTAAAGTTTCTCCCATAGTCTTGGTGAAAGGCAAGTGAAGTCAATAACACTTGAAGTACCTCATGGGTGAGATTGTAAAAATTTGATGTTAATATTATCATTTAATTTGATATTTCAGATTTGTCATCATTCCGTCTTATCATAGTCGATGGTATTCTTGTGTTATGTTGTTGTTTTGTTTCTAGATTACATCCACCAAACTAAAGGCTGTGCATTAGTAAATAATCATAGCACGAGGAGTTCCCGATGAAGAATTATCATAGTGTCGGATTGGTGATGATACCCCATTGGAGATCCAAGAAGTTTGGAATCATCGTTTATTCATAAAATTACATCAAATTTTATATGATTCTACATCGTCTTGGCCTTCTGAATGCATTGGCATATTTTATGACTCAATTCCTTGATCTAGGGTGTTTTTGATGAAATTCCTACTCAGACCCGATAAAAAATGTGAAAATGAAAATCAAAAGTTACAGAGGTGAAATGATGAGGTGAAAAGGTTAAAAATGATTAGTAAAAGATGCTTGCATGCCTAAATGATAAAAACGTGACCCTAGGGTGGATAATGATCCAAAATTTGTAATGTTTTAAAATTTTTGGCACACCTGGCATTCATCGAACATTTTTTTGTTTGCTGTCCCTTTCTACAAATCATGAGGAGTTGTTGTTACAAATTTGATCCCATAATCATATTATTTTCTTGGGAAGGAAGAATCCATGATGGTAGGAGGTATATTATGCATTTTTGAGAAATTTTTGAAGGAAGGAATTTAGAATTTCACGGAAAACTCAAGAAGCTCATTTCTTTGAGAAAACCACACTGAGAGATTTTTTTCAATTCAATTTTACATCATATTTTATCATGTTGAGTTGGTTTCAAGTTGTAAAGCCATCAACAAGCTCTGAGATTGTTCTCATGACATTCCCCTACTGATATATTTGATCATTTTCTGGATTATCTGGTTTATTCTCTTGGAAAAGTTTGCATATACTTATGTTTCAGAATGTTTTCAATTTGTGTTTCTTTCTCATGTTGCAATCTTGTGTTTAGGATCTCTTTGATCATACATGGTCTCATTTCTTGTTGATGGTTTGATGACATCTGTAATCTTATATCTAGAAGAGCCTTCATCTGATAGAAGATAAACAAATTTAAAATCATTTTACTGTCCTTGAATCTTGAGATTTTTTGTAAACCTTTGGGGGTACCTTAGGTCATGATCAAATAGGGATTTCTAGATACTTTGTTGGTATATTTGCTTCAAGATTTTGTAGCAGGTTGTCAAAGATTGTGTGGAAGAGTGCAGATCTAGGCCTCCATTTGTGCACATATCCTAGTTGAAGGAGTATTTTAAACCTTTTGAAGCATTCCTACTATTTAGGTGTTACAAATTTCTTACAAAGGTCCTCAAAGAGTTTGGTAATCTCTGGTTGGTCTTGTCTAACATCTCCCAACAAAATTTCATTCAAAATAATTAACCCTACCCTATACTACCCCTGCATTGCATTGTGTGTTAACAAGAGAATACAATCCATTTACAAAAATGCACAAAGAAAATTAGGATAATACTATGTCTCTAGTAGCCTCTTCCTTGTTTTGAAAACATTTCCATCATTTAGTAGTGACAACTCTTTTGAGTTTGAATAATGGAGAATTGATCATGTTTTCCCAAGGCCCCTTCCATACAATATGTAAAATACAAGGATATCTCCACCTCCTTCACCAAACAAAGGCTGCAATACAGGTTCTCTTGCCTTGGTTGATAGGCACAACCTAAAATAGTGAGGATCAGATCAAAATCCTTCTAAGGTGCTACCCACTCCTTCAAATCTTAAGTGCTAACAAGTCAGATACATGTCTCCCTGGCTACAAATGACATACAAATAATTTATCTTCCTCTGAGTGTCTTGTTAAAATCCATGGTGCTGATTGAGTTGTGAAGGAGATTAAGTTTTAATACCAACACATTCCATTAGAGAGAAATGATATTCCATTCTTTGTTGAAAATATAAAACAATGACATATGACATACCAAACTTTTGTTTAGTGTGTGAAGTTGTTGGTCCCTTTTCACCATGAGTACGTTGAAATATTTAATTATCTCCATGATGGAATCTTCCTACAATAATTTACTATGTTGAAAAGCACTATCTCATCCAGCCTATAACCTTCTATACCCTACTTTAGGGGCACACTCTTCCACCAGGCTACCATGGGAATCTATTGCGTTGTTTAAATTCAGCGAATCTATTGAAGAAATCATTGAGGTGCATGAGGGCATATGTGGAGCTCATACTAATTGGATCGTCCTTGCAAATAAGATACTCAGATTAGGCTACTATTGGCCTACCATGGAGAATGATTGTTGTTAACATATGAAGATGTGTGTAGATTTTCAAAAGTACAGAAATTTGATACAAGCGGCCCGACAAAATCCTTGCAACCAATCATGACACCTTGTTCATTCTCAAATTGGGGTCTTGATCTAATAGTAGAACTTAATCTTGTATCCTTAGATGGCCAAAAATTAATTATAACGACCACTGAGCACTTTATAAAATGGGTAGAGGTTGTTCCTCTTACCTATACAAAAGGTCCCCAAATTTCTAAGTTTATAATGAATCATATCATCTACAAATATGGTATCCCTTCTTTTATTATAAAAGGTAAGTTTTTCAAAAACAAAAATGTGAAATCACTCTAAAAATGCTTCCAAATTTCCCTTAAATTTTCAACCCCTTATTACCCTCAAAGTAATGAGCATGCCAAAGCTTCCAAAAAAATCTTAATTCACATTACAGAGAAAATGGTGAATATCACAGTGGTAACTAGAATCTACAAATTCACCCTTCGCTTTGGGCATTCAAAAATTCTATCCACACTCCTACAGGTGTAGCTCCATATTCTTTAGTATTCATTTAAGAATCCATTTTACCTATAGAGATCGAGATCCCTTCTTTGTGTATCTAGCTATGGGATTACCTGAATGAAAATGACGACTATAGAGTAGCCCGAATGGCGAGAGATGGAGCTAGTAGACAAGAAAAAAATTCACACCCTCAATCACCTGAAAGTGTATAATGATTGATTATGGAGGATCTACAAAATAATGTCACACCTCATCAGTTTGAGGTAGGAGACATGGTGTTGAAAGAGAATAAGAAGAACACCAATAAAGATTGAGAAAAGAAAGGGAAATTTGAGCCCAACTGGCTAGGACCATACATTGTGGTTGTCAAGTTTGGTTTAGGTGCATATAAGTTGGCCTATTTAGATGGCCAAGAGATTTGAGAACCCATGAATGTAATACATCTTAAGTGCTTCTATGCTTAAGTACGAGGTCTTTCTAGAATACCAAGAAAGTAAAACAAAAAAATTATAAAAATAGAAAAAGAAAAAGAAAAATAAACAGGTACATCCAATAGTGAAAACCACACAATGGTGGCACTTTGGACAAGTCCTTTGGTGAAAACCATCTTCCAGCGCCAAGGGAGGGTCCATTATTCATAAGCGATTCGTTTAAGGAGTATGGAAACTTTTTCCTAAGTTGATCTTTACCTTCATCTGAGTCCCTTGTGAGCCTATCCTTTTTTCCCTAATTCGGCTAATACAAGATTTTATTTGGGGAGAATTTAACATTGAATGAGCCCAACTCACGTTGGGATAAACTTTGCAGGATAAATTCTTGCATATACCATATGGAATTCTTACGTTGTACATCGCATCTATTGTTGGGGAATCCATGTTTATTCATTTCCTTGCACGTTTTATTTGAAAATTGTTGAAAAACCTCAAAAAAATTCATATAACTTTTGAAAACCCAAAAAATTCAAATACATTTCTTAGAAAACTCCAAAACAATAGAAAATTGTCTTAAAAACCAAAAATAGCAAAAAACATCCCAAAACTGTCCTGCAAAAACAAAGTAGTGGTTTGTTTAATTTTATTTATTGGATTTACTTACTTAGATTAAATGTCACTTTAGTCTGTAGTGTATTACATTAAGTCCATTTTATATTGCACACTTGTAAATAAATGTGTTGCTTGGATTAGATTTGTTTAAACTTGTGCTTGTCAATTTTTACTTGTATATTGTGTTATCATTTCATCATCATAGAATGCATATCCATCACATCGATACATCATATATCAAAATATATTCTCAGTCTAGATCACACATGTATACTAAAATATAATCATCAAATACCATATCACCAATAGGGAAAGAGGGGTTTCACATCATCAAAAACATATCCACCCCACACCAATATAAAAAATATAAACATGTTTTACTCAAAGTATCTCATTAACGTACGATGCAGGTATAGTCCCTTTCAAAAAACTATTTGCCAAAAAATAAAAAAAAGCGTACAAGCGGTATAAAGCTAAGGCTATCTCATAATATAATAGGTGATACAAAATAAAGAACAAGATTAAACATAATATCTCATACAACATGTGATACATCGGTAATCCATCTATCATCATATATATCATAAAAAATATAAGTGTCCATATACATCTGATATAACAAGTCATCATGGGCATCTATACAAAAAAAGTGACTTCATCATGAGGCATGATAAAAAAATATACATACAACCATATAAAAGTATGCCTTCATCATGAGGTATTACACCAAAAATAAAGTAATACATCTAGAATTTTAATAGGAAATTCAACCATGAATCTCACCCACACCAGAACTATCCAGTCTAAGAAGACTGCTAAGTTGGGGCATCAAGGGTATTGAACGTGTAAAAAAATTTGTATCATGTTGAACTGCATCAGGTTGAGCTAACCTAGGTTGAACTGACCCATGTTTCTCTAAAGCCTCTTGTCTTGAAGAACCCTCTATAGATTGCATTGATCGGGATGGTATATGGGATATAGATCGTCACCTGCTTCCTACTATGTGACTACACTTATGAACTCTCCACTCAACCCGGAATGACTATATAGTAATCGCATCCTATAATAGGTGGCCTCACCTACTACAGTAGCACTATGCCCAATCATCAACTGCATCCCCGAGGATGTATCTTCCTACTACAATGTATCACACTCTACCCTAATGCTAATGCAAGCTTTGTCCGTAGTTGTGCCCCATCTCTACTATAATCTTATCTCTCTCTACATATAGTTGTAGGTTCTCTGTTATCACTCGGTCCCGATCTACCTATAGCTGATATCACTCTTCCCGTGACTGTAGGTTATCTACCTTCACTGAGTCCAGCCCTTCCTATAGCTGATCTCGCTCTACACTCATAGCTGATCTCATTCTATTATAGCCTTTGATCTCGCTTTGCATGTGACTGTAGGGATATCTACAATCACTCGATCTCACTCTAAAAAGGACTGATCTCACTTTGTGTCTTGGCTTGGTATCATTGTGTCACAAGCTGATCCCAATCTACAAGTTCTCGATCTCTCTCAAAGAATGGCCTGATCTCTCTTAACTACCATTGGAAATCTACTGCAGGCTATCATCTATTGAAGTGATATTGCAAGGCAATCACTTGTGTATCTATTATAACATGTTTATCCTACACATCCTATGTATTAGGTATATCTATTATATCATGCATGGCCTACGCGTCCTATATATCCTAAATATCTTGAAATTCCTCCTCCATATCCTCATCATGTCAGTCCTCTCCTCCACCCCCTGGTGGACTATGTCATGGACTCACGTGAGGGGATAATAAAGGTCCCTGCATTGTATCCTATACTAGTACCCCTATGTATGGTACTAATTTTCTCTGTGCTTGTGCCTCTACCAGTGAATATTGATTGTAATCATCATTCTTGTTTGCGATCAATATTTCCTAAGGAATAGACAATAGATGTGGTAGCACTAGCACATACCACGTTACATAGTTTTATGTAGTACTCGGATCTACTATCTATGCCTATTGTACCAAAGGTTATGAGAATACCTATGGAAAACCTTGCGAGGGCTCGAGTCTAACCTAATCCATAGCGCCATATCAAAATCTCTTTGTATTAGCACACATACCACATCTCATCACTAGGAATCCCCTAGATAAGACCAACTGATGATGAACCCGGTCCACCCTATACCAATCTAAGACATGAATCAAAATCCCAATAATAAAGTGGTCTACTATAGCTATCCCCAAATCTGCCTGCATTTTGTGGGAACTACTATAACATGTATGGTTAGGTGATCATGTGGTGTTGTAGCTCATTGAATGCTCCTTGAAAGTAATCTATTTCTCCCCTATGGCTGCAAATATCATGTCCATCGAGGAACCCATCCTAGTAGAGAAGGATCTCTAAGAACCTAAGATCTCAATGCTCCTAAAGGACATCTAATAGTAATATGGTCCCAAACCCATATATGTAACAAAATAGATAAGCCTAGTGTCCTTTGACCATGATATGTTATCAAATTTAAGTCATAATATAAGTGAGCTAGTATAAACTGATCAGAGTAGTAGACTCTACCCTGAAGTAAGTCATGGATCACTCTAATGAGACCCAGGGAGAATCAGGAACTAGTCTTTTCAGGTGGCAACATGCTGCTGATAAGAGCTAATAAGTATATATCATGCATCTCCTTGGCGGGGAAAGTCATTGAATTCAAATATCATGGCTATATAATGCTCAACTCGGTCCGAGTGACTATCATAAGTAATCAAACGACCACAGGATTGAAACTCATAGGATCCACCAAACATCCTCTAGTGTCATGCTCATCTCATTGGTTAGAAGTTGAAAGGTCTAACTCTTGCTCCACCATCTCTCAACTAAGGCTCATGAGTAGACTATGATTAAAAGAGATATGGGTCATGCGGGCTATGTAGGATAAACATGTCACCTCGAGGTAGTTTATAGGAAAATTTGGTGCGAACGTCCAAGCATCGCATCAAAGTTTGAGGTCATGCATGCCATTCTTGCATCCCTACTAAATCCAAATACAACTCTTGAGATATTTAAGTCAATTGTTGTAATCTATCTTTCTATTCTACCATACAATTTCTTCTAAAATGTCTAAGTTTAGTGTGTTATTCTTCTATTTCATCGTTAAATTTCTCTATAGTTCACCTTTTTCTTCTACGTGGGGTTTGCTAAAAACTAATTTTTTACCAAAAGAAATTTTAAAATTACCTTTAATGTAAATGATCCCCCTATGTGTGCACGGTGCCATGCTCTCAATATGGGCACCTACATTGCTCACACACGATAAAAAAATCACAACTAAAAAATAAAAACAATGCCAAAGTGAGGCACCCAAGCACCAATTTGTAGCAAAAAAAGTCAAAAATCATAAATAGGGTCATAAGATAGGTGACCATGCTACCTAACAAAACCCAAAAAAGTCAAAAACAGGGTTAGCACAGGTGCTCAATGCCCATGCTCCCCACCAAAATCATAAAATTTCCAAAATAGGCTAGTACAGGTGCCTAGGTGTCCAAACTACCTCACACAAGCCAAGAAAACTCAAATCGGCCAGTGCTAGGCACCCATGGTGGCTCACTACATGCAAAAATTTGTAAAATTTTCTCGGACAGCGCTAATCGCCCATCTGGCAAGGAAATCTCAAAAGTTTGTAAACATTTCTCAAAGACTAGTGCTTAGTGCTTAGACACCCTTCTTTGGAAAGGAATCTATTTTTAAAAAAATGGATCATTACGAGCCCAGGATGCCCATGCTAGCCAAAAAAACTCAAAAAATTCAAAACTAGCTCAACACATCCACCCAATCACCCATGATAGCCAACAAAACTTAAAAACAGAAAATTGGGAGAAAGGAGCCTAGGAACCCATGCATGCTTGCTAGAAAACTAAAAAAATAAAAAAACTATCTCAACACAAAGCACCCATGTTTTCCAACAAAACTCACAAAATTGAAAAACTTTCTCAAAGCATAGACTCCCAAGTGCCCATGCTTTAGTAAAAACATCTCAAAGAAAATAAAAAAATTACTCAAAGATAGGCACCCATGTTAGCGCATAAATTTCACAAATGCCAAAAAAAGCCAACACAGAACCTGTGGCATCCATGGTGGAATGAAAACTAAAAAATATATAACCACAACTAGCATAGGCACCCTCCTATTTTTCCTAAATTTAACCTAAAATACATATTTTCCGTTAAAAATTCAAAAATTTGCTATCGAGTAAAACGGAGAATTGTACCTCTATTCCATCCGCTAGAAGTATTAAGTAGTCCCTCATGAGGTCTGAAGCTTCCTTTGATTCACTATCCTCGCCATTTCCTCCTGTAGGTCAGAGCTCAATTCAGTAGTCAAATGATAAGCAAATGTGGTAAAATAACTTGTCGTGGTGGCTTATATGCTCATTTCTACCTCCCACAGTGTGTTTCTTACTCCCAAAGTGCCTCGAGAATGCCATGTATCTTCTAAAATTCCTCTAACACTGGCCGTGATGATTATTTTTTAAAACATAATTAATTTCGTCATGTTTTTGCAACTTTGGGGCATATTTTTGTTTCTGAAACCTTTTCTACTAACCAGTGGGGCATTGTTTTGGCCTTGCGGTCACTTTCAACATTGTCTCGCGACTTATTTATTTCTTCTATAATATTTTATTCTATTAAAATAATAATAATAGAAATAAAAAAATGAAACAATCAAAATTTAAAAAAATTGATTAATTATTTAAAATCCTAAAAATTATAAAAATTAATTTTTTTACAAAAAAATGGTAAACAACATATATGCAAATAGAACTGTGTTAATTACATCATCTTCAAATGTTGAAATGTCTCTTAAAAAAGTGTCTTTCTACAATTCTTGTTTTTTCGGTCTCAAATGACTTGTAGATCATCATGAGCTACACCTATTAACAAAAGCTTGACGACATACTACATCAGGTACTCCCCACGTAATAGTGAGTTGTCAAAGGCGTCACAAAGATGCACGAAGGTTTTCCATAGAACTACTTATGTCCTCCATTTTTCCTTGCATTTGTTATTTCTTAGGGCATCATTTTTAACCCATTTCGTTTCACAACCACGAACATTTGGGAACTTCTGACTTCATAACAAAAACATGGCTACAACACGTTATTTGTTTGAATATGTATGATTGTATTGGTTTATCTGTTAGGTTAACTAGTTTACTTTCTCATATTGCATTGCATAAATATATATTTGCATGGAGCTAAATATCATTTTACTTTCTCGTATTGCATTGCATAATGTATGTTGCATGGAGTTACATATTTTTAGTAGTAAACAATTATTAGTATTATATTTTTCATGTTATCTTACACTTTTGTTTATTTTAAATAAAGGTTGATGATGTAGACCTAGGGGAAAATGATATAAACCGGTTGCTTATGGAAAGGTTGGATTGAAAATTTGGACATGTCTTATATTTCTTCATTAATCATTTCTTCTTCATCATCTTTTTTATTGTTACTAATTTTTCTCCTCAAACTCACTCGATAAAATAAATAACCACATTTATTCTCATCCTTATTCGTTCATGATAACTATGGGTTTTAGTCCCATTCTATCCTATTTATTATGTCATATTTCTTCTATCCATTTTGATCATATTTTGATCACCAATTGACTTCTTTTATAACCCCATCGAACACTCGAGGAGGAATCCTTCATCCAGCTAAATTTTCTTCAAAAATTTACCTATTTTACACTTATGTACTATGTTTGAAGTAAATTCACTAACTTCACATCAAAAAGGGGCAAATATAGAAACCTAAATTCCACTTTTACAATCTTATTTCCAAAACACACACAAATCACTCTTATTCTTCCTAATTCTATTATAATTAGTGCTCTTTATTGATTAACCAACATTTCTTGCCACTTTGGTCAATTAACAAGCACTTCACTGATTAATAAACCTCTTTTTCATTTAGGATGCCACTTTACGATGAATTTTAAGTCAAAATACTCGTTAAAATAGACAATCAACATTTATAAGCTAATTAAGCCTATTTGGCTCTTGTTTTGGTCAATATACCCTAGTATTGGCTTAAACCTCTCTTTTGACCACTCAAAATCACCCCATCCACCTCCACAATGTCTCAATAAGCTTCAAAATCTTATCCTAGCCTCCTAGTGGACCTAAGCGGTCGATTAAGGCTCCACACCTCTTAATCACTTGGTAATTCACTAATTGTGATAAGTAAGGCCTAATCATAATTATCAATTCTAATCTAATTTGGGGCTTTTAGTTCCACATGCACCAAAATACAAGTTTTCCCAAAAGGAAAACTATAAAAAGGGTGCATCTCATTTCTTTATACTATACACCATGCATTGATTTGTATACGATATAATAAATATGATATATAGCCAAGTTCAATCCTTTCTTAAAGCCTTTAGTGGGGTTAGAAGATGGATATCCAAAATAACCAAGTAGTCATTTGGAGAGGCAAATTCACCTTGTTTGGAGTAGCACCATAACGATTTGATTTCCTCTTAGGTTTACTTAGGCCCATGTTGGTAATTCAATCATATTAGTAGGAATGTTTAGTTAGATTTTGTATTGTTTTCATACTAGTTATGCATTCTTTTAAGCTTATATTTTTCCACGGGGTCAAAAATGACTCTACTTCATCATATCACTCAACACAAAGAAGGAAAAATAATACACATAGGTTTATCTTTATAGTAACAAGACCACCGCTCTGTGTAGAGCGCGATTCTGAACCACCACCCAACAAGGGTGGTGGTCCTAAGATCTCCGATCTGCATTGGGCGGTGGTCCTAGATCTTTAAGACATAAAACAAATATATGAAATGAACAACCCCATAATTTGAAAGGTTTTCTATGTGTCTTCTCCTCCATGACCTTTCCATTCTCCAGTGCATAGGAGGACATGAGAAAGGCTATAAATACATGTTTGTAGAATAAAACAAGATCATCAAAGCATGAAAGCAAGTGAGAAATAAGTTCTTAGTGTTGGAATTGTGTTTTGTAGAAGAAAGGAGTGTTGAGACAGAGAAAACAAGTAATTGGGAGGAAGTGTGAGATATTATCTACTTATCTTTCATACTTATGTATTGTTCTAAATTGGCCAATAAAAGTGGGAAGAAAGAGAATTTACCTTCCCGGATGGTTTTCCTCCTCTGGAGGTTTCCAGGATAAAATTTGTTGGTGTTTGTGAGTTTATATTCTTTCCTTTCCTACAATTTTGATTCTAAGCACAAGAAAAATTCATTCACTAGATATCTCTATCATTTTCTAATTAAAAGTAGAAAAATAATGTTTAATTAAGTTGAAGAGTTTACGAGATCATTTTGGTATTAGAGATAACAAGTATCTAGGACTGTGGTATTTCATTCTTGGATTTATATGACCCGTGAAGAAGAGATCTAAAGGTGAAGAGGCTTTACCTTGTGATCCAGAAATTTCTGCAAAAAGTGGAAAAAGAAAATTCGAGGAAAAATGGAGGAAGAGAACTTGGTCCATAGAATCAAGATCTTGGAGACCATGATGGATAGGATGTTTAGAAGGCACGAGGAACTTGTAGATTTGCAGAAGACAACTTATTTCAAGAAAGACTCCATCGATTCAATGGTTCAAGGCTTGGCTAAAACGTTTGGCATAGGGAAGAACCACCACGAGGAAGATTATGGGGAAGAACATGAAGAAGAGACTTCAAATGCAAGAGAAAAGGTAAATATGATCACGCTCCTTTTAAAGTTGAGACAAAAGTTGAGATTAAAATATTTGTAGGAAAAGTAGATGCAAATTTGCTTGATAAATGGTTAAAATAATTAGATGTCTACTTTAGCATCTATAATTTCACTAAGGCATAGAGGATCACATTTGCACATCTTAAAATGGAGGGACACATGTTGGTTTGGTGGAAAACTCATCTAACAACTTGTGAAAAGAAGAAGCATCCTATTGTGAAATCTTGGCAAGAATTTAAAATTTTATTAGAGCTAAATTCTATTCCATTGGCCACAAGGCTGACCAAATGATTAAATGGCGATATTTTAGACTAGGCGGTGGTCAAAGTTTGTAGGACTACACTACAAAGTTGTAGAGGTAGGCCATGTTGTTAAACATGGACTTGGAGGATGAGGATATTTTGACTAAGTACTTGGGAGGACTTCACACTCACCTTCGAAGAAAATTCATCTCCACAAAGCCAAAAGATCTCAATGAGTCGTGTGTGTAGACATACTACATAGATGATGAAAAGAAGCAAGGAGAAGCAGAGCCAAGGGAAAAGAATTCAACAAATCAGTAGAAAAAAGAGTATGGGAAAAAAAGTAACAAGGGTAAGTGGAAAGAGAAAGGTAAACAAGATGCCACTACTTTAAATACTTGTAAATATCCCAAGAATGTTTTCAATAATTGTGATATTAATGGTCATACTAACGCTACATGTTGAAGTTACATCTGGAGTTAACATCCAAAAAATTGATCCAAGGACTCAAAGAATTCCATGATAGATGTAAAAAAAGAGGAGGAGGTGGAAATCAAATATGACTCTGATGTAGATGAAAGGCTTGGATGCACGACCACCAACATGGATAGCCAAGAAGAGGAGATGAGTAGACTATTCCAGATCAAAATCCAGATCAAGAGAACTAAGGTAAATGCTTTGGTTGATACCGGTTCTTAGTCTAACTTGATTTCTAAAGTAGTTGTAAAGAAGCTTGGTCTTGAGACTTACGAGCATCCACACCCTTATCCTTTGGGTTGGGTGAAGAAGGGTGTTGAAATTTAGGTAACAAGAATATGTAAGGTCAAGTTTGGGATAAATTCCCAATATATTGATGTTTTGGAAGCTGACATTATTCCACTTAATGCTTTTGATGTTATATTCGGGAGTCCTTACTTGTATATTAGGGATGCTATATTTATGAGAAGGGAAAATTGGTATAGATGGGTCAAGGATGGGATCAGCTACAACATTTGGGCACACTAGTGTAAGACATGGGTTACTATGGTGAGTGTTAACCAAGAAAAATGAATTATTCAGGAAAATCATAATCAATTTTGTTTACTTTTGTTAAAGGATAAATAAGATGGGGTAGAAGTTTCAGAGATTTATAACCGGGAAATCATGATTTTGATAGTATCATTCAATATTTACAAGCTCCCATGGCTTACCACCAAAATGGGAAGTAGAGAGATAATGAAGTAAAAATCGAAACAACTCTAGGAACTACTAGACCTACTAGAGGGTGATACATCTAGAACCTCACCATGTAGTTTTCCTATGGTGATGGTGCCAAATAGAAGGATGGTTCTTAGAGAATGTGCATCGACTACCACACTTTAAACAAGATCATCATAAAGAACAAATATCCACTTCCCTGCGCATAGATGATCTCTTGGATCAACTTCAGCATGCCAAACTCTTCATGAAGTTGGATATTTGGTTAGGTTATAACCAAGTCGAAATGATGGAGGAGGATATATGGAAGAATTCCTTCAAGACAAAATAGGGTTTGTATGAATCGTTAGTATTTCCTTTTGGGTTATGTAATGCACTCACTACATTTATGAGATTGATGAATGATGTATTATGGGATTTCGTAGATTCATGTGTCAATGTATATCTAGATGATATCTTGATTTTTAGTGCCACGTGGGAAGAACATCTAACTCATTTACAACAAGTCTTGTAAGTTCTCAAGGAGAAACAGGTGTTTTGTAATATGAAGAAATTTGAATTTTTCAAACAGTCATTTGTCTCTCTTGGGCACATGGTTGGAGGAGGAGATATACGAGTGGATCCAAAGAAGGTAGAATCCATCGCTAATTGGACAACACCAATAGGAGCCATATAAACTAGGATTTTTGTGGGAGAAGTATAGTACATGCAGAAGTTCATTCTGGGCTTCTCCCCAATTGCAGCACCTCTACATACAGTGGCTACAAAGAGTAAGGGTTTTGACTGGGGTAAGGAATAAGAAAATTCCTTTGAGTTATTGAAATACAAGATTAGTCATGCTCCAAAGATTGCTCTCTTCCTAGTTTATAGCAGCCTTTTGAAGTAGAGACATATGCCAATGATTACACTATGGGTATAATGTTGTTTCAAGGAGGTAAACCCATATGCTATCATTCTAAAACTTTCACTTCAGAATTTAAAAGATATTTAGTACATTATAAGGAAATGAAAGCATTATTTATTGGGTAAAGAAACTATTGTTCACATGTGACCATAAACCTCTCTAGTATTTGCAAGTATAGTCTAAATTACAGTAGGAAAGGCACTACAAATGGATGGGATTCCTTTATCAGTTCCATCTAGTGATCAAATACAAGAAGGGTAGTACAAATTTGGTGGCAGATATGTTGTCTAGGCTGCCCACATAGGAGAATTTTTCTGTTTGGCCATTATCTCTCAGATTGATCCCTTCACAAAGGAAGATTACAGAGAGTCATATGCCTAGGATAAAGACTTTGGGGTGATATTTCATTAGTTGTAGTCCCAAGGAACTAAAAGGATAGGGATTGAAGATTTTTATCTCAAGGATGGGATGCTTTACTGATGGGGGAAGCTTTGTGTGCCTAAAGAAGAAATACTTCTATTGATGAGGGAAGCACATACCTCGAAAGTAGCAGGACATTTCGGTGTTGGTAAAACCCTAGCCCACTTGTAAAGGTATGTGTATTGTCCTAATATTCGAGAAAAGTATCCAAATTTATACGTGGATGTAAATTTTTTTGTACTAGTAAGCCTAAGACTAGGAAGGAGGGTTTGTATATGCCTTTACCAATACCTATTCATCTATGGGAGGACATTTCTATGGATTTTGTAGGAGGATTACCTATGTCTAAACATGGCCATGACTATCTCTATGTTGTTTTTGATAGATTTAGTAAGATGTGTATTCTTATGGCATGTAAAAAGATAATAAAAGCACATGAGTTAGCAGATATTTTATTTGCTAATGTAGGGGTAAATTTTGGTTTTCCAAACTCTATTGTTTCGATGGAGATTCTAGGTTCTTGGGGAAGTTTTGGACTACTTTGTGGGACAAGATGGATACCAAGTTATAGAGGAGCACAACTTTCCATCCATAGACAGATGGAAAGACACAGGTAGTGAACAAGACTTTGGTACAGTTAATTAGAGGGTATAACAAAAAAACCCAAGGACTTGGGATGAGTCCTTATCCTACATTCAACATTCCTATAATGGTAAGTACACACATCCACTATGAACTCACCATTTAAAGCATGCTTGGGATATCTACATACAAATCCACTAGACATAATAGTTGGACAATAGGATGAGGAAGAGACACGAGACACAAAGGTGACTAGAGCAAAAAAATTCATTGAGAGCATCCGAAAATCCATCTCAAAGTCAAAGAACAACTAGATAAATCTCAAGCCAAGTACAAATGTAGGCATGACCAGCATAGGAGGGAACATAAGCTTCATGTTGGAGATACATTTTGGCTTTACTTGAACAAGGAGAGACTACAAGGTTAAGCACGAAATCTCAAGCCACTACGATATAGGCCCTTCACCATATTGGAGCAGTTGAGAAAATGCTTTTGACTTAATCTTGTCATTTTTGAGGATGTAATCTATAGTAAAGTTTGAGAACTTGCACCTATATGAGCCATCCATGTTAAATGAAGATGAAGGAATACAGTTGATACCTTCCATTGATGATTTCATCTTGGAATCAAAGGAAAATTGGATGAGGATGTAGTGCTGCAACATAAGGTTAGAGAAACTAGGAGAGTCCACAGGAGTTTTGGCAGATTGGACTAAATGGAAATACACCAAAGTAGGCCCGGTGATACTTGAAGGAGCAAGTGAGGGAATTATTTCCTTTCCTACTCCCCACTAAGATTTTGTGGTACCAAAATCCTCCTAAGCGGGGAGGTGTGATCCATTGGGATCCAAAATGAATCTACTTCATCGATCACCAACATGAAGAAGTAAAAATAATAGGTGGAGGTTCTGTCTTTATAGTAATAGGACCGTTGCTCAGTGTAGAGTAAGCGGGTATAGAAATCGCCGCCCAACTAGGGTGGCATCCTAGATCTTTTAGACGAGAAAACAAAAATATAAAACAAATAATCCCAAAATTTGAAAGGTTGTATGTGTCTCTTCTCCTCCATGACCTTTCCCATTCTACAAAGGTGCACTGGGAGAACATAAGAAAGGCTATAAATACATTTTTGTATAGTATAACAAGATCATTGGAGCATGAAAGAAAGTGATCAAGAAGTTCTTAGTCTTTGGAATTATGTTTTGTAGAAGAAAGGAGTGTTGAGATAGAGAAAGCAAGTAATTGGGAGGAAGTGTGAGATATTATCTACTTCTCTTTCATACTTATTGTAATTTTTTTACTTATTGTTTTGAATTGGCCAATAAAAGTGGGAAGAAAGAGCAATTACCCTTCGTGACTGGTTTTCCTCCTCTAGAGGTTTCCAGGATAAAACTTGTTAGTGTTTATGAGTTTATATTATTTCCTTTCATGTAATTGTTGATTCTAAGCATAAGCAAAATTCATTAAATAGCTATCTCTGTCATTTTATAATTGAAAGTAGAAAAACAATGTTTAATTTTGATTTTGTGGATAATTCAAAAGTTGAAGAGTTTATAGATCATCTATCTTAATGCTACATTTATAGACTTAGAACCTTGGATAGATGGATGGTAATGGTGTTAGCTTTCCTTGTTTAGTCATTCAATTTTCTCTTTAAATTTAAGGGTGTCATCAAGGATTCTTAGGGAATATAAAAAAGGTGGTTTGGATATAAGAACAAATTAAATGAAAGTTTATGGGAACCTATGGATTGTAAAAAGGTTTCTAGGGAGGATAAAAATGGTTAATAAATAGGATTGGGGGTAACTAAGGGTGATTATGGATTATTTGAATGGGATTAAGAATGAATTAGGGGAAATAAAATAACTAATGGGGAAGATGGGAAAATGGGAAATTTGAATAAATGGGGTTTAGGAGGGAAATGGGGAAATTTGAATGGGAAGAGAGATATGTATGTGAGGAATGACGAAAAGGGGAGTACACGTAGGATGAGGCATAGGGGATACAAAAATTCATGTCTACATTTTCCCTTTTTGTTGAGTGGTTTGTGTTTGGGAAAGCCATGAGATAAAAATTTGAAGTGATATAAGATGATGAGGGTTGATTTTCTCCCCGTAAAATAGGGATCGATGACATAAAGAGGAATTGATCACTAGGTTGAAAGAGTAAGATGAAGTGATAAAAAGTGAAAAGTATGAGAAAATGAAAGAATATGGAAGAGTATGCCCCAAGCAAAGAGGGAAAAGGACAAAAAAACAAAAAAAATATGGCTGTGATTTTGGAATCACTTAGGTAAGGAACAAAGTATGTCCTAAATGGAAATGACGATAATGTCTTATGGACCATTGAGTCATAAAAATAATGACAATATGGAGGGATCCCAATGGGAATCCACTCGTATGGATGTGTAATCCATAGGACCAACGGGTTAAAGGAAGATATCAAAAATATTCACAAACAAATGCAAGGATGGTCAAGACAATGGTTTGATAAAATACACGGGAAAAAGTGGATGTGATATCCTTCATATATGAGGAATAAAAAATATGCATCTAGTTCCGATGAAAATAAAAGAGGGCCATAATGGTGGGATTAGGATAAAACATGGTACCCCAATAGGGACATGAAGATGATTGCATAACGTGGGTTTTGGATGTGATTAAGGATGAAGAATGAGATTTAAGATATCGAGGTAAGTCTAAGGGGTCAAATAAAGGTGTGTTATGAAAATAAACAAGTCAAAAGTGGATGAAATGATAAATTGGAAGAGGGATTATGTGAAAGATAATTTAGAATGAAAATTTAGGCTTACGTCAATGGTGACTTGGTTGGGTTAGCCACGACAAAGGTTTAGTCAACGGCGACTAGAGTCGATCGATAACGACTAGAGCTATCGGCGACGACTATGATGACTAGAGCTATGACGATGACCTAGGTAGATTGCCTATATAATTGGTTGGGGCATCCAACTAATCTTATTTGCACTATGTGATTTTTTTGATCAAGAGATCTGAGTGAAAGAGATATTGATATTTGGATCAAGATGGAGGCTAGCGGATGAGTGAGGAAGTGCCAGAGGACTCAAACAATGGTAAGTTCCTAATCCCTAACATAGTTTTTAAGTTTTTTTTTTTTTTGTATTATTTTTTCATTTTTGTGAGATTTGGTATTAGTGTCAAGGGTGTTAGGACAGCAACTAGATATGGTCACTATCGACAAGGGCCTAAAGGCGGTGAGCTAAGTTGGGCATCGTCAAATTGAACTAGGTCGGCATCAATGGTTAGATAGGGGAACTTATTGAGTAAAATAGCTGATAAATTATGATTAATGGATGTTTGGATGTTAATGATTGGTTGTTTGATTGATTTGGTAGGATAAGGACACATTATATATCGGACATAGAGTCTATGCTATGTATGATTAAATTATAAGGGATGTGACTAATGAAGAGTGGGACCACATGGAGGCGAGTGGGACTATCCATATTTTTCCATTTTCATAGGATACCAAGGAACGTATGATTGATGATTACATTGATTTATAGGTACGATGTGAGGAATAGTACATTCTAGTTTAGGACAAGGAGATGATAGTGACATTGGTGTACTCGCACCATATTCTAATGCTTTCAATACATGGGGAGCATATAGAGCCTATCACAACTAAGACGATATTATGTGTATTGACACAACTATTTAGAGCCGATGCCCCATAGATCAAATTTACATCAAGGATTTTTATATATAGGCACGGTATGAGTCGAGGACACCTTGGAGCAGGTTTATACTATTAGTCATGATGGTGATCTCATGTTACGTGTAACTTGCATTCTAGTGGAGCAAGATTTCCATGCACATTATCGGGGGTTATCCCACACATATTGGAGCATAAGATAGGGTTCTCTTTTAGCATAACATTATTAGCTCGGATATATCATGAGCTATGGTTGTATGCTATAGATACTAGATCTAGATTGGATGTAAGAATTTTACTAATCTGTTGGGACTACGAGCACATATATGTGATTAGGCCTCTAGGGATATCATGGGTGGATGGGGACCACATAGAGCTACCCGTTGGATTTTTGAGATGGAGGTATGACAAGGCCCATGAATGTAGAGGGGAAATAGGAGAGGATTGATATGAAATAGTTTGGGTGGATTAAATGTGGAAAAATTCATATAGAGGCCATATAAAGGGTTTCCCACATGTCCAATAATGAATATTGAGCTATTTGGCATGAGGAAAATCGGATGGGTGCATAGGCGGAGAGGTCAAAGATAGTGGAGGCAGTGTAGATTCCATGAGTGATGAGGAAATTTGGGATTGTATTAATAGTGTCGGGAACCTATTAGTTATATATGATATGAGGTGGAGATGAACATACATAATCCTATGATGGTAGATACATTAGAGGAGGTAGGAAACCCATGAGATAGTGATGAAAATGTGGGAGTAGGGGAAGGATTTATGGAGTGGATGATAGAGGAATGGTCATCCTAGATAGCGGAGGAAAGGATAGAGCTACGATTGGATGAGGATGAGGTGTTACTGATAGGAGAGGAGGAGGCATCTCTTAGAGGAGAGGATGGTGTGGATGGAGTGATAAAGAAAAGATAGTCCATTTGTAGGTGGATTTAGATACTTCCCATCATGAGAGGGATGCATTAATGGACTATGTAGGAGGCTAATGGACTATGCCCATTGGTGGGAGAGGGACATGACCTAGCTCTCAACAAAAATAAGGATTGGAGCTTAGATCATCTGATATGTAATTCCTATATGGTAAACCATTGTATATTAATTTTTAGATAGAGATGTAAAGATTTTTTAGGTAACACCCATAGAGACCTATCACGGATGTATGGATCCATTTTTTGTATAAGGATATATACATATATATCTCTCTCTGACATGTGTGTGTGTGTGTGTGTGTGTGTGTGTGTGTGTGTGTGTGTGTGTGTGTGTGTGTGTGTGTGTGTGTGTGTGTGTGTGTGTGTGTTTGTGTGATTTTTTCATGGATTATATTTGGTGTATGATGAGATATGTGATGGAGATGGATATTTGATTGTAGTATGGATGTTAGTTTAGATGTTGGATGTGATGTAATATGTATATTTATTATGTGATGCTTTGATTTGATCATATATATGTGATATGATTCTTTGATTTGATGATTTATTATAATTATTAGATGGTGAAAAAGTATGTGATACATATGAGATGAGATTATTTGGGTTGATGTTAGAGATGGTGATAGGAAGTATATATATTAGACTAGATGTTGATGTTAGATGTGATTATAGGAGTGATGGATTTAGATATGATTAGCTATAGATTATTGTGTAGATGATCTTAGATGATTAGGAATATGTACAATTAAGTTTGGGTAGTTTGGAATATATGATAGATTTTTAGACATATGACCTGAAATGGTGATGAGAGTAGCTAGAGAGGATAGGGGATTGATAGTGGTAAATATTAAGAGGGTGTAATTGGATAGGATTTGACACTCATAACAAGACCTATATGTGAGACAATAAACTTTGTCATAGGAAAGAGCATGTGTAAAAATATGATTTTGAATTGGATTAGAGGTAAACGTGAAAGGGATCAATTCAAAGCATTGTATTTGCAAGCATTGATAAGTGTTAACACATAACTAATGATAGTTAGTCAAACTTAAGATCATGAGGGAAATATGGAACATGTGTTTATAGAACCATTGTAGACATGAAAAAGGGGGTAAGATGGAGCTTGTATAGGGAAAATAGGTTCTCTTTAGGTGATAGTCCTAGGTCTATGCCCCAGCTCTAAGAAATATTGTGCAAAATGATCAATGCGGGAAGTTATCTACGGATGGGAAAGTTAATCGATTTAGCAAGCTTTTTGGGGATGCTTTCTTTTTATATTTTTATTTTTCTTTTAGATATTTGAAAGGATGATCAATGTGGGAAGCCTTTTACTACCATGATATAAGAAAGTATCCATCCTTTGAGGGATTGGTCTACATTAGAATTATTTAATTTTTATTTTTACTTTTTTAGATGGCAGGATAAGATACACGATATATTTCCTTCGAGGCATTAGTGTATAATTTTAACATTATTTTGCTTTATATGAATATTTTTATTTCAAGGAGTAGTCATTTTTTTGGATATGATATCTTTTGAATACAAGCATCCATAATTTTTATTTTGGATAAATCTCAAGCTATTTGAGTAAACCACTTGGGGAGGGGATGATAATATTTACAAGCCACACTTGTGAACCCTTAGCATGGTTGTAGTAGGTAGATATAAAGTTGAAAATGTATTTATTTTGGGGTTACCCACTATAAGGAGGAACCTTTCCATAAGGAATATGATACAAGTAGAGTTTTTATTTCGTATTTAAGGTCATATGTAGGAAAGTGATGGTAGACCACATAATTCCAAATCATTATAATGGGAGATGAGAGGGATTGTGATGGAAGTAAGATCTTAGGATATGACTAAGATCACATTAGTAGGTGTGTTAATATTAGAATGGTTACAACTACAAAGTGTTGAGGTTTTCCATTTCCAATTTACCATCAAGATACACTAAACGATATGTTCCAAATCTATACTTATGTGTGATCATTTATGGTCCAATCTAATTAGCGAAAAACTTTCCACATTGACTCCTTTCTAAAGTAGTAATATTATGATTTTATTTCAAGACTAGGTCACCAATGTTAAAGTCACACTATTTCATATGCTTTTTATAAGCATGTTTGATGCACTATTCGTAAACATGGTGATGTTGAAGAGTGATTAAGCAACTCTTGTCTACCAATTAAAGTTGTGTTAGACATTCATGACGATATTCCTCATCGAGAGACAAATTCACGAGGGGAACCCTTAAGGATTTGATTTGGAATTCAAGAGGAATAATGTCCTCAAATACATAGATCAAAGAGAAAGGATTAGAAGCCATAGATGTGACGATGGTAGTCCACTAATCCCAAAGATAAAATGGGATGTGAAGGTGCCAATTTCAACTGCTTTTAACAATAGTTTTGGTAAGGATATTGTGAATAGTTTTGTTGGTGGGTTCTTCTTTTTCATTATCTTGAGGATAATAAGGAGATGAGAAGCTAATATTGATATTGAAAGAGTCACAAAGCTTCTTTATATATATTTTAAAAATGACTTTTTGTTTTCCGTGATGATTTTATGAGGAATGTTGAAACGATAGATGATATGTTGATAGATAAAATCAACAATTTTGTTAGCTTTGGTGGATGCAATTGGAATGGCTTCCACCCATTTGGTGAAGTAATTGGTTGCAATGATGATAAAATGATGGCATTGGGAATAACATGGATTGATAAGACCAATGAGGTTGAGCCCCCATTATGAGAAGGACCAAACATATTGAGTCGATTATAAGGCCCGACTATGGATGTAGATAAGATTAGAATGCTACGGCTCTTGACATACTTTTTGACATATTGATATAGTATTGATTAAGGGTGGGCCAATAATAACCAATCCAAAGAACATGCTTGACAATGGAAATACCACTAAAGTGTCCACTACAAATACCATCATGGACTTCTTGGATAACACAAGTAAATTCATGAGATTTTAGGTAAAGTAGTAGAATACGATCAAACCGACATTTGTAGAGGATATCGCCAAAGATGACATAGAGATGAGCGCATTAAAGAGAATACCTTTAACAATTTTTGGATAGGTTGGAGGGGATTTTGGATACGTATAGATAGTACATGATTTGAGAATACCATAGATCTAATTGGTTAGTGTCAATATGAATGACACAAGGAAGCCCATGGATATGAGATGGTCGATTGAGATGTTGGAAAACAATAGAAACTTAGTGTGATTGTGAGCTCGATTGTGTGAAGATGCCTTAAGTGAGAGCACCATGATTGATTTTATTCAATATGGTGGTGGTGGATGTGGCATCACATATGACAGTAGAGCTAGTAAGTGTGATTTTTTTCAAAAATTGTGTTGATATTAGTGTTTTTTGATGAAATTCTACCAAAAAAATATTTTTAAATTTATCGATGTTTTATACTTGGACAAGATCAATGAAGGTGATAATGACCCTTAGGACACTAACACCTAGGAATGAGCTCTAGTGCCCTTCTTTTGGGCACTCTAGTCATGCATCTCCATGCTAGTGTCTTGGAAAGAATGGGATCAATGAAAAGTTTTGAAGATGAGAAAATGTATGTTTTTGATGTTTTTGGTTGAATTTTCATATGTATGATATTCTAGAATTTTTTTTTGTCATTTTCTAGTGTGTGAAATAATATCCACTAGAGATAGTTTCTTGGTGGCTACTATTTGAGTACATTATTAGGATTGGGGTTGTCGATGGTGAGTGGGATGTTCGATACCATTCCGGTCTACGAAAAATAGTGATGATGGGGATGTGCCCCATAATATGCCTATTATCATAACTTTTTTTAGCAATGGTGTGTGCATACTTGCACCTATTGGTTACATATAGGAGAGATAATAGTTATTTTAGAGGATTTGTATCATGTACCGTGATTACCTATTATTAGTGAGAGGGTTCGTGTTATGGCCTTGGATGATGTACAAAGGAAGATGATGGATGGTAGGTAGTATTTTATGGGGACCGGAGTTCATACACGAGGTCCACATTAGCCTAGGTGGTATTTTGAATTCAATGGATCTACGATTGTGAAATTGTATTATTGTTTTGATTATGTCATCAATTGTAGTGCGGTATGGTGGTAGAGGCATCTTGTATAACATGTATGATATATTTCATTGGATATAGGAGGAAAGTATGAGGTATGCCTCCGAACTACGTGTATTGGCCCACTTTACACAAATCTATACATATTTATACGATGAGCATGGGGTGGTATTGGAGCTACCACATTGTTATATGTATGGACCTATGAGCATATTACAATACGAGGCTAGTTGGAGGACCATAAAGAGAGTGGCCTAGGATGAATATATCTCGTAGGGAGATGGATTTGTGTTTATTGCAAGAAGATGGATACATATAGGTATAAAGATATGTTAGATTGTATGGGACTAGTGGTCGTGATGTGGAGGCCATAAGGAGACTACAGGGATGGAAATAGGATGTAATAGAGCTATGATGCACTTGAAAAAATATGTGGCTAGAGGATTAGTTTCAAGGGGTGGAAAATTTATGTCATGTGGATCATGTATCATGATAGTTTGGTATAGCTCGGGATGTTCCCTAAAGCCATATATATGGTTGAGAGCCATTAGGGCACTCGATGAGGGTTAAGGTTAGACCAAGGCCCATAAGAATGCAACTAGTACCTCCTAGCCAATTGAGGAAGATGCAACTATTGAGCCTATAGATGTGAATGATGTGGGGTGTACAGAGGCCTACCATGCTTGGTGGGTGTCACATCGATGGGTATTTTTTCTAGTTATTTTTATATGGGGTAAGCATCACCAGGAGGACTAGAGGGGAAAACATATGCTCCCGATAGCGTAGCGGAAATGGTAGCAAAGCATTATAATTTGTATGGTGATGTTTGATAATTTGTTATGTGCTTGATAGATTATTTTTGTTTTTGTCTAATTGTTTATTCTATGGCTGCGGTGATGCATATTGGTGGTTGATTGTGGAAACATATTTCTACACATTAACATAGAACGTGTCCATCTATGCACTCATTGGTGGAGATATGTTGGAGCATGTACTGATATTGCGGTGAGCATGCCAATTTGTTTGAGCTAGTGGCGATAATAGTAAAAAAACATGTATCATGTTACTGAGCAAGAGGTATGATTCATGTGAGGAGTCACGATGAGATAGAGAGGCTACGGTGGTGTTATCCTAGCAAAATATGTATTATGTAGTATGTGGAGTTACAGGGTCGCTTCATGGATCAAGTATACCAAGGTGAAATTATTACAAAGGAAGCTAGAGAGATATAAGGTGATCCAGAAATGGATCGGGAATATGTAATATTTATATCGTGTACTTGTTAAACAAATTCTTGGCACCTTTATATCTTCACAAGATGGTCTAGCTACGTTGGACATCATCCAACACCTCCAAATAACAATTTGGGCTTATATATATTTTTCCAAGATGAAATGTCATCAAAATCCAAATATGATTTCTTTTTTGTTCCTCTCAAAAATCATGCAATTTCAAAAAACACGGCACCCAATTATGAGTTCGTATGCAAACGTTATGGCATTTTGAAGGTAGCAAAATTTTGTATGATGATAAAACATCCCCCAATGTAAGGTGGTAGTTTTGTAACCGCTTGATCTATGGGTGGTGATTTTGTAACCTTTTGTATGTGTAAAGTGGCAATTTTGTAACTAATGGTCCAGAAATGTGGGAATCTCAATAGTTGTAAATGTTTGGGCTTCTAGGTAGTTTGTTTCAGCTTTCCACTCCTCCTTGGGGCTGTACATCTATAAATTTGAGCCTTTGCAAGATTTCAAGCAAGTGTGTTTGAAGGAATTCAGCTGTGGGTAGAGTTTGAGAAGTTTTGTTCTTGTATATGTTCATGGTGCATAGTTCTTAGGTGCTAGAGAATATTGAGCAACTATATACATTGTAGGAAGTTTATTAAACTTTCTTGAATGATAATTAGTGGTATTCTGTATTAGTTTGAGATTACATAGTGGAAGGGGAGATAATTTGCTCACCTAGATGGATTTTTCCCACATTGGGTTTCTCTAGGATAAATCATGTGTCAATATTTTTTTGTTCTTTTTTATGCAATCTAATGGTTTGAATAATATGCACATTAGTTTGGTTAAAATAACTTAACAAATTTTTCTTTCATATTCATGAGCATAGTGACATGTCAATTGTTAAGTTAGGTCATTTATGGATCGATTTGTATCAAACTAGTTAATATTTCAGTTTTTTTGTGGTTTAACTTGTGTTAAGATTAGAGTTAGATGCCCCTTACCTGAAATGGAAAATAAAGTGGTGAAGGTATCCCAATTCCCTTTGAATCAGATATTTCTACAAGAAAGTGGAAGAAAGGAATTCATGAGATGGCTCGAAGAGATGATGTAGATGATAATGATGAAGAACATTTCTACAAGTCTGGAGGAGAATGTGGAAAATATTTCCAAAGATGTGGGAAGAATTTCAACATCCTTGGGGAAATTGGAGTCCATCATGGTACTGCTAGTGTAAAAGCTTGGTGTTTTGAAAGAGACCCCGATATGCCATGAAGAATAGATTCGTGAAGAAGAACCATCCCATGCCATTCCCATACCTCCTTCATTCAAATTAGAGGAAAATATCAAAATTGAGCCTTATGATGGAGACATGAATGCTGAGAAGCTAGACCATTGTCTAGCTCAACTGGAGGTATATTTTAGTTTGCATCGAATTAATGAAAGTCAACATATTTCCTTTTCTTGGTTAAAATTGACCAATCATGCTTTAACTTGGTTTTAAAGTTATGTTCATTATTTGGTTATTAAGAAGCATCCTCCTATTACTAAGTGGGATGAATTTAAAAATATAATAAAAAATAAATTCTATCCTATTTGTTATGAGGAAGAGAGGTCCATGTATTGGTAGTATCTCAAGTAGAAGCAAGGCCAAACTATGCAGGAGTACACTAGTGAGTTTTGGAAGAAAGCTATTCAAATGGGAAAGGATGTAGTGGACCAAGACTTGTTGATGAAATATGTTGGTGGAATCCATAGCCACTTAAGGAGACCCATCCTTTTGGCTAAGCCTGGTAGATGTAGATGAGGCTTGTACACAAGCTCACTATTTAGAGATGGACAACCATAAGAGTTCATCTCTGTCTTGGTATGATTTAGACAAAAAAGATGACACCAAGAAAAAGGAAAGGAAAAAGTTAAAGGTAATCGAATGCTACTTCTATTTCTAAAAATGATACTAAGATTCACTATTGACATTGTGATGTTGATACTCATTTTGAGGAAAAATGTTGGAAGCTCCACCCAGAATTACATCCCTTCAAGATTAAGAAAAATAAGAAAAATTTATGGCTTCCCTCCAAGGAGAGGAAGTGTTTTGCAGTGAAGAGGTGGATGAGAATATGTTTTTGCCTCCATTATAAGAAATGTATGTTTGGGTAATAGTAGTAATGCTCAAGAAAATGAACTTACTAATCTCTTTCATATAAAGATTCAATTGAAGAAGACCAAAGTGGATGCTCTGTTTGATAAATTCTCACAAGCTAATTTGATTAGTAGAGAGCTAGTTGATAGATTGATGTTGGAAACTTACAATCATCCAAGTCCTTACTCATTGGGTTGGGTAAAGAAAGGTGTAGATGTCAAGGTTACTAAATAGTGTAAGATTACTTTTGGTATTGATAAAAAAATTATTGATGAAGTCATTATGGATGTTGTTCCCCTTGATGTGTGTGACATGGTGTTTGGCAGTCTATATTTTTATATTAGAGATGTCATCTTCACAAGAAGATCCAACCAATACCATTTGGTGAAGGATGGTAAGAGCTACGTCATTTCATCCTTTGTAGGAGACTCAAAGATTTCGTTGGTAAGTTCCACTAAAGTCTAGAAACTTAATGCTAGTGGAAGATTTTATTTACTTCTTCTAAGGGATAGAAAACCTGATGAAGTTGTTTCATAAACCACTACTAACAAAGATTAGAAGTAGATGTGAGGTTTTATTCAACAGAAAGATACTATGGGGTTTCCCCCAAATAGGCCAATTGAGCATGTCATATAGTTTTTACCCGATGGTTTGCTTCCAGACTTGGGATTCCATTAAAGTCCATGGAGGATGCCTATGAAAATAAATAACCATTATAATATTTGTTTGAGAAATCACACACTTTAGGGGTGGCTGGTCACTCTGGTGTGATAAAGACTATTGAGCACTTATACAGTATGATTTTTGGCCGAACATGTAGATAACAATTGTTAACCTTGTCAGGGGTTTTGAGACATGTTATGGTTATTTTCCTAGGAGTGCAGTTGATGTTGTTTTTTTATTACCATATAGAGATAACGGAAAAGTGGGACTGAAAGTCCACAAAGAGGATATGTTCATTGGAACAATCCAGCAGATACACCTCCAGATGCAGGAGTGGTATTCTAGAGAAGATGTGAGGAAGAAATTTCCTCACCTCATCAGTCCTTGAAGCTTTTAGGGACTTAAAAGCCTCAAATTGGGGAGGTATGATCCAAAAATGGATCAGGAATATCCCAATTCTATGTAATATTTATATCAGGTACTTTTTCTACAGGTTCTCGACACCTTTATATCTTCACAAGATGGTCTAGTCAGGTTGGGGTGATCCAGACACCTCAAATGAAACTTTGGGCCATATATGTTTTTTTAGAATGAATATGTCATAAAAATCCAAATATGATTGCATATTTGTGTTCCTCTCAAAAAATCGTGCAAGTTAAAAAAATCGCACCCAATTCGAGTTTGTATGCAAAAGTTATGACCTCTGAAAGGTCACAATTTTTTATGATTACGTAACCGCCCCGATTAAAGGTACGGTGGTATATTTGTAACCGCTGATCTATAGGGTGGTAGTTTTGTAACCATCGGTGCTGTAAGAGGTGTTTTTGTAACCGTCGGTCTATGTAAATTGATGGTTTTGTAGCTAATGGTCCAAAAATGCGGGAAGCTCAACAGTTACAAATGTTTGGTGGTCCATGTGGTTTGTTTTAGTTTTCCACACTCCCCAGGGTCGTACATCTATAAATTTGAGCCTTTGTAATGTTTCAAGAAGTGATTTTCAAGTAATCCAACTATGGGTAGAGTTTGAGAAGTGTTGTTCTTCTTGTATATGTTCATGGTGCATAGTTCTTAGGTGTTGGAGAATATTGAGCAAGTAGATACAATTTAGGAAGTTTATTTAGCTTTCTTGAAGGCCAATTGGTAGTATTTTGTATCAGTTTGAGATTACATAGTGGAAGGGGAGCTAATTTTCTCACCCAACTAGATTTTTCCCACATTGGGTTTCTCCAGGATAAATCTTGTCTCAATCTTGTCTTTGTTCTTTTTTTTGCAATCTAATGGTGTGAATAATCTACACATTAGTTTGGTTAAAAGAACTTAAGAAATTTTCCTTTCATATTCACGAGCATACCGATATATAGATGGTTAAGGTCGGTAGTTTACAAATCATAGAGGCCATAATTAGCATCGTAGAGTGAGTGGTGAATCTTCTAGTTCTACAGCTCTCACATTAGAAAATAGTGATAACGATGATTAGATATGATATGTACTTGATGTATCGATGTAAGGGAATTTCCCTAGTAATGATAGGTTTTGTAACTATGATTATCAATGATATATATATGGATTTATGGGTATATGATCGTGATAATGTGATGATGATGTATGATTTGTGAATTATTGTTGTTATATTTGATGCATGATGCGTTGAATATTGTTTGTATTTTTTGAATTTATTTGCAATGGGTAATTGTTGAGATTGGGTATTATGATTATAGATAGATAAATAATGATATAGTGTATGTGATGACATGTGATGTATATAATGTAATTTTATGTATAAATAAAGTTGTGATGAAGGATAAAGTAAAAATTAATAATGTGTAAGAGTATGAGATGGTCATAATAGTGTAATGAAGCACATGTTAGTATGATGAAGAGGGGTGAAGGTGAATAGTAATGCCCCTAGTGTATAAATGATAAGTTTCATTTATATAAGTGTTTCACCTTTTTCTTAGATTTTTTCTTTGAATGGTTGATGAAACAGATAGGGTAACCGACATAGGAGGAATACCTATTCAAGTGTCGATTGATGGGTTGTTACACATGTATGACTTCGAATCCAAAGATGATCATGAGAGCTTCCTTATGGCTAGGAGGAACTACCCGTAATGAAAGTAAGGCCACCATAAATAATTAAACAATATGGCAAAGTGAACTACCTAGCGTAAGCTAGATCCGGGAAGTATGATACTTCCTAGATGGTTGTCAGTCCACTATTTTAAACAAATTAATGCTATAAACAAATTAAATCCTATCGTTATTTTAAAATGATCTAGGTATCTCACTTAAAACACAATAAGAAATAGATCTAATCTAACAGGCTAAGCTACAAATAGAATCCATAGGTCAAATGGTTGGTTTTAGGTTTCGTAGGTCCGATAAAGGTCTCGGGTAGGTCACAGGTGAGTGAGGGTGAGGTAAAATGGAGAGGATAGGTCTTTGTTTAAGGTTGTGTGGGCAAACACAGAGACCGGTGTCGGTCAAGGGTGACTAACCGTGGTTAGGTATAACCGGCGCCGGTTACTGTGAGATCTAGGAATGTCACAGAATGGGGTTTTTGGTCCTCTTTGTGATTACGAAAGGATTTCGGTTGGTCGGGACAAGGTAATGGGTGACTGTAGTAGGTTTTGGAAAGGTTTTGCTGGGTCTAAGGAGGTGAAAAGTGTTAGAGATGGTCAATAAGGAGTAAGATAAACAATGGGTGATAAAATAATGATGAGATGAAATAACCAAGAAAGTATGATGTTATACTTACTTAGATTTCATTTATGAAAGTCTGTGTGTGAAGGATGGAGGTACTGATGATGGGTTTGAAGGCTGCAAGTGATCACCAACTGAAGAAAATATTCTGCATGGGCTTCATGCACACTCCTCTTTTCTTTGATAGATCTAAATGTGGCTAAGATGGTTATGCAGTAGAAGATGCTCAATCTCCTTCCTTGGATGTGAGTTCTTGCTGGAATTGGCTCTCTGAAGATGTGTTATATTTTTGAGATCTCGTTCTTGCTCATCAACTTTCTTTCTCCCAATTTCCAGGTTCAAGTTCCCACCCTCTTTGAGAATAAGGTTGTTTTGGGGTTAACAAAGGGTAATCGACGGTGGTCCAGGTGTAACCAGAGATGGTTAGGGGTAACCGACATCGGTCAAGGTGGGATTTTATATGTTTATTAAGCTTAGGGAGATCCTCCCGATTTCCTTGGATCTTGTGTTGTTCTCCCACGATTAGACTAGGAGCTTCTTGTGAGCATGCAGGAATGTGGTTAGAGGGAGTGTAGGCATCGATTTTTAGGGTTTGGGTAAGTCTTAGTTAGTTATGGTAACTTGCTAAGAATAGGTCTTAGGTTGAGTTAACATGGTGAGGTGTCTAAGTGAATTGTATGTGTGGATATTATCTAAATTAAGATATTTAAATAATAAATATGGTGAGGATAATGAATTATTTTAATTAAATTAATACTAGTGAGGTGAAGGGGGAGTGTGACCTAATTTTAGTGTCTACATTTTTCCCCCTTTTGTTGCATAGCTTGTATTGGTAAGCAACACTAACAAAAATAAGATGTGGTTGCCCCATGTGTGGGTGAAGGTGATCCCCCTCAAACTAGGAACTGACGAAGCAGCCGGCTGAAGTGGTGAGTGGTTTGATAAAAGGTAAATGTGAGGAAAATGTAAACATGTGTAGGGAAAGAGGGTGAAAGGTCTACTCGTGCAATCTAGGTAATGGGTCGAGTCAAAGGTAGCGGTAGTCAAACACACACACATGTATAAACTGTAACATGCTACCAAGATGAAGAGCAGGAAAACTCTACATCGTCTAAGGTTGATAGGTTTATCCAAATAAGGGTGAAGTGAATCCGGTATCCAAGATATATGATAAGGTAAGGAAACACAACGTAGGTTAGGTGTAGGAATGTTTAGGTATGTTCTGGTACACCAAAGGTAGGGCCAACATAAACGGTCATGAAAATAGGCTAGGTAAGGTCATTAGGTCAACAACACAAGTAACATGCCATGAGGTATAGTGAACAAATGAGATTAAAGGTCACTAGCGATGGTCTAGGTCCAAATATCTAGGTCATGGCATGGGTAAGGCCAAGGTAGTAAAATAATAAGGTGTCAACAAAGTGGACATGAGGAGGTAGAAGAAGGTGGAGGGCCGAGGTGAAGGTAAAGTGGTCCAGTAGGTTTAGGGTGACTATGGTGAAAGGGGAGGATGACCCCAAAAGTTAAGCGTCGAGGACTAAGTCCTGTATAAGAAAATCAAAAGGTGATAAAGAAGAGAAAAGATAAGAGGGGGCAAGAAAGCCACCCGATTGGCAAGGATCAAAACATATGAAACACATCTATAGATAAGCTAATGAACATAAGACCCTAAAGACATTACATGATTGATAATTCTAAGAGTGACGAAGAGTCACATGATCACCAAATGTCATAGGTTCAATAGGTCCCTTGAGGTATGAAGTGAAAAGACAATGGGTAGAGAGGTGCAGGTAATTGGGTCATAAAATGGGAAGTAGAATGCCTTGGGCAATAGAACCAAGATCACAATAGGCAAGTCCATGATGAAAAAGATTATTTTTTATTTTTTATTTTTTTCTTTGACTTTGTAGATAGACCGATCGATGCGGAAGCTTCTAAATTTTTATTTTTGAGAAACAATAGTCTTCTTTTTGGAAAAACTATGTAGATAGTTGTGAGCTTTTTATAGCTATCCTTCGAGGGAGTAGTCTACTTATAGCAACAAGTGAGGGTAGAAGATGTCCTTTTGAGGGATTCATCTGTTATATTGGAAGTTTGACTCAAAGAGTTGATCCACATTTTGGAAGATGTCCTTCTGAGGGATTCATTTTTTTTTTTGGCTTTTAAGTCATGGACGAGACTATAATGAAGAATTTGGATCCTTTTTGAAAGGCAAGGGTGAACGATAATGGGATCTCATCTAAAAGAAGATGAAAATTATCCTTGAGAATCATGCCATGCGTAGAGCCATGGTGCACATATTTAAGATAAGGAAAAAGGGTGAAGGGTAATCACATGATCCTTGTTTAGTTGTTGGAGAGGAGGTGTGGAAAAGGTAAATGGTGCTCAAGGGATGAGCATGAACTAGATAAATAGTGATGTAGGACTAGAGGTCAATAGTAGAATAGTTGAAGATGTAATGTGTTAAGGGGCTCAGGTTCGGGTTTACCCTCAAGCGAGGAAAAATGATAGGCACCTGATCCATAGGTATCAGCTACGATGTATGGTCTAAGCCAATTAGGAGAACATTTTCCCCATTTTCTTTTCTCTTCTTTAGTTACATGTTGATTTTCTTTCATAACAAGGTCACAAACTTGGAAGGTTCGTTCATGAACATGTTTTTCATAAGCACGTTTGATACGTTGTTAATAAAATTGAAGGTGATCTAGAGCATTAAGACACCGTTTTTATAATAAATCTAGTTGTGCCAATTGGTCCTAATGAAATTCATCATCGTAAGCATGTCATGGAGAGAAATGTAGAGTGGGGATCTAGACTTTGAGAGGCAAAATAGCCTCTGTACCGTAGACCAGAGAAAAGGGTGTGGCTGCAGTGGAGGTGTGAATACTAGTGCGGTATGCCCATAGGGTGAAAGGAATGTGCGTATGCCAATTCTTCCCAATATCATCAACCACTTTCAAGAGAATTTTTTTGAGGGTTTTGTTAGTAGATTTGGCTTGGCCGTTGGTTTGTGGGTAATAAGGTGAGTAAAGACTAAGTGAATGTCGAAGGCATCGCAAAGTTTTTGCAAAGTGTTTTGTTTTTAATTTTTTCCATTATCAATGATGAGGCGATGAGGGACACAAAAGTGACAAATGATGTGATGGTTAATGAACTCACATATTTTCTCGGATTTCGTGGAAATGAGTGGTATGGCTTCTACCCATTTTGTGTAGTATTCGGTAATAGTTATGATCCATTGATCGCATTGGGAAGAATGAGGGTTGATTTATCCAACAAGATCCAAACCCCATTGAGAGAAGGGCCAAATGTCATGAGTGACCCGTAACGCATGATCCTGGGTGTATGATGAAGGTTGGAATGTTGTTGACATTTCACGCAACATTTGACATAGTCGCAATTTCGCAATCATGATTAAGGGTCACAAGTAATAGCCTAGGTGAAGAGTACGCTTAGCAACCTCACTTTGCAAGAAGGCCACTAAAGTGGCCTCCACATATGCCATCATGAACTTCCTTGATGGTGTAAGTAATTTTAGAACTTGTGAGGCATCATAAGAGAATACCATCAAAGCCATGCTTATAGAGGAGTCCCCCCAAGAGAATGAAATGGGATACCTTCTTAAGGAAGGAACATTGTCCATTATGAGTGAGATCAGGAGGTAAGATGGAGAGGGAAAGGTAGTTGGAGTAGTTTTTATACCAAAGGTCACTCAAGTCGGGGGTGTCGGTTTTGATTGCGTAAACATCGTGGGGTAAATAAGAAGGTGAATGGAGGCATTGTCTGACACAAATATTTTGGAATTGGTAGGGGAAGTGGGTATTTGGGAAGCTAAGTAGACCATGGTATCTACAAATTTTTAATTGAATGTGGGATGGTTTGAAGGGTGTGATAATCAAAGGTGGTCAATAGTATGTCTACATGATGTTTATACTTTTGAAGTATCTATCCCGTTACCACATTGGTACATACCATTAACTTGGTTTATGACCAATTGTGAATCACTAAAGATGTGGATTGATTTAACGTCGAGGGCATAGGTGGTCTAGGACCGAGGATGAGCGCTTTGTACTCGATAATATTGTTGGTCCATTCAAAGTCTAGTTTGAAAGAAAAAGGCATGGGTTCTCCATCCAGAGGATGAGGATAACACCAAATCCACCCCATGTTGACACTTGGAACCATCGAAGAACAAAGTCATTTGGTAAGGGGGTTCATCCAGGAAAGAGCAGCAATGGACTCATTAGGAAAGTCAAAATTAGAGGGTTGGTCCCCAAATAGGTGCGTCAACTAGTTGGTTAACGATAGCTTTCTAGCCCTTAATTGAATTTTGGTGGATGAATTTGAGTTCAAGATCAGCTAAAAGCATAAGCCATGATGTAGTGCGCTGATTTTGATAAGGTTTAGCATACATGATGTGTAAAGGGTCGGTGTTGGTCACAACATAGGTTTTGTGGTTGAGTAGGTAATGGCGAAGTTTGGTGGCAACGAAAACTAAGGCTAAGCAAAGTTTTTCAAGGTGAGTGTATCAGGTTTTGTAGTCCAGAAGAGTATGGCTTATATAATAAACCGCATGCTCCCTATGTTATTCATCACGATGAGTGAGCATGGGTGCCAAGGAATGATCGGTAGTAGAGATGTATAGGTAGAAGGGTTGGTCATCTTTAGGTGGGATAAATATAGGTGGTTGGAGAAGGTGTTGTTTTAAGGATTCAAAAGATTTTTGACAATCATCATCCCATTTAAAGGAGACATCCTTCCTAAGTAAATGATGAAATGGTTGGCACCGATCACATAATTGTGTAATGAAATGGAAAATGGATTGAAATTTACCTTGCATGCTATGGAGTTGTTTAAGGTTAGTGGGCGAGGCATTTCCGAATGGCATTGACTTTAGCTAGGTAAACTTCTATACCACGTAAGGAAACGATAAATCCTAGGAGCTTTCCCCGAGAGAACCATGAAGACACACTTTTTAGGGGAAGGAAGACGTAATATTTAATGAGGCGGTTAAAGATGGTTTTTAGGATAGTGGGGTGCTTGGCAAAGTGTTTATATTTAGCCAAGAGATCATCCACGTAATCTTCCAATATAGGATGCAAGATATCATGGAAGATGTAAGTCCTAGCTCGCTTTAGCGATATGTAGCACCAACATTTTTAAGGCCAAAAGGCATGACTCGATATGAGAAGGTCCCCTAAGGGGTAATAAATGTGGTCTTTTTCTGATCTTCTAGGGAAATCAAAATTTGGTTATAACCCGAGAAACCATCCATGAGTGAGAGCATCTCGTGACCCGCGATAAGGTCCACCAGTTGATCAATACCAGGAAAGGGAAAGTCATATTTCAGTAGGCGAGGTTGAGGTCATGTAATTCCATACAAATACGAAGTCCCCCTGTTTCTTTAGTAATAAGGAAAATGTTAGAAATCCAATGAGGATAATCAATGGGTAAGATGAAGGAAATAGAAAGAAGACGCTGAATTTATTCATTGATGAGAAGGGCAATGTGAGGGTGCATTTTCCTCAACATTTTTTTACTAAACTTAGGGGAGATCTTTATGATTTCCTTGGATCTTATGTCGTTCTCCCATGCATTAGACTGGGAGCTTCTTGTGAGCATGTAGGAATGTGGTTAGAGGGAGTGTAGGCATTGATTTTTAGGGTTTGGGTAAGTCTTAGTTAGTTATGGTAACTTGCTAAGAATAGGTCTTAGGTTGAGTTAACATGGTGAGGTGTATAAGTGAAGTGTATGTGTGGATATTATCTAAATTAAGATATTTAAATAATAAATATGGTGAGGATAATGAATTAATTTAATTAAATTAATTAAATTAATATTGTTGAGGTGAAGGGGAGTGTGACCTAGTTTTAGTGTCTACAATAAGACCCCTTAGTAGTCAAGAATGAACTATAAAGAAAGAGTGTGTCATTCGGAAGTGATATGATTGTGTGCATGAGATAGATTGATCGATAAGATGTGTAGCATAAGAGTGATGAGAGGTTAAATTATTTTAACAGATCCCTCAACATTCATGTAAGAATTGTAAAAACATGAGTTCACATTAGGGGGTAGAGTGATAGAAATCACCTACCAAATACCAATCTAGAGTGGGGAAGTGGAAGCATGTGGAATGAAAGCAATGTGAGTGTATGATCTGAAATTAATGCAATGTGGAATGGTTCTAATGATGGTTTATGCATCGATGGGAAGTGGAGTTGTCATTGGTTATGGAAGCAATGTATATTAGTAGCATGATGCAATGGATGAGATGGTACAATTGTGGATAGTTGAGATGGAGAGATTACATGAGCAACAACCTATGGCAAAGGATGAATAATAACCTTATAACTATACAAAGGAGATAAATCAACTAGAGTAATAACACACCTATGTGGGAGTCTAGATATGTACCACTCATGAGATCAAGATCAAAATAAAATGACACCCTTATCTTCTTATTTTTTAAGCGATCATGAAGGGCACAAAATTCATTTTCACAATGGCCATTGATATGATGATAGTTATAGTAAGGTCTATCAAGTTGATGTTGCAAGTGATGAGGAACATTATGATGATTAGAAGGTAAGTGAATCAAATGCTTGTCAATAAAAGTATGTAACACATCATGAGGTCTATCGCGATTAGAAAAGTGATATGAAAATTGAATGAATTTTTTTCTCAATCATGGAGCTCTATAGGCATTAAATTATTTTCCAAACTTACCCCATTAAAATAACCTTTAAGAAATACATTAATTTAAACACATTGCAAACAAGTTGATGACGGAGTTTGGTGGAAAGCCTACATCTCCGAGCTAATCATTAAAAGTGATATATTATCTACTTCAATGACTAAAACAATATTATAATCTAAGCATGATAATATTGAATACAAATTGAACAAGAACCTTCTATATATCACAGATTCGATCCAATATTCACCTTCATGGTACAATTCCCTATGGCTCCTTGATCGGTCTTCTAGAAATTACATACTCTAAATTTGTGGCTCAATAAGCCTGATGAACAAGAACCTTCTCCATGAACACAAAGTGAAAATATCTCAGCTTATGTAGTAGATCCAATCTTCCTTTGCATAATATCTTATGGTTTCAAGTCTAAACTCCACAATAGTTCCAATGAGTAGATGATTAATTCTATAATAATGAATACCTCAATGCCTCTCACACATCACTAAGTATTCTTCTAGAAACCTCCACACTCCCGATGTGTGGTGCTAAGTCTCTAGATGTCAACAGATAGCAATTATAGCCAATGAGCTTAATACTGAATAACAACCCTCATCCAAAGCCAATGGTGTGATGACTCATCCAATGTACTAAGGTTCTGAGCTCTAATATTATTTGATGCTTTATCATGTCCCTCGGCTCCATAGTGTCTCTACGGCTATAGCTTGAAAATTCTCTTCTCCATATTTCCTATAACAAATAATATATGGCATCATACTTATACTAATAAGACATAAGAATTTATATCTCTTGATAATGTCTCCATTATATCACCATGATCATCTTTGAACTTCACTAGTTTTTCACCACGGCTCGATCTCAAAGCATTACTTATTTGATAGAGAGAACTCGTGAGCTTCATCTTCCAATAATGCCTATATAAAAATAAATATAGGTCTTATTTTCTCAAAATGTATATAAAAATAAATATAGCTCTTCACATTTTATTATGGCCACATATTATTTTCCACTATATTATTCTTAGTAAAATATAATAATAGGACTTACAAATATTTCTTTGAAATCCTTTAATCCTCCACAATCCTCATTCTTTCGGGCTTGTAAATGGAAGATATGATTGAGCTCAAATTATAGCTTGTTTGAAGCTAAGTCTCTTTACTTTGTCTTAGTTACCACATCTAGCTTCTAAGGGTCTTACACTTCCATAATCACCGATGCTTGTACTACCACATCCATGATGATAATTTATCATTTGGATGTATGGTTGCGATGACTTGACACCGAATGAAGATCCAAGCTAATCTCTCATGACCTCCTCTTGTTGACAAAAAATATCATGTACCATTCTATTGTATGGGCATGATGGCCTCTTGAAAGAATGAAGTTCTTACTCGATGTTAGATGCTAATGGTAATCAACTACCATCATTTTGCATGGTCACAATGTTGCTACGTAGAATGAAGATCTGAACTGATTCATGTTAGCTCAATTGTCTGCACAAATGGGTGACAAATATATAAGTTTATAAATATGAGATAAATCCTACTGCAAAGTCAGTAATGGGTACTCAAAAGCTAATTAGGAGATATAAATGGAGTATTAATAAAAAATTTCCAAGTAATAAAATATATTAATTATGGTAAATCTTTCCCCATCCATTCTCACTAAATCAACTCCAAAAATTACAATTCGATTCCATCACTTTCAACTTATCCCGCACCGATCAAACTACTCGAAAAATAGTAGGTTTGCGTAAAAAACAACCATCTATGATATCAACTTGATCTAAAATTGAAAAAAAAATTCTCCACCACAGACCCCTATAGGCATTAAATTCTTTTCCGAACTCACCCAATTAAAATCAAACTTAAGAAATGTAATAATCAAAAAAAAGTATACATAGGTTGATAACAAAGTTTGGTAGAATGCCTACATTTCTGTGTTCATTAATAGAACTGATATAGTATCTACTTCAACGGCTACAACAATATTACAATCTAATCATGATAATACTAAATAAAAATAGAACAAGAACCACCTATATATCACATATTCGATTCAATATTCATCTTCATTGTACAATGCCCTATGGCTCCCTGATCGGTCTTCTAGACATTAAGCACTATGAAGTTATGGCTCAATAATATTTAAGAACCGAACCTTCTCCATGAACACCGAGTGCAAATATCCATGCTTATGCAGTAGATCTGATCTTCCTTTGAAGAATATCTTATGGCTCTAAGTCTAGTCTCTATAATAGTTCCTGTGAGTTGATGATGACTCTGTAATAATGAACACCTCAATTCCTCTATTGCACAATGCTAAGTATTCTTCCAAAAATTCCATCCTCCCATTGTGTGGTTCTAATTACCTAGATGTCACCGAAAACAATTGTCAACAAAAATCTCAATACTAAATAACGACCCTCATCCAAAGCAAATGGTTTGATGACTCATCCAATGTACTTGAGGTTTTGAGCTCTAAATCTTCTTTGATGCTTTATCATGTCCCTCAGCTCCATGGCATCTCTAGGCTCTAGCTTGAGAAGTCTCTTCTCAATATTTCCTATAACAAATAATATAGGCCATCATGCTTATACTAATAAGATATAAGCATTTATATCTCTCCATAATGTCTCCATTACATCGCCACGATCATCTTCAAACTTCACCAATTGTTCACCATGGCTCAAGCTCGGAGAATTACTTATTTGATAGAGAGAACTCAAAGCTTCATCTTCAAATAATGCCTATATAAAAAAATATAAGGCTTAATAATAATAATGCCTATAATAATATAGAGCTTACATATTTTTAGATCCAAACTGTGCATATATAAAAACAAATATAGGTCTTATTTCTCAAAATGTGGGCCTTCACATTTTATTATGGCCACACATTATTTTCCACCATATTATGCCTATTAAAATATAATAATAGGACTTACAAATATTTATTAGAACTCCTTTAATCCTCCACACTCCTCATGCTCTCAGGTTTGAAAATGGAAGAGAGGCTTGAGCTCGAAGTCAAGCTTGTTTGAAGTTAAGCTCAAAAAATGAGCTTGTTGAAATAGTGTTTGGGAGAGCCTTTATATAAGACAACGGTGAACTGAGCTATATATTATATATCATATCCACTAACACAATTCAAACCAACTTGGTTGGCCGAGTGGGTTTGGCTACTTTTATCCAAAGGGATGTTGCGGGTTTCAATCCCGCTCGTGCTATGTACACCGATCATTTTGCATCTACCACTTACAAGCTTATTGTGCTTTGAAATTTGTCCATGTGGGCCTCCAAACATGATGACCATATTCGTCACTTGCCATGCCAATATACTACCCTTTCTCACCCATCCATGTTGTTCTTCTTCCAACCATATCCTGGTCTCCCAACCCTTCATTGTCCAAGTCACCCGCCGCTTAGGGGAATTATTTTCCCATTGCTCAGCTTGAGTCTTTTTCCAAGGCTAGAGGATTATCCCATATAGATCAGAAGTGGAGGATATAAGGCTTCTAATAGCCTTTTGCCAACTATTCACACAATGGATTTGGGCCACACCTCCATTTTGCCGCTTGGATTTAAATAAGACATCTCACCGAGCTCAACTATCAACTTTCGCATAAATTGAACTTATCCTTACATGGAAACTCATCCAATGTAGATATGAAATAGCTCCGTTCTAAGTTTCCCATAAAACTCAAACTTTCCGTATAGCCCATTTCATAATTCGGTCCTTCACTGATGGTGACTCGATGCACAACTCGCCCGAGTTGGCTTGGGGCAAAGTGGTGGTAGGCCACCACGTGGCCCGAGGGCCCACCACTTGGCATATTGTTTTGATCAGTTGAAGATGATGACTATCCCGCATAATTATGAGTGTTGAAGACCGAAGGTATGAAACATCAACCCATGTTTATTGCCTTCACTCGATCTTGATTTCGCTAGTCTTCCTCTAGATAAACAAGTGTAATGTTTCTCATGGAATAGGTGTAGGAGTCTTAGGTGTAGGCTGATGTGGAGGAGGAGATGAAGGATGCTTATGAAATGGAGAATTTTGGACTTACTTACAAGGAGGAAATGTAGACCATGGATTCTACTCAAAATATGGAAATGGAGAAGAACTAGATGATGTAATAGTAGGAATGATAGGAGAAGGATCTAAAGCATGTGCAACAATGATATCTTTCTCTAGATCAATGAATTTATGACATAATATTATGAATGATTCACATGTGTAATATTGCAATCATTTTTTAGAGTGTGAATCAAAGCATGACAAAAAATGAATTTCTTTTCTAAGTCAGCTTTGTTGAAAGATCAATTGATACATGTAAGTATTGAATTGTAAATGTAATCACCGATAGGTTCTGTTTATCCTTGATGTAAGTGAAGTAGATGATCATATGTGACTCTAGGGACATTTTATAGTATTAAGTGACATAGAAAATATTTTCCATTTAATAATAGGTACTAGTAGATCGGAAGGATTGATGTCTATACCATTTGAGAGCATCATCTGTAAGACTATGGCGAAAGGATTCAAGAAACAATTGATCATTAGAGTATGAATCCATAGCTAGATGGTAATGTTTGAGATGCAGATGAGGATCATTAGTACCAACTAGAAATGTATATGTAGGCATAATGAAATCCTTAGGGAATGCTTAATTGTGAATCTTTTTTTAGAATAATATTTCCATGCAAAAAAATATTATTGATAAAAGCATATTAGGCCTTGATTTCTAGTGTGAGAGATTGGACTTGAGATTGTAAGTGGCTAAAAACATGCATGAGTGATAAGATGTATTGTGGAGGAATAGTAGAGGATGGAAATATTCTATTGAGTGGTTGTAATTTTCCATTATGAGTGATCATAGGAGTTTCCAAAGGAGACATAGAAGATGTTGATGCCGAGGGCACACTAGATATGGGTTATGAAGAAGTTATAGGTGGTGAAGAACATGGAATGTCAATAGAAGTGGTAATAATAGCATTAGAAACATCATTAGGAAATGATGTAATAGAATTATATTAATCACACATGTTATTAGAGACAACATCAAAAGAAGATGAAAGTGGGACGGGGATTCATGCTCCAGAATGCAAAGAAGTGGAATCGTGACTATCGTGTGTCTCATCAAAATTAAACAAAGATTCAGATTTAAGGATCTCATTAAGCATATAATGAACATATAATGAATGAGGAGGAGGACTAGTATGTGATGCATCATGAGAAATATTTTCATTATCGGAAGGAGTATGAGATGTAACTAAAGTAGTATGAGAAACAAAATCGGGAATATGTTTATCGTCTTCATGTTTGTTAGCTAAAGAAGATTAAGCATAAAAATAAGAATAACATCATCTAGGGTCTCATTAGAAATAACATAAGGAGTGTGGCTAAGTGTAGAACAAGGGATACAACGAGTAAATATTTTCGGATTAAATGATGCTAATGGTGGAATGATCAAATCTAGTAGGTACATTACGTTTATTAGCTAAGAGTTGTCTTTGAGTATCATGTGGAATACCTACATTGTGAATATAAAGTTGAAATATAAGTTATCATTGTTTCATAATAGATAGGATTGATACTACATGAGGCATGAATAGCTGAGAAGGAGAAGAGCTATTCTTAGCCATTAAGGTTTAAGTGGATCCTAGGAAAAAAAACATTTAAGTGACCAATTCACCAAAATCATTCAATGAAATCTAGTTATTTTATTAAAATCTTAATGAAAAGATTTGTTATAAATGATATACAATGTAATATAAATGCTTAAAAAATATTTGATTTTGACTATGAAAGGAAATGAGAGGGGTAAGGTAATTATCTGAATTTTTCTTATCATGTAGTGAGTCTGGACTAGATAATACGATGAAACTAAAATAGATAGAAGGTCACAATGAACAAAAAAATATAGAAAAGGTGGAACTAGCTGGATTGGGGATCTTGAAGAGGGAAAGGGGAGCCTGTGGATGCCTAGGAATTTTTCTAGGTGCTTGGGTCTATAAAAAAGGTCAAAACCTGATTCTGATATTGTCATTATGGCTTCACATTTTCTCCCCTTTGATCGCATCTATGTCATAGTTTTATCACCAAGCTACCTACAAACCTGCAATGAAGTATAGACATGTAAAACCCTCAAATAAACATCAAATCCTAAAAAAGAAGGATGTAAAATGAAGGGTCAAAATTTCCTCAGTTGTCACTATACAAAATAAAATCAACACATGATTTTTGTCGCACCCAACTTCTCAAGGTCATGCTAAGACATCCAACATAGAATAGAAATTGATGTGAGTGTGGTAATGATGAATAAGATAATGAGGAAACCTTATATATTCAACACACAATATCAGGATCTGCATTCTAAGGAAAAAAATTCATCTTAAGTTGAAGTGGTGTGATGGATTGGTTTAATAGAATAATTACTTGAAGGCTCCAGTCAATATCGAGCTCTGCTGAGATTCTGACTACTAGTTGTGGAACATGTAGAAAGTGACTTGTGGGTGCATCATATATATTTCCAAACAATTTCATGGAAGTGATAATGAGAGGTGTAATGAAACCATTCGGACTATGGGTGATTTTAAAGTCTAGTCCAGAAATTCCTAGCCTAATCGGATGCTATGTTCTATACTAAAAATTGTGTAGCGATGTCAGGTGGAAGTGGTGATGATTTAAATATAGATGCACGTAAACCAATTTCAATGTTTAATTTGTCATTAGGCCTATTTGGTTATGTGACATGGGGATCACAACCATCAACTTGTGGAGGTTGTGGTCCTTATATGGTCATGCGCGTAATCAAACCCTATTGTTAGGAGAAGTCCAATAATCATAGGCTTAATTAGATGCAACATTTAATGTGTTTAATTTCTCTATCTTCTCAGAATACCTAGAAGGTGCGCTTAAAACTAATAAGTGTAAACCCATATCAATTTTTGTCAACAACTATGACCCATTGGGTTGTGGGACTAATGGATCACAACTGAACGTCTTCTGCTATTGTGGACCTTTGATGGTCATGCATAATGAATTGGATTGATTTAAAACAAAATTAAATATAAAAAATCAACTAGTAATAGCTAATTAGTTATGTGAGTATATGAATCTAGATCTAAAAAAACTAATCTAATTTAATTAAAACCCTTCAAACCCTACCTCAGAGGTGGAGAACAAATCATAACCCTAGAATAGCTATTATTCCCCACTACTTCCCTGATAATGTCAAAGAGAAATATTTCTAATGATTTTCTCTATTTGTAAATTCTTAATTAACTCGACATGAATAATATTTCTAATCTATTTGAAATGAATAACTTAGAATTGATAATTTTAAAAATGGAGCAAACAAACAAATAATTACAACCTAGATAAGCAAGAGATTTGACAAATCTAGTTGTATCTACTCTTTTCCCCTCACTTTGTCCCCTTATTTCTATATGTGTCCATATGAGTCGAAGGAATTGATTATGCAAGGTACTGAAGGAGAAGGCATTTGAGAAAACATCTTGAAGGTAGTTTGGTTGCAATGTAGGTAGAAGAGAGATAACTTAAGTGAATATAGATTGGCTATGAAATTTTGATCAAGATTTTCACAATAATGTCATGCAAGATACACACAATTCTTAGGCCATTTTCTTGAATACAAGCATGGAATATATAATAATTGGTCTGGGATATGCTTTCATGCACAAGGTAGCCTTGGAGTGCAAAATCATTCGGGAATAGGTAGTTCAAAATAATTAAATCTATTTCAAAATAGAAGAAGGAAGGAATACTAAACAATCAAGACTATTTTAGGAAATTTGGTTCATAAACGTGCCCTAAAAGTCAAGTTAAGTGAAACCACATGTGTTAAAATTACGCATGAAGGATTCTAGAAAAAGTGTGCGGATCGCTTACTTACGTTGGGTGGTGTTCACAAGACAGCTGCTTACTTGGGTTGTTGTTTAAGAACCATCACCCAAACTAGGTGGCGATCCTAGCATCAAAGGCCAAAACGTGCACAAAATGAAGAAGAAAGCATGGGAAAGCTAAGTAAGGATGTCTAGGCTATAAATATACATTGTGAATGGCTTTAGAAACTCGAACACCTTTTGAAAGGATACAAATCATCATTGGGGACCTTTCTAACCTTTTTTTTTGACAATGTAGCATATGTAATATTGAGTGCATACATTTTTCCCCCTTAAAGAAGTGTATTAGCCATGAAAAGGCTTAAAACATAGAGTCCTAGTATGGCATTCCCGAAATGGGAGTTAGAAGCTATACCTGACATGCCCATGTGTCGAAATGTCACCTTTTCAAACTCCCGCTACTTATAAAATGAAGATAAGACTCAAGTGCGAGATAGATAAAATATAAATAAAACACTAAATGAAAATGAAAAGAGGTCTTACCATTTTGTGGGGATATAGAAATCTACATGTGCCAGTGCTCTAACCTTTTCAACATATGCACTCAAAATGAAGTTATAACAACATATATATATATATACACACACACACACACATATATATATATATATATATATATATATATATATAAACATACTCATTTCCAAATTCATTTACACATATCAACTTGGTGATTTTTGAGCTTTTGGCACGAGTTGACTATTTTCCTCAAAAAATAGTCAAAATTTTTTTGTGAGATCATGATTGCGCCTCCGTGAGTGGGAGATCGACCAACGCAGCTTGATCTCATGTTAGTTTTCCTCACTAGTGTATTTAAACCTAAAATGTGAAAATGCCAAAATCTTTACCTAGGGGGATTATTTTTTAAATTTCTTTTTGTAAATGATTCTCTAGGGGGTTTCCCTCAAGACAATCTCTTATTTTGTTGAAAATGGTATTTTTTACATTTTTGACCATTTTAGGGAAACAAAGTCATATGGAGAATCGATTCAAGTCCCCCGCTCCGAGAGGGGTGGTTGTAGAATCACCACCACGCATCGGCGCCGCCTAAACAGAATGGCCAAAAATCTTAAATTTTTCATATTTTATTATGTTTTGATGAGCTTGTTTTTCAAAATATGTCACTAACTTGCTCTTTTTTGTTTTGGTGGATGTAGAAGAAGGAAGAGTATATCCATTGGAGTCATGAGAGGGAGTGTGATTGGCTCCCAGTGATATTGGACTTAGGATGAGAATGATACTCTTCAGATAGTGGGTATATGGAGGATTGCATGGGTGCCCCATGTTACTCATGTCACTCATATACTATGTGACCTGTTATTTTATTGGGACGAAGACTAGAATACCTTCCATTTATTGGGTTCTCGAGGTGAGTGGATGATCACCCTAGAGGATGTGTACCATATTCTTGGGGTTCTAATACTTTGGAAAGATAATTAACTCTGGAGAAAACATGATCCAAATCCATGATGACTCTATGGGCCACCTATATGGGGGATGTCGTGGTCTCTTTTGGTTCGAAGAAGGGGATTAAGGTCTGATCCATTCCTACTACTCCCATCCCTATTATCCACAAGGCCATCATGGGTATCTTGGCCTTGCGGTTGATCAGGGATAAGGGAGGTGACACACTACTCTACTACTGGGCTCCCATCATTACACAGATTGAGGCACACAGCTTATATTTATGCCCGGGAGAAGATATACTTGGAAGCACTTATCATGACTTGTATCAAATTGTGAGATTACATGGAAATTATTTAATCCACCCCATAATTGTTATGAGTTGGGTGTATGAGTGAATCATCCCTTATGGAAGGTAGTTCCAATATAGGATCCAGGGTCATCGGGGTTACTAGGTGGATAGAGATGAAAGTCCTCAAAGTGCCATGTCATCCAATGGATTATTTGACTTTATTAGACATGATGGACACCCCATAAAACAACATGACAACGTTGTGGGTATAGGAGGGGAACATAATGGCATCTTTCTCCACTACTCGTCGCTTAGTTAATAGGATAGGGAAGCTTAAGATTCACATGTTTGGCCTAGTTCCCAGCCAGTTCAGCCTCCCTTACATTGGTATGCTCCCTCAAGTGGCACTTATGTATAGGACCATGAAGGAGGCCCAAAAAGGGCCTCATAGAGATCCAATTTGGATAGCGGTGGTTCCAAGAGTTCCTATCACAGCTAGGCAAGTTTTTGTGGCTGATGGGAAGATCGTGTCACTTGTGCACCCTTACTCCAGATTTTGTCTCGCACTCGCTCACAATAGAGAGGAGGATGAGTCTATAGACATAGAATCTAACTCTGAGGAGTATACAAGCGATGAGACTGGAGAAGGGACTAGTAGAAAGGATACTAATGATGAGGGGTTGGGAGGTGAGGTTGGTGGGGTAGATCACATGGAGGAGGAGAGCGATCCCGAGGGTATGATACTTGGGACGTTCTAAGAGCACAAAGTGTGAGGAGGCAACCACATTGGAGGAGGCCCTTTCCTTCAAGGGACCACTTTTTCATGATGGAGAGGGAGTTGATGAGTCTATGGTGGGATAACATCTTCATTCTAGTTTTTGAAGGTCCCATAGCCATCAGCCATCCTACATAGATGCTTAGAGATCCGAGTATGTTGATCCTCTTCTATTTTACCTTATTAGTTGGAACTCGCTAGTTGGTATTATTTTTAATTTTGTTTATGTAACTTTCTAACTCGTCATTTCTTCTTTGTCCCCACTTACTATGACTACATAGGAATAATAAGAGATTATCCGATCGGTGTACATGGACACCTCATTGATCACTTTGGGAATACCCAAGCTGAGCTAACCGATGATATAAGAAAACCACTTATAGCCGTAAACACACTAATTTTTTTCGCCCATCTAGAGGGCGGTGGAGGTTATGACTTCTCTCCATACTCATATGACTACATATGATACATCGGAGTGTTTGATGAGGCGAGTTGATCTTATAGTGAGACCATAGCTAGTGGCCACCACTAAGAGCACTCCCACCATTCAATACATTCTCATCGCCGTAGCTGAAGTATGAGCCCTGGGCATAACCATGCACCCATCTCGTGGTTCTCATAGTGATTGATAAGTCGATGGGATTTTTATTTCTCGATTGCATTTTTTCGGGCATTACAAGATTTTTTGGTATATTTCGGGCTCATTAAAGCATTTTGACCAAGCCTAGCACTTTTTGGCACATTGTATACAAACTTGATTTATTATAATATATATATACAGACTCTTATTTTTGGTTATGTAATTCATTGTATCTAAGGTTACTTCCTCTTGGCTCACTTCGCATGTGTACTCTAGATGTTTATAACCATTTTTTTTAATGTATGCAAAGTGGACATGAATGCTAAAATAATGATTTCTCTTTTTTTGTTTTGTAATGCATATATATGATAATGCTATCATATTGTGATATTGACCTTTAATTTCTCTAAGAAAATTTTTTGTACTTTGTATTTTTTGGAAAAACATGGCGAAAGAGTGATATGACAATTAAATGAGCTTACCCCACTCATAACTCCACTTAACCATTAAGATGTAAGTGCTAAACACCAAGAGCTAGAAAGGGCACAAGTTATGGAATTATTTTGAATGGTAATGATGAGAGAAAGAAAATACTTGGAAAAACCAAATTGAGACACTACAACCTCACTCTACTTAAGTTTTCTTCATAGTTTATAATGTGAATTGATTTCTATTTTATCTAAACTTAGATCCGTAGATGGCCACTTGGTTGACAAAATTAGGTTTTGAGGCTTTAAAATATTTTGAATTTTGGACATCTAATTCACTTTATTTTGACTTATGATTTCACAATATTTGAATGATCTATTTCTAACTTTCAAGTTTTGTTAAAGAGACACCCTACACCTTTTACCATGCTACTAGTAGGAATTATGGACTCATCACCATGGACAAGGCATAGGAGAGTAAGGGCACTTATCTCCTTTCCCAACCCTACATCACTAGTAAGAGACGCAGGCTCAATATCGAAGGTTGGTGGGGAAAAGAAATGTGTAAAATAAAAATTTACCATGGACTTGCATTTGAATTATATATCTAAATAAAATGTCTAGAATGTTCTTATTTCCAAATAGATGTATATGGGATATATGTGACACCATGAAGCTTCTAGATGCAGGACCTTAGGAAAGGACACCTTATCTAGAAAAATACTATAAGTAGAACCAAGTATGCAGGCCTTGGTATGGTTACTTTTAAATAATTGTCTTATCTTTCTTGGATTGATGAAATGATTTGAAAATAATTGATGACACCGCAAATATTTGTAGAGACATGATTTGAATGTTTTGTCAATGTTCTTAGAATTTTTTAGGAATTTCTATAAGAATAAGTCCCTTGATCACAAATTTTACGAAATGATTTGGCAGATGAAAATGTAATGTGGATGTAATAATTTACATATGAAAATGATAATAGATCATGCGTAGTACCTCTTTAGGTGAAGAGAGTTTACAAATTCGCTAAAATCCTCACCCTCTAGTGTACACATGTGAAAATCCCCATTTTATAGTCTTATATTACTCGATATGGACCCAACCACTTGGGCATGAATTTCCTTCCTTCACCATTATTTTTGTCTATTCGATGTCAAGTCTTAAAACAAAATCTCCCTCATATATTTCACGCTTGTAGACTTTCTTATTGCATTTATGAGCCATCCGGTCATCGTAAACATTATGCCAATGTTTAATATTGAGTCTAGATTCATCAATACTTTCTAACTAAGAGATTCATGCCTCTCGATAGCCCTATTCTCCCAAAATTCCTTACAATGAGATACGGAGACTAGGTATTTTAACTTCAAGTGGTAAAACCATTTCTACACCAAATACCAAAGAAAGGGGGTTTCCCCATCGACAACCGTACCGATGCTTGATAGGTCCACAAGGCCATAAAAATATTTAAGTGACAATCTCATTTGTTCTCCTTGAAAGTATTAAGGAGAATGGATTTTAATGTCTTGTTCGTAGCCTCAGCTTGTCCATTGGCCTGAGGGTAATAGAGAGAAGCCGTATGGTGATTTATTTTGAACTTTTCACATAGTTCATGCACTTCCTCATTTTTGAAAGATGTGCCATTATCAAAGATAATGACTTGTGGTACCTCATACCTAAAAATAATTTGGTTCAAAAAAACTTAGTGATTATGCATCCAAGCATGATGGTAACAGGAATGGCTTCTACCCAATTAGTAAAGGATTATGTGGCCGTGATTATGAAATTATGACCATCAGGTTGGTGAGGGAGAGAAATTCCTATCAAATTTAGGCCCCATGTGGAAAAGGGCTATGGTGTGGAAATTGGATGCGAGCCATGTCTTTGGTATGTGGATCTCATGGGAGAATTGTTATCCAAAATGTGCCCCTGCTCATTTTGTGGCTAACTCCTCTCATTCTTCCCTCTCTTGTGCCTCAGTCATGATTTTTTACTTTTAGGCACTCAAAACCTTCTAGAAATGGCACCATTAGATAGAGATCTTTCTCATCTTTCCAGAAAGGTAAAGTTTTCCTCCTAACTCCATGTATTTTTGAAGTTATGGCTCGACGGAGTTTTTGTGGGAAATTTTCCCCTGAAAGGCCCACAGCCAATGAGATGCTGCCACGTGTCTAGGAAGTGGTGGGGGGCGGAGGAGAACTTGGTTTTTTACCAAGTGTTTTGGCAAAATTTTCAAAAGGAAATTTTCCCCTGAAAGGCCCACGACGAATCAGAAGTTGCCACGTGTCAAGGGGTGAAATTTGGAAAATTTGGCTAAGTGTTGGTGCATGGAAATTTTAGAGGGATGGCCCCATGGCCAATAAAAACATGCCACGTGTCCTAAGGAGCTAGAAGGAAAAGGGCGAGAGGAGAACTTGGATTTTTGCAAAGTGTCTCGCCAAAATTTCAATGGAGGATTTCTGGCTTGTTTCCCCGACGATCAATCACATCAGGCCACGTGTCGCCGGAAGTTGGAGCTGCGAGTGAGGGAGGAAATTGGGAATTTTTCCCATGTGTTTGCGCAAAAGTTAAAATTCTTACGGGAGTCCACGACCAATAAAATCATGCCACGTGGCACCCGAACCGTGGAGTGCGGGGTGAATTTGGAAAATTTTCTAAAGAAGAAACAAAGGAAATTTCGAAGAGAAAACCCCGCGGAAAATCCAAGAGGAAGCCCACAACCAATGGGGTTGTACCACGTGTCTAGGCTGAAAAATATCAAAGCGACCCATGGAGAATTTTTGAGAGAAAGGCCCGTGCCCAATCAGCGCGTGCCACGTGTCCCAAACTCGCCGGCCCGGCGGGGAATTTTGGGAAATTTTTCCAAAGGCGAAAATAAAGGAAAATGGAGCAGGATGGTCCCGCGACCAATAAAAACATGCCACGTGGCACCTGAACTGGTAGAGCATGGGGAAATTTTGGAAAATTTTCCCAAATGCAAAAAAGGGTAAAAATTCAAAAAAATTTCCCGCCAACCCGATTTGGCCCTGTTTTGCCCTAAAATTTCAAATGGCCATAACTTTCGATCTAGAGCTCGAGTTTTTCATGTTCTTTATATCAATGGAAAGATGGTGAAATTATCTACAAGATTACGGGGTCAATTTTTCATTTTGATAGATTTTGGAGAGAGAAAATAGAAAAACATCTATGGCACGTTGTGATGAGGAGAAATGACATTTCAACCACTATTTTTAATGAAGAATGGCTCGCATTCTCTCCCAGCATGGTTAAAAATGTCAGGGAATGGGTTTGTAAGGATGACCATGCTTTTTGAATGCATTTTGGTTAATGATTGAACCTCTCCCATAGTTTCCCACGTATTTCTCTCTCTTGGGCTCATCCCTTGCACTGTAAAAGCCAGATTTGGCTCATTTTCAAAGGGTGGAACATTTTTTTGTATTATAGGTCCCCTTTTTTCACCTTGGTAGTGATTTTAGTGGAATAACAGACCTTTTCTTAGAACTAAAACTTATTTTTGCCTCTCAGGTGTTGTAATGTAAGTGATTTTGATGTTAAAATAACAATACAAGCCCTGTGATTAATCCTTCATCCTCTCGCTAGTGTTTTTGACAAATTTCTAGTTCATCATTATAACTATCAATTTGTGCATGTTGTATTTGTTTTGCATGTATATGAACCGTGTCAATCTACGTAGTGAGAAATGCTCACCACTCTTTTGGTGCATCACTTATTAGCATTAGTTTTAGTTCCTTTATGCATTTTCTATCCTTGTCCCTTTAGAATTTAGAGTAGAATTAGGGAATTTCAAACCTCTGCATTTGTGCAAGTGATATAACTGATCGTAGGAATTGAGGAACCAGCCTCTCAACTAGAGATTTATCTTCCATTTGAAAGTCCCATGCTTGGGAAGAGGATTCTGAGACACCAAATTTGTGTCTTACGACACCCTGTGCCCCGCATCTCATTTCGCAACCTAACCTCACCACCTAAACCTTGCACAATTATTTATTAATTACCTTATAATTAATAAATCCACATCTCCAAACCTACCACCTCATTTCACCACCTCATCATGACCTAGCCCTAACCCTAAACTAACCTAATTAAGACCTATAACTTGGTCTACATCCACACCCATGACTAATTACTCCTCACCCGCACCAAAACCAACCTAATAATGACTTGACCAAGCCCACAACTAATCCCTCGGAGAAAAGGAGGGAAAGTTGGCTATTTTACTAAAAATAGCCCACTTTGACTTAACTACATCGGTTCCTACTCGACCACCGTCGGTTACATGTAACCACCATCGGTTCCCTGTAAATGACCTTCCCCAACCAAAAACAAGGGATCTGGAATTCATTTGAAGGATCCGAAATTCACTTGGCGGGCAGAGACAAGTGAAGAAAAGAGAAGAGTTTGCAGAGAAGGACATCGAGCCCAAGACTGCAACTGAGTAACCAGAGCCCAGTGACACTCATCCAAGCATTGGGAGAGAAGATAGCTCACTTTTGATTGTCGGATCATCCCACCTGAGCCCTGCCTTCGTCATCACAGTCCTTGGACCTGTATCTTCATCAGGAACTAGTAAGTAGTGTCTTGTACATTTTTAAATAACATTTCTTGAACTTCTGAATCACAGTAATTACAAGTTCACTCATAGATCTACTACCCGGTAGCCCCTGCATCTAACTGTCATTCCTCTACCCTTACATTGCCCCAAGAACAGCCCCCACACTCTCTGAGTCTTATCCATCACCCCATTACCTATCCCTAATCATTTTCCAGCCTTATAAACACCATAGCCACCTTATAGCCAACCTTTATTAAAAGCCCCTAAATCACTGCCCCTACCGATATCGGTTATCAGAAACCGGTACCGGTTATACAGTGACCGGCATCGGTCACTGTGACTCAAACCAAAACCAACCTTTCCTCTAGTGCTTTTTAACGAGGTAACTAAATTGTAATTTTGCAATAATTTCTTTGTTAGAATTTGTGTTAATTCGTATTAAGAGGGGAACTGACCACCTTTGAAAGGAAGTCCAATATTTCCTGGGCCCAAGGCAGTTCCCTCATTTATTGTCTAACTAAAATCCGGTGGTCTTGTATTCTTACTTGCAGGTAGTCCTTCCTAGACAAAAAGGAGTTCTTCGCAATCGATCTGATCTCTCTCTACGGTACGCGCGCACCCTCTCAACATTCAACAGGTATTCCTCCTAGCCCTAACCCTTATCTGTTTCTCAAGAGAATGAAAGGATAGAAGCAACTCTATTCTAGGAATGGAAACATTCTGTGTGAAACATTTTGGCACGCCCGGTGGGACCCATTTCGGGTTTCTTTCTTTCTTGCTTGCTTTCATATAGGGAGCATACTTGTTGTTTGTTTCTGCTAAATATTCACAAAATATTTTGTCATTTTGGTAAAAGAATTTGTCTTGCTTTCACATCTTTGCATTAGTGAAAGTCATCTCCTTTGCTTCATCGAATATCATTTTCGATTTGGGTTTAAAACACGTGCATCACATTCTTGCTTGTTGTTTTCAATTCTAGTGAACATAGGTTAAGTAACAGGTCATACACGTGGGGGTGATATCCATGGTATTGATAAGAAATTAATCTTACTTTCACTGCACAACACATACCGAATCACATCATAATCAACACAACAGCTCAAACATCCCCCCTTTTTTTTCGCGGTATTCCTCCGCCCGATTGAGGTAACCTTATAAGCCAAAACAAACTTGACATCTCCCTTAGGTCTTTTGTTTAGGATTGACATCATCTTGTGTCTAAGGCATAAGCCCACAATAATTAAAACTAATCCTAGGGTTAGTCTCTTGATTTGCCTGTGCATCTTGCTTGTTTTTAGTTTTTTTTCTCATCATACACTCAAGCTTTGATAATCACTTCGTAATAGTTTGGTAGGTATACTAAGCATCGTTAATCCCAAATCAACAACTTCTTATAGCTTCTTACACCGGTCCTATTCTACCAACATCGGTTAACTTACCAACGCCGGCTAAAGTCTGACCGACATCGGTTACTTGACCGATATCGGTTACTTTTTTTCACAGTTCCCGACAAACCAGCAACCTACCAATTCCAACATTTTGTGGTTGTTTCTGTCCCTGATAGATTGAATCCCTATTGTGTACTCTTGTCCATGGTTGTTATCACTTGGAAACAAGCTACAGCCATGGTTTCACATGCCTGCTCCATGCCTTTTCCTGAATCACCCCCTTCACATCCTATGGGGAATCCTACTGGACACTAGTGAGGTTCCCAAAATCCCTGTAGGAGATAAGGAATTTGTGAAATTTTTGATGCTAATCCTAGCACTGTACAGTACTATTTGTCTCATACCCCTGACCGTACACCCGATGGTCAACTCCTTGTTGGTATGCCTATTAGTATAGCGGCTCACTTAGCTCCTTCCCCACCTAATAACTCCACCTTACCCTCTTCATCCTTAGCTCCGTCTCTCCCGACTCAATGACTTCGGAGGTTCATACGCATAGATTGGCTTTCCTTTGGTTAACTGGGGCCCACATATCATTACCACCACTCCTCCTACCTCGTCTCTCTCATGCAGATCGCCCCTTTCATAACTTTCTCTCTCGCCACCTATCCACACGAGATTTCCTTCTCAAGCTCCGCCACCTTTTCATTTCCACACACTTATCCAAAGGGCTTCAACATCTTATATAGGACATCCTTATTCGGTCGCCTCAACATATTCATCCTCAATACCTTATCAACATTTAACCCCACCATTGTCTAGTGGTGGCCCTTGGCCCAATCCTCCTCCGTTTACGACAACCACACCATCATCTCATCCAACCACTGATTTAATCAAACAAATGATGGACAAGATGCAAAATCTGGAGGCTTCTGTTTCAGAAGCCGTAACACCCTGACATACGAGCAAGTTTGTCAGGAGCCTATTCATCCTTCTATCCCCCTTCATTCATATCCTCCTCAATGGGAATTACCAAAATTTACTCGTTTTAATAGTAAGGAGGATCCTCAACAACACTTGCGATCATTTAGACATGCCTTAGATTGCTCATGACGATGCCTTCTACTCTCGCACCTTTCCCATGTCCTTATCAGGACCCACCTTGGAGTGGTACAGTGCTTTAACCCAGCACTCAATCTTCTCTTTTAACCAATTAGCCCAATCTTTCTTGGATCATTTCTCCATTAACATTGCCAAGAAAGTATCTATCACCGACCTCTATGCCATCCGACAATTTGAAGATGAATCTATCGCAGATTTCGTTGGACGATGGCGGGCCTTATCAACCAACTTACTTATGCCTTGCCTCAGGCCGAACTTATCGAACTCTTTACGCGGGCCTGCACTAAGCACATTTCTCCTACCCTCCAAATTCAAACTTTCCGCACCTTTGATGAGGCCTTTACTATGGCTCGAAAACTAGAGATTCGAGCCTTAGAGGAAGAGAAATTGCGGTTGCACAAAAAAAACCCTAATTTCCAACCCAAGACTCCACCAACAAACCCAACACCACCAATTCTCACACATCGACTGCTTTGAAATCAAAAGGAGCTATACACGTGGTGATGGTCAAATCCCAAGCACCATCTAATACCCCGCCAAAAACCACCTATAAGTATAAAGCCGAGCCCATCAATTACACTCCCTTGGGAGAAACTTATGGTGTCATTTTGGAAAAATTGCTCAAAGCAGGAGCTATCACCTTACCTCCTATTAAACCTCACTCCGGGTTTGATTCCACCCATGCTATACCTTCTTGGTACAAAGAAAATGACTTCTGTAACTTCCACCGCGTGAAGGGACACAAATACGAAAATCGCAAGATGTTGAAAAACATAGTGCAGGAAATGGTTGATGCAGGGGATATAACCCTCGATAATCCTAATGCCCCTGCTAACCAAAATTTGAAAATCTTCAACAAACCATTCCCAAACCACTCATCTAATAGTAACATAAACCAAGATATCTTAGCCGAGGAGAGTGTTCATGAAATCCATGCGGTCTTCGACTCCCAACCAAAAGCTCCTATCGAGGAAATTCTGAATCAAGCCTCTTCACTAACGCAGGGATCCGAACCCCCTCCACCCCCATCAAGACAAAACGATAACCTTACCATTCCTTTACCCATAAAGGAATTAACCGCCCAGAGTTCTCTTCTCACAGATGAGCCTTCTTACACCACATCCCTGCAAGACTGTGAGCGGATGTTATCTAACTTATCTATTTCCCAAACATCTCCTTCTACCACTCTTGTTGTACAAGAGGAAGGCTCGTCACTTTTTCTGTCATCCTTAGAAGAGACACCTCTCGAACCAACATCACCAAATTCTTTAATCATGACGGATCCTCTCAAACATGCCCTCCTACCTATTAGTTCTTCATCGCCTAAATCTTTTCAGCGACCGGTTGACCTCTTAACGCCCATTAATACAGTGCCTCATTTACCCCCTGTATCACACCCACAGTGGACCGAATCACAACCCACCTCTCTTCCATACAAAAGTTCCTATTCACACGTGAAGATTGTCATCCCTCAGAAGATAGATGAGTCCTATGGGAGCGTTTGAGTACACCATGCTCTACTCAAATGCAGATGACCGATCCAGACACCTCTACCATATACCCGAAGTGTTTACAAAAGCTCAAAACACCTATGTCCTCATCCTCACCCCCCTCATCTCTACCGGATACCTCATCCACCTCTATTAACCTAACCAAACCTCCCCCTATGCTTGGGACTTCACCAATACCCAGCTTAACACACCCACCTAAATGCTTAGATTTATCCAAAAATAAAGCCGTCCATCCACCTAGGAGACAAACCCAATCTCCTCAAGTCCAATCTATGCATCTGTCACAACTAAAACCTCACTATCACACCTACCTTCTATATTGGGACCTCACCCTCCACCTTGCCTCAATACATCATACCTCCTGCGTTTTCTTTAAAATGACCTGCCTTTCTACAACCATACAGAGATCCATGGGTGTATCAACACCGTCACCCCAAGTATCCTGTCCACCTATCAACCCTAAACAAACTCCATCATCAAAGGATTTGTTTGTTGTCACTCCTCTTTCTCCATGGTTGTTTTCTGCTACCATGTCATCCTCATCATAAACACAAAACATAACTTCTGCGCCGAAGAAGCCACATTTAGTTAAATCCAATTATCAAAACCCCTTGTCTAAGCCACCACCCGTACGAACCAACCATACCCAAACATTACCAAAACCCACCCAATCAATAGCCTCATCTTCCTCTGACTTTGACCCGCTCAAAGGATCTTACGCCAAGATCCTTGATATGTTGGTGGAGAATGCGACCATTTCCCTACCCCCACTTAGACCCTATGATCCATCTAAACCTCGACCTATAGGTTATGATGAGTCTAAAATCTGCACTTACCACCGCACACTAGGACATGATGTAGAGGGATGCAAAGCTTTGAAAGCCATCCTTCGTCAGTCACCTCTCTCGGATAGAAAGGTTAAGAAAGACAACTTACGAAGGGAGAAACCTTTAGCTTCAATCCCCTCTCCTATACCGCCTGTCCTCACCTCACCAAGAAATATCATTATTGCAACCCCACCTCTCAAAGACAATGACTGGTCCCTACCATCTTCTTCCTCTCGTGTTCACGAGATCAACATGATTAGCATTGCTACTCGAGGGCATAAAACCAATGGGAAAGCTAAAGAAAGCACACCTGCGGCCTCTCTTTCTCCGTCCGCCATCCCGATCGCACCACCACCTAAAGTGGTTATTCATGGACCTACCTACCCCATCTCTGATGGAGTGGCCCACCGTACCATGATCAAACAACTTCACCAATCACCTGTAAAAATGACATTGTATGATCTCATTCAAACCTCTGAATCTCATCGACAAGCTCTCATTGAAATCCTTCAAGGGATAGAGGTCCTACCTAACGAAACCTTTCCCATTGCCTCCATTTTAACACCCAATCACATTACTTCTCTCACCAAACAACCTATCTCCCCAACCACTTCGCTCTCAGCTGCAAGCCTCTTGCCGCTGGTTTCTCAAGACGAAATTGTTGACTTTGGTGCAGAAGATCCTGACCCCGCTCTTTTCATCTCAGCTTACGTCCGGGACATCCGAGTACGTCGTGTTATGATTGATGGGGTGCTAGCCTAAATATCATCTCTTCCAAAGCCTTCCAACAAATGAATATCCCTTCTAGCTGCATGTGTGCCAACCCCACCATGTTGCATTCATTCAACGATGCTATTACTTCTACCTTAGGCACCATGATCCTTAACATTCGTAGGGCCACGTACCTTACCCGAACTCTTCTATGTCCTTGAGGGAGAATTCCAATACAACATGTTGTTAGGCCGCCCTTGGATCCGGGCTATGGGATGCGTTCCCTCCACCTTACATAGATGCATAAAATTCGAGTATGAGGGGAAGTCCTACATCGTAAAAGCTGACGCTCCCCCTTCAAAACCTGTAATATGTTATATCACCCTAATGATGTGCTTGTACCAGTCAAGACACCCATTCATCCAACCCAACCATCCACTTCAACCACACCTCAACCATCCATCTCAACCGCACCTACACCTTCAACCAATGAAACCGCCACCGCAAATACCACTTCCTTTCCCGCGGACAACATCCCCACCTCAGATCCCTTAGTAGATGTTTTTCAACGCCTTACGTTGGGGAGTATCACCTATATAACATTAGCACTTTCCATACCCCATAGGAGTATGGACAGTTACATGCGCATCCTACCTACGACCGTCATGTGGGGGAAGTAATCTCCTACGACCACCTAATTGCCTGCACCAACCTAACATATGGGGGTGTCGATACACATCCTCTGTCACCCCCGAACCTCCCCTTGGTGTGGTTCCCTTCCAATCTGATTTTCAATATCTAACTAATCATCGCTTTCGCCCTCACCTTCTTGACGCTACTGCTTTGGAAGGGCTTCGGTTTCGGTCTTTATGAACAAGGCCGACATACGATCATTCCTATAACTACACGCAAACACAAAGATCATCGTGGTCTTGGATTTTCTGAACCACCTACACCAAAGAAACCTGTGTCAGTTGTGTATCGGGAAGATGACGAAGTCACCCCTTCCGAACCATCATCACCCATTTTGCCATCGTCACCCACAGAGTCGATAGACCCTGAATCCATCCCTCCTAACTTTTTTTTTTTTTTCATAAACACTATCTTCCTGGGTCCTCTCACTTATCAACTGTGATAATGAAGACCCATCTTCTCTTCCCCTTCTATATCCAGACATGATCGAAGAGGACTCACCTTCAATTAATGTTGTTGAGTGCCAGGATGACGACTCCATTCTCACTTACCTTGGTGCGATGACTCTTATATTCAACGTGCCTTACCATCTGAAACTCAAACCATGTTGAATGAGTCGACTATAGAAATCAACATCCACATAGAGGATGATCCTCACATTGTGAAGATCGGACAATCTCTTAACGCATCAGAACAAACTGCCTTCACTACCTTCCTCCGTGCCTCGCAACCAAGCTTTCGCTTGGTCCTACGCTGACATGCTAGGAATTGATCCTGACATTGCTGTCCATAACATTACCCTGAAACCTGATTCCAAACCAGTTAAATAGAAACTGAGAAAAATGCATCCACGCATTTCCCTCTTGGTCAAAGAAGAGCTTCAACGACTCCTTTCTGTTTCCTTCATCTTACCTATTGACTATCCTCAATGGATTTCTAACATCGTACCTATTACTAAAGCAACGGGGGACTTCGATATGTATGGATTTCCGGACCTTAACCTCGCTTGCCCAAAGGATGACTTCCCCCTACCAAGTATTGATCAACTTGTTGATCTCACTGCGGGCCATGAGATGCTTTCTCTCATGGATGGCTTCTCGGGATACAATCAAATTTTGGTAGCCCCGTACCAATCAACATAAAACCACCTTCATAACTCCTTGGGGAACCTTTTGCTATCGTGTCATGCCATTCGGCCTTAAGAATGCTGGTGTGACCTATCAGTGGGCTATGACTTACATTTTTCATGACATTATGCACACTATCCTTGAGGATTATGTCGATGATCTTCTTGGCAAATCTAAACATCGCAGTGAACATCTCGATGTTTTAACCATTATTTTCGATCACCTGTTACAATACTGTGTTCATCTTCAACCAAAGAAATGTGTCTTTGGTGTCCTTTCAGGAAAACTCCTTGGTTTTATTGTCTCTTTGCGTGGCATCGAGGTCGATCCAGCTAAAGTCAAAGCTATCCTAGAAATGCCCCCACCCACTAACCTCAAACAATTACGTAGTTTGCAGGGAAAACTCCAATCTATCCGCGTTTCATCTCACAACTCTCAGATCGATGTCAACCTTTCCATCATCTCCTTAAAAAGGACATTGTCTTTCAATGGAGCGAAGAGTGCCACCAAGCCTTTGAGGCTCTTAAATCCTATCTCTTGCAGCCACCCATGCTTATCCCACCTCAAGACGATCGCCCTTTCTACCTTTACCTTTCTACCACCAACCATGTTGTAGGAGCCATGCTCGCACATCATGACTCCGAGCATCGAGAACAAGCCGTTTATTACATAAGTCATACTCTGGTGGATTACGAGACTAGGTATACACATGCAGAAAAGTTGTGCCTAGCCCTATCATTCATGGCCACCAAACTCCGACACTACCTCCTGAATCACAAAACTTTTGTCATCACCAACGTGGACCCCATTCATTATATGTATGCCAAACCTCATCTAAACCAACGCATCACCCGATGGCTTATGCTCCTCGCCGATCTCGACCTTGAGTTTGTACACCAGAAATCAATCAAAGGACAAACTATCGCAGACCAACTCGCGAAGCCCCTTTACAGGGAGTAGTTTACTAATTTTACTTTCCCTGACAAACTCATTGCCACTCTTTCACTCAGTGAGGAGTCGTATCCAATGACCCTCTTCTTCGATGGATCCAAATGCCGCATGCTGGAGGGGCCGGGCGTTGTTCTCATTCCTCTGGATGCTGAACCTATGCCTCTTTCATTCCCTCGATTTCCCCTACACTAATAATACAACGGAATACGAGGCCCTTGTTTTGGGTCTCCAGGTTGCATTACACTTAGGTGTAAAATCTATTAACATTTTCGGCGACTCTCAACTGGTTTTCAATCAAGTTATGGGCATCTACCAATGTAAAAATGAGGAACTTCAAAAGTACAAACATTACGTGGATTCACTTTTGACCTTATTTACTCATTATTCTATCCAAACCATTCCCCGCTCAACTAATAAATTTACGGATACTATGGCTTGCTTAGCCTCACAAATTCCTACCTCACCAACTGACTCTGACATATTTGTCTTGGTCCAACAACTCTTTGCCCCATCTTACTCAGCCCCGGATGTTTGTATGATAAATAATGTGTCTGCTAATTCACAGGATACCTGGTATCACCAATTTCACGACTACCTTACAACCTCTGTTCTCCCACCTGACCTTACTAGTAACGGCAAACGTGCTTTTCTTAAAAGTGTTTCTCATTATGTCATCATGGGGGGACTCCTCTATAAACATGGCTTTGATGGCATCCTCCTTCGATGTCTAACCGGCGCGGAGGTTACCTATACCATCCAACAAGTCCATGACGGTATTTGTGGTGGACATTTTAGTGGCCTTGCCGTGGCCAAACGGATCCTTCACCTAGGCTATTATTGGCCTACTCTTAATAACGACTACTACAATATGTTAAGCGTTGTGTTATGTGTCAACAACATGCCAACCTTCAACATACTCCTAGCCATCCGCTACAGGTCGCACGAGATCTTTGGCCTTTCTCACAATGGGGTTTAGACCTTATTGGTGAGATTCACCCGCCCTCTTCGCAACGTCACCATTGGATAATCACAGCAACCGAATATTACACTAAATGGGTGGAGGCCATTCCACTCATTTCAACCAAAAAGAAAAAATTGTAGAATTCATTAACCATCACATTATCTGTCGTTTTGGTGTTCCTCATCACCTGATAACAGATAATGGAAAATCTTTCAAAAATAAGTTGTTACAAGACCTTTGTGACAACTTTGGTATCAAACTTAGCTTCTCATCACCTTACTATCCACAAGCAAATGGTCAAGCCGAATCTTCTAACAAAACCCTGACCAAAATTCTCATGAAAGTCATTAACGATTCTGGAAAAAATTGGCCTGATCACATCCCCTTTGCCCTTTGGGCTTATCGTACCAGCATTCATACCTCCACTAATGCCACCCCATTTTCTTTGGTATATGGTACCGAGGCTGTCTTGCCTCTCGAAATACAAATACCCTCCCTAAGAATATCTCTTCAGGATATTCTCACCAATGATGATTTCCACCAAGAGCGGTTAGCCCAATTGGAGCTTCTTGATGAGCGTCGTCTTACAGCTCTTGACCACCTTCAAATCTATCAAAAGCGCATCAAGCGTGCTTATGATAAGCGACTTCATGAGCGTACCTTTAAGGTTGGTGATCTTGTCCTCAAAGAGAATCAACATGTAACCAAACTAGAAAAGAGCAAACGTGGCAAATTTGCTCCAAATTGGATTGGGCCTTACATTATCACTCACACTTACGGATCAGGAACTTATCATTTAGCTTCACTTAATGGTAAACCTAAGCCTGAACCCCTTAATGCCTTTCATCTTCGGCCATTCTACTATTGAATTTAGTGTTATATCACTTCTTATCTACCTTGCGCTCGTCCCTTGAGCTCGTTTACCACCTCATACACTTTGTTTCATGCATCTCAAAATAGAATCAAGCTCACGTGGTTTGGTCATCACCTCTTCTTATAGATGCCTTCCCCTTTTTAGTCTGGTCCATGACTTAAAAGTATCAAAATAACATGTTCTCAATTATACACTTATGGGATATTCTTGAGTCAAACTTCCTACAAAACTAGATGCTTCATGCCAAATGGACATCTAAGACCTCTAAGTTATACATAGACTGCTCCCTCGAAGGATAGCTATGTGCAAAGCCACTTCTGCTATTATAAATAGACTGCTCCCCCGAAGGACAACTATACACAAAAGCCACATCTACTACTATAAATAGACTACTCCCTTGAAGGATAGCTATACAAAGTCAGCCTTTATCAGAAGCTTCTCGCATTGATCAGCTTCGTGAAGACCTCAAGAACAACAAAATACATATCCCATGTAGACTTCCCACATCGATCAGTCTATATCCAGAAAAATAAAAGCAGTATTCAAAAGCACTTTTGAGTCATGGACTTGTCTATTTAGGTTTGGTTCTCTTTTGTCAGCATAATCACCTTATAACAAATTCTCTGCACCCCAGCTCTACCAGCCACCTCACCTCACCATTCGTCAAAGCAACAAAACTCAAGGGACGTGACGTATATCCGATATATTGTGATTATACAACTCTTTTCACCTATCGACTTCTCACATATGCAAGGTACCTAGGGATTCAAGCTCATCCTACGTTAATATGTGGTTTGTTTAGCTCTTCTCAACTATGGGACACTTTTTCCTCTTTTACTCAAATCTAGGATTATGTGTTGACCTTAATTAGGACACGGTTCCCTACTACTTGGGTAAGCGAACTTTCGCTTCACCTATACCTACACCAACAACATCAATCCCTTACCAACACCAACAACATTACCCTACCAATATCAATATTTTTACCAACCAACAAATTGCCTAACCATAACCAAATTGCCTGAATTCACCTCTCCCTGGTCCTAAGGGAGAACTACATCGGTCTGAGGCCCCTCCTTGCTTTGTGCAATGGGCTATGTAGGCAGCACTTAGGAGACATGGGGTCTCCCAAGGTTAGCTCGACCATCCCCTACCATAACCTATCATGTGTTGTAAATATAAATATTTTTGTGTATTTCTATTTGATCACATTCATCTTTATCCTTTTTCAAAACAAAACATTCAAAACACAACCATTCTTATTATTATCATAACTCAAATCAACATACATATTTAGTTTTATTTAGATGTTAAACAAATACATCTTCTCTATCATCAACACGCGTGTCAAGCATCCTTATTTATTCTTCTACCCCTATGAAATTCACTTAGACCCTTGCGCCTCATCCCGAACTAGATCGTCATGTCACTCACTCACCACCTGCCTCTCCATCCTCAAAGATGGCACACTATCATTCATCCTCAAACCTACCTCTACCTCGCATACATCAAATCAACAAACAACCATTCAATAAATCAAATCCCCAAGTGTTTTTTAAACTCACATTCTAGAATTTCATATAGTAACCGATATCGGTCATATATCTGTCTCCTTCTCCTTTGCTTAAAACCTAGGATTTTCTTTATTTTTTCCAATTTTTGGTGGCACCCACCTCTTTTTCCCTACATAACGACATCGTTATCAATATTTGTCATCAGAATCCCATCAACACATATACATATCATCAAAATTTCATCAACATCATCTATATACATTAAATTTCAAAACCATTGACAAAACACATGAGACATTTTAATATATACATCAAACCAATCATTATACACACCATGTGGATCAAACTCATCATCTATATACATTAAATTTTAAAACCATTTACAAAAACATGAGACATTTTAATATATACATCAACCCAATCATTATACACACCATGTGGATCAAAATCATCATCTATATATATATCAATGTCAAAATATACAATTTTCCTGCATGGGGCCTCTCATCTAAAAATACAAAATCGCACGCAGCCACTGCGTCTTTGTCAAAATATCGACTTGGCTTGCAGGCCGGTCTCTCATATCAAAAATATACTCGGATCACAGGCCGGTATCAACTATACAAAATGTACTCACTCACAGCCGGTATATATAACAAAAATGAATAAATAAATCATATGTGGGCACGCAGGCCTCTATATACATACCCGGTTCGCTAGACCGGTGTCTATATCCAATATCAAAACCCATCTCTACTCCCAGGATGTCTCAGCTCTCTCCACCACCCTCGGCCCCTCCCCCTGCTGGTCTCTACGCTGGCTCTCGCCTCCTCCCTGTCACCGACCCACCGGCTGTGGCTATGCGCCCCATGGGATCTCTCGGCTCAGGATGTCTCGGCTCTGCGTGTGCCCGCATATGGCTGATAGTCAGCCCCGGTACCATCGAGCACATCCTGATAGTACCGGGCCTCCACTCTCACCTCCATATAGCGGGCCCGTGCCACCATGGCTGCTGGGGCCGGTCCCCCGACTCCTAATAGAGTGGCCCCGCCTCGGGTACACCCTCACGCCCGTGGCGATACTGTACTCGCACTGCGCTCGCGTGCGGTGCTTGTGCTGTGGTGGTGCTCGTGGCTGTCTGGTGCCTCGCGGCTATGCTCGAGCCTATGCTCAAGCTAACCGCCTCGTAGCACCCCAATGCAGTGCCGTGCAGCAGCAGCAGCCGCCCCTAATAACTACACCTATCCTAAGAGCTGGTCCCTCTCCACTATCACAGTCACCAAATCTGGTTGTGGGGGCTGTGCTCTCATAGCTACTCTCTGACCTACCCACCAAACCAAAAAGGCACCTGTCACTCTGGCATCATCCACTATATCATCAGCCGGTCTCTCTGCTACCCAATCAGGTCAACGGGGCAAGTGGGTGCAGTAGTGGGGCCTCTACATCATCCCTCCGGTACTGTGGGAAGGGAGGTGGCTCATCCTGTCACAAGCCCAACTACCATCGTACCCTCTCTAGGGGTATCCTCTCATACTCCCTAGGCCTCCATCCAGCTATCCAGAAACTATACTGGATCCAGCGCATCTGTGCTTGGGCTCCTCCTCGGGGCTGATGGCCTCTGTAGGGCCTCCATATAATGTCTAGTGTGGTCAAGCCCTCTAACATATGACGGTAGTAGGCCACATCTCATCCTGCGAGCACCGCTCGTGGCTGGCCCACGACCCCCAACCACCTCTGAAATCCATATCTATATACTATCTATGGCCCTGGCTGCTGGGGCAGCCCTACTGGTCGTATACAGATGATATGCTCATACGCCCAGCAGTGTAACAAAAATGTCGAGCAAATACCAAATCACCTCATACGGCGATAACCCCACTTCTGTGTATAAGCACACTAGATACATGGTGCCTGTGCATAACATGTATGCTCCTCTACCATCTCATGCAAAACTCCCATCAAAGCCCATGGGAAGCGGCCTCCCTCTGAGTCAGGGAGGGCGAAGCAGGTGATACCAATCATCATCAACACAGCAAGCCGTGTCTCCTGTCGGTGTGCGCGATACATGTCGCCATAGGTAATGCTCACGCTGTGATAGGTAATCAATGGGGCTGCATCCCCGAATACATGCAGGATGCTGTCCATCACTTGTCTCCACATCCACCTGGAACACTACCTCACCTACGATCGGTAGTCTCAGGATGTGATACACATCCTCTAATGTAATCGTCATCTCTCCAGTAGGGAGATGGAAGACATTGGTTGCCGGATCCCATCTCTCGATGAGGGCAACCATCAGGTTGTGGTCCCTATCCACAGCCCTATACCGCTGGACTCTGTCGAGTCCAACCTCTCGCATGATGGCCCACTACGCTGCGGACACATGTGGCCGCATCCGCCTCAATAGAGGGGGCATCCGATCCCACATCGTGAGCTGCTGCGTGCCTATAAAACAACCCACTTCATCAGGCCTACCCTTTACAATAACAACTACCTTAACTCTCTATACCCACTTACCCACCCAACCACAACCCAACTCTACAACACACATCTACACCCACCTATCTTACCCTATACATCTACGATATCCCCTTTACTTATCTCACACCCTACCAACCACCCCGATCTACTCTAGCCATCTAATTATACCCCGCCAATTTAGCACCTCCTACTTCATACCCAACACCTAATCTATCCTACCCAAACCAGCCCCCAACAACCCCATTTCCCCACCCCAATCACTGTTTCCTATCAACTCTACCCCCTCCCCCTTCACCCCCAAACAAACAAACAAAACAACATGACAAAATTCTAACAACAAACAAAAACCACAACTCCTACCCATGCTGACCGGTACCGGTCACCCTCGACCGCCATCGGTCCCCCCAAGTAAATTATATGTGCCGACGCCGGTCGACCTATGACCGACGCCGGTCTGTAACCAAACAATGTATACAAACTATTTTCTGTGACCGATGCCGGTCGCCTAGTGACCGACATCGGTCACTGTCCAATTGCGGGGCCGAACCCAAAACGGCCCACAAAAACACCTTTTTTACCTATTTCTCCCTATTTACCCACAAGAAAACCCTAAAAACCTACCCACCCTACCGTTTTGACCTAACTAGCCTACCTACCCACTCCATTTTACAAATTACTTCCATTCATTCATTATTTTATTAAAATTAAGATTCCTACCCAAAACCCACATCTAAGTTAAACTCATTAAATTCACATAGGTAGGAGTTCAGAGCCTACCGGTATGACTACACATCGTCATGGTGGGATAGGTGGCGGTGGTCCAGCTGGTCCAACACCTCCTGCTCCTCCTGGCTATGCCATGGCTCCAAATCTCCTCAGCTGGGTCCTCAACCAATCAAACTCTGCCTCCTGCTCGCTGGGGTCTACCAATCACTCACTCCTCCACTTAACTGGTGCCAACTCAGCCCACAAACTCAACAAACTCACTTCACACCTCAGACAACTAAAATTGGGCGCTCAAATTCACAAAGTGACAATGACATGCCATATTTTTCTTTTTATAGGTTTTGACCTATAACCGATACCAGTTATTTCGCGCCCTAGAATACCGGTATCGGTCTTCTAACCGATATCGGTCACACATAACCGATATCGGTTACCAACTTCCTTCCCCTAACTCCCACCCTTATCCACCAATCTCCACTTTTTCCCACATCACCTACCCCTAGCTTTGCTGACTAGCCTTATTTTGACTTCAATCGCCCGACCCACGGCCGCAACCAACCATTTGGCCCGACCCAAGGCCGCAACCAACCATTAGCCCGACCCAAGGCCGCAACCAACCATTTGGCCCGACCCAAGGCCACAACCAACCATTTGGCCCGACCCACGCCAACCAACCATTTGGCCCGACCCACGGCCGCAACCAACCATTTGGCCCGACCCAAGGCCGCAACCAACCATTAGGCCCGACCCAAGGCCACAACCACCCAATCAGGCCCGACCCAAGGCCGCAACCAACCAATCAGGCCCGACCCAAGGCCGCAACCAACCATTCGCCCACCCAAGGCCGCAACCACCCAATCAAGCCCGACCCAAGGCCGCAACCAACCAATCAAGCTTGACCCAAGGCCGCAACCAACCAATCAGCCTGACCCAAGGCCGCACCCAACCAATCAGGCCGGACCCATGGCCACAACTAATCAATCGGCCCGACCCAAGGCCGCACCCAACCAATCAGGCCCGACCCAAGGCCCTCACTAATCAATCGGCCTGACCCAAGGCCGCACCAATTAAGTACCTCACCAAGACCCACAAATTACGATTTTATCCACCCATCATGTAGCTTTTTGTTCAATCGCGCTCACCTGTTCATGTTTTTAGCATGATTAGGATACTTGAATTGATCACCACCAACTTTTCCTAGATCGAGACTGTGACGTTTATCTCAACCAAACCAACCATTTGGTTTGCCAAAACATGCCTAAACATTCCTGTACCTTACCTATTATATCCCCTGGAGCTACTTCCTATGCCTTGGATACCAGGATTATATCACCCTTGTTTGGATAAACTATCGACCTTTTCCTATGAATTGCTTGTTTGCTCTTCAAATCATGTACCCTGGTCACACTACTACATTTCAACGTGCGTCTGCTTCCTTGAACTTACCCCACCATCTTACCATCATCTCAACACCATTCACCCTTTATCAACCCTATCCCTGATTTCACGTCACCTCAATCTATGATAGATTTGAGGGGGATTACCTATACCTTTAACGGAGTAACCACTTCTTATTATTGTCAGTGCATCTTTACAAGACAAGCTACACGACAACAAGGGGCTAATGTAGACACCAAATTTGTGTCTTACGACACCCTGTGCCCCACATCTCATTTCGCAACCTAACCTCACCACCTAAACCTTACACAATTATTTATTAATTACCTTATAATTAATAAATCCACATCTCCAAACCTGCCACCTCATTTCGCCACCTCATCATGACCTAGCCCTAACCCTAAACTAACCTAATTAAGACCTATAACTTGGTCTACATCCACACCCATGACTAATTACTCCTCACCCGCACCAAAACCAACCTAATAATGACTTGACCAAGCCCACAACTAATCCCTCGGAGAGAAAAGGAGGGAAAGTTGGCTATTTTACTAAAAATAGCCCACTTTGACTTAACCGACATCGGTTCCTACTCGACCGCCATCGGTTACGTAACCACCATCGGTTCCCTGTAAATGACCTTCCCCAACCAAAAATAAGGGATCTGGAATTCATTTGAAGGATCCGGAATTCACTTGGCAGATAGAGACAAGTGAAGAAAAGAGAAGAGTTTGCAGAGAAGGACATCGAGCCCAGGACTACAACTGAGTAACCAGAGCCTAGTGACACTCATCCAAGCATTGGGAGAGAAGATAGCTCACTTTTGATTGTCGATCATCCCACCTGAGCCCTTCCTTCGTCATCACAGTCCTTGGACCTGTATCTTCATCAAGAACTAGTAAGTAGTGTCTTGTACATTTTTAAATAACATTTCTTGAACTTCTGAATCACAGTAATTACAAGTTCACTCATAGATCTACTACCCAGTAGCCCCTACATCTAACTGTCATTCCTCTACCCTTACATTGCCCCAAGAACAACCCCCACACTCTCTGAGTCTTATCCATCACCCCATTGCCTATCCCTAATCATTTTCCAGCCTTATAAACACCATAGCCACCTTATAGCCAACCTTTATTAAAAGCCCCTAAATCACTGCCCCTACCGATATCGATTATTAGAAATCGAGTATATGGTTATACGATGGCGGCATCGGTCACTGTGACTCAAACCAAAACTAGCCTTTCCTCTAGTGCTTTTTAACAAGGTAACTAAATTGTAATTTTGCAATAATTTCTTTGTTAGAATTTGTGTTAATTCATATTAAGAGGGGAACTGACCACCTTCAAAGGAAGTCTAATATTTCCTGGCCCAAGGCAGTTCCCTCATTTATTGTCTAACTAAAATCCGGTGGTCTTGTATTCTTACTTGCAGGTAGTCCTTCCTAGACAAAAAGGAGTTCTTCGCAATCGATCTGATCTCTCTCTACGGTGCGCGCACCCTCTCAACATTCAACAGGTATTCCTCCTAGCCCTAACCCTTATCTGTTTCTCAAGAGAATGAAAGGATAGAAGCAACTCTATTCTAGGAACGGAAACATTCTGTGTGAAACATATTAAATGTTGTGTAATCACACTTTGGATGTCTTGAGTATCAAACTAGAAATATGATCAACATATAGGGGTGTTGCTGATTTGCAACAATAGTTTTGGCATGCCAGTGGGACCTTAGAGGTCTTCATCTTCATTGCAACAAAATTGATGTGCATTTTTACAAGATTCTTGCTTAAAAGAGCCCTAAATTGCACATCTGGCGACTCCAAGGAAGAAGAATCAACTAGTTTTAGCAGTGCAGACCTAAAAACTCATGAGAAGAATCACTACAAGGTCAAGAGCTGGAGAAGAAGAGGTGTTGTTTGAATATCTACAATTATCTCCAAGAAGAAGGCAAAGTGGGAGGAGAATCCAAAGGTCTCCATCTCCACCAAACAGAACTCTCTCAACTCCTCCACCTGGTAGGCCTTTCATTCAATCAACAAGGGTTCTAAGGCCAATAAAAATGGCAAAAAACAACCCCTATGTCAATTTCATTACATTAGCCCACTTTCCCTCAATGCAAAAAATCTAATCCCATTGCAACATTGAAGAACATTACATACTTCACTGGAGAAAATCAGACCACTCTACGGTGATCATTTCAAGGATATTGCTAACATTTGTGTAATCCATGAGATCAATGAGATGCAAGTTATTGTCAAATTGCTTGGCATCTTCATTCAAAGGGAAAGATTTATAATGGTTCAGATCCTTCCTCTCGGTTCTATTCAAAATTGGAATAAGCTATGTATAGTCCTCCATGAGTAGTTTGGGGAAAAGGGAGACAACTTTTCCCTTTGGAGCAGCTAACAACTATCAAAAGAGCTCCCAATGAGCAAATTGACTGATTTTAATTTTAGATTTCAAAGGAATTGGGAGATAATTCTAGTGGCGGCAATGTGCCAACAACAGAAGGTGCTTTTCTTTATTACCTTAAAGCTTTAAATTCTGATATTTCTATGTTAATTCAGTCCATGGGATGCACAACTATCCCCATTTCTTATAGCATTTCCATTAAAGCTTAAAATTATTTGATTCAAGCCGGCAAGCTAGCTCCTAGGCCTCCAATGCCATTATTTCCAAGTTTAGAGAGCCAAATACTAGCTAAGTGCCTAATTTAGCTTCTATTCCCACTCCTAAAATAACAATTCAAGTGAAGCTTCCACTTCATCTCCTAGTGCCTCAAATGAACTTCAAGAAGTCATGAAGCAATTGCAAAATCTAGGTAATGAGCTAGTTACTCTCAAAAGGCAGTAAGCTCAAGGTTTTAGACCTTCTTTCTAGCTCCAAGCTCAGCCTAACAGGCAGCCATATCAACCCCAAAGGCCATCCAATCCAACTACAAATATAAATCAAGCAAGGCCTCCTACTAATGACCATTTCAGCCCTACAATCCCAATGCTACATCTCGCATCTAAAGCATTAGTGCCAAGTACAAAACAACATAGCTCAAGATTATGATTGGTGTTTCCCATGAAATGAGCCACATAACTAATCCATATGTGCTTCAATAGTGCCTTGAACCAAGCATTAATGGTGATAACAACTGGTGTGGAGGGTGAAGGTAGTCAAAAATGACTAAAGAACAAGAAACATTCCAAAGAACAATCAGCTCCAAATGATACCACACTTGTAAACCGACAGGAAGAGGATTTTTGTGGCATGAATCAAATAGTTTCCCAAAGTGTTTCAGCCAACTCAAGGTCAAAGAGAAGAAATTTTGGTGAAGAACAACCATTAGCCCCAAGTAATCCACAACCTTCTATCACTCCACAAAATATTGGCAAACAAAATCCAGCTCCAAATACACAAGGACTGCCTAAAATAGTTCCCGTGGACAATTCAAATGCCACTTATTTACTGCCCATACACAAGGAATGAATGTGCAGGACAAGGGACAACAAAGGGATACTTCATCTCCATTCAACATCATTGACCAGATGAAGAAGACAAATGTAAACATATCAATGTGGGAATCACTATCTATCCCAGGCCAAAGAGATTTGCTACAAGCTGCCATGAAGGACTAGTCAACTTCAAATCAGCAAGTCCAAATGCAAGAGAAGGTGCTCACAAATGCTTCCCAGCCTAAGGGGAATCATGGAGGACAGCAAGGTAAAATGTTGAAGCCCCCTCCATTCTATGTTTCATTGATCATTGGAAATCAATTAGTACACAATTGCATGATTGATTCCGGAGCAAGTAGTTCAGTAATGCCCAAGAAAATAGCTAATCAGTTAGGAATTCAGTATGAAACCTTATCCAAAGGGGTGGTACAATTAGATGGGACAGCAGTAACAACAGTTGGAGTGATTAAAAACTTGAGTCTTACTTTGACATGCCTGTCCCAACATGGTTATTTTGCAAGATGTCTCAGTGATAGACCTTCCACCACTCTTTGCCCTATGTTTGTCAAGGGATTTCATAGCTAATATTGGAGGTTACTTATCTCCTGATTGGTCATACATGTTGTTCGAACAAGATATGGAACCAAGGCCACAATCAGATCTCGAACCCATTGCAAACTTTCACATTGAGCCTTACACCCCAAGTCGAATAAATGCCAATTGTTTAGCATTTGACCAAGAAGATCATCCCAAGCACCGATGAAGCTAACACAAAGGTCAAGTATCCCAAATCTAACTCTTGATGAATGGGAAAACAAGGTCCATGCTTTTGATCCTTATCAGAAATAGAAGAATCTGAGTTAGGAGTCTATTGCATGCATGAAGAAAATCAACCTATCCCTAGCATCACCAAGCCAGACCACAAGGATGACAATGAGGTATGGTAGTTGTTTTTTGATGGATCAAGGAGTATATAAGGTGCAGGAGGGGGAGCCATGTTGGTTTCACCTCAAGGAGTTAAGTATTATTTAGCTTTTAGATTTTAGTTTGCATGCTCTAATAACACTGCTTTGAATATGAAGCCTTGGTCTAAGGACTGCATTGGCAATCAAGAGAGGAATAAAGAACTTGCAAGTCTTTGGTGACAATGAGTTGATTGTCAACCAAGTCAAGAGGAAACATGCTGTCAAGAATTATCTACTCAAATGATACAAGAACAAGGTGTGGGACCTCATTGAATATTTTGAGGGCTTTAGCATAAAATCCATTCCTAGAAAAGAGAAACAAGCTGCTGACAGGCTTGCAGCAGTTGGGGCAGCCTTTGATGTTGTTGAAAGCATTCAAAAATACAATGTGCAGCCAAACATTCATGTGATTGTGAGGCCTTCAAAGGCGATAACAATGTAAGTTGGAAAAAGTTTGAAAATGATCAGAAATCATCCATTTCTTGCAAGAAGAGGTTGAATTCTCAGCCAAAAATCAGGAAAAGTTAGAGCAGCAGTATGGTGACCAAGTGGTACAGCTGAGAACCAACAAACTACCAAAGGGGCTTATTACTTTGGAGTCCATTTTCAATCCTAATGATCAGTTTAGGAAGGAGAAAGAAAACATCCAAGTGAAGGGAGAAGATTCAATTTCCATCTCGGTAGAAGGAAGCAAATCACTCCAAATTGATAAGATGACAATTGAGCAAGAAAGGTATGAGTTCATACAACTTTGTCAAGAATTCCCCGATGTGTTTGCTTGGGGCTATGAAGATTTGAAAGGTTTCAATCCCGAGTTAGCTCAACACACCATTGAGTTGGATCCAAGTACTAAACCCATCAAAAAAACAAAGGCCAGTCAATCCACACATGGAGCCTCTCATGAGGAAAGAATTGAATAAGTTGATAGAATCAAGAATCATATTCCCTATCAAGCATTCTAGTTGGGTTGCCAACTTGGTTCCAGTCAGAAAGAAGAGTGGGGAAATCATATTGTGTGTTGACTTCATAGATTTTAATAGAGCATCTCTCAAGGATCATTACCCACTACCTTCCATGGAGAAGATTTTGCAAGTTGTTGCTGGCTCTGAAAGGTTTTCACTACTTGATGGCTATTCAAGGTACAATCAGATTATGGTGAAGGAAGAGGATCAGTTCAAGACAGCCTTTACAACCAAATGGGGAACTTATGCATACAGGAAAATGCCATTTGGGCTGTCCAACGTTGGAGCTACTTTCCAAAGAGCAATGGACATGGCGTTCAAGGGTTTGATTAACAACATAGTGCTGATATATCTTGATGATATCACTATTTTTTTTTTAAATGCAGCAGACCACCTCTTTCATTTGAGACAAGTGTTTCGAAGGTGTAGAATATTTGGAGTCTCCTTGAATCCTAAAAAGTGTGTTTTTCTAGCTCGTGAAGGAAAGCTCCTTGGCCACATTGTCTCTAAAGAAGGATTAGCAATTGATCCAGAAAGAGTTGAAGCCATAAGAGCCCTACCATTTCCAAGCCATAAGAAGGCCCTTCAAAGTTTCTTGGGGAGAATAAATTTTGTTCGGAGGTTTGTCCCAAATTTTACAGCCCTAGTCAAGCCTATCACCAAGATGTTAAAGAAAAGCATGGCTTTCAAATGGACAACAGAAGGCAAGGAAAGTTTTGAAGTAATCAAAGAAGCCATCTCTCAAGCACCAACTCTCATCAACCCGGATTTCTCCAAGGATTTCATCCTTTATGCATTTGGGGGTGATGATACTATTTCTGTAATTTTGGTACAACAGAAAAAATACAATGGTGAGTAGCCAATTACTTTCTTCAGCCAAATCCTGGAGGACTATGAGGTGAAGTATTCCTTCATTGAGAAGCATGTTCTTGTAGTAATCAGGATCTTGAAGAAATTCAAGCATCTAGTTTCAAACAATAAGGTCCAATTGTTGGTTTCTCATGCGGGAGTTAAAGACTTCCTCCTCAACAAAGACTTGAATGAAAAGAGAGCAGGTTGGATTACTCGTGTCATGGAGTATGACATTGAAATCAAAGTTACCAAGTTGGTAAGAGGAAAAGGATTGTGTGAGCAGCTGATTTTGAGCAAACAAAAGGAAGCATGCAATGAGAAGGAAGTTGTTTTGGCATTGCAAGATAGCCATGAGCAAGGAAGCACTCAAGAAGAAAATAATGGTGTCCCCACTCCTTGCTGGACCCAAGACATAATGCACTTTCTAAGCACATGCCTATGCCCTCCAGAAATGAACAAGACCCAAAGAAGACACTTCAGATTGCAGGCTGTCCCATATGCCCTTGTTGATGGTGTCTTGTTCAAAAGAGATGTGAATGGAGTACTACTGAGATGCATTGGTACAAATCAGATTCATAGGGTGTTGGAAGAGTTCCATGGTGGACCAGCTGGTGGTCATTTTGCACCAAGAGTGACAGCTCTAAAGATCATGAGGGCTGGTTATTATTGGCCCAAGATTTTCAGTGATTGTTATGCATGGATCAAGAGGTGCAAGAATTGTGCATTCTTCATAGGTAAAGAAAGACTAGCTTCCCTTCCATTGCATCCAATTTCAGTTGACCAGCCATTTATGCAATGGGGTTTAGACTTCATTGGAGTCATTAATCCCAATTCAAGCCAAGGGCACAAGTGGATTTTGACAGCCACAGATTACTTCACCAAATGGACTGAAGCAGTAGCACTCAAGGAAGCAAATGAATCTAGTATCCTAGATTTCTATGAGGGAATAACAACCAGATTTGGCATACCAGCTACAATAATATCAGATAATGCATTGGCATTCATTGGATCCAAGGTGACTGAGTGGGCTGTCAAGAACGGGATCTACCTAAGTACTTCATCAAACTATTACCCTCAGGGTAATGGCCAGGCTGAGTCTACAAACAAGAACTTGTTGAGGATCATTAGAAGGACTCTTGATGAAAATCAGAGATCTTGGCATACTAAATTGAAATCAGCCTTATGGGCTAATAGGATAACTCCCAAGAGATCTACAGGTAACTCTCCATTCAAGCTTGTTTATGGAAGAGAGGCAATTTGCCCATGTCACTTGAGTTTCCAACATTGGAACTCGTGAAGTAGTTAGGAGTTGCTTGGAATTTGGGCCCATGGAGGTGAGATATGCAGAGTTGATGGAGCTCCAAGAGATCAGAAATTAGGCATCCCTAGCAATGGAGAAGGATCAGCTTTGATAAAGAAGACATTTGATAGAAAGGCCAAAAGAATATATCCTTCCAAGTTAGAGATCTAGTGTTAAAATGGGATGCACATAGAGCAAAAACGGGAGGCATTCAAAATTTGATGCCATTTGGAGTGGCCCATACATGGTCACAAAGTGTAAGGACAACAATGCCTTCCAATTGTCTTCATTAGATGGCAAGAACTATAGATTCCAGTTAATGGGATCCATCTAAAGCATTGTTACTAAAGGGAAATTATCCACCTTGTAAATATTAGCTTAGGTTTTCATTCCTCCAAGTGCTTATGCACATTGTTTTCTTGTAGGTTAGTTTTGCTTTCCTAAGTGCTTTGCACAGCAGCTTGTTGTTCCTGGGAATGTGTTTGTAGGCCTTTCTCCATCAGGTGATATTCCATCTTCCTCCTTGCAAATGTTCTAGTTAGTTGGGGTATCAAATAGGGAAAATGATGACTCCATGCCCAATGGATTGCTTGGTGACTGAACGGTAATTTCATCTAGTAGAGCAGTGATGACCCCTCTAGTTGCCAAAATTATTATCCAAAATGTGCCCCTACTCATTTTGTGGCTAACTCCTCTCATTCTTCCCTCTCTTGTGCCTCAGTCATGATTTTTTGCTTTTAGGCACTCAAAACCTTCTGTAAATGGCACTATTGGATGGAGCTCTTTCTCAGCTTTCCGAGAAGGTAAAATTTTCCTCCTAACTCCATGTATTTTTTAAGTTATGGCTCGGCGAGTTTTTGTGGTAAATTTTCTCCGAAAGGCCCACAACCAATGAGATGCTTGCCACATGTCCAAGAAGTGGTGGGGGTGGAGGAGAACTTGGTTTTTTACTAAGTGTTTTGGAAAATTTTCAAAAGGAAATTTTCCCCTGAAAGGCCTCGCCGACGAATCGAAGCGCCACGTGTCAAGGGCTGAAATTTGGAAAATTTGGCTAAGTGTTAGTGCATGGAAATTTTAGAGGGATGGCCCCGGCCAATAAAACCATAAAAGGAGCTGGAAAGGCGGAGGAGGAGAAGTTGGATTTTTGGCAAAGTGTCTTGCCAAAATTTCAATGGAGGATTTCTGGCTCGTTTCCCCGACGATCAATCACATCAGGCCACGTGTCGCCGAAAGCTGGAGCTGCGGAGTAAGGAGGAGGAAATTAGGAATTTTTCCCATGTGTTTACGTAAAATTTAAAATGCTTGTGGGGAGTTTGCGACCAATAAAATCATGCCATGTGGCACTTGAATCGACAGAGCGCGGGGTGAATTTGGAAAATTTTCCAAAGAAGAAACAAAGGAAATTTCGAAGAGAAAACCCCACGGAAAATCCAGAAGGGGCAAGCCCACAACCAATGGGGTTGTGCCATGTGTCTAGGTTGAAAAATATCAAAGCGACCCATGGAGAATTTTTGAGAGAAAGTCCCACGCCCAATCAGCGCGCCACGTGTCCCAAACTCGCCGGCCCGGGGGAATTTTGGGAAATTTTTCCAAAGGTGAAAATAAAGGAAAATGGAGCAGGATGGGCCCGCGACCAATAAAAACATGCCACGTGGCACCTGAACCGGTGGAGCATGGGGAAATTTTGGAAAATTTTCCCAAATGCAAAAAAGGGTAAAAATTCAAAAAAATTCCCACCGACCCGATTTGGCCCTGTTTTGCCCTAAAATTTCAAATGGCCATAACTTTCGATCCAGAGCTCAGTTTTTCACGTTCTTTATATCAATGGAAAGCTGGTGAAATTATCTACAATATTTTGGGGTAAATTTTTCATTTTGATGTATTTTGGAGAGATAAAATTGAAAAATGTCATCTCGGCACGTGGTGATGAGTATAAATGATGTTTTTTAACCACCGTTTTTAATGAAGAATGGCTCGTATTCTCTCCCAAAGATGGTTAAAAATGTCAGGGAATGGGTCTGTAAGGATGCCCATGTTTTTTGAATGCATTTTGGTCAATGATTGAACCTCTCCCATGTTTTCCCATGTTTCTCTCTCCTGGGCTCGTCCCTTGCACTGTAAAAGCCAAATTTGGCTCATTTTCAAAGGGTGGAACATTTTTTTGTATTACAGGTCCCCTTTTTCACCTTGGTAGTGATTTTGGTGGAATAACAAACCTTTTCTAAGAACTAAAACTTATTTTTTCCTCTCAAGTTTTGTAATGCAATTGATTTTAATGTTAAAATAACAATACAGGCCCTGTGATTAATCCTTCATCCTCTGCTAGTGTTGTTTGACTAATTTCTGGTTCTTCATTATAGCTATCAGTTTGTGCATGTTGTCTTTTTTCATCTATGAATCGTGTCAATCTGCAGAAGTGAGAAATTCTCACCACTCTTTTGGTGCATCACCTATTAGCATTAGTTTTAGTTCCTTGTATGCATTTTCTATCCTTGTCCCTTTGGAATTTAGAGTAGAATTAGGGAATTTCAAACCTCTCGCAATTGTGCAAGTGATATAATCGATCGTGAGGAGTTGAGGAACCATCCTCTCAACTAGAGATTTATCTTCCATTTGACAAGTCCCACTGCTTGGAAGAGGATTCAATGTTGTGCAATCACACTTTGGATGTCTTGAGTATCAAACTAGAAATCGATCAACATCCAGGGGTGTCGCTTGATTTGCAACAACAAGAACTCTTGACATTTATGGCATTTGTGCACAAAATCTACCATGTCATGTTCTAGCATGGGCTAAAATTAGCCCATCCGATGTATCTTCCAAGTAGTGGCATGGACACCAAAGTGACATCTATATACTCCATTATGTGATTTGTAAAGAATCCTCTCGATTATTCTTCTTCAACACATCTTTAAAATATTCCATCAAAGGATCTACGATAGAGAACTTGTTCCAAGATAACATAATTAGTAGTTATAACATGTAATTGGATTCTTTGTTGTGATGTCATCCCTTTTGGATATGTATGGTCCACTATGAAGTTAATGATGTTAATGTACCATGGGCACATAGAAATGGGAGGCTTGGTTTCAAAAAAATACACAAACTCATTGGGAAATCTAGATTTACTAGATCACCTCAATCTAACGGGTTTTCAACCAAATAGTCTAGATTAATTTTTCCTTTGATGTATTTCTGATTAGAAAATGTTAACTCAAACTCATCCATCAGAGTTATGAAGCTTCCAACTTTATTAGATAACAACCCTTATGTGAGAAATGTCTACAGTGATCTTATTTAATAATAACCCTTGTTTCCGATTTAGCATGTAAATCTTAAGAACTTTATCGCGAAGACTATAACAAGGTATTACTTTTTTGCTTGTGTGTAACATGTCTCATAATCGAGCAATGTTTGACTACTAAAATAGACTATATATTCTTGTTTATCATCTTATTCTTGAGCTAACATGCAAGCTAATGAGACATCCATATCTTGGGAATAAAGGATCAAGGGGGATATGACTTAGGTGACATGAATGTGGGAAGAGACAAAAGAACCATTAAACTCGACTCAAATTCCTCATTACACTCTTCCATCCATTCAATGCAGAAATATTTTTTAATAAATTTTGATTGGGTGAATAAAAAATGGTAGATCAGGTATAAACCTTTGGATTGCACCAAGTTTTCCTAGAAAAGATCTCGATGCAAAACTTGTCTAATGGTGAAATCATTTCCAGTATGGCTTAGATTTTGGCTAGATCTACATCAATCCCTCATGAAGATATGATATATCCCAATAGCTTGCCTCCCATTACACCGAATACACACTTTTTGGATTTAACGTGACATAGTATTCAATTAAGTGAGAAAGGATGATACGCAACACCTCGAGTGATCACAAGGTTTTTGGCCTTAGCCAAAATATCATCCATGTAATATTCCACAATCTTATGGATAAGATCATAGAATATATAATTCATCTCTCATTGGTATTTGGCACCAACGTTCTTAATTATGAACAACATGATAGCATAACAAAGAAGTTCCCAAGGAGTTATGAATGTAGTTTTGGTCTGATCCTCCTTAGAGATTTTGATTTGGTTATATCTAGAAAACCCATCCATGAGAGACAACAACTCATAACCAGTTTTGCATTGATCGACAATAACATCGATGGATGGTAATAGGAAATCATCTTTGGGACAAGCCTTGTTGATATCCCGAAAGTCTATGCAAATGTGAATTTTTCCATTCTTCTTGAGAATGGGGATGATATTAGACACCCATTGTGAATAGTCAACTAGCTTGATGAACCCCACTTGTAGGAGTTTCATCACTTCTTCTTTCACCATGAGGGCCACCTTTGGCTTCATGGGTCTCAACTTTTGTTTAATTGGCTTAGCATTTGGCTTAGTGACAAGGTTGTGAACTATAATGTGTGGCATGATTCCCATCATTTCCTTGTAGCTAAATGCAAAATATTTTTCATGCTCCTTGAGGATTTAGGTATGTATTTCTACCTCCTCTAGAGTTAGAGAGGATCCCAGCTTCAATATTTTTGGTTCCTCCTTCATCCCGATGTTTATATCAATTGTTCCTTCAATTAAGGAAGTGTTACCCTCTTCAAATTTAGGTGGGGCCGAGGTAGCTCTAAGTATCCTTCCTCTTCTACTTCATAGACCTCAAGACCTTTTGTAGAGGAAAGGTCTATCATGGAATCTCTAAAGTAAGAGGAAGAGTGTGGGATGAGATAAAATACGATCTTATGATGAGTGGGATGCAAGTCTACGTAGGCATTCAAAACCCTAGGATTGCTTCATCATTTTCAGCATAATCTAAAGTGATAAAATCATTCTCGGCTTTAATGTAAGTGAGAATCAGATTATCTCGTATCTTGTGAACCAAAGGCTCGACACAAACTGAAACCATAAAGCTAGTGTCTTCTAACTTGTTTCTTGGGGTAAAATGAGAAGAAAAATTTGTTATAGAGTCAACAAGGAGGTTTTTCTCTCTGGGTATAGCTTTGATTGAAATGAAATCAAAACCTTTACTTAACTTGAGGACGACAGTCTTGTAGAGCTGTAGATGTTCATCCCTAGTCTCATATACTTCAGATACTTGATTCGCAACTAGTTGTGAATCACCCAACACCCTAATATTAAGAGCACCCATCCTTTTGGCTACAATGAGACCAAGAAGGAGAGCCTCATATTCTGCTTTGTTGTTAGTGCATTTGAAATTCAATTTAAAGGCAAAGGGCATGACCCTTCCCTGAGGGTTGGTAAGTATCACACCTACCCTAAAACCAAATCGACACTTAGATTCATCGTAATTTAAGGTCCAATAGTCATCTGGGAATATTGAAGTTGGATTATTTGTTGTATTATCTTCCCTTTATTTTGAGACCTCTACCATACATAGGCCATTAGCTAGAGAGATCCAAGCACCATGGTATCTCCTATGCCCATGTAATAAAATGGAAGAAGAAGTGGTAGGTCATTCTCCAACAACTTGACTATCCTTATTGTCATTCCTATTGACATTGTCTCAACAATTACAATTTTTTCCTTTGCGGTAGAAACTCCTTCAATCAAACCCCTAATTTCTAGCTTCATTGTTGGGACCAGCTTTTCTCTTGTCTTAACTTTCATGTTTGTTTAACTAATTTTTAGGAAGCTCAAACTCAAAATGAACCCCTAGCCTCTTCTTTAAATTATCTAGATGTATGTCGAAGGGTTTTGGGTCACCCTATGCCATGAAGACCTTCCCTAAATGTAGGAACCTTACTTCCTAAAATAAAGTGGAGGGAATCACCTTCATGCGATGAATCCAAGGATGTCTAGGATCATATTATAATTAGTTTCCGATCTATAATATAAAACTCGGTTAGAACTGTCTTAGGTCTAAGGGTGACTGGAAACACTATAGTCTTAATTGACTTCACTTTGAGGTTGTCAGAGCCTCTCAATGTGTTTCTCATTTTGGAGAAATGGGTCTCTCCGTAACCTAAATTTTAAAGGAAAGAGAAGGGGACTATGTTGATCATGGCCCCATCATCAATCATCACATGTTTTACATAGTTTTTGTAAATACAAACTTGTAAAAGAAAGGTTGGATCACCTCTACGTGCTATTTTAGCGTATGTGGTCATCTTTTAATGTCGAATATGAATCCAACATCTATTTTAGGCTTCCCTAGAGGATAAAATTCAAATTCTACATGGTTTATTTGCACTTCTAGAGGAGGGGTGACATTAATCAAATGCCAAATACCTAGTGCTTCTAATAGAGAAACTCTATGAGTAGGGGAATTATTTAACAGATCCAAGAAGGAAATGTGAGAGAAGGTTTTGGTCAGGTCATTGATCAAGTCATAAGATCCTACTAGCTTGCCTAGTGTATCACGAATGTCATCTGATATAGTCAAGTAGATCGGGATAGGCTACAAAGAATAATATTTGGTTCTAGTGGCAGTGTTAATCTGAGGTTCGATGTCTAACTCTACCAATCCCATAATTTTTGTTTGTTGGCGACCATCCAAAGGAGGTGCTACCTGTGAGTTTGACAAAGTTGAGGCTTCATGATCATTGGTTCCTATTGCAATGCCTTTGTTTGAACCATTGGGATCTATTCTATCATCCGTGAGATGTGTGGGGATAGGATTCTAAGTGGTGTGTTATTTTGGAATACACATCCCATGTAAGTGTTCTGAGTTGGCATTGTTGGGTTTTCCAAAAACATATCAACAAATAATTGTCTTTGATCCTTCAATAAAACATTGTAGAAAATTTATTTTAATCACGACATGTTCTTACATCATGCCTATGAACCCTATGGAAACCACAATACAAATTAGGATCATAATCTCGAGGCCTTTGGTTTTCACCTTGTTGCGGTATGAAATTACGATTCTGTTCAATTGTTGATTGTTATAATTAAAACTTGGGAATCCATTCCATTTGTTTTGAGGTGGTTCGATACCCACCTGGTATTGATTAGGAATTGGGTTTATGGTTATCTTGGTTGTTGAGGTTGTTTTTATTTTTTTAAGGAAGAATAAAATCCACAATATTGATTAGGGTGAGAAGTTATTATTTCTCTAATTATTCCCATTGGTTTTGTTGTTATTGTTAGTATTTATATTACGATAACTTACAACATTGGGTTTCTTTCGGGATGATCAAGAACACTTTGGATGTAACCCCATGATTCTTATTAAGGACCTTATGTTCCTAATTATTTCTCACATTTCTAGAGTAACTAGGGTTATTTTGGCTAGGAGTGACTAACATTTCCTTTTTTAATATGTCTTATGACCACTTTCAATTACTACTTGATCAATTCAAAGAGTACCCTCTAACATCTCTTTGTAGCTCATTAGCGGGAAATTTTTAGACTTATTCCTTTGTCTTCATATTGAGGGAGTGGAGGAACAAATCACAATGCTCCATATGATCCATGTTTGGAGAGCTTGCAGAGGAAAAAAGAACCTATCTCCACCTTTGAATGAAGTGGGAAATGGACTCGTTGTGCTCTTGTTTAATATGAAGGAATTATATGATTCATGTCCTTAAAAGTTTGTTCATATCAAAATCCTTAATAAAATCTAAAATGAGTTTTTTAAGGAGTGTATGAAGCCTCTTGTATCCTATATTACCAATTGAGAGTGATCCCATGTAGTGTCTTATGGAAAATATTTGAACAACTGCATCCCACGAGAGCAGCTCTCAATTAGTCGCTACCTATGATTTGAAGTGAGCGTTAGGATCACCCTCCCCTTTCAACTTCATAAGATTGGGAAATGGTCTTGGGAGAATGATAGTACAGATGGAGAAGTATTAATTATCCTTAAGATAATCAGAATATGTCCCCATTTCGTATGTTTCAACTATTGATGATCCTTGTTGGGGAGGTGGAGGTTGCATCGGTTGCTGAAATGGTAATCGATAAATTTATTGGGGCATATGGCATCCCATGTGGCTAACCATATGGACTTGGGTAAGTGTACATATCCCCTTATGGTGATTTAGAGTACATGTGTATGTAGGGGGTTGATTGCTTTGATATGGATTTGAAGGCACAAATCTAGGGAATGTTATATTTCTAGTTGGTATGGCATTTAAGAATGCACTTCCAATGAGTGCCTATTTTAGATATCCATATGTGGCATGAGGGGGCATACCCAAGGTGCCCATCCCAGTTAGAAAATCTCCAGGGCTTGGAGTTCCCTGTATAAACTAGATGATTCTACATAGTAGGTACTTGTCCATAATTCTGCAGATAGTGAGAAACTCTTACTTTCCCTGTATGAATTTTGAGTATTTTGGGAAAGCTCTATCTCTTTTAATTTTTCTACTAACACTAAGATGATGTCACCCATTGATGGGGTGGTGTTTTGTTTTGGTGCTTGTTGTTGAAATTTTGGAGGTTGTTGAGGATTTTGATACCCTACTATGAATTATTCGTTATTCTCGCCACCCTTATTGGTAAATTTTTCCATTGTTGGAGGGGTAGTGTAATTATTTTAGTGCAGACATCGACATGTCCTCGCAACCTATAAAAATCCTTGTTTATATTTTGGAAGCATTTTTCAATTGTGGTGTGTCGTGGTAATTAATCCTTATATAGAGGTGAGAGTTAGTCCGATACATGATGATGGGTTGTCGAAACAAAACCCGAGGAGATGAATTGGCCTCCCTAGTGAAATCATGTTGTTATAACTTGATTTCTCAGGAGGATGTGTCTATGTGATTTGGTCAACCTCCTCAATACATATAGAGGAACCAACATTGGTTCCCTAGAGAAAATAATTTTGAGCATCCGCATTTGAATGGTTATCTACCCATGTAGAGAGCGAAGGTGATTGTTGTTGTCTACCCGTTTGATAATTGTACATATCAAACCCGAGAGGGGTTAACAACTATATTCATCATATCCTAACATATTTGGGGTATAAGAATACCCATAGAATAATGGGAGAGAGGAAGATGGATGAAGAAAGTGGAAACATTTAGAGACTAGCTCTTCATGTTGGGTTCACCAATTTATACGAAAGAAAATCAACACATGACCTTCTTCACACCTAACTTCCCGAGGTCGTGCAAGAAAACCAATGTAGAATAGAAATAGATGTGAGTGTAGTAATGATGAATAAGATAATGAGGAAACCTTATATCTTCAACAAGCAATATCGGGATATGTGAGTCTAAGGAAAATAATTCCATCCTTAGTTGAAGTGGTGTGATGGATTAGTCTGATAGAATGGTTACTCGGAGGCTCCAGTCAATATCGAGCTCTGTCACAATTATGTCTACTGGTTGTGGAACACATGGAAATTGACCTCATGGATGCCTTGTATAGATTTCTAGACAAGGTCATGGAAGTGAGAATGAGAGGCATAATAAAACCATAAGGACTATGGGATATTTTCTGGTCTAGTTTAGAAAGTCCTAACCTGATTGGAAACTATGTTCAATAGTGTAAATTATGTAATGATGTCAGGTGGAAGTGGTGATGATCTGAATACCAATGCATGAAAACCAATTTTGATGTTTAATTGGTCAGCAGGCCTGTTTGGTTGTGGCACTAGGGGATCACAACCATAAAATCGTAGAGGTTTTGGTCCTTGAATGGTCATGCACATAATCAAACCATGTTGCCAGGAGAAGTCCAATAATCATAGGCTTGATTGGCTGAAATGTTTAATGTGTTTAATTGTTTTATCTTCTCACAATACCTATTAGGTGTGCTTAAAAGTAATAAGCATAAACTTGTATCATTATTAGTCAACAACTTTGGCCCATTGGGTTGTGGTACCAATGGTTCACAACCACATGTCTTCTCCTATTGTGGACATTTGATGGTCATGCAAAATGAATTGAATTGATTTTGATAAAACAAACTAACTATCAAAGGAACTCGTAATCTATGCTTTTAGTATTTTCACAATATATCCGAACAAAATAATGGAAGAAAATTAATCTAATAAAAGTTAATATTTTTTTATCTTTTCTTGTTTTTAAGTAGTGCTTCTAATCTAATAAAAAAATTAAATAAAATCAATCATATATTTATAGGTAATTAATTATATGAGTATGTGAATCTAGATATAAAACAACTAATATAATTTAATGAAAACCCTTCAAAACATATCTCGAGGTGGAGAATAAATCATAACCCTAGAATATCTATTGTTCCCCACTACTTCCCAAAGAATGTCAAAGAGAAAGCTTTCTAATTATTTGATCTATTTGTAATTTCTCAATCAACTAAAATGAATAATGTTGCTACTCTATTTGATATGTATTTGAAATGAATAACTTAGAATTTATAATTTGACAAATGGAGCAAACAAACAAATAATTCTAACTGATAAGCAAGAGCTTTAAAAAAATTAGTTATATCTTTTCTTGTCCCCTCAGTTTCTCCTTTCTTTCTCTATGTGTTCATATGAGTCCAAGGAATTGAGAATGCAAGGAATTACTAAGAGAAGGTGCTTGAGCAATGGCATCTTTAAGGCGATCCTGATTGTAATGCGAGGTTGAAGAGAGATAACACAAGTGAACAAAGCTTGGCTATTTAATTTCCAATAGGATTGTGGCAGCAATATCATGTAAGATAAAAAAATTTTATGCCATTTTCTTGAATCCAAGCATGGAATATATAGGAATTTGTTGAGATGTTCCTTCTTGCACACTTGCAGCCTTGGAGTGTGAAATCATTGGGTGAAGAGGTAGTTCAAACTAATTAAATCTATTTAAAAATAGAAGGAAGGAATACCAAGTAATCAAGACTATTTTAGGTAATTTGGTTCATAAAAGTGCCCTAAAATTCAAGTTAAGTGAAACCACGCGTGTTAAAATTATGCATGAATTATTATGGAAAAAGTGCATGGACCACCGCCCTACGTAGGGTGGTCGTCACCCGCCCTACTTGGGTGATGGTTTTAGAACCACCATCTTGCGGAGGGCGGTGGTCCTACGTGTTTTTCTAGAATCCTTCATGTATAATTTTAACACGCATGGTTTCACTTAACTCAAGACTTTTAGGGCATGTTTATGAACCGAATTTCCTAAAATAATCTTTATTTCTTGGTATTCCTTCCTTCTTTATTTTAAATAGATTCAATTAGTTTGAACTACCTTTTCACCTTATTATTCGGCACTCTAAGGATACCTTGTGCAGCAAGAAGGCACATCCCAACCAATTCCTATATATTTCATGTTTTATTCAATAAAATGGCCTAAGATGTTTTTGTAGCTTAAATGATATTTCTACCACAATCCTATTGAAATTACATATCCAAGCTTTGTTCACTTGTGTATCTCTCTTCCACCTATTGCAATCGACCGCATTCAAGCTGCCATTTCTCAAGCACCTTCTCCTATTGTTGCCTTTTACATTCCAAATTAATTGACTCATATGGACACATAGAGAAATAAAGGGACATACTTGAGGGGGAAAAAAAGATATAACCAGATTTGTTAAATCTCTTCTTATCCGAGTTGAATTATTTGTTTTCTTGCTCCATTTGTCAAATTATCAATTCTGAGTTATTCATTTCAAATACATATCAAATAGAGTAACAACATTCTTCATTTCAGTTGATTAATAAATTACAAATAGATCAAATCATTAGAAAACTTGTTCTTTAACATTACGAGGAAGTAGTGGGGAAAATAGCTCTTCTCGGGTTATGATTTGTTCTCCACCTCTCGAGGTAGGGTTTGAAGGGTTTTGAATAAATTAGATTCATTTTTTTAGATCTAGATTCACATAGTCACACAATGAATTACCTATAACTAGATGATTGTTTTTATTTAATTTTGTTTATTAGATTAGAAGCTTTGCTTAAAAACAAGAAAAGATAAAAAAATATTTACTTTTATTAGATTAATTTTCTTCCATTGTTTTGTTCAAATATACCGTGAAAATACCAAATACATAGATTATAGTTCATTTGATAGTTAGTTTGTTTTATCAAAATCATTTAATTCATTCTCGCATGACCATCAAAGGTCCACAACAGAGAAGACGTTTGTTGTGATCATTGGTCCCATAACCCAATGGGGTAGAGTTGTTGACTAACATTGATATGGGTTTATGCTTGCTACTTTTACGCACACCGCTAGGTATTATGTGAAGATAAAACAATTAAACACATTAAAATTGCAGCCAATCAATCCTATGTTTATTGACTTCTCCTGAAACATGGTTTGATTACACATATGACTATCCAAGGACCACAACCTCCATGAGTTTATGGTTGTGCTACGAATGGGTCTACAAACTTGAATACTTATGAAAGGATCATTATCCAAAATGTGCCCCGCTCATTTTTGTGGCTAACTCCTGTGTTCTTACCTCTCTTGTGCCTCAGTCTCCATTTTTTTATTTTTAGGCACTCAAATCTTTCTAAAAATGGCACCATTGGATAGAGCTCTCTCTCAGCTTTCCAGAAAGGTAAAGTTTTCCTCCTAACTCCTCATATTTTTCAAGTTATGGCTCGGCGGAGTTTTTGTGGGAAATTTTCCCTTAGGAGGCCCATGGCCAATAGGAAGCTGCCACATGGCACCTGGAGTGGCGAGCATGGGGAAATTTGAAAAAATTTCCAAAGACCAAATGGGTAAAAATTCAAACTTTTGCCCGCCGATCCGATTTTGGCTTGTTTTTGCCCTAAATTTTCAAATCACCATATCTTTCGATCCAGAGCTCAGATTTTCACATTCTTTATATCAATGGAAAGATGGTGAAATTATCTACATGATTCTGGGTCAATTTTGCATTTTGGTTGAGTTTGGAGAGAGAAAATCAAGAAACACCTCTGGCACGTGGTAATGGCCAGAAATGACGTTTCAACAACCAGTTTTAATGCAAAATGGGTCGCATTCTTCTTCAGCATGGCCAAAAATGTCAGGGCATGGGTCTGTAAGGATGCCCATGCTATTTTAATGCATCTTCATTCAATGGGAATGGCTTCCATGTTTTTACATGTTTTCTCTCTCTGGGCTCGACCCATGCATTGTAAAAGCTAGATTTGGCTCATTTTTGAGGTTGAACATTTTTTTGGATAGCAAGCTTCTTCTTTCACCTTCAACAAGTGATTTTTGCAAGTATCAGACCTTCTTCATGATTGTAACAGGTTTCTACCTCTTTGATGTTGCAAATGCAAGGATTTTGACAGTGAAAATGATAGTGTAGACTCTGTGATCAATTTTCAGTCCTTTGTTTGTATTGTCTTGCTTCATTTCAGACCTCTAATTACATCTTATCAGCCTGTGTATGATGTTTCATGTTGCATTTTATGAAATTGTGTCAATTTTCATGAACAAGAAGTGTTCACCACTCCTTTGGTGTATCACCTATTAGTTTAGTTTCAATTTTTGCACTTTCTATCTCTGTCTCCTTGGAATTTAGAGTAGGATTAGGATTCAAACCTCTGCAATTGTGCAAATAACAGATCTGATCAGAGGAGTTTGAGGAACCAACCTCTAATCTGAGATTCCTCTCTCATTTTACAAGTCCCACACTTGGAGAGAGGTTTCAATGTTGTGTAATCACACTGGATGCCTGAAACATCAACTTAGAAACCTGATTTGCATCCAGGGGTGCTGCTGATTTGCAACAACAATTTTGGCACGCCGGTGGGACCTTAGAGGTCTCATTTTCATTGCAGCAAAGTTGATGTGCATCTGCTGCAATTTTCTTGCTTAAAAGAGCTATAAATTACACATCTGGTGACTCCAAGGGGAAGAATCAGCTGGTTTTGGTAGTGCAGACCTGAAAACTCATGAGAAGAATCAACACAAGGTCAAGAGCTGGAGAGGAAGAGGTGTTGTTTGAATATCTATAGTTATCTCCAAGAATAAGGCAAAGTGGGAGGAGAATCCAAAGGTCTCCATCTCCACCAAATAGAACTCTCTCAACTCCTCCACCTGGTAGGCCTTTCATTCAATCAACAAGGGTTCTAAGACCAATTAGAATGGCACAAAACAACCCCTATGTCAATTTCACTGGTAGCAGCCCACTTGCTCTCAATGCACAAAATCCAATCCCAGTTGCAGCATTGAAGAACATTCCATACTTCACTGGAGAAAATCAGACCTCACCTGGTGATCATGTTAAGGATATTGCTAACATTTGTGCAATCCATGAGATCAATGAGATGCAAGTTGTTGTCAAACTGCTGGCATCTTCATTCAAAGGGAAAGCTTTGCAATGGTTCAGGAGTCTTGCCTCAGGTTCTATTCAAAATTGGAATCAGCTATGTATAGCCCTCCATGAGTAGTTTGGGGAAAAGGGAGACAACTTGTCCCTTTTGGAGCAGCTGACAACTATCAAAAGAGCTCCCAATGAGCAGCTGACTGATTTTAATTTCAGATTTCAAAGGACTTGGGAGAGAATTCCAGTGGCAGTCAGGCCAACAACAAGGTGCTTTTCTTTACTATCTCAAAGCTCTAAATTCTGATATTTCTATGTTGATTCAGTCCATGGGAGGCATAACTATCCCTATGGCTTATAGCATTGCCATTAGGGCTGAAAATTGTTTGATCCAAGCTGGAAAACTAGCCCCTAGACCTCCCATGCCATTGTTTCCAAGTTTAGAGAGCCCAAACACTAATCAAGCACCTAATTTGGCTCCTTCTCCCACTCCTAGAAATCAAAGTTCAAATGAAGCTTCTACTTCATCTCCAAGTGCCCCAAATGAGCTTCAAGAAGTCATGAAGCAATTGCAAAATTTAGGTAATGAGCTGGTTACTCTCAAGAGGCAACAAGCCCAAAGTTTTAGACCTTCCTTCCAGCCTCAAGCTCAGCCTAACAGTAGCCATATCAACCTCATAGACCACCCAATCCAGCTGCAAATCTAAATCAAGCAAGGCCTCCTGCCAACAGACCATTTCAGCCCTATAATCCAAATGCTATATCTACCTCTAAGGCATTGGTGCCAACACAAAACAACATTGCTCAGGAGTATGATTGGTGTTTTCCATGCAATGAACCTCATAACCAATCTATGTGCTTCAATGGTGCCTTGAATCAAGCATTAATGGTGACAACTACTGGTGTGGAGGGTGAGGGTAGTCAAGGAAACAACCAACAACAAGAAACATTCCAGCAGCAATCAGCTCCAAATGACACCACACTTGTGAACTGGCAGGCAGAGGATTTTTGTGGCATAAATCAAACAGTCTCTCAAGGTGTTGCAGCCAACACAAGGTCAAAAAGAAGGAATTTGGGTGAAGAACAACCATTAGCTCCAACCAATCCACAACCTTTTATGGCTCCACAAATGGTTGGCAAACAAAATCCAGTTGTAAATGCACAAGGGCAGCCAAGAACAGCTCCTAGACCAACTCAAATACCAATTGTTGCTGCCCACATGCAAGGGATGAATATGCAAACCAAGGGACAGCAAAGAGATCCTTCATCACCATTTAGTATCATTGATCAGATGAAGAAGACAAATGTAAATATATCAATGTGGGAATCCCTATCTATCCCAGGCCAGAGAGATTTTCTACAAGCTGCCATGAAGGACTGGCCAACTTCGAATCAGCAAGTCCAAATGCAAGAGAAGGTGCTCACAAATGCTGCCCAGCCTGAAGGGAATCATGGAGGACAGCAAGGTAAAATGTTGAAGCCCCCTCCTTTTTATGTCTCATTAATCATTGGAAACCAATTGGTGCACAATTGCATGATTGATTCTGGGGCAAGTAGCTCAGTGATGCCCAAGCAAATAGCTGATCAGCTAGGACTTCAATATGAAACCATATCCAAAGGGGTAGTGCAGTTGGATGGGACAGCAGTAACAATAGTTGGGGTGATTAGAAACTTGAGTCTTACCTTGCATGCATGTCCAAATGTTGTTGTTTTACAAGATGTATCAGTTATAGACCTTCCACCACTCTTTTCCCTATGTTTGTCAAGAGATTTCATAGCCAAGATTGGAGGATATTTGTCTGCTGATTGGTCACACATGCTTTGTTTAGAACAAGGTATGGAACCAAAGCTACAATCAGGTCTGAACCTATTGCAAAATTCCACATTGAGCCCTACACTCCAAGTCAGATCAATGCCAACTGTTCGGCATTTGATCAAGAAGATCACCCAAGCACTGATGAAGCTGACACCAAGGTTGGAAGCATCCCGGATCTAACTCTTGATGAATGGGCAAACAAGGTGCATGCTTTTGATCCTTATCAAGAAGTAGAAGAATCTGAGCTAGGGTCTATTGCATACATCAAGAAGATCAGCCCATTCCTAGCATCACCAAGCCAAACCACAAGGATGACAATGAGGTATGGCAGCTGTTTTTGATGGATCAAGGAGTAGACAAGGTGCGGGAGGTGGAGCTATGCTTATTTCACCTCAAGGAGTAAAGTACTATTCAGCTTTTAGATTTCAGTTTGCATGCTCCAATAACACTGCTGAATATGAAGCCTTGGTGCAAGGGATGCATTGGGCAATAAAGAGAGGAATAAAGAACTTGCAAGTCTTTGGTGACAGTGAATTGATTGTAAACCAAGTTAAGGGGCAGCATGTTGTCAAGAATAATCTGCTCAAGTGCTACAAGAACAGGGTGTGGGACCTCATTGAAGATTTTGAGGGCTTTAGCATAAAATCCATTCCTAGAAAAGAAAACCAAGCTGCTGACAGGCTTGCAGCAGTTAGGGCAGCCTTTGATATTGTGGAAAGCATTCAAAAGGACAAGGTACAACCAAACATCCATGTGATTGTGAGGCCTTCAGTGTCGGATAACAATGTAAGTTGGCAAGTGTTTGAGAATGACCAACAAATCATCCATTTCTTACAAGAAGAAGTTGAGTTCTCAGCTAAAAATCAAGAAAAATTGGAACAACAATATGGTGACCAAGTGGTATAGTTGAGAACTAACAAGTTTCCCAAGGGACTTATCACTTTGGAGTCCATTTTCAATCCCAATGATCAGTTTAGGAAAGAGAAAGCAAACATTCAGGTCAAGAGAGAAGATTCAGTATCCATCTTGGTGGAAGAGAACAAACCATTGCAAATTGGAAAGATGACAACTGAACAAGAAAGGTATGAGTTCATACAGTTGTGTCAAGAGTTCCCTGATGTGTTTGCTTGGAGCTACGAAGATTTGAAAGGTTTCAATCCCAAGTTAGCTCAGCACACCATTGAGTTGGATCCAAATACTAAGCCCATCAGGCAGAAACAAAGGCCAGTCAATCCACACATGGAACCTCTCATGAGGAAGGAATTGAACAAGTTGATTGAGTCAAGAATCATATTCCCAATCAAGCATTCTAGTTGGGTTGCCAACTTAGTTCCAGTCAGAAAGAAGAGTGGAGAGATCAGATTGTGTGTTGATTTCAGAGATTTGAATAGAGCATCTCTCAAGGACCATTACCCACTTCCTTCTATGGAGCAGATTTTACAAGTTGTTGCTGGCTCCGAAAGGTTTTCATTGCTTGATGGCTACTCAGGGTACAATCAGATTATGGTGAAGGAAGAAGATCAGTTCAAGACAACCTTCACAACCAAATGGGGAACTTATGCATACAGGAAAATGCCATTTGGGCTGTCCAACACTGGAGCTACCTTCCAAAGAGCAATGGACATGGCGTTCAAAGGTTTGATTAACAACATGGTGCTGATATATCTTGATGATATCACTATTTTTTCAAAGAATGTAGTAGACCACCTCTCTCATTTGAGACAAGTCTTCCAAAGGTGCAGGAGATTTGGAGTGTCTTTGAATCCTAAGAAGTGTATCTTCCTAGCACATGAAGGAAAGCTCCTTGGCCATATTGTCTCCAAAGAAGGATTAGCAATTGATCTAGAGAGAGTTGAAGCCATAAGAGCACTACCATTGCCAAGCCACAAGAAGGCACTTCAGAGTTTCTTGGGGAGAATAAATTTTGTTCGGAGGTTTGTCCCAGATTTTGCAGCCCTTGTCAAACCTATCACCAAGATGTTGAAGAAAAGCATGGCTTTCAAATGGACAGCGAAGAAGCAAGGAGAGTTTTGAAGCAATCAAAGAATCCATCTCTCAAGCACCAACTCTCATCAACCGACTTCTCCAAGTATTTCATCCTCTATGCATTTGGGGGTAATGATACCATTTCTACCATTTTGGTACAGCAGAACAAGGACAATGATGAGCAGCCAATTGCTTTCTTCAGCCAAAGCCTAGATGACTATGAGGTGAGATATTCTTTTATTGAGAAGCATGTACTTGCAGTAATCAGAAGCTTGAAGAAATTCAAGCATCTAGTCTCAAACAACAAGGTTCAGTTGTTGGTCTCTCATGCGGGAGTAAAGGACTTCCTCCTCAACAAGGATTTGAATGAGAAAAGGGCAGGTTGGATCACTCGTGTCATGGAGTATGACATTGAGATCAAGGTCACCAAGCTGGTAAGAGGAAAAGGATTGTGTGAGCAGCTGATTCTGGGCAAGCAAAAAGGAGTATGCAATAAAGAAGAGGCTGTTTTGATAGTTCAAGACAGCCATGTGCAAGGTAGCACTCAAGAAGAGGATAATGCTGTCCCCACTCCTTGCTGGACCCAAGGTATAATGCACTTCCTAAGCACAGGCCTATGCCCTCCAGAGATGAACAAAACCCAAAGAAGACACTTTAGATTGCAGGCTGTCCCATATGCCATAGTAGATGGTGTTTTGTTCAAGAAAGATGTGAATGGAGTGCTGCTGAGATGCATTAGCACAAATCAGATTCATAGGGTGTTGGAAGAGTTCCATGGTGGACCAGCTGGTGGTCATTTTGCACCAAGAGTGACAGCTCTAAAAATCATGAAGGCTGGTTATTATTGGCCCAAGATTTTTAGTGATTGCTTTGCGTGGATCAAAAGGTGCAAGAATTGTGCATTCTTCACAAGTAAAGAGAGGCTTGCTGCCCTTCCATTGCATCCAATTTTAGTTGACCAGCCATTCATGCAATGGGGTTTGGACTTCATTGGAGTCATTAATCCCAATTCAAGCCAAGGGCATAAGTGGATTTTGACAGCCACAGACTACTTCACCAAGTGGACTGAAGCAGTAGCACTCAAGGAAGCAAATGAGTCTAGCATCTTAGACTTCTATGAGGGGATAGTAACCAGATTTGGCATACCTGCTACAATAATCTCAGATAATGCATTAGCATTCATTGGATCCAAGGTGACTGAGTGGGCTGTCAAGAATGGGATCTACCTAAGTACTTCATCAAACTACTACCCTCAGGGTAATGGCCAGGCTGAATCTACAAACAAGAACTTGTTGAGGATCATTAGGAGGACTCTTGATGAGAATCAGAGGTCTTGGCATACCAAACTGAAATCAGCCTTATGGGCTGATAGGATAACTCCCAAGAGATCCACAGGTAACTCTCCATTCAGGCTTGTTTATGGAAGAGAGGCAATCTTGCCCATGTCACTTGAGTTGCCAACATTGGAACTCATGAAGTAGTTAGAGTTGCTAGAGTTTGGGCCCATGGAGGTGAGATATGCAGAGTTGATGGAGCTCCAAGAGATCAGAGATCAGGCATCCCAAGCAATGGAGAAGGATCAAGCTTTGATCAAGAAGACCTTTGATAGGAAGGCCAAGAGTAGATCTTTCCAAGTTGGAGATCTAGTGTTAAAATGGGATGCAGATAGAGCAAAACCGGGAAGGCATTCAAAATTTGATGCCATTTGGAGTGGCCCATACATGGTCACAAAGTGTAAGGACAACAATGCCTTCCAATTGTCTTCATTGGATGGCGAAGAACTACAGATTCTAGTCAATGGAATCTATCTAAAGCATTTATACTAAAGGGAAATTCTCCACCTTGTAAATATTAGCTTAGGTTTTCATTCCTCCAAGTGCTTGTGCACATTGTTTTGCTGTAGGTTGTTTTACTTTCCCTAAGTGCTTTGGCACAGGCTTGCTGTCCCTGGAGATGTTTTGTAGTCCTTGCTTCCATTAGGTGATATTCCATCTTCCTCCTTACAACATTCTAAGTCAGTTGGGGTTCCGAACAGAAAATTTTATGACTCCATGCCCAATGGGCTGCTTCAGGCAACTGGTATCTTCATCTAGCAGGCAGATGACCCCTCTGAGTCACCAAAATTGTTATCCAAAATGTGCCCCTGCTCATTTTTGTGGCTAACTCCTTGTGTTCTTACCTCTCTTGTGCCTCAGTCTCCATTTTTTATTTTTAGGCACTCAAATCTTTCTAAAAATGGCACCATTGGATAGAGCTCTCTCTCAGCTTTCCAGAAAGGTAAAGTTTTCCTCCTAACTCCTCATATTTTTCAAGTTATGGCTCGGCGGAGTTTTTGTGGGAAATTTTCCCTTAGGAGGCCCGCATGGCCAATAGGAAGCCACCACGTGGCACCTGGAGTGGCGGAGCATGGGGAAAATTTGAAAAAAATTTCCAAAGACCAAATGGGTAAAAATTCAAACTTTTGCCCGCCGATCCGATTTTGGCCTATTTTTGCCCTAAATTTTCAAATCGCCATATCTTTCGATCCAGAGCTCGATTTTTGTGTTCTTTATATCAATGGAAAGATGGTGAAATTATCTACATGATTCTAGGGTCATTTTTGATTTTGGTTGAGTTTGGAGAGATAAAATCAAGAAACACCTCTGGCACGTGGTAATGGCCAGAAATGACGTTTCAACAACCAATTTTAATGCAAAATGGGTCGCATTCTTCTTCAGCATGGCCAAAAATGTTAGGGCATGGGTCTGTAAGGATGCCCATGCTATTTTAATGCATCTTCATTCAATGGGGAATGGCTTCCACGTTTTTTACATGTTTTCTCTCTCCTGGGCTCGACCCATGCATTGTAAAAGCCAGATTTGGCTCATTTTTTGAGGTTGAACATTTTTTTGGATAGCAAGCTTCTTCTTTCACCTTCAACAAGTGATTTTTGCAAGTATCAGACCTTCTTCATGATTGTAACAGGTTTCTACCTCTTTGATGTTGCAAATGCAAGGATTTTGACAGTGAAAAATGACAGTGCAGACTCTGTGATCAATTTTCAGTCCTTTGTTTGTATTGTCTTGCTTCATTTCAGACCTCTAATTGCATCTTATCAGCTTGTGTATGATGTTTCATGTTGCATTTTATGAAATTGTGTCAATTTTCATGAACAAGAAGTGTTCACCACTCCTTTGGTGTATCACCTATTAGTTTAGTTTCAATTTTTGCACTTTCTATCTCTGTCTCCTTGGAATTTAGAGTAGGATTAGGATTCAAACCTCTGCAATTGTGCAAATAACAGATCTGATCAGAGGAGTTTGAGGAACCAACCTCTAATCTAGAGATTCCTCTCTCATTTTACAAGTCCCACACTTGGAGAGAGGTTTCAATGTTGTGCAATCACACTGGATGCCTGAAACATCAACTTAGAAACTTGATTTGCATCCAAGGTCGCCCTTGTGCTAATGATGCTAAGATAGCAAGTGGTAGCTAGATAAAATGCAAATGTGTGGAAGGAATAGAATGAACTCCCCTTCCTATGGAGTGTGTATACATAGTAATGTGCCTAACTCGTAATCCCTTGCTCTATATATATAGTTATCCTCGATAAGAATTATCCACCCATAAATGGTATGTATGTTGTGTTTATATGGGGATCTCTTGTTTGAATTTCAACACTAATGACCCAACATGTTAACTATCACCTCGGAGATGAGAGGGAAAACCAAAAATACCGACCTCAAATGTAAAATATAAGATCCAAAGAAAAGAGGACACGGGCACCCAAAGATGGATAGGATATCCTAGCATTAGTGTTCAATCATATGCACTAGTGTCTACATAGATAAGTGATGAAAAATGAGTGAGGACTATAGACAGGGATCCCTGTGACCTAACTAGAACTATTTGTATGAGTGAAAAATGTGATAGAAAAAATAAATAAATACCAACAAGATAATCGAATGCAATATGGCATGGGTCATTAGTGAATATTCTTATACATAAGATCCAAATATGAAACAACATACTTTACAAAAGATAGTAAATAGTAGTATGTCTATGATTTTGTGTCTACAATTCACACCTTTAAATAACTGTTTAAATTTAAAATGTAGTTTTTTTACTGAATTTTTGCCCTATGGGTAGAAATGGAAGTTAGTTTCCACATACCTCTAGTATTTCTCTATGAAAATCAATACCAACCCTTATTTCGTAGAAAATCATCTCTCAAGCTAGTTTTCTAGATAGGTTTTGTAGGCCTATGGTCATTTGGAAATAAGGCCATTTGGGTGCATTTACGGTTGATATATATGGAAAGAAGGACACCAATTGAATACATTTGCTAGTTTTGGGTTCTTTTAGATCCAAGTTTTTCCCTATATATAGGGGAGTATGTATGTGTTTGAGTTTTGGATTTTGGTTTTGAACGCTGATTTTGGGATACTTAGATAAATTTGATGTTTTTGGAATTTTGCAACTCAATAGAGAAAACTATCATATGACCTTATCAAAGTAAAATAATGATCGTTAAATCTTGTAAATGAAAAACATGATTGTAGAGAAAACATTTGATACTTTTTGAAAATATAATGAACGTGAACACAAATGATGTTTTCTCTCTCATCTCTCTAGCACTATATTTAGTTTTAAAAATGAAATGAAATGGCATTTATATTTCTTACTCTCCCTAAAATCCTCTTAAGTATTATTTCATTTTTATTGGAAAAATATGAAATCGTAAGTTTTGATTTCTTATAGTTAGATTCCATGCTATTAGTTGTGTTGATAATGTGGTGGATGCATGTACACATGACATGAATAAAATTATAACATTCGATATGCTTTTGTAATAATGGGTTATCCTTGAAATACATGTAATATTTAAACAAATGTATATCATCGCTATGTTTATAAACATGAATGTTATGTTATATTGTTTTGCAAGGATCGATATGAAACACCATGCACATAAAAGAGGTTGTACTCCAATGGTGATGTGAATGGTTCGTAATAAGCAAGAAATCGACAAAAAATAAAATCATGCATAGAATAAAAATGTCTACTCATTCTCATAGATCGACATAAGAGGGTACATATGGGAGTGTTGTGTAACTTTATGCCTAGAAAATAATTCCATACAAAAGGAAAAAAGATGTTACGATTCCAAAATAGAATGAAATTATTATGATTCAACCGACGCATATGACAATGACAAATTCTATGATAGGATATGCCATGTTTCATATAACTCCTAAGACCTATGATATCCTTAATGGATATGAATTTCCATGTGAGATTCAAAATACGTTGAGTGGTGACGAGGGAAGTCACACACACCAACACCATTCCTTCCTCGAAGAATAGATAGAGGTCATGGAAAGTCATAACAGAAAGAGAACTCCGCTAGATAACTAAGAAATATGTCTCAATGGGATCTAACTAATAAAGACATGATAAGGAACTCATTTACAAAGAAAATATTTCTAGAAAATATGAAAAGAAGAAGAGGAATATAAATCTCGAAGAATATGGGAAGTTGTAATTGGCCTCACCCCAAAAAGAGACTCGTAATTGAAGAAACTTAGCCTCAATGAAGGGCTTAGTGAAAATCTATGTAACCTAATCATAATCCCGACAATACTGCAATTTAATGATGTATTCATGTGTCGATCCCATATGAAGTACATGTGGATATCAATGTACTTCATCCACTGATGTTGAACCAGATTTTGGTAAATTGAGATGGTGATCATGTTGTCATAGTAGATGATGGTAGGCCACTAAAAGTGAATACAAAAATCTATCGATATAGCCTACAAATAAACAACTTCTTTAGTATCGTAAACTTCTCCTTCGTACTCTTCCTATATAGATAATATGGTAGCTGCATTATGGTTCTTACTAAAGCAACTGACATGACATGAAATAAGAGAGAAAATGTAGCTTGAGGTAGATTTATGATGATTTATATCATTGGCCTAATCAGAGTATGTATATCCATCCCACCAATCTTTGTCCCTCCAAAATAAAAATGCAATCAATGTGAGTTCCACGAACATAGTGAAGGATCCACTTCACTATTTTCTAATACAACTCATGAGGATCCAACATAAATATGGAAACAATCCCAACAAAATACAAATTATTTGTATGACTACGAGTCAAGTAAATCAAGATCCTCACCAATTATCAATAAAGGGTACTATCAACCATAAGAGTAGAGAAATCATAAACTAACTTAACACCGTAAAGGAAAGGATAATGAGAAGGCTTGTAATTGCACATTTGAAACCAAGATATAAAATCAAGGGAGTTACTTAGGGTATGACCTTACAATTATTGATTTAGATTGTGAAATGTGAATCCCAAGAAAGTAATAAAGGAAACCAATGCTAGACATTGATAACTTGTTGGCAAAGGTAATTTTCATAGAATTAATGATAGATGAAGAGTTTCCCATGATTAAAAAGTCAACAACATATAGAATGAAGATGAGCATGGAGTCACCCTACTGAAAAATGTAAACATTTGGGTCAAAGTGACACCGAGTGAACCCTAATACAAGTAGAAATGAGTCCATCTTGGCATGCCAATCTTGAGGGGATTTTTAAGGCCGTAGAGATACTTCTTTAACTTAAAATTATTGTAGGATCATGGACATAACCCAGGTTTTTCCATGTAGATCTCTTCCCGTAGATCCTCATGAAGGAAGAAACTCTTAATGTGCATATGGTAGAATTCTAATCTATTTATAACAACAATGGTGAGGTTCAGGAATTAATATTTTCAAATGGATAAAATGTTTCCAAGTAATCAACCCCAACTACATAGGAGAAAATGTTAGCTATAATTCATGCTTTATACTTCTCAACTTCTTCATTGACAAAAAAATTTCAAGACACCACTTACACTACATGATTTTTATTCCTTTCAGAAGAGGGTGAGATGCCAAGTATCATTCTTCACGAGTGATGAATAATCCTCATACATGGAAGAATACCACCTAGAATCCCATAATCCTTCCAAAAAGTGTTTTAGAAGAGGAGGTGAAGGAGTGGGGTCTAGTGAAATCTGAATGAGTTTGTCTCTCATCCGAAGGATCCCCAATCCAATCTCTAGCACTCTAAAAATTTTCCTATCCCAATGAGGATTAGGAGGTGATTCAATCTTAGAATCTATAGATTTTCAATTGAGTGAGAAAGGGAAATTTCATCATCATCAACTATCAAAATCATAATACTCTAAAGCATAAGGGTCAAGAGGAGCAGGAGGATCAAGAATATCATGAGGAGGAGAAACATGGTCAACAACATCATCATCTGAAGAGTCGAATAAAATTAGAGAGGATAAGCACTCCGGAGGGTGGAGAAGTAAAATTCAATGATGACTCATCAAACTTCATAATTCTTTCAATATAAATTTGATGAGTAGTAGGATTCAAAAATTTATAGCCCTTCATACCATCAAGATACCCTACAAAAATACAAGGTTTGGATTTTGGTTTAAAGGCCTTGTGTTTATTTTTGGTAATCCAGTCATAGCATTAGATCTAAAGATGCAAAAGTTCTCTTCATCAAGATTGCATCCAAACTAGGCTTCAAAGGGTGTCATCCCTCTTACGACCTTGTGTGGAACATGGTTTTGAATCTAGAAATAAAACTTCACTACTTCAATGCAATACTACAAAGGAAGGGATTTTGAGTGAACCATACAAGTGGCCATATCCTTAAGCATTCATTTCTTTCTTTCCACAACTCCATTTTTTGAAGGGATGTAAGAAATTGTATGTTGTAAATCAATCCCTTCGGAGGTACATAAATATTTAAACTTATTGCTCACATACTCACCTTTATTTTTAGTTCAAAGAAGCTTGATAATTTTTTTATCTTATTTCTTAGAAAGATCCTTAAATTATCGACAATGATCATAAAATTTAGAATTTTTCTTAAGTAAATATATCCATGTGTAACACAAAACTTTTTCAATGAAGGTAAGTATATAAAGATATATAGTGAATGAATAAGATGGGAAAGGGGCATAAATGTAACTATGAACAAGATCCGTAAGATGATTCACTCTCAAGGATTTTCCTTTGGAAAAAATTTCTTCAAGGTGATTCTCGAGGAACAAACATCAAAAGACCCTTAGAAAATTTGACGCAGGTAAACTATTCACCATCTCGGTTTTAGCTTTATTGTTTAAGGTAGAAATAATTAAGATGGGAAAAGTGTTCATGTCATAGCTTACTAACCTCATCTACACGAGTGAGGAAGGAAGTGGGTGTCGAATCATAAATAAAGTGACATAAGATATATAACCATAACCGATGATCCTCCTTTCCCTTAGCCACTTTGTGGAGTCGAAGTGAAGCTCACATATAATCACCGATTTAGGAAAAAATCCCCTCACATTCCTTCACCAATGTGATTGATTTTGTCTACGTAGTTAGGATAGTGGTAGAAATATTAGGAACAATCAAATCTTAGTTAAATGTTCCACCATCCATCTCTACCGATCCACTAGTAGTAAACCAACACTCTAGTGTCATCACCCAAAATGATTTGGAACTACCACATGGTTTGATGTTGGAGAAATAAACATGCAAAGAGGACATGTGGTGCGAGGAACTATAATTGATAATTCATGTCGATGAAGGAGTTTCTCTAGCTACAATGTCCTTTCCTTTCTTCTTCTTAGATTTAGACTCCTTTACTTTGGAAGACTAACCCTTTGGATAATTTTGTTTGATAGACTCGAGAACACTTATTCTATTCTTTTCAAGTATATGAGTTAAGTGATAGATTTTTTTTCTCATACTTTTATGCTCTTCATAGGAAGTCTTCTTACAATGAGAACACTAAAAATTATAAGTGTTCATGTAAGTTCTGGTTTGGGATTGGTTAGTCATTTTTCCATTTCTTGCTTTAATTTTTCTTTCCCTTACCATTACTTGCTACAAAGGCATGTGACTTGGATTTGAGATTTCCCATTTGAAAGAGTTTGTCTAGTTCTCAAATGAGTTAGGATGAAAAATATCAAATTTTCCAAGTACTTCCCAAGGTAAATTTTGTGGCATGGAACTTCAAAACAAATATGGATTATTCGAGACCTAACTTAGAGAGAATTGACAAGAAAAAATTGTAATATTTCTTCTCCACTTTACATTCCTTTAAAATCAATCTAACATGGACAAAATTTGAGAAGGCTTGTAAGTTTTCAAAATCACTAGTATTTAATATTGTTTTTTTCAAAATCATATGTTCTCATGTCATCTTGTTATCCAAACATACCGCTTAACATTTTCCATGCTTCATCAGGTGTTTCAGATGACTAAATGTGGAAGAGAAATCTAGGAAAAATAGACATAAAAAGAAGACCCAAGGCATCATCACATCAATTCAACCACTTATATTTTTTGGGCTCATCATTATGTTTAGTATCAACTCCCATGGTGATGTAGAATTACCCTTTATCCCTTATTTTCATTAGCATTTTTGATCTCCATTAGAAAAAAATTTAATGACATGAGAAAAGGAATTGAAAGAGCATCCATCATGAAGAGAGAGAAAGAAGGAATGTAGATAGAAAAAAGAAACACAACCACCCTAGAACAATATTATCACCCACCTGATTTTGACACTTTATATTTTAGTGTGTTGATTATAATCAGGTGTAAATATGTATTATGAAATATTAGGTCACTCACCTTACAATCAACGTAATAACATGTAAGTTTGGAGACCATGATCAATTTCCAATGATCGTGACAGTTTGATAATGTAAGAAAGCATAAAACAATCTAAAAACAAGAGAATGGGAAAAAAATAAGTCATGTATGAGAAATAACATCTCATGTCACAACATAAACCCCATTTTTACAAGATTGTGGTGGACATGCTCACTATTTCACAAGTAATAACAAGGATGATACAATGCAAAAAGAGGCTTAAAATGAGCCGAAACGACCTCTGGGATGCATGATAAGCTCCCGAAAGGTGAAAAAGGATAGGAAAGAGGAAATACACTCCAAAAATGACTAAGTTTTTTTAAATAATGCTAGTTTACACACTTTTAGTTTCCCCAATTTATTTAAATTTAGAAATTAAAAGGTATTAAAAAGGTGAATAAAAACACTAACTTTAAAAATGATAAAATTGCCAATAATTAATAATAATGCTACTACTTAAATTAATTAAATCCTCTAATAATTAATAGCCTCCTAAATTAAATTGAACACCTAAATAAATAAAAACTCCTAATTAATTTTACCTCATTTAAAGTAAATTACTGACCCTTATATAAGGGGACCTAATAATATTAATTAACTAATATTTTAATTTAAATCCACCACTTATTGTAAACAATATTAATCTATGTTTTAAAACAAAAGGTGAGCTAAAATGAGTGGGAAGGAGCTTGGTTAAGGGTTGAGTGAGGTGGCTCCATTTGGAGCGAGCCAAGGCGAGGGGCTACAGGATGAATAAAATAATAATAAGAAGAAGGAAAAAGGAAAAGAGGAACCATGTCACAAAGGATAATCTCGGTGAGTCATGAATTAAAATGGTGGGATGGGAAGTGTAACACTTAGAGGAGCTCATAGTAAGAACATCTATTTGAGGCAGGTTGGAAGGGTTAAGTGTAATGAAGCACATAGGGAAGATGCACGCAAGGAGTGTGCAGATATGGGGCATGAATCAAACAGGCTACATATGTAAGGCCAACAAAACAGAGTAGAATGACACATGAAAAAGAAGGACGAATGATGGAAATGAGCTTAAGTTGGTCGAATGGACGGGTGCAACAAGATAGGGTGGAGGGAAGGCTTAAGCACGTATAGAAATGTAAGAAGGTCGATGCACAAAAAAAAATCACCAAGACCTGACTCGACTCAATGTCTCGCAGATACTAATCCTCAACTCAAATGCAATAATGTCTTGATGAAAACCAATACACCAACTCGCAAGAAAAAAAAATAGATAAAATAAATTAAAAATGACTTGAAGTGAAAAAACAACAACCGAGAAAAACAACTAACTTGCCTATCCAAGGCGATCATCGATCAACTCATCATGCAGAGCTATCTCGAGATATAAAAATCTCACGAGCTATAAAAAAGGGAGAAGGTATTAGGGTAAACTAAAATTCAAAACAAGAATGGAAGGAAACAGAAAAAGGCTTCAAGTAGAATTTTGAAAAAAATTAGTTTTAATGAAAAAAATGATAAAACCAAAAATACATAACCTACCTTCAATAGAGATTTTTCTCTATATTTATCTTCAAAGCTAAATTTGGTGGAGAAAGTCCTTGAAACTACACATGCACAATCCAAAAACAAAACAATCTCTAAAACAAGATTATTAAAACCAAATAGTAGAATTCCCAAAATGAGTAAAAACTTGCATGAGAAACACAAATAACAAAATCCAAAGTAATTACCAACCAAAATAAAATGAATGCATGTTTAACCAACAACTTCTCTCGATACCATGTTATATTTTTATACAATGATCAATATAGAGCCTCGTGCACATCAAAGAATTTTCAATCCAAATGGTGACATGAATGCTCTAAGTAATCAATAATAAATCGAAAAACAAGGAAAATCATGCATAAAATAAACATGTCTACTCATTCTCATACATTGAAATATGAAGGTATATATGTAAGTATTCTATAACTCCCATGCCTAGAAAATAATTCCCTCCAAAAGGGAAGGAGAAGTTATGATTCCAAAATGGAATGTAATTCCTATGACGTCATTGACACATATGAAAGTAACGGATTCTATGATGCAATATTCCATGGGTAATATAAATCTTAAGACCTATGATCTTACTAAGCGAGATGACTCACCATGTGAGGTGGACAAGACAATGAGTATTGACAAGGAAATTCACAAACACCATTATTTATGGATTTTAGTGATGTGTAAGATATTGTAACATATTGGTATCTTGGGAAAATGAGAATTCTATCGTAGGAGTGATTTTGATTGTAGGTACATATCTTGCGAATGGTGTATATGTACATTTTAGATAGGAATGAAATTATATTTCATAACATTTTGTTGTGTGTTATTAATGAATGAAATCTTTTGATTTTTACTAATTACTTGAGAATTCATAGAAGAACCAAAGCAAAAAGGACAATGTTAGAGTAAGATTATTGTTTTACACACTCTTATGTGGGAACATATTAGCCTAGAAAACTTAAAATTAAAGGACGAGCCTAGTTTTATTATCATTCTTTAGTAACTTCTATCTTAGAGGTAATAAGATCATAAATTTAGGATTCTGTAGAATCTGAAATGTTTATTGACATTTTCATGAAACCACCCTATAAGAATGGTAATGGTTAATCACTATTTGGATTATAAGGATTCCCACTAGGAATTATTTTCATGCATGTTGAAGTTGTGTGGGATGCTTTAGTTTAAGGCTAAGAATCACTTTTGTGACATGTGAGACATAAGGTTTAATAAATGTAATTGTATAGTTGTCTTGAGGTTAAGCATAGAGGACTAATCACTTGATTCATAGAGTAGTTAGGGATATAAGTTTGTAATAAGATAAAAAAAAAATTAGATGGAACCAATACAAGTTACATGTTAAAAAATTAAAAGAAATTCTTTGATGTTGAGTGCACTTCAAATCATAAAGGATAAATAATGAAATATGTATATAATAAATTTGTAAATATGAAATTTGTGTAATGTGTAAGGTTCATACTCATGATGTTCATGTTATTGTTAGGTAGTGGTTTTATACTTGTTTTTTTGTGATAGTGTGGCATCATTTTTCATCTAGTGTCTTTTGATATTTACATATTCTTCATTTTTGTTTAAGTTTCATTTCTGATGTTGACTTAATCTATGTGAGCCCAAGTGTTTTCATGTATCAAGAAATTAAAGATAAAAAAGTATTCCAATAATTTTCCTTTTTTTTTTGGGTGTGGGAATTAGGGGCATGAAATATGGTATCAGAGTAGAAGATCATTCTCTCGAACCTCTCAAATAGTTGGTGTTGTCATGCTTATTCATGATGGTGGAGGAGGTTCAAGTGTAATTTTATATTATGTTGTGATGTGACCAATCTTGTACTTGTAATGATATGAATGTGGTTATCATGCTTACCACTTCTTGTGGACTATTTTTGACATTGATGTGTCTTGTGATGAGAGTACACTCTCATTCCCTTATGAATTCAATGTAAAGTACATGTGTGTTACCACATTGTTGTGTGAAAAAAATGTTATTGTGAATTGTAACTATGTGGTGGTGTTTCATCATGTTTCTCGGTGTTTTATATGCATATCAATGTTTTATATGCCGAAGGTGGTTCCTAATAAATTATGTCATATTAGGTTGTTTGTCACCATGTTGTATTGTATTTGTGTATATATAGTGACATTAATCACTATATTCAACAAACACACACACACACACACACACACACACACACACACACACACACACACACACACACACACACACACACACACACACACACACACACACACACACACACACATATTCACGTGTTATGTGATAAAATTTGTGTCATGAGTTCGGGGCATATGGTTATCCTATGGTCCTTATTGTATTGTACTTGCATTTTTGGTGTGTTGTGTGGAAATGTTACATGTTGTAAGCCATGGCAAAAAATTTATGTCATAACCAGTAATAATACCATGTGTATGATGCTATGGTTGTTATTGTGAGTAAGAAATGACTATGTTAATAATGTGGTTATGTATTATGTTGTGTAGCCTAAAGTACTGATACCTACGGGTAGCATCAAAGTGTATTTTTGGAGAGAGAAGAAATGAAGTAGTTTCCCATAACCTTGAGCTGAGTACGAGTTTATAACTAGATTCACATGTAGACTAAAAACCCAATTTTATCTATTTGTTATACTTTTATCTTGATCAGTGTATTTTGGTTGCAAACCACCTTAGGCTCATCTTATGCAAACTAGATTCCCTTATCTCACATATTCGGGTTGTCCATCAAGAAATCCTATGTGGTACTAACTATGTGGATCCTCATATTTTTGATTTAGAGATATATGGTGATATGATTATTCTAGTTATATGTATTGTTTGAGTTGAGGCTTGATATTTGATTACTAGTAACTCGATAAGCACACCTTTGGTGGAAGGGACGAGCCACATAGTGATTGTGATGTGATATTCCTATGTTGATATTTTATTTGTAAATTGATCATTTTATGTTTTCTTATAATAAACAACAATTTTATTCATTGATGAATTCTTAAACAATTTTATTTATTTTATGTTAACAAGAGGCCTTTGCATTACTGTTCCTATTTAGCCATTTATTTCTCTTAGTTTAAAATTTTCTATTTGGAGTTTAAAAGTTTTCTATTCTATCCCAAGGCCTAGGATTGATGTCACTTAGTGATTGAAACTGATTGTTATACTCTTCTAATGGTTTGATGTGATAGAATAGGGTCATCGGATTCACCATGGAGTGGTAGGACCTATGGACCTACTTCATTGTATGGGGGTACACAAAAGGAAGTGATGGGGATGTGTAACTTTAGAGATATATGTTACTGCATATGCCACTTTGGTGGAGGTGATGAGGATGTAATTTCCTAGGGCCACAATGTGACTTGGTCTCAGTTATCGAAATATGATTCTTACATTTAGATGATGGGGATATTCGGTGAGTGACTCATCTTGGTTTTCACACTATGATTCTTATATTCAAGTGATGAGGCTCTATGATGAGTGACCTAACCCGATTTTGGTATTATGATCCTTTTGCTCTATTGGGAGGCATATGGAGTCGTTTTGGGAGTCTTATGGAGATTTGAGAGGCATACGGAGTTAGTAAGAATGATTCATGAGTTATTTTTATTATTTAATTTATGTATTGTAATGTTTGAGGATTGGATCCCCTCTTTGTTGACCTGTGTTATTAGATCTTATCTAGACATTGTGTGGGTACATTCATGGTTTTTATACACACAAAATCCTATAGTTGGGTACATTACTTGGTATTAATCACATAATATTATTCATATGCTTCTTACAAGAGAAAATTATTAATTGATCATCATACTTGGACTCTTAGGTTCCTTTCTAGTCTCCTTGTTGACCTTACAGACCTCACTTCCCAATATGACCCTTCACATTTCACCTTTACTAGATCTAAACACTAGCACCTAGCAAGGATGCTAGCTTCTAGGTGTCATCATCCCCTATAGTCACCCTATACCTCTTTATATTTATCTCACTCTTTTTGGGTATTTCCTATCCATTGGGCATCCTTATCTCTTAGGGGTTGGCATTTTAGTGATCAATTATGAAATTTGAACAAGAGAAGCATATAAATATAAAGTTATGCTTACCAAGTTAAATGACCAATCTCTAAGAATTTATAATATCATCTAAGATTGTTTATAAGAGTATCATTGTATCCATCTATCACCATTACAATGGAAAATGGTTGGTTTTTTATCACATGCATAGGATGAAAGTTAATTTTATTCCAAGCACACATATATTACATCTATCTAATTTTCTCTTTATCAAGTGTGATACACACAAGATCCATCTTGGGAATGATTCCATACATACACACATATAACTCGCATTGGTTTTGAGATGTAGTGTAGTGTTGAGTCGTAAGATCAATTATTTGATAGTTGAGGAGAGTCTAACCCCTCACTCTGCATCTTTCTTTTTAGGATTTGATGATCTTTTGAGGGTTTACAGTGATCATTTTATTGTAGGTTATCGGTGAAATCAGAAATAATAGAATGAATATCTAGAGATAAATGGTGAGGGCTTTAGTTCATCCAGTGACCCTATAAAATTCACTTCTAAACATCTTGCACAGACCCTAGTGCCTGTGAAGGGATTATAACACCTAGGCGGCCAAGTACAAGTTCGGGAGCCATGTTCCCTGCTCCTTATGCATTTTTACATTTTTATGGGCTTGGTCGTGACCTCTCTGTGTTCAAGTTTGATAAGTCTTCTACCTTAACATACCTCCGATATATTTGCAAAATCATCTTAGTTATATTATTCTCTCTTGCACCGAGGGTTTTAATTTTACTACTTTTTCTTGAGTAATCTAGTGTACTTTATTGTCATATTTGTTTCTTGTTGCATATCTTAGTATTTAACATAAGTAAAACTATTCATTTAGTTTATGTTTATTAAATAATTTGGTGAACATGACCTCTTTAAAGACACTTAGGTTCTTAATTTTTTTGCTTCTTTCATCTTTCTAGTTCCTCTCATCATGGATATGTATATGCATGATTTCTATCTCCTCAATTATTAATTAAGGGATAATATCATCACTCTCTTGACTACTACTCTCGTTATTTCTAACATTCATCTAGACTTAGTCTATAACACATTTGCAGATGCATTTTCTCATCACATTTATTTTTGATCTAATCCTAATGTTGATCTTGCTACTTTTGACAATGATCCTCCTTTGTACATCATGATGTGCATTGATAATATTGGTGTCAAGTGAGTTATAGTCGATAATGGATCTGAACTTAACTTTTGTAATATAATATTAATTTAAGATTTAGGTAAGCACTTAATCTAAGCACTTACCCAAAGCATGCAAATCCACCAGGTCCTTCTTTAGATTTGCTTGAAGAAGATGTTAGTATGATGATGTGTTAAACATATTCAGATTCACAACTAGTAGTATACAACCCATAGTGCATAAACTAGATCTACATCATATATTATATGAAATACAAACTAAAAATAACTATGATAAGATTAACCATAAAAGAGCTAGATTCAGTTATGTCTAATGCCATTATCCAACCAATCTATTCCATTGCATTAAATATTGTAAAACACATAAGCTTCTTACACTAGATTAGTATCTTCATGAGTCATGTGTGTGTCAAAACCAATAGCACAACTCTACAATAATTCACCACACTAAACTACACAAATCAATACATATTTATAGGGGTGGGTAATTTCCCTTCACCACCCATGCACTTCTTAAAATAGGCCACATTCTAATAATATCACGCACCTTTACAATAGTATGCATAACATGCAAGTGCTCTAACAATAGATTTCCTATAGTTAACTCCAATTAGAAATATTATTATTAGCTTAACCTATGCATGGTGCTTATCTCTGTCACTTGTTCCAAAAATATCATTACGTGGATCACACGTCTTCATTTTTGTGTGTGCTCCACATGTTATCTCCAAAAATTCCTTATCCAAAAAAAGGCTAAGTCTTGATCCAAAATGTTCTAGTCCATGTTTCCTTTCCTATCTTCTCGCGCCTTCAAATGCACCTTGTTCCCACATGTACATCCTTCATGGGTCTTCTCCTTATAGAAACATTTTGTCTTCTCAATATTACCCCACACTAAAGTACATTATCATCCTAGCAATGGGAATTATTTCTAATGTCTCCAACAATAAAGAATAAGTAATGAAAGAATGAATGAAACACTATAAAAAAGAATTAATTTTACTCTCCAAAGACCTCTTCTTCGACTGGAATGATTAATTCTAGATATTCAATTTTGATTGGAGTCTCTAAGGTCTTCCAGTCACTTAGTGTATTCCTTGTTTTCTCTTGAATATCAATGGCTATGGCATCCAATTCATCCTAAGTGATTTTCTCTTTCTCATTTTTTAGCACATGGAAAAATTGGCCATACTTGACATCATTCCCTCCATGAGATGCATCTTCTACCCTATGAGTTTCCCAATCTCATCAATTCTACCCTTTTGTGGATCTTGGGCTGTTGTGAGGGCCTCATGCTTTTGTTTTACCAATTCTAACCTTTCTGCATGTCTAAGTGTTCATCTTTCATTGCGTTCATAACTTCATTATCCTCTACTATAGTTCTGATCCTTATTATGGCTTCTAGCACCACACATAAATTGAGAGCTTGGTCAACTTTCTTCATCTCATATTTCAAGGTTTGAGCAAAGCCTCGTAAGTTGAAACTTTTCTAACAATATTGGCCTTTTCTCTTAGTAGTTCTTGTTTAGAATATTTTACTATGGGTATTTTAATTGGCCCATCATCTAATACTAAATTGACTAAAGTGCACAAATAATGCATAACAGAAGGAAATTTTTCAGGAACCTGAGATTCTAGATGAGGCCTTGCTTTAAGAATGTGATCACCAAGCTCCTCAACCATGTTAACGAAGGCCTCATTCTTTTCCTCTTCTCATTCCTTCTCTTATTTTAACCGTGCTATCTCTGTAGTCTTATCCTTGTTATCTTTAAGTAGTGCTCGAATGGTGATGGCCTTATCAATGTTCCTCCATGCAACCTTGGAAAATACCTTGACCAAGGCATTTTTGACCTTCTCATCTAACATTATTGTGGGTTTTTTTGTCATGTGCCTACTTTGTGATGCCTTCTTCACTCTGCATGAGACACAAAACTCTTCACACATAAAAATCTAGTTCCTCCATATGAGTCTACATGGAGCATGATAATTACTTCCTTGTGCATGTGTTAGCCATATTTGGATCCATCATCTCTCACACATATAACTCTTTCAAGCCCATAGTACTTTGAAAATAGGTGCAAACAATTTTTCTCATGTCTTCAACATAACCCATATTAGGGACAACATATTCTTCACTTGTCCTCTCTTTTTTTTCCTCGGACCCTTATGAACCCGGGTGCCGGGGTTTGATTTGGCCCTTCTCCTTCTTGAGTAGTAATGGGCATGATGGATGGCTCACCCAAAGCTTCCTTTACTTATTTCACCCCTTCCTCATCATCTCTCATCTCCTCATCTTGGGGCTCTTCTGCATCTTCAATTTTAACCGGGTTCCTGCACACTCTCCCTTCACTCCCGCTCCTCGTTATCTTGAAGATTTAACTTTCTTCTCTTCTTTTTCTCAGGTATTTATTTTTGAGGGGACATTCAAGGTTACCTATGTAAAGGTTCTAACATCCCTACACCTTAGGTTATGGTTCTTATAAACACCCTCTTGAAATATTGTTTGTCATGGACTGTGTCTATGTCCAAGTCTTCCTCTTCTCCTTGCTGTTGTGGAGGAGTATCTATGTGCTTAATTTATGATTTATCGGTGGGATGCCTCTAGCCTTTGTGTTCTAATCCTCCACAATCCTCATTGAATTCTCCTTCCTCGTCTTCCTCTAAGGTTGAGGTAGGCTTTAGAGCTACCACATTTTCAATTGTATGCTTGCCTTTAGGCGAGCCTGGGAGCATGAACTCATTCTCCATGTATTTTCCCTTTTCCATCCTAGGCTTAAGCTGGAGATAGATAAGCGTGGACCCACTTGTCCCCAATGTCCAAACTTACTATCTTCATACTTATAACATCATAAATAAGCCTCTCAATGTAGGCATATCAACCTGGATAAACATAAGTTTTTCTTAAGGTATGGTAGTCACAATCTACCTTGTCTACATTGTAGCTTAACCGGTACGTGTTGGTAAACCTATGTACTACTTCATAGAAGACTCACGATGTGAAGGCATATGGTAGTTTACACTAAGGACTCCATGTCCTATCCTTCATTATGAACCGTGTGATGCAAAAATTTGATATACCGCGAATTGCATGATCTTTCCCACCACTGAGGGTAGCTCCTTTGGAATACACCATTCCTCTTCAAAGGCCACGTGAAGTATGTCATACCATAACTCTATCGTTTACAAGAATGGATCACTCATTGATCCTTCACACAAATAATTTTCAAACCTCTCTGCGAGGGTCTTGTTTTCCACGGGGTACTCTTAGATTTTGTTGTTTGGCCCATCGGCACCCCAATTTCTAAAAATACAAGTGATAACAGGATAAAGCCAAAAATTATATTCTCACCTGTGTGCACTTCCTCAATGATTGTATCTGCTATATACCTTGCTAAGTTATAAACTTATCCTTGTGAAATCTTCATAGCAATGTGTACCCATATGATGTTCACTTGTGACCACCTTTCATGAAAATTGAACTTTTGAGCAAGTGTATGACTACCTGTATCACAAGGTACTTCCTCAACATGTAAATATTCATCCTGCGTGAACCCTTCATTTATCCCAACACCTTGTTGGTGGCCACGACAAATGCCTTATCAGTTAGATCACTACTAACCTTTTTCCTTGTGCACTTTAATCCTATCAACGTAGCAATTAAGAGAAATTTTATCCTCATCCACTGCCCAACAAAGTAGAAGAAGTCCTCATGGAAACTTCTCATCACCCACCGCTATAAATTCTCTGGTTTTCCAAATTATGGGAATTTGTATAGCTAGTACACCCCTAACTTCTTCAACAAATTCTCTCCAACATCGTCATAAACTAACATGTCATCAACCATTCACTTGTTGTTCTTTCTATTTAGCAATGCATCTAATTCCTCCTTATTCTTAGTAGTGTGATGTTTGTAGTCACTTACCTTGTACCTAAAGATATAGGAGTCCCAATCCCATACGATAATTACTTCTTCTAGATACTACATCTCTAAAAATTACTTTTGGGAGCATCCTCAACCTCGATTTATACCTTCTTCTTACCCTTTGTTCCTACTCTAGGTGCTTTCCTCGATGTCATGATAAGACAAAATTGCACCTTTTTACCTTTGTTAAGCAAGCTCTCATGCCCTAGCTTGAAATCATGTTCCCTAGATCGAAACCACATGCCCTAGCTCCTTCTCAACCCTAGCGCTTTATTTATTCTCTCTACATGCTTCTGCTTCGCTCAAACCCTTCTCAAATGGGAATGCAAGCCAATTATATGTACAAATCTACTCTCTTGGTTTCATAGCTCTCTCCACCTCAACGTGTTTTTCTCGGTTTGGTTGCAACTAGCTCACTTGAATACTCGTGATCAAAAAGGTAAAAATGAACTCACATCATGTCTTTATATAGAGTTGGGAAAATTTATCACATTTATTGCTCCTTTACCTACCACTGATCCTCTCATTAATTGATCATTTTCCCAATTTCCACGCGATACACCTATGCACCACAACTATAACCATTAAGCATGCCTCCCGACCTTTTGGCTATAAACCTCTTTCTCGCTTTGCTTCCATGCAATGAACTACCTCACCATTGTGTTATCCTCTAGTAGTTTTTATGGGCGCAACTTACCTCGCGTTATACTATGCATTCATTCATTTTCAGCTATCATCTTCTTTAGCAACAATTTTCTTTCTAAAGAACACCTTTCCATACTATCTAAACTTTTAAACAAGAGAAATCACTTGTAATAGTATGAAAATTTTTTATTATGTGTACCCATGTTTGATTTACAACCACCCCACACCAAGGGTATGTTCCATCCTCTGCGCATAAAAACAGTTCAGATTGTAATCAACTTTTGGTATACAAACGTGCTTATTACACAAAACACTAAACTAAATTGACAAAGCATAGTGACGAATAAGGAAACACATTAAATGAAATATAGTAAGGGAAATCTATACTAAATGGAAATACTACCTTATTACAAACACCAAGAAGGATTATTTATAGTAGGGCTTCAACCTACTCCCGTTGAAGTAACCAGGTAATTGTGTTCCATCAAGCGCCTCTAACTAGCTACTTCCCGATTCAAGTATGTGGGTGATAAGGTATGGCTCTAACCAATTCACCTTAAGCTTTCTTGGGTGGTGTAGAAACTTTGAATCATAAATAATCACCATCTATCCAGCCTCAAGCTTCTTGTCCTTGATGTGTCTGTCATGCCATGCCTTATGTATAGCCTTTTCTTGCTTCCCGACTCCAACATGTTATGGCGTGCCTCTCATCCAGATGTATTAATTTTTAAATTATTTCTTCCAATTATTTCTCATTAGTTAGACCTCCCGCACATGCAAGACACAAGTAAGGTAACATAAATTCTATTAGAAGAACTACTTCTACACCAAACACCAACTGAAAGGGTGTGGCCTTATTCAACATTTTGTAGGTTGTTCTGTATGCCCAAAGTACAACATAAACTTTATCATCCCAATCTTTCCTTCCATCATCACAAATTTATGTCAAGGTCTGGCTCAATATCTTATTGAGGAGTGTATTTCCTCAATAGGGTGTGATTTTTTGGTGCACAACCATAAATTCATCCAATAATATCCCGATTGTCTCATTCAAGAAATGTGTGCCCCTCACACTTGTCAAACTCAATGGAAATCCATAGTAAGTAAGAATATTTTCCCACATTAACTTCACTATTGTAGCCACTATACAATCCTTTGTAGGTGCTTCTTCTACCCACCTTATAAGATAATGCATACAAGTGATGATGTAGCCTCGATCTCGGCTCTATGAGTGGCTAGGAAAATAGGACCCAAAGTCTATTGTCCATTTTTCAAATGGCACCGCACTAAGAATAGGCCTTAAAATCATTTCGACTCTTTGCCCAGGTGTTTTCCAAGGCAATCGACATGATCACACGCCTTACAATACTCCTCGCAATCATGTACAATTTTACCCACTATAAACCGTAGAGTATAATCTTGCATGCGGTGGTGTCACCTACATAGTGTCCACCTATAATACTTCCATGAGCCTCTTCTATGATTTTTGTGCACTCATGCTCCAAAGACACACCACCATAATACTCAATCTCATGTTAGTTTATATAGGTCACCACTGATCAACATGAAAGGTGTGGCGTGAATTACAAGTTGTTTCTTTTCCAAGGCTTTCATTTCTTCTTGTGCCATACATGTGCATAAAAAGATAGCAATATCCTCTAATTCTGATGGTGCACACTTTAACCTATATAATTGTGCATCTGACATTGTATCTTCAATTTTATGCATGTCCTATCCTCATTGAATTCTTAATAAATGTTCTGATCTGAATTCCTTTTATTTGGCTTTATCATGATCAGTAAAATAAAACTCTTGGAATAATATAACCCATCGGCATATGCACCCCTATAAAATGATATTATTTACCAAGTATTTCAATGTCATGTGATCTGTATAGAACACAAAAGGTGTTTCTAGAAAGTATTGTCTAAACTTATGCAGTGCATAGATAATTGATGAGGACTTGCATTCTATAGTTGTATAATTTTGTTCTAAAGGAGTCAACTTTCTACTAGAAAAATAGATAGGATGATCTATAATAACTTCTCCAAGATGAGCTAATACTACACTAATGGCCATGCCAGAGGCATCCACATGTACGTGAAAAGTTTGGTTCCACAAGGAAAAGCGCAAAATTGGTACCGTAGTAAGCCTCTCCTTCATTGCTTCAAATGCAAGCTACTATAGTTCTCCCCAATAGAATGTTCCTTTACCTTTTAATAACTCCTCTAAGGGCACATCAATCCTAGCATATCCTTTGATACATTTTTGTAATACCATGTGTGGCCCAAAATCCACACACCTCACTCTAACTGGTAGTCTCCTCAAGGCCTAATATAACTACAACCTTGACTATATCTACTAACAAACCCTCCTTGTAGATGATATGCCCTAACAGAGTTCCAAAGAGAATAGATACTATGCACTTCTTAATGTTTAAGGAGATGATTAAATGTCTTCACCTCTCAAACATTAATCGAAAGTTGTCCCAATGATCCTTGAAAATCCCATTTACTTTCCAATCATTTAAGTGAGCCTACAATAATTTGTGAATAAAATCCTAGAATGCTTGAAACACCGTGTAAAAATACCGCAAATGTGTTATTTAGTCCAAAGGGCATCACCATGTATGTAAAAATTCCAAATTCAATAATGAAAGTTGTAACACCTCCAACATGGATGATATCTATGATGACTTTTTTAGGAATTTGTAAGCATTAACATGTGATTCTTGTCTTAAGAAGGCATACTCTTATTATCTATGACATCATGTTTTCTGTAAATAATAGGTTATCTACTGAAAAGGTACAATTCGCCATATTTATGCTACATAGAAAATGAAGTAATTCATCTCTTTTTATGCTGATGTTGGCGAGAAAATTTATTAGGTGGACAAACTTGTGGATTTCTTGCCAATACTATGGGAATCTATGTCCCTTTACTCAACTGGTGCAACTATCATATATACATTCACAAGAAAACATGGATTTATTTGGTTGCCTTTCGACCGAGATCCAACAGGGGGACTCCACTAACCCTACCACAAAGGTAGCAATATCTTGCTAGGGAATAATTTGTCTAAAGAGTGGGAAAGGGAAGTGAGAAAAGAGGTAGCAGAACTAATCTTTGCCGCAGTAGGGAAATCGATTCCTACACACACTAGTCGAAGTATCATTACATCCATTTATGAGAAGAAACAACTTTTTAAGCATCATTAAGACCAAATGAAATTTGATGAACACAAAGTATCAAGAAATCTCTTAGTCAAAGAAAGCTAGAAACTCCTTATTCTTGTATTAATTTCTCAAACAAAAGTTGTACATAGTGGATAAATTGACGAAATTGAGAAGGGGAAAAAGTTAAAAAAATGGCTATCTCCTTTGCTTTCTCTAGTTAAAATGCACTCTTGAGTTTACAAGGTAAATTTTCAACCCTTTGAAATGGGAATTGCATTAGAATTTTAGAGTAGAATATGAATCTTCATCTACCCCCAATGCCTTTTCATATGTCCTCACACAACTTAAAACTTTTCAACTTCCTAGGAAACTTTTAAGTCCCTTTTTATAACATAAAGGTGACTTATTACATTAGGAACATTATGACATATGAAAAAGTGCAATCCCAACGTGAAACTAGAATATTGGAAAGTGGCATAAAGTTAGGGAGAAGAGGAAAGAGAAAGAGAGAGAAGAAGAAGAGGAGATGTTTCAGTTAAAGTCTGTTGATCCTTGTTGATGGAAAGCTCCAAAAGTAGTGAAACTCTGAATCTTTGAATCCCTTGCACACTATGAATCTCCTTCAAATCAGCTCGTGAATGCTTTCCAAGTTGAGTGAACTATTCCACTGATGACCGCAACTCCCATCCTACGTATGATATACTATTTTTAGTGAGAGGTGATTTTTTCCTCTTCTCGACCATTGTGATGTGATGAACTCCCTCATTTGATATTGCGCACCCTACCCTTGCCTCAGCCGCTTCTTTGGGGTGACTTACTATTTTTAGTAAGAACCCATATAAGGGACTTACTATTTTTAGTAAGTGGTCATTTTCACTATTTTCTACTCTGAACACTCATTTTGGCTTCCTTGTGATCTTCAATTCTCATTGCCTTTGTCTCAGCTTCTTTTGATGATGAATTTCCAAACATAGCAAGTCTATATAACAAAAATTACTATTTTTAGAAAGTGTGTTTCCAATGCTCAATTTGTGATGGAAAATATTTTTTTGGATTTGTCTTATCGTTATAATCACACCCTCCAAATTTCACATAGTTTTTCCAACTAGAATGATCGGAAATAATTTTTGAAATTTTGACCTAGTAGTGGCTTCGGGCACGGAGCTACCATGGGGGCCATTAACGGAGCTTGAAATTTGTAGGTCTTGTTTTTGTCTCTGTTTGAGATGAAAAAGCTCCATTGCAATCAATTTTTTATTTCGATCCCATTTGTAAGTTTTTAATTTGTTTCCATTGCTAGAGTGATGGGAAATATGACGAATGTGAGCCATTGCACAAAATGATGATTTAGTTGGAGAAAATGATTTTGAGAACCATTTGACCTCTTTTTGTTTGCATCTTGATTGTCCTGAAAAATGTGAAATTTTGCAAAAGATGGAATCTTGATCCGACTTGTAGTTTACAAGATATGATGACTTTTTGATCGGGTGGCTTCATAGTTATCTGGAAAAAAACTCTCCATTTTCTCTTCATTCTTCATCATTTCACTCCATTTTTCTTTGAAGCCTAAATATTAATGTACATTCATAGTGTGGAGATTTTATTTGACCATGGCATAGCTAGTTTGGAGCAACAATGGTGGATTAGATGTCTAGACAATCATTCATGGAGCCATGTCAAGGTATGAAGCTATGAAGGAGAAATGAGGGGGATGAAACGGCTAAGTGCTATATTTAAATTTTTGAAGAAATACACATGGAAGATCTGGGAATTTTTTTTTTTCATTGATGTCTCTGACCTCGGGGATGTGAGGGACATCAATTTCCATGGTGATCAAGGTGATGTTATGTGTCCTTGATCCAACGATAGGGGATTTCCTTGAAAAATGCACCCGAGGGCTAAAAGTAGGTCACATGGGTGTACAAAATACTCCTCATAGGGGATGGGTACATTTTTCCATGTCTTATGTCCCTCACCTCAGGGGACATAAGGGAAAATAGTTTCCACGATGGTCTAGGGGGGACACGTGGTGCTTGATCCGACAATGAGTAATGAATGCTCCAAAACTGCATCTAGGGGCCGAAAGTCGGTCACATGGATGTCCAAAAGGATCCCCATAGGGGGATGGGAATATTTTTCAAGGTCTGATGTCCCTCACCTTAGGGAAATAAGGGATATTAGTTTCCACAAAGTGGTCCCGCACTAACATGTGATGCTTGATCCGACGGCAACGAGTGGATGCTCCAAAAATGCACGGGGTTCAACTTTCAAGTCTGGAGGTCACATAAGGGTCCAAGAGGTAACATCGGGGATGGGTGAATTTTTCAATGGTTGGTATACCTTACCTTAGGGATTTTGAGGACATGAAATCCCTCCAAGCTTCCTGGTGCTGACATGTGTCCTCCCGAAAAATGACTAAGTCCTGAACTACCTTTGAGAGGGTAACTCGGAACAATGATAACTTGAGCTCCCGATGGAATTTAGTCGATAAATTTTATATGATCCTGACTGTAAATGGAATTTTAGATCCAATGGTGGGGATATAATGTCTTGACTCAGCCATAGGATCCCTAAAAATTTGTAATTTTTTTTGAGACTCTAGTTATGCTTGAGAAAAATTACCTTCAAATCCTATGCGCCAAGGTCTTGTGAAAATTATTATTTCACCATCATGTAGGGCTTGGAAGTATATTTTTGTCAATTTTTTTTTTTAATTTCTAACTCCATATGGAGCTCCCAAAATTGTCTTTTGAAGCTCAATAATTGTTTTATTCATGTGAACTGCCTAGGCTTGTGAACCCTATTTTTTACTCAAACTGCTCCAAGTCTTTCAGAACTTTACCAAGGATCCCAAAATAATTTCCATGATGTTATAAGGTCTGTAATTCACCTCCATGTTGAATTTGGTCTTTTTTTTTTTTGCTCTAGGGGGTTGATCCACCTCTTAAGGCCAGTGATATCCCTTCCCACAATTTCCTATAGATAACATATTTTCAAAACTCCCTAAAATCACCTAGGGGCAATGAATAGACTTTCCTAAATCACATATGGGGAAATTTTAAAATCAAATAAGGGGTAACGAGACTAACATTTGACTTGGGGTGCCTAGGAATGATAAAATTGAAAATTTTGGAATAGGGGTATAGTTTTTGTGCTTGGAAACTTCCAATTTCCCTATTGCACATTTACATGACAACAACTGGATCTTGCTTGGGGACATGACATGGAATGAGCATAGTGAAGACATGACATGGGAATCTAGAATCTCAATTTTAAACCATATAACTTGTTGACTAGTGCCTTATCCATTGGGCCATGCAGAGTCATGTACAACCTATAACAAGGGAGAAAGAGAGCGAAGAAGGATACACACACATGCACACAAAAAAAATGCAATAGAAACACATGAAACACAACAAGAAGGGTAACACACGTAAAAAAAGGGAAACATGCCTAACAACCACTTATGGTATAAGGCACGGGACAACCCACTTTCACTAAAGGAATTTTGATTTCTCAAAACTTACCCTTGAAGAGGTAACACTAAATGATGATGTTCTGGGAAGCCATTGACGGGTTCCAAAAAGTAGCCTCCCATCTTCAGCTACTTATGAAATCTAGGTGCTTTCACAATTGTCTGTGTACTTGGTAGGAGTGAGTCCATGTGAGATTCTTGATGCCCAGTGTCCTTACTTGGAAATTCCATTACCTTCATTTTCTTTAGCATTGGTTTCATAGTGCCAGGTTGCCTTCCATGTTTGTTATCGATATAGCTGATTCTCCATCGAGCATCTCATCGCTGCCCCAAAGCTGATTTTCATTCCAATTCCTTGGATATTCTGAGTTACTTTCTTTCTTGGGTCTATGTTCATTGACATCTTCTCCATGAGAAACATTTGATTCATCCTTTATCTCTACTCCACTATGAGGCATTTGATTACTAACGGGAGGATTGGATGTGACCTCATACTTGTCTTATATGTCCATGGCATGAGTGAAGAGATCAAGAATAAGCTCGGGGGTCTTCCACAACTTCTATCAAGCGTCCAAGATTTCTTGCATAGAGTTATGCTTTTTCATTTACTACAGCTCATCTTTAAACATCTTTTAAGAATTCAGCTCAAGGAAACTATATATAGGAATTACCTCATCATTTTAGGAATTGATGCACTCTACTGATCCTCATCGAAAAGATATTCATCTTCAAATCTCTTTGCTTTAGTTTCTTTATCATAGAAAGGTTCTTCCTCTTCAAATGGAAAAGAGAACACCTTGATTTCATCATTGTATCCATCAACAATTAGTTCGAGAGGGACATAATATTTCACATTGGTTGAGGCTTCTAATTCAGCTTCATGTTTGTCTTGCATATTCATGGCTTGCATCAGGAGTTTGAGACTGAGCTTGGGGTCCTCTGTTTCTTCCATGGCTCTCAGTAGTTCTTGTACAGATGGTTCTTTCCCATTATTTGAGGGCTCATTGTAGACTGGCTTGGTATCTTCTTGGGTAACATGATCTAGGGAGTCTTCATCTTCAAATGGGAATGAGAATATCTCCTCATCACAGATACACACATATGCTGATTTTTCTACTTGAAAATCACCAAGAACCATTTCCTCTTCTTCACGGTTTGCATCATCTAGTAATTCGAGATGTCCTCTTGTAACTCCTGAATCTCTTAAGGGACACATGTCAAGGCCTATAAATATGGGGATATCCTCTTCCTCCTCGGCAGCCACACAAAGTGATTCATCTGCCTACTACCTTGATACAAAATGTTAGCTTTTGGGATTCTATAATTTTGCATAGTGTAATTCATCTTCTTTTCTCGAAGTAATTTATCCATGTATTTCTTCAATGCTATGGTTTCAAAAGACAAATTAATCTGAATTGTCCCTCCCAAGTCTTGGCGTAAACTTCTACTCAAAGAAATTCCAAATGAGGTTGGGACATTGGCTACCAAAATCATCGCTGAAATTTTCTTGTCTAGAAATTTGGTGAGAGATACCTATGCATCTTTGACCTTCCCTATGAGTGGGACCTTTTTCGACTCCAGGGAGTAACAAGAACCACCGGGTGGAGCCATGGTGATTTTGAGAGCTTTAGCAACCTTCAAAGGCATCACATTATTTGAGGCTCCAGAATATATTATGTAATTGTTGAGTACATATTCTCCAACAAGCAGGGAGATGTAGAAAGGTTCAACTTTATCAGTCTTTGATGTACTTAGAGAAAGCATGTTCTGTGAGGGAGGTGTAGGTGACTTTGGTAACATGCCTTTAAAACTAGATGTTATAGTATTGAGTGTTAGAATACCACTCCTAATATATCGACGAACCTCTCAAATTGTTTAGGATGAGTCTCGCAAATATTTAGTTTTTATAATCTGCACTTTATCCTTGTTTACATATTCTATGAAGTCAAAGGGAGAAGATGTGGACAAGGGGGTGAAGGGAATGATTTTAGAGTCTGGATAGGCTTAGGAGTATGATTTTATGTTTGAGGAATGGAAGATATTTTTAATGGCACACTAGGAGCTTTCAAGGAATTAGATTTTTAGGAGCAGATTTGGGTTTAGAATTGGAAGAGGTATTGGAAGACTTACTTGGAATAGTGGGAGCCTTCTTACTTGTTATAGGATCAAGCTCCAACAATGTAGACTTCATGGAAGGAGGAAGTGGTGATCCTCGACTGATTACATTTTTTTACGAAGTCACTATAGGAGGATCATCAACCTTCTTTTTCTTTACAAATAGTAGAGGGGGGTGCTCCTTTCTTGGACTAAGAATGAGTGAATACCGCACATGAGAAAATGGGTACATCTTCTTCATCTTCTTCATAACCTCCATACGAGTCACAAAATCTGATTTGTGTATCATTCTCAAACTCATAACTTTCTAGGAAACCACCACCTTCACTTTATTGTTCAAACTCCTCTTCATTTTCCTTACTCCTACAACTTGCATTGACATGTGGGGCCTCCAAGGAAAGCCTTCGGGGTGCTCCTGCAATATAATTTTCATTGCTTATTTGGGAAGAAACTCATTCAAATAATTCCCTTTTCAAATATGTTATCTCCTTCACACAAATTTTCAGGGATGGATTAGTTCTCTCATCTCTAGGATGTTAGGTCTTGCCTTTTAATGGATTCTTGATCTTTCCAGAGAGAATCATATCATCATCAATTTCAATGGAAAATATGTGTGCTTCTACAATATCCCTTGGTTGAACTCTTCATAGGAAAAATCCTACCTCCAGTGATTAAGCATTGATGAATAATCTCTTGACATTTTTTTGAGATGGTGAATCCTCTTCAGGTATCCTATGAAGCAACCATTTGAAACGAGCCACGAAGTCTCTCATGGTTTCATTTTCTCCTTTCTTTATTCAAGCCAATTGTATAAAAAGGTCCTGAGAGTGTTCAGTTGATTTAAACCTCTCTTCAAAGGAATCCTTGATGTCATTCCAACCCATGATGGATCGGTAGGTAGGAGGTAAAACCATTCAACTATTTTTTTTTAGGGACTCCACCAATAGTCTCACCACAAAGTCTTCATGTTAGACACAAATAATTCCATATGATGTTGTGTAAGGTAATGATGTGTTCTTCTAGATGTTGTGTTTTTTCACCTTTGAACTTTGGAAATTTCTTGTGGGAACTTGTTGATAGATCGTGGAGAGGTGGTTCAAGAACAAGTAGGCCCGTATTCCTTCCCCATGGAACAATGGGTTGAGGTATTTCTTCTTCATCTTCCATTGTCATTTATGCTTCTACTTCAACCCTTGCTTCTACAAATTCTTCTTCTTCTACGAACTTGATGTTCAATGGTGGTTGAAAAATGGGAGGATTTAAAGGGAAGTATCAATAGGAGTTTTGATAGTATTGCTAGGTGAACTGATCAAAGCGCCAGATGTAGAGAAGGCTTGAGAGAAGAAGTATGGATTATCTCTAATTTGTTCTTGTTGATTTTGCAAAGCCTTGAAATTAGAATCAGCAATGCCTCTCAACCTGCTCAACCTGGTGTATCTTCCTTCAGCTAGCTTTTGGAAAATATTGAAGTGGGAATATGAAAACACACTATGGAATATGAAAGGTCATGTGCAGGAATTGACATTGTATCTTTTAGCAATGGCTTTTCATGGACTCTTTTTTTGGGTATTTTCAATTTTTTTGTATTTTAAGACCTTGTAGTTGTATTTTGGGTGCATATATTGCTAAATCTACCCCACGGTGGGCACAAAAATTGTTGGTGAGAAAATTTATCGGGTGGAAAAACTTGTGGATTTCTTGCCAATGCTTTAAGAATCTAAGTCCCTCTACTTAACTGGTGCAATTCCTATATATGCATGCGTGTGAAAACATGAATTTCAGTGGTGGCCTTTTGACTAGGGATCTAATAGGGGCGATCCATGACCTACAAAAATATAGCAATATCTTGCTAGGGAAGAATTTGTCTGAAGAGTGGGAAAGGGGAGTGAGAAAAGAGGTAGGAGAACTAATGTTGTAGGTAGGAAATAAGATTCCTGCACACACTAGTCAGAAGTATCATCACATGCATTTATGAGAAGAAAAAAACTTTGTAAGCATCATTAAGACCAAATAAAATTTGATGAACACAAAGTATCAAGAAATATCTTAGTCAAAGAAAGCTAGAAACTCCTTCTTGTATTAATTTCTCAAACAAAAGTTGTACATAGTGGAGAAATGGAGGAAATTGAGAAGGGGGAAAGTAGAAGAAAAATGGCTATCTCCTTTGCTTTCTCTAGGTACAATGCACTCTTGAGTTTACAAGATCAATCACCAACCCTTTGAAATGGGAATGGTGTTACAATTTATAGAGTAGAATATGAATCTTCATCTACCCCCAATGCCTTTTCATATGTCCTCGCACAACTTAAAACTTTTCAACTTCCTAGGAAACTTTTAAGTCCCTTTTTATAACATAAAGGTGACTTATTACATTAGGAACATTAGGACATATGAAAAAGTGCAATCCCAACGTGAAATTAGAATATTGGAAAGTGAGAGAAAGTTGGGGGAAGAGGAGAGAGAAAGAGAGAGAAGAAGAAGAGGAGATGTTGTTTTCGATGAATTTCATTGATCCTCATTGATGGAAAGCTCCAAATGCAGTGAAACTATGAATCTTTGAATCCCTTACACACTGTGAATCTCCTTCAAATCAGCTCGTGAATGCTTGCCAAGTTGAGTGAATTGTTTTGCTGATGACCACAACTCCCATCCTGCGTATGATATACTATTTTTAGTGAGAGGTGATTTTTTCCTCTTCTCGACCATTGTGATGTGATGAACTCCCTCATTTGATACTGCATACCCTACCCTTTCCTCCACTACTTCTTTGGGGTGACTTACTATTTTTAGTAAGCACCCATATAAGGGACTTAATATTTTTATTAAGTGGTCATTTTCACTATTTTCTGCTTTGAACACTCATTCTGGCTTCTTTGTGATCTTCAATTCCCATTTCCTTTGTCTCAGCTTGTTTTGATGATGACTTTCCAAACATAACAAGTCTATATAGGAAAACTTACTATTTTTAGAAAGTTTGTTTCCAGTGCTCGATTTGCGATAGAACATACTTTTTTGGACTCGTCTTGTCATTACAATCACACCCTCCGAATTTCACATAGTTTTTCCAACTAGAATGATTGGAAATAAATTTTGAAAATTTGACCTAGCAGTGGCTTCGGGCACGGAGCTACCATGGCGGCCATTAATGGAGATTGAAATTTATAGGTCTGGTTTTTGTCTCCATTTGAGATGAAAACAACTCCATTATGATAGGTTTTTTATTTGGAGCCCATGTGTAAGTTTTTAGTTTGTTTCCATTGCCGGAGTGATGGGAAATCTGACAAATGTGAGCTAGTGCATGAAGTGAGGATTTTGTTAGAGAAAATGATTCTAGGAACCATTTGACCTTTTGTTTGTTGCATCTTGATTGCCTTGAAAAATCTGAAATTTTGCAAAAGACATCATCTCGATCCAACTTGTACTTTGTAATATATGAAGATTTTATTATCAGGTGGCTTCGTAGTTATCTGGCAAAAAAACTCCATTTTCTCTTCATTCTTCGTCATTTCACTCCATTTTTCTCTAAGGGTTACATATTACTATGAATTCATGGTGTGGAGAGTTTATGTGGCCATGGAGGATCTGGTTTGGGCTAACAATGGTGGACCAGGTGTATGGTAAGGTATGATGTTGTGAAGGAGAAATGAGGGGGAAGAAACGACTAAGTGCTGGATTTAAAATTTCAAAGAAATACACATGGAGGGGTTGGGCACATTTTTTTCCCCTAATGTACTTGACCTCATGGATGTGAGGGAAATCAATTTCCATGGTGGTCAAGGTGATTTCATGTGTCCTCGATCCGACGATAGGGATTTGCTTAAAAATGCACATGGGGGTTGAAATTCATTCATGAGGGTGTCAAAAAAAGATCCCCATAGGGAATGGGGAATTTTCCAGTCTTATGTCCCTCGTGTTGGTGAAATTTTTAATTTTCCACACTTGTGCCCGATTTTCCATATCTAGTTTTACTCAAAAACGCTTCATTTTCTCAATTTGGTGACTCGTAATTCATATTTTCCAATTGAATGCCTTTGAATTGCTCACATTGTCATGATTTTGCCCTAAATTGAAACAAATTTCAAAGTTCCCCTCTTTTGTGCCCTAATTTCTTCATTTTTCAGGATGAGTCATTTTCCCTTTGTCAAATTCATGCAAAAAATTAAAGTGGATCGAATCCGAGTTGTTTGCTATTAAAATCTCATTCCCTAGGCCTAAATCAATGTAAAATCATGTTTCATTGGAGTTAAAACTAAGAAATCTTCCCTCCTTGTGATTTTTTTTAATTTCTAGGGCATCCCCTACATTTTTTACGTTTTGACGGGCATACGGGTGTCATTTTCCCATCAAATTCATCCTTGCATCCTTTTGGTGATGTGGCAGGTTTCTATTGGCCGAGCGGTCGGGAAAATGTTATAAGTTGTTACTTTTTGAAAAATTGACAAAGGAAAATTTTGCTCCGTGGCCCCGCATTTGCTATAGTGATGTAGGCACATCACTATAGCAAGAAAATTTTCATTTTTTTGGTCCAAAGGCCCACGTCCAATGGGAAGTGGACACGTGGGGGATATCGTGTGGATGGCGGGGGGAGTTGGAGAAAAATTTTGATTCGAGGGATTCGAGGGAAAAATTTGACCCGAGAGCCCGCATGATCTAATGAAAAGAGGACACATGTATAGGAAAGTCAGCATGAAGGGGTGGAGTTTAAGAGAATTTTGAAGTTTTTAACTTCAAAATGTTAAAGTTAAAATTTGGCCCGAGAGCCCATGACTAATTGGAGGAAGACATGTGTCTAGGAGGTGAGATGGAAGAAGGGACCGAGCGAAAATTTTAGGAATTTTGGCCTTTATGTTTGCAGGGTAAAAAATGAAAAATAGGCCGCGTCCCAATGAAAAGGACACATGTACAAAAGGAGGCAGAGGTTTGGAGCTAGGGGAAAATATTGAAAATTTTACAAATTTTGGCAAAGATAAAAAGTTGTTTTAGCATGGCCCCAACAGGGAAAAATTGAGGTGTCCCCAAGCAGATCCAATTAGGGGGCGACACGTGGCCTATTCCAAAAGGCAAAAAGGGGTAGCGCAGGCCCGCAGGAGGATTTTGTGCTCGCGGAGGAATGAAGGAAAAATAGGAAGGTTGGCTCCACAGCTAATGGGAGACCGCCACGTGGTAGAAGAAGCAGTGGGTGTTTGGGCCCACGGGGGTTTTTGAGGAAATTTTCCTTTTCTCAAAAAAGGAGAAAATTTCATTATTTTGGCCCGCGGCTTTCAGTGGGGCCTACCTAAGGACACGTGGCGGGTCTAGGGGGCAAGCGGGGAAAATTTTCAAAATTTTCCCAAAGTTCAAAAAGGTTTAAAATGCATTTTAAGGATTGGGGCCCACTCCAATCATATTTGGCCACGTGTCTGTCTTATCTAAAGGTAAAAATGGGGAGATCTTGGACATGTGGATGGCGTAAATATAAAGTTGAATTTGGATCGACGGTTCTTTGAGTATTTTCGCTTGCACACCATGAGAGCTCCAAGATGCTTGGATTCATCATTTTTGCACCAAATTGCTTGAAATTTTATATGAATTCACATCCCCTCAAATTTTCCGAATGTAATGCAATCATTCATTTGAGTTAATTTGGTGCCATTTAGTGGGTTTCATGAAATATTTTCTCAAATTTATGTAAAACGAGAAAAGTAAAAATTAAAGTTACAGAGTTAAAATAATGAGGGAAAAAGGTGGAAAATGATTACAAATGCATGCTGGCATGTTGGAATGACAAAAACGTGACCCTAGGATGGATAAGGATCCGAGCCCATGTAATATTTTTTTTTTTGTGCATCCTCGACATTTTATGAGCGAGCTATTTCACAGTTTAATATCATTTTTCATCAAATGGATAGGGTTTTGTAACAAATTTGATCCTTGGAGCATATTATTTGCTTGGGATGCAAGGATCCAAGTTGGCATAGGGTATAAGTTGTAATTTTGAAGCATTTTGTAAGGCTCCGTTGAGATTTTTGGAGAGAGAAAGAAGAATTTTCAGGAGGAAAACTGGAAGTAATCCATTTCTTTTGGAGAAACTACCTGAGAGCCATTTTTAATTCCTTCTTGCATCAAATTTTCATCATGTTGAGTTGGTTTCAGCTGTAAATCCATCAACAAGCTTTGAGATTGTCTTAATAACATTCCCTTACTGGTGTATTTGATCAAATTTATGGATTGACTAGTTTTATCTCTTGGAAAAACTTACATACACTCATATTTTAGTATGTTTTCAATTTGTGTTTGGGATCTCTTTTGATCATACATGGCCTCATTTCTTATAGAGGGTTTGAAGGAATCTACAATATTTCATTTAGAAGAGAATTCATTTGAGTGAAGATAAAAATATTTAAATTCATCTTACTTTCCTTGAATATTGAGGGTGTTTGTAAACCTTTGGGTGTACCTCGTGTCATGATCAAATAAGGGTTTCTAGATGAGCTTCATTGATATTTTGCTTCAAGATTTTATGGTAGGTTATCAAAGTTTGTGTGAATAGTGCAAATTTGGGTCTCCATTTGTGCACACGTCCCGGTTGAAAGAGCACTTAAAACTCATTGAAACATCTATGTTGTTTAGGTGTTGTAATTATTTTGCAAAGGTTCCCAAAGAAGTTGGTAATTTCTTATCTTGTCTAAAATTCTCCCATAGAATTTCATTCAAACTAACTCATCCTACCTATACCACCCCTACATTGGATTATGTGTCAACAAAATAATACAATCCTTCCACCAAAATACACAAATTATATCAGGTGTTTCATTGTCTTCAAGTAGTCCTAGCTTTGTTTTGAAAGCATATCCATCATTTAGTAGTGACAACTCCTTTGAGTTTGGATAATGGATACTTGATAATGTTTTCACAAGGCCTCTTTCATATCATATGAAAAACACAAGGATATCTCTACCTCCTTAACCATACAAGGGCTGCAATAAAGGTTCTCTTGCCTTGGTTGATAGACACAACCTAAAATAGTGAGGGTTAGATCAAAAACCTTGTGAAGGTGCTATCCACTTCCTCAAATATTGAATTCAAAACAGCAGATAGGTGTGATCCCTAGCTACAAATGAAACAAAAACTATCTATCCACTCTTGAAGTATCTTGTGCTAGTCTATGATGATGTTCAAGTTGTGAAGGAGACTAAAACTGGATACCAACACCAGAGTGGTGCCGTTGCTTTGGGAGTTTCTTTAATTTCTTGGTGGTTTTGAAGTTTTGAAAGATTTGAGCATGTGTGATCAAGTATTTGAGCTGTTACATTCTTGAGATATCATTTCATACTTCAGATCTACATGTTTTGGGTAAAAAATATTTCAAACTCAGCCTTCTCTTCTCATTTACTAGTAGTTTAGATGATTTGGATGCAGTGTTTTTGGTTGAATTAAGAAGAAGAAGACTTAATTTGTAAATCCTTGCAAATTTTTCAGTCATAGCATATGTTTAATAGAATATTTTAGTGCTTTCTTACACAACTAAGGTGGAAATCCTTAGTGGCGACTCCATGTTGTTTGGATCTTGAAATACCAGTTGTCTTATACATTTCTGTCATTTGAAACTTGTTTAAATTTGTCAAGTCGAGGAAGGAGATCCCTCTTAATCAAGGACTCTTCTAAAAAGTTACTCACCGAATCAAGAAGCTAAGAACTAGAAGGAAGAAGAGTGTGGAAAGTGGTTGGTGATTTGGTTGCAAGGAAAGAGATCCCCATAGTTGAATTTGAAGAAGAGCAGCCTATTATTGAAAATTATAATTCTTCTTCAAGTAGATCTGATTCAGAAATCTTCTTGCTGATTTTCATTCTCCATCATGTGAGGGATCTTCTTGTGTATTTAAAAACTTGCTCCTAAATCTCCTCCTATGGTTTCTAAGTTTGTTAAATTTTATCAAGAGAGAGCCTTTGGGGGTTATCATTTTAAAGATCACTCATCTATTCCAATTAGACCCATTACTACTCCTCACTAGATTGTTTCACCTCCAAGATCACCCCACCAAACAATATGGCTCATCCCAGAGATCCATTTGTTGTTAACACCTTTGGTCCTGTCGACACTAAAATTTTCCTCCATAATTTCTATTTCATTAATGTATGTATTAGGAATAGGATGTTGTTAAGTATAATTAGTAGTAGCATCTCATAGAAGATAACAACCATCGATGACGGTGTCGCAAATAATAATGTGAGTACGGTAAATCAAAGTATAATAGGAATGTTGTAAAAAGTAAATATTTGTCGTAAGTGGTCCGGTAATGTTAAAATGTCAAAGTTTGGGTAATTAGAGAAGTAGGGTCTACATGATTAGGAATTAGAAATATTATATTGGTAATAAGGACAAGGAGTGAGGTCATAAATATTTTGTGTATTTTATTTGTAAAAAGTCTAAAAATGTGGAACCCATGTAAAATGATAAGGTTTATCTTATCTTAAGAGATAAGCTTACATACATGTACGAGATAAGAGTTAAGGTATGGAATATGATTCGTCAGAGTGGATTTCTTATCCTATCTTAGAGATAAGATGGATAAGCCTGGAAGTTCTATAAATAGAGAGGCCACCCCCCTCATTTAGCATAGAAAGAAGTAGTGAGAAATATTGTAGGAAGTGTGCAAAGGAAGCCATCAGTTAAAGGTGTGTTGAAGAAGCCATCAAGAGGTGTAATTGTAAAGTTTCTCCCATAGTCTTGTTGAAGTACCTCATGGGTGAGATTGTAACAATTTCATGTTAATATTATAATTTACTTTGATATTTCAGATTTGTCATCATTCCATCTTATCATAGTCGATGGTATTCTTGTGTTATGTTGTTGTTTTGTTTCCAGATTACATCCACCAAACTAAAGGCTATGCATTAGTAAATAATCATAGCACGAGGAGTTCCCAGTGAAGAATTATCATAGTGCCGGATTGGTGATGACATTTTGGTTCCGTTGCCGGGACCATTCCTTGTTGGTGGATTTTCTGGAGAGATATTCCCACTTAGTCAAAAATAAATTGGAGGGTAACTTTGTTTGATCTTGTGCATAGTAGTTACCATGGTAAAGTCATTTTTCCATGAATAGTAGTTACCATGGTAAAGTCATTTTGCTAGAATAGTATTTACCGCATAAAGTCACTTTTACCATGAATAGTATTTACCGCAGTAAGTCAAGTTTTACCATAGTTTACCATGGTCATTTCTATTTTACTGTAGAAAGGTGTAAAGTCACTTTCTAGTATAGTGATTCCAATTATTTGTGCACATAAGTCTTGTTGATTGTACTTGTGGGTTGGTATTTCACGGTGGTTACTTTTGAAAATGGGAAAGATTCTTGTTTTTTCAGCTCAATCTAATGAAGATGCTTCTTCTTTCATTCAAGAGTTTAAGTGATCTTGTATTTGTAATGGTCTTATAAGAAGGGAACAATGGAATGAATTTTTTCCTACCTTTTTGGATGGTTCAGCACTTAGGTGGTTTGAAACACTAGGCGATAATGTGAAAAATTCATGGGATTTATTAACTGAAAGTTTTCTTGAAGAATTTGGTGAACAACAGAAATATGTAGATCTCATGATCGAGATCACAAAGCTATCCCAAGGAGAGAAGGAGAAGATAAGGGATTATCATGCTCGTGTTCTAGAGCTAAGGAGGAAGCTTGATGCCCAGATCCGGAAAGGAAGGACTAGCGGATGGGTTGATGAATGGCGTGGATAATCTCCTCTGTAAGCACTTCATTCTTGGGATGAAGCCAAGAGATCGACAACGAGTGAAGTATGACCACCCATCTACCATTGAACAAGCAAAGGAGATTGCAAGAAGGCAAGAAGAAAGCATGGAAGAGGAGCCCAAAGAAATTGTTGCTAAAGTAGAGCCTACACCAGCACCTTTGGTCTAGAATCCACAACCACTCCCAGTGAGCACAAATATTTCTCCTAGTACATCTACTGAGTATGAAGATCTACTCAAAAAGATGGGTCAGTTAACTATTAATCTTCTTCAAGGAAAGGAATTTAGTTCTCAGGGAGGAGATAGAGGTCCAAAAAGAAATATTTCTGAAGTTATTTGTTATGGTTGTTATAAAAAGGGTCATTATAAGTATAATTGTCCAGATAGAGCTTCTACATCTGGTAAAGGAGATAATGATAAAGGAAAAGCACCTGTGAATTCTTTTGATGTAGTAGATAAGAGAAGAAATAATGAAGTAGATGTGTTTGTAACAAAAAGAAAGAAAGAAAAAGATAATCAAGATGGAAATGATCCTAAGAAGATGAAAGAAGAAACTAGTAAGAAACATAGGAGAAGAAAGTTGGGTGTGCAGGATTTTCTGATTTCACAGGGGCAAGGACCATACTCCATCTTGGAAGATCTGTCCAAAAGGCCTGCAAATATTACATATGGTCAACTCTTGGCTATGTCTTCTGAGAAGAGGCGGGAGTTGCGAGGTGGACTCAATGCTCAAAGAAGGAAGGAGGTTGAGGTCCCTATTTTAGAGGTAGAGGCAGATCCCTATGCTCCACAAGCTGAGGTATTATGTAATGGTATTTCAATTCATGATGTCTTAGTTGATGGAGGTGCTGCAATTAATGTAATGACCAAGTCTGTAATGAATATGTTGGGTTTAAAAATTGATCACCCTTCAACACTTATGTTAAGGTCATTAAATAAAGGAAAAACTAAACCGAAGCTTTGTAGTTTCAAATATGGCAATATCTGTTATGGGTGTTGATGTGTGGTAGACTTTCGTGTGATGAAAAATGGTACTGCTATTGCGTACCCAATGTCAAGCCGAAGACCATGGCTAAGGAGAGTTCATGCAAGAAACTACTGGAATGAAGGTTTCATGACACTTTGGACGTGGTAGAGAGAGGGTGAAGATAAATGTGATCCTCGACATCATAAAGTAGAACCAATGTGGATTCAAGTGATGAAACTGATGATTGGACATCCTCTCGATTACTCTAGTACCAAGAAGTGGACACTTTGAAGATGAAGAAAGTGAGGTTGATGTTTCAGTCATGGATATTCTTCCACTCACACCAACCCGAGGACCCCATAAAATTATCTCAAGAAGAAGTTGATGATCATCTCCAACAAATAAAGATTGTTGATCTTTGTGATGGAGAGTGAGAAGGATTCCTACCTCCACTCTTTTGAAGGTACATACACCTATTCACTTTTGATTACAAGGAACTCCGTCAAGTAAGTTGGGTGGAACATTGAATTGAGCTGGTAAATGGTGCTAAGCCCATAAAGCAAATGCCATATAGAATGAATCCTAATTTTTCCAAGGCCGTAAAAGAAGAAATAGATAAGTTGCTTGATGCAGATTCATACTTGCTTGTGGAGAATTCAGAATGGGTTTCTACCATTGTGATCTCAATAAAAAGAATGGGAAGCTACGCATTTGTGTTGACTACAGAAAGCTCAATAAGGCAATAACGAAGGATCATTACCCTCTTCCATTTTCAGATCAGATCTTGGACTAAGTAGCTAGCCAAGAGTGCTATAGTTTCTTGATGGATATAGCGGCTACAACCAAGTTCGTATAGCGAGAGAAAGATCAGTTGAAGACCATGTTCACCACTCCTTGGGAACGTTTTCTTATAGAGTTATGCCTTTTGGGTTGTGTAATGCTCCAAAGAACATTCCGAGCGTTTGATGAATAGGGTGTTCGAACCCTATATTGGGACCTTCATCGAGTATTTCTAGATGATTTTGCATCTATGGGAGCAAGTTAGACCACCTGCACTGAGATGGAGACAACATTTCAAAGGTTAGATGAAGCACAAGCCTCACTAAACCCTACAAAGTGTGTCTTTGGATGTTCTAAAGGCGTTTTGTTAGGGCATGTTGTATCCAGAGAGGGTATTGGTGCGATCCGATAAAGTTTCAAAATCAAAGATTTACCATTTCCTATGAATAGAAGTAAGTTGAGATCATTTTTAGGCCATGTAGGTTACTATAGAAGGTTCATCAAGAATTTCTCAAAGATTGCACAGATGACCACTAACCCAGATTCTTGAAGAAGGATGTTGCTTATGAACCGAGAAACAAGGCGCATGAAGCTTTTGGACAATCGAAGGAAGCCCGACATCTTCACTGTTTTGAAGAATCCAGTTGGAGCAAGTCATTCATTGTGTACACTGATGCCTCGGATGCAGCACTAGGAATTACTTTGAGCCAAAAGGATGAAAATGGGAATGAACATCCAATTTACTTTGGGAGCGCATAAAATGAGCAATCTTGAGGTAAACTATCTCAGTGGCTGAAAAAGAGGCTCTGGATATCATTTTTGCTGTAAAGAAGTTTAGAAATTACTTGCTAGGTAGAAATTTATAGTTTTAACAGATCATCAGGCTCTGAAATATATTGTCAATAAGCCTAACCCATCAGGGAGGATAGCAAGATGGATAATTTTGCTACAAGAATTTGAATTTGATATTATAGATAGGCCAGGAAAGAAGCATGTCAATGCAGATGCACTCTCTCGAGCCTATGATGGTTTAGGATCATCTTGTGATGATGATGATTTTCCCGATGCAGCATTGTTCTCCTTGACACAATCCCTAGTGAATACATAGATATTTGGAATTATCTGAATGAATTCAAGTTTCCTGATGGTGCCAATGCAAAGACTAAGAGAAAGATTACTCAAGCCAGTCATCCATATTCTATTCTGCATGGAGTATTATTTCGAATAGGACCTGATGGACAGTATAAGAGGGCAGTTGGACGTGATCAAGGGAAGGAACTACTAGAAGAATTCCACAATGGTACATGTGGAGGGCACTTCTTTGGACAACTTATAGCAAGAAGGATCTTGGATGCAGGTTATCACTGGCCCACTCTTTTTAAAGATTGTTATAATTATTGTAAGACATGTGATATTTGTCAAACACATGGTAACCGTAAGACTTCATCAGCTCCATTATGTCCTATTCTTCCCCTTGGTCCCTTTGAAAAGTGGGGAATAGAAATTGTAGGTCCACTTCCAACTACATCACGCCAAAATAAGTATATTGTAGTTGCCACAGATTATTTAACCAAGTGGGTTGAAGCTAGGCCATTGAAAACAGCTTCCATGGATGAAGTGGCAAGGTTCATGTATGAACGCATTGTCACCAGATTTGGTTGCCCATTAGAAATTGTAACAAATCAAGGAAGCCACTTCATTAATGAGGTGGTAGAATCCCTAGTCAATAATTTTTCTATTAAGCACAAGAAGGCAACAACATACAAGCCAAACACAAATGGACGAGGTGGAGCGAACAAATTTTTCTTGTGTCAAATTCTAGTAAAGATGCAGCCTTGCAGGTACATAAATGGGATAAAAGGATTCATGTAGCATTGTGGGCATATAGGGAAACATCAAAGTCAGCAACATGATACTCCCCATTTCAGTTGGCCTATGGCATTGATCCAGTTCTTCCTATTGAGTTTGATATTCCCACTGTGAGAGTTATGAAAAATGAAAGGATGGATGAAAGTGATTCAGTAAAAGAAAGGTTGGTACATCTTCATTTGCTAGAGGAAATGAGGGAAATAGCAAAGGATACAAGCCATAAGAAGAAAATGAAGCAGAAGGAATACTTTGATCAAAAGATCCGATGGTCTCCATTTCATGTGAATGACTTGGTCCTAGTATATGATTCCAGATACAAAAAAGAAGACAGAGAAAATTTCTTCCAAAATGGATGGGGCCCTACAAAATAGCAGCTGTGCATGAAAATGGTATGTACCGACTGGAGGAATTAGATGGCACTCCCATTACAAAATGGGTCAACCACGACAAGTTGAAGATTTTCCAAGAACTGAATAGTCTACTCCAAGGACGGAGTATAAGCTAGGAAGGGGGAAGATGTCGACACTAAAATTTTCCTCCATAATTTCTATTTCATTAATGTATGTATTAGGAATAGGATGTTGTTAAGTATAATTAGTAGTAGCATCTAATAGAAGATAACGGCACCGTCAGTACGGTGTCACTAATAATGTGGAGTATGGTAATAGTCAAAGTACAATAGGAATGTTGTAAAAAGTAAATATTTGTCATAAGTGGTCCAGTAATGTTAAAATGTCAAAGTTTGGGTAATTAGAGAAGTAGGGTCTACATGATTAGGAATTAGAAATATTATATTGGTAATAAGGACAAGGAGTGAGGTCATAAATATTTTGTGTATTTTATTTGTAAAAAGTCTAAAAATGTGGAACCCATATAAAATGATAAGGTTTATCTTATCTTAAGAGATAAGCTTACATGTACGAGATAAGAGTTAAGGTATAGAATATGATTCGTCGAGTGGATTTCTTATCCTATCTTAGAGATAGGATGGATAAGCCTAGAAGTTCTATAAATAGAGAGACCACCCCCCTCATTTAGCATAGAAAGAAGTAGTGAGAAATATTGTAGGAAGTGTGCAAAGGAAGCCATCAATTAAAGGTGTGTTGAAGAAGCCATCAAGAGGTGTAATTGTAAAGTTTCTCCCATAGTCTTGTTGAAGTACCTCATGGGTGAGATTGTAACAATTTCATGTTAATATTATAATTTACTTTGATATTTCATATTTTCATCATTTCGTCTTATCATAGTCGATGGTATTCTTGTGTTATGTTGTTGTTTTGTTTTTAGATTACATCCACCAAACTAAAGGATGTGCATTAGTAAATAATCATAAAGCACGAGGAGTTCCCGGTGAAGAATTATCATACTTGCCAGATTGGTGATGATAGTCCTATAAATTTTTGAGGAATGGATGGTTATCCAAATGCTATCCCACAAGATGTGAGAAATAGGTTACCAAAATTCCAAGGTAACAATGCCATTACTGGTGATCAGCATCTCAAACTGTTTGATAATATGATGGAAGATTTTGAGATAGAATTTGAGGATGTGTATATCAAGTTATTTATCCATACACTTGAAGAATATGTTAGGGATTGGTACAAGGCTCTACTTGATAACTCTATTGATTCATGGACTGATATGAAAAATGCATTTAGATTGCAGTATGGTGACAGGACTGATCCTAGATTTCTTTTGTCCGAATTTGAAAATATCAAGAAGAACCCAAATGAGACAGTCCATGACTTAAATACAAGATTCAATAAAACATTGAGAAGCTTGCCTATCATTTTGAGTCCTTGTGATGAATCTTGCTTGATCAAATATGCAGACACATTTTATAAAAAGGCAGCCTATTACTTGAGAGACAAAAATCCTACAAACTTGAGGCAAGATTTCACTATGGAAATCTAAATTGAAAATAATATTAAAGCTATTGGTAAACCACTTAAGAGGGATGGTGTGAAGCTGATAAAAACTAAGAAGCCTCAAGTTAGCAAGGGTGCTGATTTATAAGATGTTGTTAAAACTTTTCCGTAATCACAATAAATTTCTTACAAATTAGCCCGAGTGAGAAAGGAATTGGGCAAGGTTCACAAGGACAGAAAAAGAACTCAAAACCATGATAGATTTGGAAATCATCCTAGGGGTGATCAAAGACAAGATGATAGAGGTAAAGGGCTTGTTGGATGTGTAAACAAACTGCCCCCAAACACATGAAAATAGAGTGGTACTCGACCCTTTGACTACAAGAGTTGCTTGATGTTCAAGAAATTGCTGATATGGATTGGTGTGATATATGTTTTCTTCCTCATCCTCCATGTGAAATGGACTAGAAAGATATTGATGATGATAATGAGAATGAAATGGATGATGACATTTGTATGATGGGCAGCTCTTCAGGCTCACAACAAACAACAACATCAACATATGTGATAAGTGCAAGGACTACTACAACCTTTTGGGATTGCATAAAGAGGGTATCATTTCTTTCTCTTCCTCAAGCTCATGATGTAGATGTAGTTCAGGCCTTTGAAATTCCTAATAATGACTTTGAATATCTAAGGGCTTTAAAGATCAAGAATTATGATGGTGGTATTTGTTATCCAAAATTCACCCCCTAGGGTAAATTTTGATAACATGCATTAGAAGATTCAAATCCCAAGAAAATTGATTGATTCGAGAGAAAATTAGGTTTCTAGGGTCCCTTCGGGTATTTTTCTAACTCCCCGGCTGAAGAAACAGGAGCAAGCTCGAGAAAATGCAAAAAGGTTGCGAGAAGGTAAATAGGTTGATCGAAAGAGTATGAAAATTGGCTAAGTCCTACTCAAGGTAGCATTTGGGACAAGTGGGACAAATGGAAGCGGATCGGCTGAAAAGCCTCTAGGCAGCCCAAATTACATTCGGGACAATCGGGCAGAAATGTACGCGCAGCGAGCACGAAAAGCCGATCCGGACGAAAGAGGAAGAAAAATTGGCTAAGTGTTGCTCGGGACGTTTGGGACAAAAGGCCCGGCCGGCCATTTGGCGAAATGAGCACGAGCGATCCAAAAGAAAATGGGACAAATGGGATGAAAGTACGCGGTGGGCGTGAAATGCAGTTTGACCGAGAGAAAATTGACTAACTACTCGAGAGGGACATTCGGGACAAGCGGGCCGAAAAGCGCGAACCGCAGGCCGAACAGGCGAAAGAGGTCAAAAGCAGTCCAAAGGCAATTGGGACATCCGGGGCAAATGGACGCGAACCGGCCGGTTCAGCCGAAATCAGCACAAGGAGCACTAAGCAATTGGGACATCTGGGACAAAAGGATGTGAAGGGCGCAAAAATCCGGCAGGCCGAGAACCAATCGAAGCCGCCACGTGTCTCGAGGGATAAAGGGTCAAAAAGGTCAAAGGGAAAGTTTTAAAAGGTCAGCCGAACCAATGAAATAGCACCACGTGTCCAGTTAAGGGCCCCCACAAGTAAATTTCAAAATGAAATCCCACGAAAGACAGAGAGAGAGAGAATTGCTCGTCAATCAGCACGTCCCACGTGTCGTCCGAGTGGCGAGCGCGGAAAGGATTTCAAAACATGCTTTCGCTTTTTTTTGCCCTAGATCTTGATTGCCATAACTTTTGGTCCGTGAGCTTGGATTTGCATGTTCTTTATATCAACGGAAAGCTGGTGAAATTCTCTACACGATTCCAGGGTCAATCTTGCATTTTGGAGCAGTTTGGAGGGAGAAAAATTGAGAAACGGCTCTGACGCGTATTCATGGCCGGAAATGACATTCCAGCGACCAGAGTTAATGCAGAATGGGTCGCATTCTCCTGTAATCCGGTCAAAATGACAGGGTATGGGTTTGTAAGGTCCTCCATGCTATTTTAATACACCTGCAGTCAAGAAAGAATGGGCTCCCATGCCTTTGTACGTCTCCTGTTCCCTGGGTTCGACCCTTGCATTTTAAAAGCCAGTTTTGGGCTCATTTCAAAGGGGGAACATTTTTGGGCATAGCAGACTTCTTCTTTCACCTTCTTCAAGGGATTGATGAAGTATCAGACCTCTCCAAGGATTGTAACAGTTTTCTTTACCTCTCTGAGGGTGTAATGCGTATTTTGATATTAAATTGATAATGCAAGCTCTGTGAATGGGTTTCAATCCTCTGTTTGTATTATTTGCTTGATTTCAGATGCTAAATTATACATTATCAGTCTGTGTATGTTTTTATGTTGTGAACCTTGGTCTGTGTCTATTTTGCATGACTAATATGTTTCACCACTCCTTTTTGGTGCATCACCATCTTTAGTTAGTTTCAATTTTTTGCACTTCTACCCCTGTCTCCTTGCAAGTTAGAATAGGATTAGGATCTAGACCTCTGTAGCTTTGCAAAATATAGATCTAAATCAGAGGAGTTTGAGGAACCAACCTCTAATCTGGAGATTCCTTTCTCAGTTTCCAAGTCCCACACTTGGAGAGAGGTTTCCATGTTGTGTAATTACACTGGATGCAAGAGTGATCAACCTAGAAATCTGATCAGCGTCCAGGGGTGCTGTAATTTTGCACTAACAGTTTTGGCACGCCCGGTGGGACCAGAGGTCTCAATTTTATTGCAGAAAAGTTAATGAGCATCTGCTGCAAGTTTCTTGCTTGAAAAGAGCTATTATTTGCATATCCGCGACTCCAAGGGGAAGAATCAATAGAATTTCAGCAGTCAGGCCTGAAAGCTTATGAGAAGAATCACAAGGTCAAGGGTTGGAGAAGAAGAAGTGTTGTTTGAATACCTGCAATTATCTCCAAGAAGAAGGCAAAGAGGAAGAAGGATTCGAAGGTCTCCATCTCCACCAAACAGAACTCTTTCAACTCCTCCACCTGAGTGGCCTTTCTTTTAGTATACAAGGGTTTTAAGACCAATCAGAATGGCGCAACCAGTGAACCCCTATGTCAACTTCACAGGCAGCAGCCCACTTGCTCTCAATGCACAAAATCCAATCCCAGTTGTAGCACTGAAGAACATTCCATACTTTACTGGGGAAAATCAGACCACTCCTGGTGATCATGTCAAGGACATTGCTAACATTTGTGCAATCCATGAGATTAATGAGATGCAAGTAGGCTGTCAAATTCTGTGGCGTCTTCATTCAAGGAAAAGCATTGCAATGGTTTAGAAGCCTTGGTCGGCTCTATCACAAAAGCTGGAATCAGCCGTATTGCACTTCACAATCAATTTGGAGAGAAGGGATACAACTTGTCTCTTTTGGAGCAGTGACAACCATCAAGAGAGCTTCCAATGAGCGGTTGGTGACTTCAACTTCAGATTTCAAAGGTCTTGGGATAGAATTCCATGTGCATCGGACAACTAATGAGAAGGTGCTTTTCTATATTACCTTAAAGCTTTAAATTCTGACATTTCTATGTTGATTCAATCTATGGGAGGCACAACTATCCCTGCTGCTTATAGTATTGCCATTAGAGCTGAAAATTGTCTGATTCAAGCCGGCAAGCTAGCTCCTAGGCCTCCAATGCCATTATATCCAAGTTTAGAGAGCCCAAGTACTAGCCAAGTACATGTCTTAGCTCCTATTCCCACTCCTAGGAATCAGAGTTCAAATGAAGCTTCCACTTCATCTCCAAGTGCCTCAAATGAGCTTGAAGAAGTCATGAAGCAAGCTGTAAAATTTAGGTAATGAGCTGGTTACACTTAAGAGATAGCAAACTCAAGGTTTTAGACCTTCGTATCAGCCTCAAGCTCAACCTAATAGGCAGCCATATCAGCCTCAAAGGCCACCCAATCCAGCTGCAAATATGAACCAAACAAGGCCTCTGCCCAATAAACCATTCCAGCCCTATAATCCAAATGCCATATCTCGCCTCTAAGGCATTAGTATCAAGACAAAACAACACCTTGCCCGGGAGTATGATTGGTGTTTTCCATGTAATGAGCCTCATAATCAATCCATGTGCTTGAATGGTGCTTTGACCCAAGCTTTAATGGTAACAAGTGCTGGTGTGGAGGGTGAGAGTAGTCAAGAAAACACCAACAACAAGAAACATTCCAACAACAACCTGCCCCAAATGACACCACATTGGTAAATTGGCAAGGAGAGATTTACGTGGCATAAATTAGGCGGTTTCTCAAGGTGTTGCTTTGCCAACACAAGGTCAAAAAGGAGAAATTTGGGTGAAGAACAGCCGTTAGCCCCAAATAATCCACAACCTTCCATAGCTCCACAAATGATTGGCAAGCAAAACCCGGTTTGAATGCACAAGGGCAGATCAAACAGCCCTAGGCCAACTCAAATGCCAGTGTTGCTGCCCACATACAAGGAGCAAATGTGTAGACCAAGGGACAGCAGAGAGATCCTTCATCACCATTCAATATTATTAATCAGATGAAGAAGACAAACGTCAATATATCTATGTAGAATTGCTATCCATCCCGAGCAAAAGAAATCTGCTGCAGCTGCCATAAAGGATTGGCCAACTTGAATCAGCAAGTCCAAATACGGGAGAAGGTACTCACAAATGCTGCCCACCCTCAAGGAAATCATGGAGCACAACAAGGTAGAATGTTGAAGCCTCCCCCTTTCTATGTTTCGTTAATCATTGGAAATCAGCTAGTGCATAATTGCATGATAGATTCCGGGGCAAGTAGCTCAGTTATGCCTAAACAGATAGCTGATCAGTTAGGGCTCCAAAGATGAAATAACATCTAAGGGAGTAGTGCAGCTGGATGGGACAGCAATAGCAACAGTTGGAGTGATTAGAAATTTGAGTCTTACCTTGCATGCATGTCCAAATGTTGTTGTCTTACAAGATATATCAGTCATAGACCTTCCACCACTCTTTGCCCTCTGTTTGTCAAGAGATTTCACTGCCAAAATTGGGGGATATTTGTCCGCTGATTGGTCTCACATGCTATTCAGAACGAGATATGGGACTAAGGCCACAATTAGGTCAGAACCTATTGCAGACTTCCACATTGAGCCCTATACTCCAAGTCATATTAATACCAATTGCTCAGCATTTGATCAAGAAGATCACCTTGGCACTGATGAAGCCGACACTAAGGTTGGAAGCATCCCAGATTTGACTCTTGATGAATGGGCAAACAAGGTACATGCTTTTGATCCTTATCAAGAAGTAGAAGAATCTGAGCTAGGGGTCTATTGCATACACGAAGAAAGTCAACCTATTCCTAGCATCACCAAGCCAAACCACAAGGATGACAATGAAGTATGGCAGCTGTTTTTCGATGGATCAAGGAGTAGACAAGGTGCAGGAGGTGGAGCCATGCTTGTTTCACCTCAAGGAATAAAGCATTATTCAGCTTTTAGATTTCAATTTGCATGCTCCAATAACACTACTGAATATGAAGCCTTGGTGCAAGGGATGCATTGGGCAATCAAGAGAAAGATAAAGAACTTGCAAGTTTTTGGGGACAGTGAGCTGATTGTAAATCAGGTCAAGGGACAACATGCTGCCAAAAATGATCTACTCAGAGGCTACAAGAACAGGGTGTGGGACCTCATGGAAGATTTTGAGGGCTTTGGCATCAAATCCATCCCTAGAAAGAGAATCAAGGCTGCGACAGCTTGCAATGAGGGGCAGCCTTTGACATTATAGAAAACATTCAACAAGACAAGGTACTGACCAAACATCCACGTGATTGTGAGGCCTTCAGTGCCGGATAACGATGTCAGTTGGCAAGTATTTGAGAATGATCAGAAAATCATCCACTTCTTGCAAGAAGAAGCTGAGTTCTCAGCTAAGAATCAAGAGAAGTTGGAACAACGAATATGGTGACCAGGTGATACAACCAGAAGTGACAAGCTGCCCAGGAATTATCACCTTGAGTCCATTTTTAACCCCAATGATCAGTTTAGAAAGGAGAAATCAAACATTCGGGTTAAGAGAGAAGATTCAGATCCATCTTGGTAGAAGAGAACAAGCCATTGCAAATTGGAAAGATGACAACTGAACAGGAAAGGTATGAGTTCATACAGCTATGTCAAGAATTCCCTGACGTGTTTGCTTGGAGTTATGAAGATTTGAAAGGGTTCAATCCCAACTTAGCTCAGCATACCATTGAATTGGACCCAAATACTAAGCCTATCAGGCAGAAACAGAGACCAGTCAATCCACACATGGAGCCTCTCATGAGGAAAGAATTGGACAAGCTGATTGAGTCAGCAATTATATTCCCAATCAAGCATTCTAGTTGGGTTGCCAACTTAGTTCCAGTCAGAAAGAAGAGTGGAGAGATCAGGCTATGTGTTGACTTCAGAGATTTGAATAGAGCCTCTCTCAAGGACCATTATCCACTCCCTTCCATGGAGCAAATACTGCAGGTCGTAGCTGGTTCAGAAAGGTTTTCACTACTTGATGGTTACTCAGGCTTCAATCAAATTATGGTAAAGGAGGAAGACCAGTTCAAGACAGCCTTCACAACCAAATGGGGCACATATGCTTACAAGAAGATGCCATTTGGACTGTCGAACGCCGAGCAACATTCCAGTGAGCTATGGATATGGCATTTAAAGGCTTGATCAACAAGATAGTGCTGATATACTTAGATGATATTACTGTCTTCTCAAATAATGCTTTGCCGAGACCATCTCTTTCACCTCAGGCAAGTGTTTCAGAGGTGTAGAAAGTTCGGTGTGTCTTTGAATCCTAAGAAGTGCATCTTTCTTGCACATGAAGGGAAGCTCCTTGGCCATATTGTCTCCAAGGAAGGATTAGCAATTGATCCAGAGAGGGTTGAAGCCATAAGAGCTCTACCATTTCCAAGTCACAAGAAAGCCCTTCAGAGTTTCCTGGGAAGGATAAACTTTGTTCGGAGGTTTGTCCCAAATTTTGTAGCCCTTGTCAAGCCCATCACTAAAATGTTAAGAAAAAGCATGGCTTTCAAATGGACGACAGAAGGCAAGGAGAGTTTTGAAGCAATCAAAGAAGCCATCTCTCAGGCACCCACTCTCATCAACCCAAACTTTTCCAAGGATTTCATCCTCTATGCATTTGGAGGTGATGACACTATTTCTGCCATTCAGTACAATAGAACAAAGATAATGATGAGCGGATCGATTGCCTTCTTCACCCGGGGCCTAGGTGATTGCGAAATGAGGTACTATTTTATTGAAAAGCATGTGCTTGCAGAATCGAAGCTTGAAGAAATTCAAGCATTTAGTTTCAAACAACAAGATACGATTCTTAGTCTCGCATGTCTTTGGGGTTAAGGATTTCCTCCTCAACAAGGATTTGAACGAGAAAAGGGCAGGTTGGATCACCCGTGTCATGGAGTATGACATTGAGATCAAGATCACCAAGCCGGTAAGAGGTAAAGGTTTGTGTGAGCAGCTCACTTCCTGCACAACAAGACAACCCGAGAAGATGAAGAAGACGCTGTCCTGCTATTACAAGATGATCAAAAACAGGAAAATGATGATGTGTCCACTCCCTGTTGGACTCAGAATATGATACATTTCCTACAGACGGGCATGTGCCCTCTAGAAATGAGCAAAGCAAAAAGAAGATACTTCAGGTTGCAGGCAATTCCATATGCCATCATTGATGGAGTTTTGTTCAAGAAGGACGTCAATGGAGTGCTGCTGAGATGCATTAACACAGGTCAGATTCAAAGGGTGTTGGAAGAATTTCATAATGGACCAGCTGGTGGCCATTTTGCACCAAGAGTGACAGCTCTGAAAATCATGAAGGCTGGTTATTATTGGCCTAAAATCTTCAGTGATTGCTATGCATGGATCAAGAGGTGTAAGAATTGTGCATTCTTCACAGGAAAAGAGAGACTCACTTTGCCCTTCCATTGCATCCAATTACAGTAGATCAGCCATTCATGCGGTGGGGTTTGGACTTCATTGAGTCATCAATCCCACCCGAGCCAAGGGCACAAATGGATTTTGACACCCACGAGACTACTTCACCGATGGATGGGTGACGATGTAGCACTCAAAGAGGTGAATGAGTCTAGCATCTTGGACTTTTACGAAGGGATAAATTCCATATTTGGTGTACTGCTTCAATAGTCTCTGATAATGCATTGGCATTCATCGATCTAAAGTGGCCGAGTGGGCTGTCAAGAACGGGATTTACTCCGAGCACTTCATCAAACTATTACCCTCAAGGTAATGGCCAGGCCGAGTCTACAAACAAAAACTTGCTGAGGATCATTAGGAGGACTCTTGATGAGAATCAGAGGGCTTGGCATACCAAACTGAAATCAGCCTTATGGGCTGATAGGATAACTCCCAAAAGATCCACGGGTAACTCTCCATTTAGGCTTGTCTACGGAAGAGAGGCAATCTTGCCCATGTCACTTGAGTTGCCAACATTGGAACTCATGAAACAGCTGGAGTTGCTAGAGTTTGAGCCCATGGAGGTGAGGTATGCAGAGTTGATGGAGCTGCAAGAGATCAGAGATCAGGCATCCCAAGCAATGGAAAAGGATCAAGCTTTGATCAAAAAGACCTTTGATAGGAAGGCCAAAGATAGATCTTTTCAAGTAGGAGATCTAGTGCTGAAATGGGATGTGGACAGAGAAAAACCAGGAAGGCATTCAAAATTTGATGCCATTTGGAGTGGCCCATACATGGTCACAAAGTGCAAGAGCAACAATGCTTTCCAATTGGCCTCATTGGATGGTGAAGAACTGATTCCAGTAAATGGAATCTATCTCAAGCGTTGCTTCTAGAGGGAGGTTCACTACACCTGTAGATATTAGATTAGATTTTCTTTCCTCCGAGTGCTTGTGCACATTGTTTTGTGTAGGTTAGTTTTGTTTTCCCTAAGTGCCTTGCACTTGGCTATCCATGGAGATGTTTAGCATGTCTTTGCTTTCATCGTGTCACATTCCATCTTCCCCCACATTTTGAGTCAGTTTGGATCTAACGGAGAATATTTGATGACTCCATGCCCAATGGATTGCTTCAGAAACCGGTCTTTTCATCTAGCGAGCAGATGATCCCGCCATGAGTCGCTTAAAATTGTTATCCAAAATTCACCCCCTAGGGTAAATTTTGATAACATACATCGAAGATTCAAATCCCAAGCAAATTGATTGATTCGAGCAAAATCAGGTTTCTAGGGTCCCTTCGGTATTTTTCTAACTCCCCTAGGCAAGAAACAGGGAGAAAACTCTCGAGAAAATGTAAAAAGATTGCGAGAAAAGGCAAATAGGTTGATCCAGAAAGAGTATGAAAATTGGCTAAGTCCTGCTCAAGGTAGCATTTGGGACAAGTGGGACAAATGGAAGCGGATCGGCCGAAAAGCCTCTAGGTGGCCCAAATTGCATTCGGGACAATCGGGCCATAAGTACGCGGTGGGCGCGAAAAGCCGATCCGGCCGAAAGAGGAAGAAAAATTGGCTAAGTGTTGCTCGGGACGTTTGGGACAAAAAGGCCTGAACCGGCCGGTTTGGCCGAAATGAGCACAGGCAGTCCAAAAGAAAATGGGACAAATGGGACGAAAGTACGTGGTGGGCGCGAAATGTCAAGTTTCGATCGAGAGAAAATTGACTAATCTGGAGAGGGACAGCCGGGACAAGCGGGCCGAAAGGCGCGAATCGCCGAACAACCGAAAGAGGTCAAAAGCAATCAAAAAGCAATTGGGACATCCGGGACAAATGGACGCGAACCGGCCGGTTCGGCTGAAATCAGCACAAGGAGCACTAAGCAATTGGGACGTCTGGGACAAAAGGACGCGAAGGGCGTGAAAAATCCGGCAGGGCCGAGAACCAATCAGAAGCCGCCACGTGTCTCAGGGAAAAAGGGTCAAAAAGGTCAAAGGGCAAGTTTTAAAAGGTCAGCCCGAACCAATGAAATAGCACCACGTGTCCAGTTAAGGGCCCCACAAGTAAATTTCAAAATGAAATCCCACGAAAGATAGAGGAGAGAGAATTGCTCATCCAATCAGCACGTCCCACGTGTCGTCCAGGTGGCAGAGCGCGGGAAAGGATTTCAAAACATGCTTTCGCCTGTTTTGTGCCCTAGATCTTCAGATTGCCATAACTTTTGGTCCAGAGCTCAGATTTGCACGTTCTTTATATCAACGGAAGGCTGGTGAAATTCTCTACACGATTCCAGGGTCAATCTTGCGTTTTGGAGTAGTCTAGAGGGAGAAAATCAAGAAACGGCTCTGACGCGTATTCATGGCCGGAAATGACATTCCAGCGACCAGAGTTAATGCAGAATGGGTCGCATTCTCCTGTAATCCGGTCAAAATGATAGGGTATGGGTTTGTAAGGTCCTCCATGTTGTTTTAATACACTGCTTGATCAAGAAAGAATGGGCTCCCATGCCTTTTACGTCTCTGTTCCCTCAGGTTCGACCTTGCATTTTAAAAGCCAGTTTGGGCTCATTTCAAAGGGCGAACATTTTTGGGCGTAGCAGCTTCTTCTTTCACCTTCTTCAAGGGATTGATGAAGTATCAGACCTCTCCAAGGATTGTAATAGTTTTCTTTACCTCTCTAAGGGTGTAATGCATATTTTGATATTAAATTGATAATGCAAGCTCTGTGAACGGGTTTCAATCCTCTGTTTGTATTATTTGCTTAATTTCAGATGCTAAATTATACATTATCAGTCTGTGTATGTTTTTATGTTGTGAACCTTGGTCTGTGTCTATTTTGCATGACTAATATGTTTCACCACTCCTTTTGGTGCATCACCATCTTTAGTTAGTTTCAATTTTTTGCACTTCTACCCCTGTCTCCTTGCAAGTTAGAATAGGATTAGGATCTAGACCTCTGTAGCTTTGCAAAATATAGATCTAAATCAGAGGAGTTTGAGGAACCAGCCTCTAATCTGGAGATTCCTTTCTCAGTTTCCAAGTCCCACACTTGGAGAGAGGTTTCCATGTTGTGCAATTACACTGGATGCAAGAGTGATCAACCTAGAAATTTGATCAGCGTCCAGGGGTGCTGTAATTTTGACTAACAGTATTCCTTCGAGGAATATAGACAATTGTTAATGAATGTTGTGGTTGGTCAAGAGAAAGAGTACAATACTAGAAGTAAAGTTGTTACGGGAGCTGGTCCTCAAGCCAAACCAAAGACACCCTTGCTCACAATCATTCCTAAAGACAATCCTAGAAAAGAAACAATTACCAAGAACCATGTTGTCCCATGCAAGAATATCAGTCCTCTTCATGCCCAGGCTGCCAAGAATACTTCTCCATCTGATGAACCTTCTTGTCTCCCTTCCAATGCTATCTTACCAAAGAATGTTCCATATGATATAGCCCAAGTTTTGAGCCAAATTAAAGTGAGTGTTCCAATTATTGAATTGCTTAGAATTCCTAAGCATAAGAAGAGAGCATTCAAGTACTTGGGATTGAAAGAAGAAAAGATTACCCCAAGTAGAAATGTAAATGTTGTTGAGAATCCTCTTCAAAGCATTGCTGGCCTTGAAACACCACCACCAATGGAAGATTTTGGAGAGGCACCTGAAGTATATTTGGGGACATCCTTGGTTGATTCCCAATTGAATGTTGATCCATTCTTCACAAATTTTCTCATAAAAGATAGGTTTCTTCACAATTGCATGTTTGATTCCGGTGCATCATGTAATGTCATGCCTCTAGAAGTCATGAATGAGTTGGATATCAAGGTGATAGCAGCATATGGGAAGTGTACAGCCATGGATTCAAGGGAAGTGCCGGTTGTTGGTTGTGTGAAGGGTTTAGTAGTGCAACTTGCAGCCTATCCGGGTAAGAATTTAAAACTTGATGTTGTAATTGTTGATTGCCCTGCCAAATGGGGTATGATTTTGTCAAGAAAGTGGGTTGTGAGTGTTGGTGGTAGTGTTCAAATGGACATGTCTTTCACCACCATTCCCATTGAGGGCAGCCTTGTCAAACTCTATGGTGAAAAGAAGATGTTACACTTGATTGAAGATCCCAACAATGCTTCTTATGAAGTGTTGTTTGCTGATGTAGATGTTGACAACTTCATTGGTTTTGCTGATGGAAAAGAGAATAAGATGGACAAATCAGAGTGCCTTGGTATGGTAGGTTCTCCATGGACATTACTATTTGATGGAGCTTGCTCCAAATTTGGCAATGGTGCTGGTATAGTGTTGGTTTCTCCTAGTTTGGAAGAGTTTCCTTTCTCCTTCAAGCTCAATTTTGAATGCACTAACAACATTGCTGAGTATGAGGCATTATTATTAGGATTAAGGATTGCATGGAAATATGGAGTGAAGGATATTGTTTCCAAGGGGGATTCAGATCTAGTTGTCAAGCAAGTAAGAAAGTTGTATGCTACAAAAAATCAGCGTATGAAACAATATAAGCATGTTGTTTGGGACTTGATTGAAATGTTTGATTCCTTTAACATTGTTTACCATGATAGAAGTCTTAATGTTGCTGCTGATAAGTTGGTTGTCCTTGGTTCTAGATTTGACAATTACACCATTTCACCTTTTTTTGAATATAACATTGAAGTGCTAACAAGGTGAGTTGTCCCGATAATGTGAAACATTGGCGGTGTTTTGATAATGATGCCCAAGTGTTGAGATTTTTACATGCCAAGGTGAGTTTTGGTCGAATATTGATTGGGAACTAATGGTATGCATGAATGAAGGTAGAGAAACTTTTTTGACAAGGATATTATACAAGGATATTATACAATTGAAGACAAACACCATTCCCAAAGGTCTTGTTGCACTTGAATCCAATTTTAAAAATGTTGATTGCATCATAAATAGAAAGATGTCTACTTCAAGGGATGTGGAAGAGCACAACTTGGGAACCAAGGATAAACCAAGGAAGATCTAGTTGGGCAGCCATCTCAACAAAGAGGAAAAATAGTCATATGCCCAACTTTTAAAGAAGTATCAAGACTACTTGGCTCGGGTCTTATTCAGAGTCAAGGCATATAGAGAAGATTTATTTCAGCATGAGATTCCTCTTGAGGCCAAAACAAAGCCATTTAGACAAAAGAAGGCCTATTAACCCATTTTTTTCCATGAAAATGCAAGAAGAGTTGAAAAAATTGAGAGATGGTGTCATCATTTAGCCTACTAGATACTCATCTTGGGTGGTAAACCTTGTCCAGCTTAGAAAGAAGAAACAGATATATCAGAATTTGTGTGGATTTTAGGAATCTAAACAAAGCATCTATGAAGGAAGATTACCCCTTGCCAAACATGGAGAATATGCTGCAGCTTACGAGGTCGAGAGATGCTTTCAACTTTGGATGGTTTCTCCGGATACAATCAAGTAGTTGTCAAAGAATCGAAAGAATTGAGACAACCTTCACTACTTCTTGGGAGACTTATGTTTTTGTAAGGATTCCTTTTGATTGATGAATGTTCAGGTGCTACTTTTCAAAGGGAAATGGATGTTTCCTTTGCTAGTTATATCAATGAATTTATTATAGTTTACCAAGATGATGTGACTATTTTTTCAAGGTAGTGAGCAGACCATTTACAACACCTAGAGAAGATGTTAATCAGATGTAGAGAGTATGGCATTTCACTTAATCCAAAGAAGTGTCATTTTGGTGTGCAAAAGGACAAGCTATTGGGGAATATTGTGTCCAAATAAGGTGTTATGATAGACCCTGAGAGAGTGGAAGCAATCAGCAAAGTGCCCATTCCAAGAACCAAGAAAGGTATCCAATCTTTCTTTGGCCAAATAAATTTCATTAGAAGGTTTATTTCCAATTTTGTTGAGAAAACTCTTCCAATCACAAGAATGCTAAGAAAGGATCAAGTTATCAAGTGGGAGGAGGCTGCCATTCAATCTTTTGAAGGAATAAAGGATGCACTTAAGCATGCACCTATTTTAGCAGCCCCAAACTACAAGAGACCTTTCCAAATCTTTTCTTTTTCCTCTGAATTCACTATTTCTTTAGTTTTGTTACAAAAGGATGAGAATGGAGATGAGATGCCTATTACCTTATTTAGCAAGGCTTTACAAGCAGCTGAGTTGAAGTATACAATCATGGAAAAATAGGCATTTGCATTGGTAAAAGCAACAAAGATTTTCAGGCCCTATTTACTAAGTTCAAAAGTTGTTTCTTATGTTTCCCACACCATGGTTAAAGACATCTTATCAGACATGGAGATATCAAGCAAGAGATGTAGATGGGTCAATAAATTACAAGAATATGATATAGATATCCAAACAACAAAGCTAGTAAGAGGTTTGGGTCTTTCCAAGCTCATGGCTAAGAGCAATTTGCAAAATGTAGAAGTAAATCAGCTAGAGGAAGAAAGGGTAGATATTCTTGACAAATTGATGAGGTCTGAGTGGTACAAAGATGTGATTTTCTACCTTAGACACCTATGTTGTCCTAGTCACTTGAATAAAAATCAGAAAAGAGCCCTCAAGCTAGCTTCTTAGAAATATATCATAACAGACCTTGGGCTGGCTTGGAAGAACCCTGAAGGTGTCCTCTTGAAATACATAACTGAAGATGAAGCTCCCAAGTTGATTGTTGATTTCCACGGGGATTTTATGGATGAAATTTTTCTGGGAGAGTGACAACACATAAGATTTTAAGAGTTAGCTATTTGTGGCCTACTCTTTTTAAAGATGCAACCCAACCGGTTAGAAAGTGTGATATTTGCCAACATTTTTCAGGAAGACCAAAAGCTTTAGGCTCCTTCCTTTGCAGCTTGTATCAATTGAAGCTCCTTTCAAATAATGGGGAATGGATTTCATTGGTGAGATTTCAGATCCTTCTAGTGCTGGTCATAAATGGATCCTCAGAAGAATCGATTATTTTACAAAATGGGTTGAGGCAACTCCATCTAAAAATCAACACACCAAGTGGTAATGGATTTCTTATTAAATTATATCATATAGATTTGGAGTTCCATTTAAGGTTGTATATAATAATGTTATGTGTTTTAGAGCCAAGCCTTTGATGTCAATGTGCAATGAATATGGAATCAATTTAACTTATGCTTCAAACTACAATCCACAAGGGAATGGGAAAGTTGAGTCTAGTAACAAGAACTTGCTCAATATTATTAAAAGGACCTTGAAATCAATGAGAACCGAGGGAGAAGGGGAAAGGGCACCGCTAGAATATGGCACAAAAATTTGGGTACACTCCTTGATAGCTTGTATACCGGTGGGACCGGATTGAGAGCTTGGCTGTAGACCGGCAAGCTCAAGTTTGATCGTATACTATCTTGAGGGTGGGGGGGTCCCCTCCCAAAAGGGGAAAGCCCCCATCTCGATCTCTCGAGATAGATATGGCTCTACTCTCCCATATCTGATTAGTATAGTCTAGATTAGTATCCTGAAAGCAAAGCTGGATCGGATAGATATAGATGGCCGTGGCCCCAGAGAGATAAGATCTATAGAGAGGGGGTGGATAGGGCCCCATACCACATATTCTATACAGCCAATGGACTATCTATAGTCTAGTCCAGTCACCCCATATAGAGATATCTGAGGGGGCTTCCTATATCTAGAGATCCGGGCCGGGGGTCATTTAGAAAGGAATGTCGAGGTCACCCCATCTAGACTCCTCCCCCAAATCGTGGAGGGAAGGGAAGCCTGCGGGCACCCAGGATCTATAGAAATTCTTGCTTCCATCGGGCTCCTTTTTCAAATAGAGTCCTTTGTCACGTAAAAGCAAAGAGTGTTGGGCCAACTATATGAGTCTACACAAAAATATTCTCTTGAACGAAGGTATTCGTGCTTGGATGGCGGTTGGGTCTCACGAGATATAGAGAGAGATAGAGAGAGAGATACAGATAGAGAGTTGTGGGGAGAGAAATTTAAATTTGTAGTTTGGGCTATAGAATAACTCTTAAAAGAGCATCCGGTAAGAGCCCGTTTGAATTGGTGTATGGAACTCAAGCTTTGCTTCCCTTACACCTGTAGTTATCCACTTTTTAGTTTTCCCAACAGTTGGAAGATCAAAAACATGGCCCATATGAATCAAGGATGAATCAAATCATTGAGTTGGATGAAGAAAGGAGAGCTTCTCATCAAAGGCATATCAGATTTAGAGAGAAATTGAAGAGGTTGTTTGATAAGAAGGTCACTCCTAGAGCCTTCAGTGTTGGAGATCTGGTTTTGTTGTGGGATAGTAGGCATGAAGACAAGGGAAAGCATGGCAAGTTTGATGCTCTATGGATGGGCCCTTATGCCATTGATATCAGGATTAGAGAAAATACATTTTTTCTCAAAGATTTGGATGGGGATTTGTTGGAGCTACCTATTAATGGTAGACATTTAAAACATTTCTTGGATTAAATACCCATGTGAGGTATGCACAAGTTGTACATTTTGTATAGTCTCTTGTTTTGCTTTGTTTTTGCTATTGTTGGCTTATGGTTTTCCCTTTTGTCCTTAGCAACCATTTTTGGTCCGCTTTTCTCGGTCTCTTTTTGTGAATTTTTAGTTTTTGGGTTGCTCTGTATTTTTAAACTCCTTGCCCAATGGATTTTTAGCACTTGGTCTACGTTGCGATCTTGTGGCACTTCTTGGGAGTTCCCATCCATAAGTAGGAGCCATTGTTGGTGAAAATTTTAATTTTACGCGCTTCCGCCCTAATTTTCCATATCCAATTTTACTCTAAAATGTTTCATTTTCTCAATTTGGTGACCTGAAATTCATATTTTCCAATTGAATGCCTTTGAATTTCTCACATTGTCATGATTTTTTGCTACATTGAAAAAAATTTCCAAGTTCCCCTCTTTTGTGCCCTAATTTCTTAATTTTTTCGAGCTAAGCCATTTTCCCTTTGTCAAATTCGTGCAAAAAATAAAAGTGGATCGAATCCGAGTTGTTTTCTATTAAAATCTCATTCCCTAGGCCTAAATCAATGTAAAATCATGTTTCATTGGAGTTAAAACCAAGAAATCTACCCTCCTTGTGATTTTTTTAATTTCTAGGGCATCCCCTACATTTTTTACGTTTTGACGGGCATACGGGTGTCATTTTCCCATCAAATTCATCCTTGCATCCTTTTGGTGATGTGTCAAGGTTTCTATTGGTTGGGGCGATCGGAAAATGTTATAAGTTGTTACTTTTTGAAAAATTGACAAAGGAAAATTTTACTCCACGGCCCCGCATTTTCTACAGTGATGTGCCTACGTGGCATGATTTGATTGGTTAGAGGATCGGCGGGTGGTGGGGGTCACTTAGAAATTTTTCTCCCATTTTGGAAAAAATTTCAAAGTCATTTTTTGTCCGAAGGCCTCGCATCCAATGGGAAGCGGACATGTGGCGGGGAGATCAAGAAGATGGCGGGGAGTTGGAGAAAAAAATTTGATTCGGGGTTTTGAGGAAAATTTTGACCCGAGGGCCCACATCTAATGAAAAGAGGACACGTGTCCAAAAAATTCAGCATGGAGGGGGAGTTTGTGAGAAATTTGAATTTTTTAACTTCAAAATGTTAAAGTTAAAATTTGGCCCGAGAGCCCGTGACTAATTGGAGGAAGACACGTGTCCAAGAGGTGAAATGGAAGAAGGGGCCGAGGGAAATTTTTAGGAATTTTGGCCTTTATGTTTGCGGGGGTAAAAATGAAAAATAGGCCCGTGTCCAATGAAAACAGGACACGTGTACAAAAGGAGGCGGAGGTTAGAGCTAGGAGAAAATATTGAAAATTTTACAAATTTTGGCAAAGATAAAAAGTTTCCGCGCCCCCGACAAGGAAAATTTTAGGTGTCCCCCACATCCAATTAGGGGGCGACATGGCCTATTCCAAAAGGAAAACAGGGGAGCACGGGCCTGCATGGAGGATTTTGTTCTCACATAGAATGAAGGAAAATAAGAAGGTCGGATCTGCGGCTAATGGGAGACCGCCACGTGGTAGAAGAAGCAATGGGTGTTCGGGCCCATGGGGTTTTTGAGGAAATTTTCCTTTTCTCAAAAAAGGAGCAAATTTCATTATTTTGGCCCACATTTCAGTGGGGCCTACCTAAGGACACGTGGCGGGTCCAGGGGGCAAGCGGGAAAATTTTCAAAATTTTCCCAAAGTTCAAAAAGGTTTAAAATGCATTTTAAGGATTGGGGGCCTACTCCAATCATATTTGGCCACATGTCCACCTTATCCAAAGGCAAAAAGGGGGAGATCTTGGACACGTGGATGGTGTAAATTTAAAGTTGAATTTGGATTGACGGTTGCTGAGTATTTTCGTTTCTTGCCGCCATGAGAGCTCCAAGATGCTTGGATTCATCATTTTTGCACCAAATTACATGAAATTTTATATGAATTCACATCCCCTCAGCCTTCTGAATGCAATGGCATCATTCATTTGAGCTAATTTAGTGCCCTTTAGTGTTTTTCATGAAATATTTTTCTCACCCGTGTAAAAATGAGAAAAGTAAAAAATTAAAGTTACAGAGTTAAAATAATGAGGGAAAAAGGTGGAAAATGATTACAAATGCATGCTGGCATGTTGGAATGACAAAAACGTGACCCTGGGATGGATAAGGATCTGAGCCCATGTAATATTTTATTGTTTTTGTGCATCCCTGGCATTTTGTGAGCTGTTTCATAGTTTAATATCATTTTTCATCAAATGGATAGGGTTTTGTAACAAATTTGATCCTTGGAGCATATTCTTTGCTTGGGATGCAAGGATCCAAGTTGGCATAGGGTATAAGTTGTAATTTTGAAGCATTTTGTAAGGCCTATTGAGATTTTTGGAGAGAGAAAGAAGAATTTTTAGGAGGAAAACTGGAAGTAATCCATTTCTTTTGGAGAAACTACCTGAGAGCCATTTTTAATTCCTTCTTGCATCAAATGTTCATCATGTTGAGTTGGTTTCAGTTGTAAAGCCATTAACAAGCTTTGAGATTATCTTAATAACATTCCCTTGCTGGTGTATTTGATCAAATTTATGGATTGACTAGTTTATCTCTTGCAAAACTTGCATACACTTGTATTTTAGTATGTTTTCAATTTGTGTTTTATGCTCATGTTGTAATCTTGTTTTGGGATCTCTTTTAATCATACATGGCCTCATTTCTTGTATAGGGTTTGAAGGCATCTGTAATATTTCATTCGAGAGCATTCATTTGAGTGAAGATAAATGGATTTAAATTCATCTTACTTTCCTTGAATATTGAGGGTGTTTGTAAACCTTTGGGTGTACCTCAGGTCATGATCAAATAATGGTTTCTAGATGCTTCATTGATATTTTTCTTCAAGCTTTTATGGCAGGTTATCAAATTTTGTGTGGAATAGTGTAGATTTGGGCCTCCATTTGTGCACACGTCCTGGTTGAAAGAGCACTTCAAACTCATTGAAACATCTCTATTGTTTAGGTGTTGTAATTCTTTTGCAAAGGTTCCCAAATAATTTGATAATTTCTTATCTTGTCTTTTCTAAACTTCTCCCACGTAAATTTCATTCAAACTAACTCATCCTACCCGTACTACCCCCGCATTACATTGTGTGTCAACAAAAAATACAATCCTTCCACCAAAATGAACAAAGTATATCAGGGTTTCATTATGTCTTTAGCACTCCTAGCTTTCTTTTGAAAGAATATCCATCATTTAGTAGTGACAAATCCTTCAAGTTTTGATAATGGATACTTGATCATGTTTTCACAAGGCCTCTTTCATATCATATGAAAAACAAAGGATATCTCTACCTCCTTAACCATACAAGGGCTTTTATAAAGGTTCTCTTGCCTTGGATGATAGGTACAACCTAAAATAGTGAGGGTTAGATCAAAACCCTTATGAAGGTGTTATCCACTTCCTCAAATATTGAATGCAAACAAGCGAGATAGGTGTGATCCCCACCTACAAATGACACACAAACCATCTATCTACTCTTGAAGTATTTTGTGCTAGTCCATGTTGTTTTTCAAGTTGTGAAGGAGACTAAAACTGGATACATACACCTCACCTCAAGGACATAAGTGAAATCATTTTACATGGTGATCCTAGGGTTGACACGTGGCGCTTGATTCGATGACAGGGAATGAATGCTCCAAAAATGCACCTTGGGGATGAAAGTTGGTCAGATGGATGTCCAAAAGGCTCCCCTTAGGGGTCTTGTTAAGTTCTAATGTCACTCAACTCATGGAAATAAGGGACATCAGTTTCCACGGTGGTCTTGGAGCTAACACGTGGAACTTGATTTGGCAACAGGGAGTGGATGCTCTAAAAATTCACCTGGGGACTGATCTGTCAAGTTTGGACGTCACATGAGGTTCCAAGAGGTCACATGTAGTCTAGAAACATTTTTAAATGGTTGATGCACCTACCCTTAGGATATTAAATCCCACTAGGCTCCTGGTGTTGACACATGTCCTCCTAAATCCCAAAAAATGACTAAGTCCTGAACTTCCTTTGAGAGGGTAACTTGGAATGATGATATCTTGAGCTCCTGATGGAATTTCTTGGTAAACGGTTATATGATCCTGACTAGAAATGGAATTTTGGATCCAATGGTGGGGTTATAATGTCTTTATTCAGCCATATGATCCCTAAAAAAGAGGATTTTTGATTTGAGACTCCACTTATGCCTAAGAAAAGTTGCCTTCCAATCCTATGCGCCAAGGTGTTGTGAAAAATATTATTTCATGATCATGTAGGTCTTAGAATTATATTTCCATCAATATTTTTACTTCTAACTCCATCCAGAGCTCCCGAATCTTCTTTTGAAGCTTAAAAGTTGTTTTAGGCATGTGAATATGAACTTCTATTTTTACTCAGGGTTGCTCCAATCTTTCATTTCCCAGAAGGCTTCCAAAATCATTTCCGTGATTTTATAAGGTCTTCCCATTCACCTCCATGTTTAATAGAACTCTTTTTACTCTAGGGGGTTGATCCATTCAGGTTGGCTAAAATTCCCTAGGGGTCTCGTAATGAATATACTTCACTAAATCACCTAGGGAAAAATTTGACATCAAATAGGGGTGACCAGATCGATGGATTTGACTTGGGGTGCTTAGGAATGATAAAACATGAAAATTTCGGCACATGGGTATAGATTTCATGCTTGGAAACTTCCGATTTCCCTTTGCACATTTACATGAAAACAACTGAAAAGTTCATTGCTTAGAGAATGAGAAATTGAGTTTCAGTTTTCATAATTTATTGGGATGCAAAACAACATTACCTTGGATCAATTTCATTGATCCAAGGTATGCTTCTAATTTATAAACCTTGTGGTCATAATGACCAAGCCGGATAGATTGAAGGATTCCTAGACTCTGATTGTACTAAAGTCATGAATGATCTCCATGGATCTCTACTTTGTATTTGAATTTGGATGTTAATCTAGTTCTTCTTTTGTTAAGTGGGATGCAATTTTTACTATGAACATGGAACCTAATTAAACTATGTTCCTTAAATTAGTAACTCTATCCTAAAGGTGAAACCTAACCTAAGTTACTATGTTCTTTTGTTAATGTGGGATGTTAATAACAAAAGGGACCTAAGACTAAAACTATAGACTTAGACCTAAGGACCTATGTTAGTTCCTAAACTAATGTTGAACCTAACCTAATGTTTGGCTAACCTAAAAGGGGCCTATGGGATGACATAGAGAGGGGAGGTTGGTGGCATCAACTCCTAGAAATTTATGAGGAATTAATATAGTCTTATCTCTTTTAAGCTACCAAATTTGGTGAAGGCATGAGGAAATTTGGGGGAATGAGTTGGCATCTCCGCCAAGTTTTAGTTGCATGTAATTTTGAACTTAGTCATTTCCAAACATAGAGGTGGTGGTGGTAGGAGAAGTGGAAGGACTGATAGTCCTATTTTTCATTTAATATTTTGAAAATGGTGAAAACCACCTAGGAAGAAGAAAGAGGGGTTTTGGTTTTGTTTTGGTCATTTGGTCTTTTCAAGCTTGAGCTCTGCATGTGGTTTTTTCTCTTTGAACCTCTAGTTTGATTCTTGCATGAATGTTTATCCTTGCATGGTGTGAGAAGATAAAATTGGCACTATGGGAACTATAAAAAGAAGAAGAAGAAGGTGTAGAGGAGATTGTTGGTGTTTGAAGGAAGGAATTGAAGTGCTTCTTGGAGATTTCTATGAAAAGTAAAGACAAGATCTCTATCAGGTATGATAGGCCCTATCCATTAAGTCTTATGCTTTTACTTAAGTGCTTCATAAAAACAACTCTGCTCTTAATGGAAATCTTCTTGTTCTGATTCTTTGATCGTTTAAGTTTTTCTTCAATGGTGTTTTGTTTGTTGCTTTGAATGCATTATTGATTTTGGTATATTAGTTGGAAAATGAGATCTAGGAGTATCATTTCATATTTATGGGTAATCTTGCTTCTGCATGAGTCCTTAGAGAAGTGGCTTGAAACTAGTTTTTCTCAGTTAAGAGATCTTTTAACAGGGTATTATTACAATGTATGTGTTTGGGTTTGTTAGAATATGAAGATTCTTTCTTGAATGGTTACCTTGTTATCATTTTTGGAAGATTTAGATATAAGAAACTTGTATGATATCAAAATTATTGTCTGAGACCTTGTTGTTCTAGTTTTTGTGTTTGATTACTTGTTGTTACAAACTTTGAAAACCATTGTGGGTTCTTGATTGAGGAAAAACTTATGTTATGAGTTGCATGTTATGAACATTATTTGGCTAAGTAAAAATCCTCATATTTCAACTTGCATGTCTTCTTTCTGTTGTCATTTAATGAAATTTTGGAGGGTTCTTTTTGTAGACCATACACCATCATTTTGGAAGTATAACATGTTTTTGAATGAGTCTGGTTGCTTGGTAATGACAGTGGGAATTTCTAGTCTATTTCAACTTGCTTTGAAATGGTAGGTTAATTGAGGAATTACCCACTTCGTGTTTAAATCTGAAACCCATTTTGGGCCTTTTTGAGCTTGGTATCAGATCTTTTTGGATTTTGGGAAGTTCTCCCTGAATCGTTGTTTGTTGTCAAAATTTTGTGAAAGGAAGTGGTTTGATTGTTCTTTCTCTCTTTCTAGGTTTGTAATTATTAGTTCTTTGAAGGTCAAACTCGAACTGGATTTGTGTACTCTCTTACCATTCCTTTCACTGAGCTTCCAAGTTATGGAAACAAATCTGTATTATTTGGTTGAATAAGTGAATGGGGGTTCTTATTTTTGTAGAGGAAGGGCAGACTATTTTTCTCGGATTATTTTTTTGATTTACCATTATTTTCTTGGACCATGGTGATTACCCAAACATGATTTTCATGGTATTTCAGTTTGAGCTCATTGATCTTTTGAAACATTTGAGTTTTGGCCCCTGATCTTCTCCTGAAGTGGTTTGTTCCCTTTTGATTTGTCCACGTTGGCATGGGATGACTGAACCATTGTGAAGGGAGAAATGATTGAGGCTCCCTCCTTATTTTCCTTATTTCTCCTTTGATTTTGTTTAAAGGAAGGTTTGTCGATTTACTATTTTCTCTTCTCGAGCTGTTCCAACATTGGGTTGGGAAACTGAATTTGTTCAATGTTTAACTATTTCCTTCTTCGTAACTGATATAATGGCTAGAATTCATAAGATACTTTGTTATCATTAGACTGTTTTGTTAAAGAATATCTTGAGGACATGGGTTGAAGTCTCTTTCTTCATTCTAGAATGTTAATCACACGTTATCCTTGTAAGCAATCCTGAGGGTGAACTCTAGCATAGGATAAGGAATGATATTGTTTTAGTTTGGTTCTAAACTTTTAATCATTCTAGCCCTTTTTGGAATTATTAGTGGTTGGTAGAAACTTGAGTGACTCTGATTGGCACCTTGTTCTTCTTTTGGTTTATGAATGCTTTAAGTGTGCAGTTATTAGGACTACAAGGTGTAAATTATGACTCGATCCTTAAGTTGGACTGGAAATGAACCCACTTAGGTCTTTTAGAGTATTTCTTCCATGAGTTAGCTTGTTGATTTTATTGATTATGTCTTCCTTATTTGGAACACTAAAATGAAAATTTAATCAATCTAACTTAGACTCTTGTTGAGCCTGCTTCAGTTGTGATTTAGATGGAAATATAATTTTGTGTTGATGTTATTTCTTCATGTATCGATTGATGTTTACTTGAAATGGAAAAATTGTATACAAATTCTGAAAGGTAGATTTGTATATCTAGAATTACTTCTCAAAAGATAGAGCTGGTAAATGAGGCACCTTAATCTAGAAATTGAATGATAAGGTAAAGTTAGGATGAAACATGAATTTCCCTTTCTTTAACACTGTTGTTTTATTTCCAACATGTTGAAAAGATTCTATTGATGAAAAGATAGGGTTGATAGGATGATTAACTAATCCTTACCTAGAATTAGAAACTTTAAAACATCTCTCCCTTCTTCTTGAATTTTATTCTTTTATGGAAAAGTCTTTCATTATTATTGGTTGTGTTTTTAGGACTGTTTCATAAACAACAGAGTTCTTTTTATGAAATAGTTAGTTAAAAGCACAACATTTTAATGCTATAGTGTTTATCATGCTTAGTTCAAATGAACTGACTATGCTAACAATTTTGTAGATGGATTTCATAAAAGATGAAAGGAGAAAGACATATAGAAAGTTACATTTGTTTTATTAAAGAAATTGTATCTTTATTATGATGATATGTGGCATCATTACTTGAGATGTACTTGTCAGAAAAGAGAGTTGTAATAAAACTATTTTTATACTACTGTTATGATACATTGTAATCTCTTAAATACTTTTGAATTATGTGAATGTATTACTCCTTTCTTGATGAGTAAATAATGTGATGATTGTTGATTTCTACCTTAAAAGAAATACCTTCTTTGGCATAGATTGTGGGGTACTAATAAGTAATATCATAATTGAAGGAGGGGAGTATATGTATGTTTAGAGTTAAGGAATTAGAACTTAACAATTCTTCTAATTGTAATACTATGAGTTTGTGAATCTAGAATCAGTTGATTTATTATCGCATAAGGAGATACAACTAATAAGTTGACACTCATAGGTAGATCTGTAAAAATTTAAATGAACTATGATTGATTTCTTAAGATATATAAATATGTATGGATGATGAATATATATTTATAACATATGAATTCAGTTCACATAAATGGGCATTAGTCCATGATATAAGAAAAAGGGGATAATTCCCTTGAGTTCATTCATTAAGACATAAGTTATGAACTTGTTAAAGGCATTATGAATGTTGTAAGTAAATGGATACATGTGTGCTTCCTTAAGAAAACTCACTTAATCTTAAACTAGAAAGATTTTTAAGGAATTAAATGGAATTTAGACTTCATCTCCATGAAGTCTAAAATAAATATTTAAAAGGGACTTATTTAAGCTAGGGTTGAAATAAGTAAGGAACTAATTAAGACACTTTCATAACTATAAGATCTATTATGCCATTATAGGATACAATTTGTTTCATTTAAATGATAAACTTAAACATGTAACCAAGTGGTTAGGAAGCATATTTTACATGCATACCTGCCTCATGTGTAACTTCAAATTGTAACTTTATAGGTTAAATAATGTAGTTGAATCTATATAGGTTGCAGTAATTAATCTTGATAAAGTTATTGATGGGATAATAAATGTATAATCTAAGGTATGTTTGTCTAGTTGAGGAAAATAAGTTAGATGTTGACACACATCAATTGCAACATAATACCTTCATAATGACAGGAGTCATTACGAGGATATTATGATGTAGATGATATGTCTCAACGCCCCACTTAGTTTGTTCCAAATTGATTGTCATAAGTTCTTGAATGGATCATGGTTATGCTCTATGCAGGGATAGTAACATGATCTAGTGTTGAGGTCAACTCACATTGACTTAGGATAACTAGACACACCTAATCAATGAAATTCTATTGAGTATGTCTATGTACCCTTAGTAACCATGAGTAGTCTTTGAAACTCGAGAATGTTTCTATCCTTGTGGATAGTGTAACTTTGAGTCAAGTAGGATTGATAGAATTCAGTAAAGACCACTCTAGATAACAAAATAAGTGTGGTGAGGAAATTATTCCATTAGATGAGTATGTCATCTAGGAATGCAAACATGATAAGAATGTTTAAAAATATCTAGCCAAAGTATCACAAGTTGTTAGTTGCATTATCCTATGTAACCTAGTTTAAGAATAAATATTTTAGATGAATATCGATAACAAATATTTAGATAGGCCTCTTAAGAAGAACACTTGGGTAACCATAAAAGGTAAAGGAACCAAGTACATGATGTATACACATTACTGAGTAACATGAGAGATTGGTTTAGTACCAAGTCATAAATGCAATATCGGTGTTTCACTGAGTCATTATAGCTGCATATGGTTTTCTGTTATGAGATAGTTTGGCATTGGAATGTGTGTTCTAAATTATGTTGATTTAGAATAGTGAAAATTATGTATTAAATTTGTTTTCCTTGTTTCTAAAGTCTTAAAATGGGAATGTTACAAAAAATTTCTTCCCTAAATCCTCCTTTTCAATTCTTACCTGATGATACCCAGAGAATCCATCTGTAAAAGATTAAAATTCATGCCATGCAATGCCTTATAATATTTCCTCAGTGAAAGGTGTAGGAAAAGGATCGATCACACATACAAAATTCAACTCCATGTAGTCCATAGAAATCCTAATCCAACCATCTTTATTTATACTAATTACCATGGGGCTAACCCATTTTGATTAATATATGGGCTTAATGATGCCTTATTTCAACATCTTGTCAATTTATTCTTTAACTTTTGCATACAGTTAGGGTTCATCCTGTAAAGTCTCTTCCAAATGGGTGCACACCTTGCTTTAGCTTAATATTCATCTCATTCAAAGACTCATGCAATCCCTTTAACTCATGGTAGCCCTAAGGAAATACTTCTTAGAAATCATGTAGTAATTCAATTATCTTAGCCACCTCGTAATCGACTAATAGTCTCTAATTATAGCCACCTTAGGTTCAACATCTCTACTAGTGTTCACTTTCTTAGTCTTCATAGGTTGATGATAGGTACGTGTCTTCTTCAAAGAACTATGTATACCCTCATGCGTACTTTTTGAATGATCCATGTAAAAAATTCTACATCTTCATCATCCATTATGTAGACCATATTTCTTTCTCCTTCTTTAGGAAAGCATGCTCAAGTAGTTCGAAATCATGTTTATCTACTTCACCAAAATGCGTTCATGGGTCTACCTCTCCAAACAAATCCTAAATTAGTTCTTCATCCTTTGCACTGTCGCTCATAGTCAATTGATCCATAACTCATATTATATCTTTCACCCGAGGTTTAATGTGGAGAAGTAGTCAAAAGTGTGGATCATTCTTGTAGTCAAGTCTTGCAAATTTCCATCCTCCCTATGTAGCTCCGCATAAACATACCAAGCATGTGCATAGCCACATAAAGTGAAATAAAGTTTGTGCACCCACAAAAAGGTGGCAAAGCTTCCGCTGCTTCTCTATCCAGTAGTCTCTCACACTATTGAACATGGTGTTGAAAATGATGATTACCATGATATGTGTATATTTGAGTAGGTGCATTGCTCCTAAGAAACTAAGTCGTTATAGAAACTCTCACATAATTCCATTCTATAAGATTATCCTCAGTGAATCATCCACCAACACGTTGTTGTCTGTGTAGGGTATATACTAACATATTTATTCTCTCCACTTGATCCTTCCACTCTTCTTCCATGGTGCACATGAATACCTCGTATATTCTTTACCAAAGGTATCGGGGTATAAGGTTGTTACCTATCCTCCTAATATAGTGAGGTATGCCTCCTCTCACATATGTGCTTCTTACTTCGCAACCAACCATCTCGTAGGTGCCATGTGCCTAATTATCACAAGAAATACTTATAGTATCACTAATAGACTACCCATCATCCCACTAGAGGATTCATTCCTTAAGATGGCTCAAGTACTTTTAGATCTCAAATGGCGTGCACATAAATTTTCTTAGGTCTTCATCACTCAAAGGTTCAACATAAGGTGCTTATTTTCCATCTCACAAAGGGATAATAAATCATTCTTCCTTGCTCTCAAAACTTATATAAACCTTTTTGAAATGTATATCAACATTATTTGCATAACACCAATGGTGCCCAAGTAGAGATAGGAATTTTTCTGCTTCTCGCAAGTACTAAAACCTCAAAGTCCCCAAAGTGAACTTGGACCCTTGTATAGTAATGGATGCATCCTTTAAAACTCCTATCGGATTGGCCTTAGTTGGATTTTCCATAAAAATACATTAGAGGATGGTTTTTATGGAGGTCTTCCCATCTACACCCACGCATATAAAGTAAGCATATTAACTTTCATGCCTATGTCAATCAATATATTCCTCAAAATCCACCCATCCACAACAAAATTTAGGGTGATCTCTTTGTCATAATCCAAGCTATGAGGAGAGATATTAGCATGTGGGATCTTTCATCAATTCTCAATACCTGCACGTGGATTGTTTCCCTTTAACCAATTTCCTAGTCACGAAATAATATTCTCCTAATGCAACATCTTACATACCTCTTTTAGATCATCAACATTTGACTGGACTTTCTCTCTTGGCTTATTTTACTCCAACTTCGTAATTGTTCCTTTAAGCACTATATTTCACTTTGAATATTTCTAAGCACCTCCATGGTTTCCTTATAAACCTACTTTTGATGTGCAAGATCTGGGTATCTTGTATGTAAGACCTCCTCCCTAGTAATGGTAGGATTTTGTTACAATGCTTCTCTAGCACTTACAGCTTTAGTGCGTGTAGTCATTTTCACAATTACTACATCGGGATCTAGTGCCAACTTTGGCATCCATTGGTTTTCCATGGCATGTTGTATTCTAACCATCATTGCACCTTGGTTCTCATGTTTATGTTTCTTGCTAATATGCTCACATAATTTTGGGCACTCTTCATTTTTATGATTCTATCAACAAAAAGAACAAGGAATATTCTAGGACATTCACGTCTATAGTTGTCGAGATCCACACATATAACATGTTCCACAAGGAAACTCCCCTGTCCACCACTATGGCCTCGTGCCCCGAATTCACCATGATACCCTCGGCCTCTTCCATGACCCTCTTCAAATTAATTCTAATCATAACACCCTTGAGTGTGATCATGATCATGGTTCTCACTTTTACCCTTAGATTCATTCAAAACCCATGTCTATCATATGAAAATATTAACGGCATCATAGATCTCATCAACCAACCTAAACTATTTGGTATTGTGAGTCGTGGACCGGAAAATCTTACAAAGAGCAAGATATGTTTTTCCTAATCACGTGTTGTCACAATGGGTAGTGACTTGCATCATGGTCTAAATGACATATCTCATAGTATATCAATAATGAAAGCACACGATATGTGGGGATAATTATCCTTAGTGTGCCCCTCCACTTCACAAACCGTACACCAAATCACAGTTCTGTCTCGTGTGTGGAATTGGCCTATAGTTTCTCTAACTATGTTTCCATAGCTATAATCCGAGCTTCCATGAATGGTATCCCTCTAGTGTTTATTCTTCCAACTTCCTCAATGTGTAACACTTCTTCAAGTGCTTCACGTAGATCTCTATATGTCTTATGTGTGATAGCGCCCTCCTAAAAGGTGTGATAAAGCCTCCGACGAATCACTATGCTTACTCACTTACATGGATATCATAGGAATTTTTTTAACAAAATCATTTTGAAATGGGCATCGTATTCCCGAACACTCTTTGAGGTTCCCCGCTAATATCCTTGAGGACACTTATACTTTTCTACTTGAAAATCAGGGGTATAAAATTCCTTCTTCAAAGCATATCGGAGCGTTGTATAATCTATGCAAGTCCGATCAAGGTAAAAATTCAATATACCAAATGTGCACATGTCCCTAAAAATAGTTACAAACTTACTTGTCTTGCACTCAAAATTTGTGATCCCTTTGCACACCATAGTATCTCACACATGTGCATATGCTTAGTAGCATATTCTATTCCCCTATACTCTGGAAGACAAAGTGACATCTCCATGTAAATATTTTGGGGTTGGTGAGGATCATGCCCACCAGATCAAGAACCCCCTGTGTTACCTCTTCCTCAAAACCCACTAGATCCACTAGAATTAGAGCCACATATGCCTCCTGATCCTCCACCTATAGCAGGAAGTGAACTAGAGGCTATACTTCCATGTTTCCTAACACCGGTACTAAATGAACCCCTATAATCTTCGAGGTGGTACAATTCCTAGAGGTGAGTGCAAAATTCTGCACACTTAAGTTCTGACGTCGATGACACATCTAAAAATGTAACTATAAATAATAGGGAAAACATCTACTAACCATATATGTACTTTTATTTGATTCACTCCTATTATTATACTACCAAACTAGCTTGTTGACTACTAGTTGTACTAGAAACTAGAAAACTATGCACAATGGTTAAGCTGTCACGTAGATTTAGATGCACACTTGTGACCCATGTCGCCTCTATTGGAACACTCTCATAAGAGGCCGATGAGGGTTCCCCTGTTGTTCTTTCTCAAATGGGAGAGTTCCATATGTTATGGCTCCATAACCTCTATATGAGCTCCAAATCCTACACAAGCCATCTCTCTCCTCAATGCGATTTGTTCTATAATCTAGTGATGCTTCCCTAACTCCCTCTCTCACCTCATTGTACTAAAGTCACCTTTATTCTCTTTTCCTCTCTACCGCTAGGTCTTCCATCCTTCACCAAACCTATTACTTCCCCCGCGTGTGGTGGGGTTTAGTTAGCCATTGAATTCTCTTCCAAATTCAAGTTTACCATCAAGATTTTGATCTCTAATAGAATTCCTTGTAGAGAGGTTCCCTAGGATAAGGAAAAACTCAAACTCAGCTACCTCCGGGAAAGAATAAGTGGAAATTGAGTACTCAAAAATATAGTTATTCATAACACCATGAAACCAACTCTGTACAATGCATGTCCAAATTAGATCAACATCATAGAGGGCCTAAAATTATTCTTACATCTAGACAAGTGTGTGAAACCTCCAATTCCTTTTAGATGCATAAGCAACTAGCCACTTGTACAACTCTATCGAAATATAGAAAAGAAACTCTCATATAAATGGGTCATATAAGTTATACTACACCCACGTGCACGCATCAAACTCAGATCTAATGTTGAATCTCCGAGCGTATTCTTCTTCCAAATCTACTATCCACTCCTCAACACTTGATAAGGTCAACCGGTATGTCTTCATCACAAAACATCATGAAAACAATTGAAAAAGAGGTCCCAACAATGGAACCAATGATGCAACCTATAATTTACTATGAATAACCCAGCACACTAGCACATCACTCAAGATTTAAGCTAAGCATTGAACCAAAACACACAAAGGCATGAGGTCCCTTAGAGTTTCTTAGACATGATGCTAGTATGGTGATGTTTTAAACATATTAAGATTCACATCTAGTAGTAAACAACCCATAGTGCATAAACTAGATCTAGATCTTAGATTATATGAAAGACAAACTAAACAATAACTATGATAAGATTAACCATACAAGAGCCAAATTTAGTTATGTTTAATGTCATTATCTAACCAATATATTTCCATTGCATTAAATATTGTAAAACACATAAGCTTTTTACACTATATCAATATCTTCATGAATCTAGTGCGCTTTAAAACCGTAAACACAACTCTACAATAATTCATGACACTAAACTATGCAAATCAATACATATTTATAGGGTTGAGAATTTCCCTTCACCACCCATGTACTTCTCAAAATAGGTCACATGATAATAATAGCCATGCGCCTTTACAATAGTATGCACAACATGCAAGTTATCTAACAATAGATGTCCTATATTTAACTTTGAGTACAAATCCTATTATTATCTTAACCTATGCATGTCGCTTATTTGCTAGTTGTTCCCAAAATGCCATTACATGGAGTGCATGTCTTCATCTATGTGTGTGCTCTACACATTATCTCTAAAAATGGTCCTTATAAAAAAATGGCTAAGTCCTTATCCAAAGTGTTTTGGCATGCATTTGTTTTCCTATCTTCTGCACCTTCAAATTCTCCTTGTTCCAATGCATGCATCCTTCATATGTCTTCTCCTTAGAGCAACATTTGTTTGCTTCAATAGGCATTTCAACTACCAATATCATTCATTCATCTCTCTCTCTCTCTCTTTGCATACGATGATACCATTCGTCATGCATAGGCCATATTACTTTACGCATTACTATTAGGATGAAATATATTCATACATTTTTATTCGTCATGGACTTCCAAATTTCATTTAATTGCTTACTTGGTAAACCATTTCTTTATGTCATGCAATATGTACCTTCCATAGTACATTGATGTGTTAAGTTCTTACATTAGGGTATTGAATACAGCATTTTTTAATCGAGAACTATTCAAATATTACAAACGTGATCCCACCACTATGTTCCCTACTCCATGGTTTGTTACTAATGATGAACTACAACCTATGGATTATCTTCCTAAATCAAAAGCTAATATTTACATATTATATGTTGTTCCATCAACATCGTCATCCCCTCCTACTACTAAAAATTCCATAGTAATCTATTAGGGGCCTTGTTATCCCATTTTTGTGTTTATGCCAAAAATGAGATAACCCTAAGAAATTTTTGAGTTGGTTTCCTAAGAATTCCCTTTCAGAGAGATAATCGGATTTTCGTGTTTCAATTGCAAGACACCATGTGTTTTGGATGCTTCATGTTGTGTGTTCCCCGAAACTCGAAACCCGCATCAATTAAGTCTTTCGGGTTTGCATGGGTCTTCCGAGCATCAAACATGCCTTCGACAAAACATGCTTCATGTCACATGTGTTCTAATTCTTGAAACCCGATTTTCTCCTTTGTATCGGGTTTTGGGACCATCAAACATCATGCTTCATGCTTCCGCATGTAAATTAATACAAAATCTTGTTTCGAGTTTCTAGATATCCCAAGCATGAAATGGCATTAATTAATAGTGAAATACTTTTGTCAATCAAAGTGTATTAAATGTGAAATATCTTATAAATACATTTCCATGTCATTATTACATTAATACTTTTTACCTTGTGGATTTTCGTCTTCGACCCGTAAACACGACTCACCTCTCGTGCCTGATTGCATTGCTCATTTTTTATCATTTTTCATTCTAATTTCCTTTATTCTTTGTGTCAACCGAGTGTATTAAATGTGAAATTTCTTTTAAATACTCAGGTTTTATCTATTATGTTTTAGGTTGTTTTCTAATCAAGTTTATGTTTGGATTCCCCTTTGGAATTGTCATTATTCCCGGGAATATGTCATTGTGATTAAAAATGTATCAGGAATATCAACAATGGAGAAGAGTTTGCATGTTTCAACCTAACAATTACCCAATTCCCTCTTTTCAGGTTTCACAGGGTGCTTTGTAGTTTTCAAAACCCGTAGTGTATCGGGAATTTTAAAGTGTCGGGCACTTCAAACATTCCAGCATCCTCCAAAGATAGCGGGATTTCTAATCTTTCCGACATCTCCAGTGTGTCAGACATTCTAATCTTCCCAACATCTCCAATGTGTCAGACATTTCAATCCTTCCGACATCTCCAGTGTGTCGGGTATTTCAAATTCTCTGACATCTCCAGTGTGTCAGGTTTTCCAAATTATTCAACATCTCCAGTGTGTCAGTTTTACCAAATTATTCGACACCTTTTGATCCCCGATACTCTCCATTATTTCGAGCCTCTGAGATTGCTGGAAGCAGGTCCTCAAACCCGAAGTGTCTAAAAATCAGAAGCAATCAGTTCATTCCTCCTTTGAAATTCCTCATGTTGGACCTTGGTTCATCACAAGATAAGACTGAAAAATTAGGGAGGATGAAGTAAAAATTTAGGAAGGTGGAGTCTCCCTCCTACATTGATTGCAATTATGACATCCGGGATACAGAGCTCAAAAACATAGATATGGAAGATTTTTGGAATAGGGTCAAGAGTTCTTCCCAGACCCCATGGATGAAATCAGTAGTTGGTAGTGGTCTTCCTCTTGTAGTAGGTTTCCCCATGTCTGCTCAGTGCCCCAAGTTCATCTTGGCTTGTGCTTCAAACTATGACTCTACTTCTCGTTCTATGAAAAATCAGGCGGGAGAGGTCGTAATCAAGTTGGATAGAGGTTACTTCGATGACCTTCTCAAGCTGCCTAACTTTGAGGAGTATGGAGATGTGGATCTCAAGTCAGCCCAAAAATCTTGGGACAATGATCAAGGATTGTATCAAACATGTGAACAAGAATTTCCTAATCAAAGCCAAGTTGGCTGTTTCTAGGTTCCCAAGACTTGTTCCTAGAAGTGATTTCATTCAGGAAATCAATGATATCATTACTCTATTGAGTCGGGTTTTTGGTTTCCCCAAATCAAATGTTTTCCAAGGATGGATGTACCAATTCATGATCATTATTAAGAAGAATCAACAGGGGATTGATTGGGGTACTCTTATCAGTAATGAGATAGATTCTCAGATGACAATAGTCTTGTCTACTGGGAAGTTTTATATGTCCTCATATGTCACCTATGTAGCGGATGGCATGAGGAACTATCCTGGATTGGACACAAAGGGGAACAAGATAGTGGAGCATGTTTATCAGTATTTTCCTCAGCTAACAAGAAAAGGGTCTGAAGACCAATTCAGAAGGGTAAACGATGCCTTCTTTTATGAGAACATCTACGCAGTTAATTCCCAACTAAGGAAAATGAGGGTCTCGATGAGGCATGGGCTGAAGTTTCAAAATGGGGTTGTGTCTTATTGTAATTCAAGAAGTTCACCTATCTTCGAGTAGTCATGTACCAAGGATCCTTTACGTTTGCCCAGATATCCAAGGGACAAGCTAATCTTGATGGAGTTGGTTAGGCAATTGTTGGATTTTCACAAATTCCAACAAAGTAAACACAAGGCCGATGTATCTTTCCCACTTTCTATTGGAAGATATACTTGTTCAACGTTGGTGAAGGCCAAGAATGTCGTACATGAGCTTTAAGACAAGTTGAAAAAGCACATGAAGCCTAGAGATGGATTCAATTTTCGAGGAGTCCTTAAGTCATATGGAACTCTGCACCCACACGTACCAAGCATAGAAGACATCTGGATTGATTTACGTGATGAGGTTGCTATCTGAAGAAAAGATCATAGCGGGTTAACACTTGTAGAGATTTAGACTCTCGAGGTCGCCGACATACCGTGGTACCGTGATAATGAAAGTGTTTTCTCGGATCCTTCTATCACAAATTGAATGAAGATCAATATGTTTTCCCACCTATTGATTGGTCTATCGGTGAAAAAGCCTCCATTACAGATAGATCGGCCCTAATTCTTGCACACACCAAGGCATGGCTCACTCTTGGGAATGAGTTTCAAAGAAGATAATTTTTCAAAGTTGGTTGCTGCAGAGAAGCAGGGCCCTCCAAAAAGGAAAAGGACAAAAGCTCTTCTAAGGGACCTATAAAGGTCAAGTTTGTCAAGAAGAGAAGAGAAGAAGAAACCCTTCAATTGTTACTCTAGTTGAAATGGTGAATGTGCCAGAATCACCAACACCACCAGAAATAGGAGAAATTTCTTTGGAAAGAGAAGTAAGCTAGCCCCTAGTTTCACCATTTGTTGACTACCCAACTGAAGTGACCTTATCTCTTGCATCCCAGGCTTTGGTGTCAGGATCTGTGCTTCCTACTTCACAACCACTTCTACCTCCTCTTTCCCCATCTACTTCATCGGTCATGGCCAGCATTTTCTCTGGACTCTCACCCCTCTCTGCTGGGACCAAAGTAACTACAAACATGCCCCCTGCGCCCTCTTTTCACTAAATCTGCTACCACATTGGTAACTGTCCCCACTCCACCAGTGGATCTCCCTCTCCCTGAAAGTATGATACCAACTTCTACAACAATGGAAACTCCCTCTGGCACACCCCAATGGTTACTTGAGAAAACTCCGAGGAAAAGGAAGGTGGTTTTACCCATACCAGCCTTTGATTTTAGTTCACTCAAGGCTTCTATCAAGCTAAATCAGCCAAGAAACCCAAAATAGTTTGAAGGGTTTTAGTGGACACTTCGGGATAAAGTTTTCAGAGATCACCACTCCCACGACTGACAAAACCAAAGAGGACATAATGACCTCTGACTATCAGATAACTAGGGTGGCTCTAGGAGAAGTGACAATAGAAGGAGCACAATAGGATGCACGAGATGCTATGAATGTGCTATGCCAGAAATTGAAGGAAACAAAGGATAATAGAGATGAGCTTAAAGAAAAGGTGGAGTAGTTAACTGAAGTATTACTTAAGCTCTCAAAACCCCTTGAATCCATACCATCTTCCTCTATCCCTGTTGGGTTTGATTTCTCATCGGTGCCTATAATTGAGAAGATTAATGAAAAAGGGAGAGTGGTCGATGAATGGACCCAAAGGCTGCTCCAACAGGGGAAAGAAGTGATTCAAGACACCATAGAAGTTTATCAATCTTTGGGGAATATATAGAGTGATGGGGAAAAGATGGATGATGATTTCTCTCAAGAAATTGGACACCTTGATTTGACTTTCGAAGCTCTCCAAGTACTGAAGCAAATCCCATCACGCATCTTGGTAGAAGAAGGCATCATCCCACATGCGATAAGCATTTCCAGCTGACCAAAGCCATCAAGTTCAGGGTAAAAATTCTCAACAAAGATTGTGGTAAATTGAGAGAATCAAGAGATCAATTGATTGATGGAAAAAGTGACCTGGAAGAAGAACTGTTTAAAATTTGTGCAAAAGTGTCAGGTGGAAACTCAGGCATCCTACCAGCTGATGATCTTTTCAAACAAATCCAAGAATCCATTCAGCATGAACCAACTCATGGATTTGGTATTGAAATCATTGACAGGTTTGTAAAGGTTGAACATTCTTTGGAGGCCCTGAGAAAACTCAACAAAAGATTGAGAAAGCTTCCCGGTAGTGCCAGTGACACTCATGAAACATGTGAAGTCTTGAGTGATCATTCCACTGTGCCTGATGAAAATGAGATGCAAGGTATAATCCGGAAGTTCCAAGAATTTTGGAACAAACAGCTCAATTAGAAGAAGAGAAAGATGAGGAAGAAAAAGATGATGATTCAGACTAAGTCTTGATGCGACGTGTCATTTCAATCTTGAAATTGACATGTCTTTTTCATTTCTGTTTCGTCACATAGGAATCATATTTTGACTTGGTCTCCTATGTGAGAGTCAAGCAAAATAGGACTCTTGTTAAAAGACTGTTTTATAGGGTTTGTCCTATTTTCTCTCAACTATTTTTATTATAAATAAGGGATGTACGTACATTCCAAAGGGTTGAGATTTTTGGAATATTGAGAACTATTGTGAAGAAGAAAGACTTTGTGTTTTATTTTAATCATTTGAGGAATAGAAGCTGATGCTATTTTACAAACTTTGTGTTGTGAGATGTATCTTTCTTAAGATATTGTTCTTATGTTCATGATCTTAAGCTATTCTTTGTTTAACATCTTGATTATTCTAATCATTTCAAACATTACATTTTTATCAAAAGCTCGTATGATTATTTCATGCTCTGTGTTTACTCAAGATAAAATACGTTCCTCTCATTTACTTTCCATTGTGTTTTTCCTTAATAATAATTTCCACCCAGTCCATTTATAAAGACAACATCCTCACATAGTATGGATATGGATTTCGGGATTCTATCCCAACCCCAATGGTTATATTAGTGTGAATATTGTATGCATTATTTTTATTGTGTTTTAGATTAGTAATAAACAGGAAGCCTCACCTATCTTTGAGGAGGGATTTAATCCCATGTACTGTGGTTGAAACTCATATTTTGGCTTGACAAAATATCCAACCAAAAGTTTTTTTGACTCCATTGGGAATACAGGATTAATAGTATAAAGCTTATCCTCTTGGTGTCCTGATTTACTCCGTATTTGCTTATTTTGAAAGAAATATCTTTCCCGGTTCAAGTTGGCGAAATATCTTCACTCAATCCCCGAGCACGGGTGAAATTGATCCACTCTTTGAGTTGCTGCAACATCAAAATTTCAGTCTTTCCCCCAACAACGTTATTTCTAACTGAACAAGAAGTTCTTCACCTGTTCGGAGAAATTTGATCCCTATAGAATGAGACATGTCTGTAACTTGTTACGCATTATTCTTGTCCGACACTCGATCCCCATACACACTCTTTTCGAAGGATGGCAGCCTGAACATGTGCCCTAGGGGTGCAAAATATTGGTCCTCTTTATTTAACTCCACCATTGCATGAGTTACCACATGGATCACGTTAAAAATTCCCAAGTTCAATGGGGATGGGAAGCAGCATCTTGATGAACACATTGCATCTTTCTTTGTAGCATGCGGCGTCCTTGGAGTAGCTCACGAAGATGTCTTTGTTTGACTCTTCATTGAAACGTTGCACGGTGTAGCAGCTGAATGGTTTTACCACCTTCCAAATGCATGCATCACAAACTAGGCTACCATGAGGACTAGATTCGAAGCACATTTCAAACCAAATCGAAGATTCTCATGCTTTGTTAGCACAATTTACCCATATGAAGAAATAATCGCATGAACCCATGCGAGACTTCATGTCAAAGTATAACAAGCTAATCCGAAAGATTCTAAAATAGTTGTACCTACTCCGAGAAAATTAGAAATGCTTCTTCATTAACACTCAGCCTCCCGATGTGAGCTTTCTCTTAAGAAGGTCAGCTATCCCAAATTTGGCTATCACTCAGTCAACAGCTATTGAAATAGAGGATGATCTCATTTTGGCCGGAAGAATCAAGAAAGATGTACCCAAACCTAAAAATCAAGGTTCTTCCCAAGGTAATATTGACCCTATGATTCAAAAGATGGCTAATGATTTGATTTCTTTAAAAAATCAAATGTCCCAATAAGTGAGCAATGTTCTGTATCGGGATATCCCTAGACGGAATTTCAATAACACCAATGGTGCGCCTGCAAGAGATAGGCCGCGGTTAACTCCTGCTCAACCAAGACTGGAAATTGAAGCTCCTCCCATTAATGCGGAAGTAGAAATAGTTGAAGAAGAGGAAGAACCAAAAGAACAAGATTCCCCTGAGGCTTTTGAAGCTTCAGGATATATTGATGAGTCTTATGACATTCAACCGTGATTCCAGCATTGGGTATTTGGAATATGAAGAAGATGAATGTGCACTGGATGGCCAGCATTTTTCGTCTTCACTCAATCCCAATCTTAGAATCCAAGAAAACCTCTTGGAAGCCCCAAGGAGAAGAACAAGGAACCTTCCATCGCCATAGTTAAGAGAGGTGCTCCTATTTCAGCGCAAACTAAAAGAGAAGTCACCAAAAAGGTAACAACTTCTCCTCATTCTCTTTCTCCTAAGGTCAGTGCCCTAGCTCAAGCTCACAAGATTAGAACCAAACTTACCATCACTCCTTCTTATACTACTTTTGACATTATCAATCATGTAAAAAGAACCAAGATCCAAATGTCAGAAGCAGAATACCTTCAGTCAAATCCTGAATAGTTCGAAAAACTCACCAAATTCATTAGAAGTAAAGCCACCATTCCCCCACCTCCAAAAGGTATTTTTCCAAATCCTACTCAATCCCCACCTCAAAACAATCTGACCTCTATTTCCTCTTCAGAAATATTGAACCATTTTATTTTCTTTGCTTAATAAATGGGTTTAAACTCAAAGAATCGCATCATCGACTGGGGGCCTATGACAATGTTATGCCCGCAAAGTAGCCCATGCCCTTGGGGTTACTTTGACTAAGTCATATGGATGGTATTACTCCATAGAAACCAAACAAGTTCCCTTGATTGGTCAAATAAAAGATGCCACGCTTTGCATTCATTGCCTTCCCAGAGAAGAGAGTGAAAATGACCATTCTAGTTGCTAATATTCCTGCAGCTTACGGTATCCTCTTGGGTAGAGGTTTTTGTAAAGACGTCGGAGGAGAGATTAATATGGATTGGACCAAGGCCAGGATTCCAATCAATGGGGTTTATCATGTTCTCCATCCCAAACCTCAGGAAAAGTATTTGGTAACTAAATCGAGATGACCCTAAGGCTCAAATTCTTTTCGAAGATGCTAGTTTTGGAAGTTATTTCATGACATCAGAGATACCGGCTGTAGACATCAAGAAAGAAGATCTTAACACTATTTGGACCCTCGAACTTGATGGTAGCTATTCAACCACCGGATCGGGCACTGGTGTAGTTCTTATATCTCCTAATTCTAAGATCTTCCCCTCTGCCTTCAAATTGCAGTTTGATAATACTAATAACACAGTTGAATATCAAGCTCTGTTACTAGGATTAGAAATGTCCAGATAGAAGGGAATTAGAAATCTTAAGGTTCAAGGGGATGCGGAGCTGATTGTCAACCAAGTCAAGGGAATCTATCAAGTAAAAAATGATCGCTTGAGACATTACAGGAACAAAGTTTGGGATAATATAGAATGCTTTGATGCATTCTCCATCAAGGCAGTTTTGAGAGATTATAACGACAAGGCTGATTCTTTGGCCATGTCTGCATCCCTCCTTCTCCCTCATCCCCAGTTCAAACAAGATACATACACCATTGAGATTGTGTATCATCCCAGTATCCCAGATAATGTGGCTCATTGGCAAGTGTTCAATGATGATCAACAAGTGTTGACTTTTCTAGAAAAAGCTGACAATTTTAGTGAGCTATACTTTGAAGGTTCGAATCAGCTTTCCATGAATCTATCTTAGATCCATATCAAGAGGTTGATGGTGAGTTTATTCAGCTTAAAGGAAACAAAATACCCAAAGGTCTAGTTTCTCTGGAGGGTTTGTTTGACAAGCATGACTATTTTATTCAAAACAAGAGACAAGTTGAAGGAGCTTCTTCCTCGGAAGTAGATCAAGTCAATCTAGGTTTGTTTGATCAACCTCGGATGGTGAATATTGGGAAATGTTGTTCCCCTGAGGAGAAAAAAAAATTCACTTCACTCCTGAAGAGATACATGGATGTCTTAGCCTGGTCCTATGTAGATTTAAAATCCTTCAAGCCCAAAGACGTACAACACAATATTCCTTTGAAGCCTGATGTAAAACCTTACAAGAAGAAGAAAAGACACTACAATCCCAAGATCTCGGGGACTATCCTTGTGGAAATTCAGAAAATGCTAGATGCCCGAATTATTTTCCAATGCATCACTCCACCTAGATTGCTAACATCGTCCCTCCGGGAAGAAGAATGGAAAAATTCAGATTTGTGTTGATTTCCTCGAACCTAAATCAATCTTCATTAAAAGACAATTATCCCTTTCCTATCATGGATCAGGTGTTACATCCGTTACTTAGATCAGAAATTCTATCCATGCTTGATGGATTTTTAGGATATAATCAAGTTGAGGTAGTCAGAGAGGATCAACACAAGATGGCCTTCACAACCCCATGGGGACCTTTGCTTATAGGAGGATGCCTTTCGGCTTGATCAATGCCCGAGCCAACTTTCGTAGAGAGCTATGGACTTGGCATTTAGAGACCATGGGAAAATTCATAGTGGTGTATTTGGATGACTTGACTATTTTCTCAAAAACGGAGTGATCATTATGATCATTTAGAACAAGTACTCTTGAGATGAAAAAAGTCACGGGATTTCATTAAATCCCAAGAAGTCCATGTTCGAGAGTGACCGAAGGAAAGTTGTTGGGTCATATTGTGACTAGAAAAGGAACCAAAATCAACCCGAGAGGGGTGAAGGCCATTCGAGAGCCTTACTTTACCCATGAGTAAAATCGGAGTTCATTCCTTCTTCGAAAAGGTCAATTTCCTAAGAAGGTTTGTACTAATTTCACTGATAATACCGAGGATATCCTTGGGATGATGAAAGGCAAAATTCCATTTTGGTGGTGTATCTTGAAGGAAGCTTGCATTTGATGAAGTCAAAAGGGCAGTTGCTTACGCTCCTATCCTAGTATGTCCAGATTTCAAAAATATTTCATTATGTACAGCTACGCCTCCGCTCACACAGTGTCAGCCATCCTGATGCAGGAGAATGGTGAGGGCATTGAAGCTCCCATCACTTTCATGAGTTTCCCATTAAAGGAACATGAACTAAAAATGTCACAAATTGAAAATCATGCTTATGCAGTGGTATGAGCGGTGAAACATTTCAGGTACTATGTGCTGAACTCTCATACCCTCGTTCTCATTCCCGACACCGCCGTTAAATCCATTTTGACTCAACAAGAGATGGGTAGTCAACGAGGTACCTAGATAGCTAAAGTTCAAGAGTATGACTTGGACATTAGACCTACCAAGTTGGTACGAGGAAGGGGCCTGTGCCAATTGATCGTGGAAAATCATGTTGAAATAGAATGCAAAAGGACCAAAGACACCTCTTCAAAGTTTCCCATGGTGCTTTTTGTGAGTACAATTGATGAATGGTACATCGATATTGCTTTCTTTTTGACTTATGGTGAATGCCCCATGCATTTAAGCCAAAAGGAGAAGAGGACAGTTAAGTTAAGATCTACAAGATACCTCCTGTGGGATAATGGAATATATAAGAAAGGTATTGATGGTGTATTCCTTTGTTGTGTTGATAAATCACAGTAGGTAAAGTTATTAGAATCCTTTCATAGCTTAGCATGCAGAGGAAATTTCTCATCCTCTATAACAACTTATAAGATCCTACGGGCTAGGTAATATTGGCCTACTCTCTTTCGGGATTCAGCAGAGTGGGTGTCCAAGTGTGAAGCTTGTCAACATTTTGTTGTCGTCCTAAGCTAGCAGCCTCTTCCCTAAGCCCTTAGTGATTGAAGAACCTTTCCACTAGTGGGGAATTGACTTCATTAGAATGTTGAATCCTACCTCTAGTGCCAGACACAATTATGTGCTGACTGACTATAGACTATTTTACCAAGTGGGTGGAAGCTGCACCAATCAAGCAAACAACCTCTGAAGCCATGTGCACATTTCTTAAAGAAAATATAATTGTCAGGTTCGGTGTGCCTCACAAGATTGTGGCTGATAATGCCTCTAATTTCTCATCTTAGGAGTTGACAGAATTTTTCTATGGATTCAGGCATCACCTTGGCTCACTCATCTGATTATTATCCCCAAGGCAATGGGCAAGCTGAGTCCAAAGAGCAAGAACTTCAGTTACCATAATTAGAAAGCTAGTAGATGAAAACCAGAGGACATGGCACAAAGCATTGTATGATGCGTTGTGGGAAGATCGGATTACCCCAAAGTGAGCTATAGGATGTCCCTTTCCAAGTATCAGATGGGATCGATGCTTTGAGATCCCTATCTCGGTGAGAGTTGCCACCTTACAATTGGCCAAAGTAGTCGAAGATGTGACTTTTCAAGGTTCTATTGAAAAAAGGGTTATGTACCTAGCTAGGTTGGAAGAGGAATGAAGGAAGGTGGTTGATCACATTGCAGATCATCAAAGAAACGTAAAAAAACTTTTGACAAGAAATCAAGGCAACGTAATTGTAATGCCATAAAATTTTGCAAACTAAAAGAATGTTTAACTTTCATTTTTTTATTTTTTTAATAAAGTAGACAACTAAAAATTACAGTTTTGATGCAACATACATGATCTTACTTTGCATATTTATACACAACAAGACTTTCAAAATATAACATGTAACTAAAAGAAAACTCATGATTCAATATGATAATATTACAACCTTACAAGATTCTTGCAACAATAAAATAGAAACTTTCTTAGTAATGACCAATGTTTTCAAGGAACAATAAGTGCAATAAAAATGGATCTTTACAAAAGTATGACACTTTACAAAGCCACATTTATTTACAAGTGAAGGCAATGTCCTCCAAAGATGAGTAAGACCAAGATGACAAGAGGCTCTACTATCTCCAACTTGAGCTCCAACTCCAATACTCCTACAAGAATCCAACTCCAAGAGAACATGGCTTGTTTACCACCCAACCAATAGGCATCATCACATGCCTTTCCATGGTTAGAAGTCATGCTAGCCTCCCCCAAGCCCATGGGAGAGAGGAACTAGCTTCCACAATGTGCACAAGTATAATGGGGTTTAAACACACACAACAAGAAAAAAACATAAGACCAATCAACCACTTAGACCTACTATATAATGAAAACAACAATATGAGGAGAACAAGGTCAACCTCACAAGGGGGAAGAGAGGAAGAAGGATGCCCAAATCAAGGTGTCCAACCATAGGAGCACCATTAAATACATATATACAAAACTCCTTATACCTCCTAATCATTCATCCTCCTTATTCCTCCTTATGCTATAGAAATCCTTCTTGGGAGGATTTTCAAACCCAAAAGGGTTTCCTCACCAAGAATGGGGAAAGGTTCAAGCCATATGAACCTTTCTCCCACCTCAAACCATATGAGGGGATGAGAAGGGACCTTCATGGCTTGACCAACAACCATGAGGTTTGAGAGGGAAATCCCTCTCTCTTCCCCTACATTCTCCAAAAACCATCATTCCAAATGATGGTGGAGAGAAAACAAAGAAAAATAACAAGAACAAGAAAACAACCACATTCACCATACAACTTCACAACACATCATTTCACACACTATTTTATTGATCAAACATAGTTTACAAGATAAACAAAACTAAGAAGAAAAAGGTTAAGAACCCTACCTCTATAATGCTTTCCAAGACTCTAAGTTTTTCCCTTTGTCCAAGCTCCCCTCCAAGCTCCAAAAATTCTCTAAGTGCTCCAAAAAAATGAATCAAGAAGACCCATTCCTTCCACATGAGGAAGGATAAAAAGAGGAACCCAAAAGTTTCCTCACCAATGAGAAAGTGACAAGTGTCACCTCCTCTCCTCTCAAGAGTCAAAGATTCCAAAAACCAAATAAGTAAGAGTAAACTCACCTTTTAGCCCTTATCACCCAAAATACTAAAAACTAAAATAAAACAAAGTGGAGCAACTTTTAACAATTTCACACAACCCAACCATCTTACATGGATGGTGACTAAAGAGGGCAAAATGGGAGGGAAACTCCCTCCAAACCTTGGAAATAGGCCCCCCTACCTATTAGGTAGGGTCCAAGGGCCCATTTTCATGCTAAGGGAACCCCCAAACTCAAAAGGGGTCCCTAAAATTACCCAAAATAACCCAATTTCGGGTTTGGCATGCTTGGGCACAAGGGTAGAGGGTGTGGGGTCCACCCAAGGTTCACATGTGGTCCCCAATCCCTTCTACCAACACACACACACTTTCCCAAAACCAACATTTAACTTAAGATAAGATCATTAAACCCCTAAGCTAGTTTACTTAATAAAACACACCCTAAACATAATTAATTTTACAAGACATAATTACATTACAAATTGAGGGTTCACCCATGGTGCCCAATTAAATACATCTAATCTAAGGCCTCAAACATTTAGCATGGTTAGGACTCAGCCCGTGGGCCACTTGTGCACAATTGCGTAGCTTCCCTGAAACCCATGCTCTCCTATACCTGTCACCTACACACTCATTACACACATTAACCGCATCTGTCCAATATAATAAACATCATCTATACATCACAATCTCAATCAAACTTATAATGTCTGAACATAATTTACAATTGATAGTGCAATGCATACAATTATCCACATAGTTTGCCATGAATCATCCACAAATAAAATTGCAACGACATACACTTAGGTTAGCATGAAAATCACCATCATTAAATCCAAAACACTATATCATTAATCAAATCAACCACAAGAGACTAACATCTAACCAATAAGTCTATCATATAACCCTGTTAGTGTCATCAACATCATAAGAAATATATCAGTATACTGAATCTAATCCAATTGGCGCTACGCGCCCAAAATGCCATAATGTCCATGAGGATAAAATATCATAGTAAAATGTCCAAAGTCTATCAGAGTCTCAATCACAACATGTCTAGGTATAAAGGAACCAACAGATAACTGGAGCTATAAAAATGTGGGCACTACATCCCCCTCTCCTAAAATTAGACTTCCTCCTGGAAGTCATTGGAAGAGATAGGGATATTTAGCCCTCAGTGGTGTAGCATCCTCCCAAGTAGCTGATGACTCGTCATATCGATCCCAATGCACTCTAACCTGGTCTAAATCTCAACCCCGAAAGGCCAACCTCACGGTGCTCCAAGATATGTACGGGCTCTAATCTCCACCGCCTCCGTCTTCTACTTGTAATGCCGACTCAATCCAAAACATGAGAAACATCAGGTACATATCTACGTAGTACATAAACATGAAAACGTCGTGGGCCCGTGCAAGGCATGGTGGCAAAGCTAGGTGATAGGCAACTGGACCGATGACCTCAAGAATATCAAAAGGCCCCACAAAATGAGGCGATAGCTTAGAACCCTTTCCATAACAGATCGGACTCTTATGAGGACGAACCCTCAAGAAGACTTTTTCACCCACTGAGAAGTGACGATCGATCCTCTTGGTGTCCGCATACGCCTTCTAGCGTGCTCTTGCTCGCTCAAGATGCTTGCCGAATCGAAACAACCTCGCTACTCTAAATCCCGAAGATAATCTGCCCCAAAATAATCCTGCATCAAAGTCTATCCCACCAAAGGTGTCCTGCAAGGTCGTTCATACAAAGCCCCGATAGGAGCCATGCCAATGGAGCTATGATAATTGTTATTGTAGGCAAACTCAACAAAATGCAAAATAATCCTCCCACTTCTTCTACTGGTCCATCACGTACATCCTCAACATGTCCTCAAGAACCTGATTAACCCTCTTTGTCTCCCATCTATCTTTGGATGATAAGCCAAACTGAAATTAATCTGTGGTACCCAAGGCCTCTCAAAATAATTCCGAAAACTGATGTGTAGATAGTGTCTCTACATTGATAATCGTCTTCGGAATCCCATGCAATCTAACAATGTCCTCTATGAACACTTTGGTGATGGCCTCAAACCTTGGATGGCGAGAAATGTGTAACCTTGGTCAACTTATCCACAAAGATGACCATAATGGCATCATGACGATAAGAGGACATAGGAAGTCCTACTATGAAATCCATGGAGATCACATCCCATTTCCACTGGGATTGTCATGAGGGTATAAGAGTCTGCGGGATGAGAATGCTCTGCCTTGATTCTCCGACACTCAAGACACCATGCTACAAAATCTGTTATGTCTCGACGAAGACCCGGCTAATAATATAATTCTCTCAAATCGGCATGCATCTTCTTCACTCCTGGATGTGTCTTGCATATGGGGCTCGATGAGCCTCATAGAGGATGAAACTCGCAGATCACTGCCTTAGGCACATAAATGCGCCTATGGAATCAAGAAAACCATCCGACTCTAGCATGCATCCCGAATATCTCGCCTCAAAAGAACCTTGAGAATCCAACATCTGCTCAGCACCCTCATAAAACTCCGTCCTCTGGAAGATGCTCAAGTATCCCGACTCTCAAATCCGACAGTGCAAAGTGTAAAAGAAGTAAGCACATGCCGTCGTCTACTAAGTGCATCTGCAACAACATTTTCCTTTCCTTGATATACTGCACTTCCATGTCATACTCACAAAGGAACTCCATCCAACGCCGTTGACGAGCATTGAGGTTGGTGAGAGAAGATATCTGTAAGCTTACAATGATCTGTCCTCAAGATGAAAGGTCTACCCAAAAGGAAATGTCGCCAACGCACAAATACATGAACAACTACTGCAAGCTCTAAGTCGTGAGTAGGATAGTTAAGCTCATAGTCCTTGAGCTTACGAGAATCAAAAGTAATAACCCGATGCTCCTGCATAAGAACTGCTCCCAAACCCTCTAGTGATGCATCAGTGCAAACAACAAAATCCTCTGTCAGGTCTAGAACTGCTAAGATGGGCACCGTGGTTAACCTTTCCTTAAGCAACTGAAAGGCTTGCTCACATTTTTCTGACCAATCAAACTTCTTCCCTTTCCTCTGAAGAGAAGTAATAGGGTGAGCAATCCTAGAAAATTCTGCACAAACCTACGGTAATACCCTGCTAAACCCATGAAGCTCCTCACCTCAGTGACTGATGTGGGTGCTGGCCAATCCAAGATAGCCTGAATCTTAGAGGGATCTACGGAGATACCCTCGCCTGATATGATATGACCCAAGTACTGAATCTCTGTCTGAAAGAAGCTACATTTTTCCAAGTTCCCATATAACTTCTGCTCTCTCAAAACCTGAAGTACCTGCCTCAAATGCTCCTCATGTTCCTCCTCGGAATGAGAATAAATCAATATGTCATCAAGGAAAACTAAGACAAAGTGATCCAGAAATCTCCTAAATACTCCATTCATGAGGCTCCCGAAGATAGCTAGGGCATTGGTCAAACCAAATGGAACCACTGTGAACTCATAATGCCCGTAACGTGTGCGAAACGTTGTCTTATGAATGTCTGCATCTAAAATGTGCAACTGATGATACCCTGACTTGATATCGATTTTGGAGAACACTCTAGCTCCTCGCATCTCGATCAAACTAGTCATCAATCCTAGGGAGCAGATAATGGTTCTTTATTGTGACCTTATTGAGCTGTCTCAAGTCTACAAAAATCCTAAGAGAACCATTCTTCTTCTTCACAAATATGATGGCGCTCCCAGGAGATACACTAGGGCAAATGAGACCCTTCTCTAACAACTCCTCTAACTGAATCTTGAGCTCATGAAGTTCTGAAGTCGTCATCCGATAGGGTGCCCTAGAAATTGGTGCGGATCCAGGCACTAAGTCAATGGTGAAATCCACCTCTCTACTAGGTGGTAAACCTGGAAGCTCCTTAGAAACACATCTGCATACTCCCTCAAAACTACGTGATCATCAAGGGGTGAATGCTCTGGAGTACTGTTTGAACGATCACTAATAGTGATAACAAACAACTGGCAACCTTTACGCATGCTCCACTTGAGTTGCTTAGCCGAGATCATACGCAAGGAAATGGGTCTCTGCATCCCTAAAATCACAACTGCACTACCCAAATCATCCTGACACTCAATGACCTTCTCTCTACAATCCACCTTAGCTTGATGAGCCTCAAGCCAATCCATACCCAACACTACCTGATAGGATCCTAAAGGAATAACTCGGAGGTCAAGCGTAGTGGAGAAGACTCCCAAATCGAGTACACAACTCTCCACATACAAGTCCACGGTGAGTTTAGCCCCAGAGGCCAACTCAACCTGCCAACTATCAAGCTACCTAGCCACCACTAGCCCACACTGGTCCACTATAGAAGGTGATATAAAGGAATCTGAAGCACTGAATAAAAATACTTGAGACAAATACCCCGATAGTACTGCTGTCTCTCAATGATGTGGCCTCGATGCTCACTTCAGCGGTTGTCAACCACTGCATACACATGATGGGCATGTCCCACATCACCCACCATCTGCTCGGATCTAGGAGCTCTCTGCATATCCGTAGTAGTGGGCTTGTGCAGTGCACATACGTACATAATGATCTCGGAGCCCCACAAATAAAACATCCTCCTATACCCTGCCGAGATAGGGTCCCTCCCTGTGCTCTGCGCTGAACCTGAACTGGTCCAACCCTAGCAGATTCTTGTGAGTGGGCCGTGAGAGTGATGAGTACCCGACCTCCTGTCTCTGACCCAAAGAAACCACCTCTAGACCCACCTTGCTAAAAACTCGGGTCTTTCTACTCCTCTAATGTTGGTGTCCCCGATGCTATATGTCTGCTGTGATGGGTGTGGATGAGCTCTCGATCTTTCTTGGAGAAGACCAGAATCCTCCTCAAGGGGGTGGTACTACTCCCCATGCTCTCTGACTCTGGAATGCCTGAATCCTGTCCTGGAACTTGCTCTTGTTCCTTTCTCTATGCTCCTGAGCCTTGGTCCTATTCTCCTTAGCCAAGTAGGCCTTCTCAATGGCCTTCTCGAGCGTGGGAGGAGATAACATCCTAACAGCTCCTGCTATATCTGCATTCAAGCCCCGAATGAACCTATTTACTGTAATTTCTCATCTTGTAGGTAGTCTATGCTGCAAGAGATCCAAGACCATGCTCTCATCTTTGCACCACGGATCCAAAACCACATCGTAAGTCATGAAACTCATCGATCCTCTTCTACACAAAATGCTCTGACATATACCGGGCCCTAAATCGCTCCTCGAACAACTCCCATGTCACTGTATCCCGAGTCAAATGGAGCTTCCGCTCCTCATTCCTCCACCAAATGCCTGCTGCGTCTCGGAGGAGGTGTATGGCGAACCTGGCTTTGACGTTGCTCTCATGAGAGTGCAAGCCAAAGCAGCTATCCAAGCTAAGGAGCCAGGACTCCGCCCCAAAGCCATCTGTCGAACCAGTAAACGTAGGTGGTTGCAGGAAAAGAAGGTCTCAAATCACACTACCTGTGTCTCAATCCTAACGATGTGGTCTAACAGGTGAGAGGGGTCGCATATCTCTAAAAGTTCCCTTGAAGCTGTGAATGGCATGTGATGAAATGAGGCCACCCTCTCACCAAGGATGGAAGGGTCAGGTGACCTCTCTCATCTCGAAATGTCATGCTCAGGTGGCTCGCATGTGCGTCCTCACCAATCAACTCCTCATCTCCTAACTAAATGTCCTCCTCTCTCGGCACCTGCGGTGGTGGAAGGCGCTCCTGTACGACACCTATCAGCTGTTGCAGGGTCTCCAATATCTGAGGCCCAAAATCGGGCACCGGCGGCTCTCGCGTAGGTGCACTACGTCTCGAACCTCGAGCCGATCGTCCCCTCTTGGGTGCCATCCTGAACCCGAGATAAAAAAATGTTTTATAAACTTTCTAAATGTTTGTTGGAAGCGTTATATTAATTTAATATTTTTTTGAGGTGATCAATGATTATTGATGCTTGCTTAAGTCTCTCTTGTTAATAATTAATTTATAATAATAATTAATTCTTCCGAATTAAATTAACACTATCTTAATAATAATTTAATTTATTTTATCCTATCAAGCTTTCTAGGGTCATGATTAAAAATCTACACCCCTAGAAATAAAATAATTAATCTTCCCCCTTTTATTCATTTTACTCACTTCCCACCAAAGATTAATTTACATTCTCATTAAAATGTCATGACTTAAAGCAAAGTAGGATTAAAGGAGGACCCTAGGATCAAATCTAATCTTGGCCATTGATTTTGAATCTACCCTAAAAGTGCCCTAAATTTCTCTATGTCTCTTTTCCTCTCTATTCTTTTCTCATTTTTTTGTCATTTGAATGTGCAGGTTGTGGAGGAGCTAAGTGGAGAGCTAATGGAGAGATGAATTCATGGAATCTCTCATTTGTTGAGATATATATAAATATATATTTTTTGAAATCCATACATCCATGCATGTTCTTTTTTTTTTTTTAGAAATCCATGTATTTCTTTAATAAAATTAGTAAGGAAAACCTAAATATATATATATATATATATATATATATATATATATATATATATATATATATATATATATATATTTTATTATTTTATTTTATTTATTTGTAGAGTCATGTATTTGCGGTGGATGGGCGGAGGCGGGCGGCGCGGCGGCCGCCGAGAAGGGGACGGCCGCGAGGAGGGCAGGGGTGCGCGGGGTATGGGGTGGGAGTCCGCGGGGTAGGGTCCGGCGGGGAACGAGGGGGACAGGAGGCACGGGGATAGGGGGATTCGTTGGGGCTGCGGGGTCTTTGGGGTGGGACAGGGTTTGGGGGTCGCGGTAGTAGGGGTCCGGGGAGGTCCATTAGGGGCTGCGGGGTTCCAGGGGACAGGTCATGAGGCAACAGCAGGGGGAAGTTTGGGGGTTTGGCCCCCAAACGATTGCTTTTTTATTTATTTTTTATTTTTTAAATTTTTAATTTTTTAATTTTTAAAAATATAAAACAACGAATATATATATATGTATTTGTTTTTGAATTTTTTTTTAATCTCATATCTTTATATATATATATATATATATATATACTACTTAACATATAATATATATATTATATAATATATAATAAATATATATTATATAACAAGAATATTATATCTTTAAAGAGAAAAAAAAACCCGATATATATATTATTATTTTATTATTATTATTTTTATATTTTTTTGTTTATTCTAGCAAAAATATAGTTATAAATAGAAAACCCAAAAAAATGAAATAAAAATGTAACTATGGCACATTGTTATCAATATTTGCAAGAACAAAGGGCTAAGGCAAACATTATTTCCAACAACTATTATAAAACAACTAACATCATTATTTCAATAAATCCTACAACCCAATAACATTAACTTTCTTTCAATGCAAAATAGCTAAATAATTAATGCAGATTTCAACAAGGGGGAATCCAACAACAAGAAAAGATAGATTTGTTTTTTTTTTTTTTTTGAAACAAGGCAATAAGATGACAAAAACAGAAATTACCCAAAGAGTCCGTGTGTTTGAACCATGGCTCTGATACCAAATGTAATGCCATAAAATTTTGCAAACTAAAAGAATGTTTAACTTTCATTTTATTTATTTTTTAATAAAGTAGACAACTAAAAATTACAGTTTTGATGCAACATACATGATCTTACTTTGCAGATTTATACACAACAAGAATTTCAAAATATAACATGTAACTAAAAGAAAACTCATGATTCAATATGATAATATTACAACCTTACAAGATTCTTGCAACAATAAAATAGAAACTTTCTTAGTAATGACCAATGTTTTCATGAACAATAAGTGCAATAAAAATGGATCTTTACAAAAGTATGACACTTTACAAAGCCACATTTATTTACAAGTGAAGGCAATGTCCTCCAAAGATGAGTAAGACCAAGATGACAAGAGGCTCTACTATCTCCAACTTGAGCTCCAACTCCAATACTCCTACAAGAATCCAACTCCAAGAGAACATGGCTTGTTTACCACCCAACCAATAGGCATCATCACATGCCTTTCCATGGTTGGAAGTCATGCTATCCTCCCCAAGCCCATGGGAGAGAGAACTAGCTTCCACAATGTGCACAATTATAATAGGGTTTAAACACACACAACAAAAAAAAACATAAGACCAATCAACCACTTAGACCTACTATATAATGAAAACAACAATATGAGGAGAACAAGGTCAACCTCACAAGGGGAAGAGATGAAGAAGGATGCCCAAATCAAGGTGTCCAACCATAGGAGCACCATTAAATACATATATAGAAGACTCCTTATACCTCCTAATCATTCATCCTCCTTATTCCTCCTTATGCTATAGAAATCCTTCTTAGGAGGATTTTCAAAGCCAAAAGGGTTTCCTCACCAAGAATGGGGAAAGGTTCAAGCCATATGAACCTTTCTCCCACCTCAAACCATATGAGGGGATGAGAAGGGACCTTCATGGCTTAACAAACAACCATGAGGTTTGAGAGGGAAATCTGTCTCTCTTCCCCTACATTCTCCAAAACCATCATTCCAAATGATGGTGGAGAGAAAAACAAAGAAAATAACAAGAACAAACAAACAACCACATTCACCATACAACTTCACAACACATCATTTCACACACTATTTTATTGAAAGCAAACATAGTTTACAAGATAAACAAAACTAAGAAGAAAAAGGTTAGGAACCCTATCTCTATAATGCTTTCCAAGACTCTAAGTTTTTCCCTTTGTCCAAGCTCCCTCCAAGCTCCCAAAATTCTCCAAGTGCTCCAAAAAAAAAAAAAAGAATCAAGAAGACCCATTCCTTCCACATGAGGAAGGATAAAAAGGAACCCAAAAGTTTTCTCACCAATGAGAAAGTGACAAGTGTCACCTCCTCTTCTCTCAAGAGTCAAAGATTCCAAAAACCAAATAAGTAAGAGTAAACTCACCTTTTAGCCCTTATCACAAAAATACTAAAAACTAAAATAAAACAAAGTGGAGCAACTTTTAACAATTTCACACAACCCAACCATCTTACATGGATGGTGACTAAAGAGGGCAAAATGGGAGGGAAACTCCCTCCAAACCTTGGAAATAGGCCCCCTACCTATTAGGTAGGGTCCAAGGGCCCATTTTCATGCTAAGGAAACCCCCAAACTCAAAAGGGGTCCCAAAATTACCCAAAATAACCCAATTTCGGGTTTGGCATGCTTGGGCACAAGGGTAGAGGGTGTGGGGTCCACCCAAGGTTCACATGTGGTCCCCAATCCCTTCTACCAACACACACACACTTTCCCAAAACCAACACTTAACTTAAGATAAGATCATTAAACCCCTAAGCTAGTTTACTTAATAAAACACACCCTAAACATAATTAATTTTACAAGACATAATTACATTACAAATTGAGGGTTCACCCATGGTGCCCAATTAAATACATCTAATCTAAGGCCTCAATCATTTAGCATGGTTAGGACTCACTGTGGGCTGCTTGTGCACAATGCGTACCTGCCTTGAAACCCATGCTCTCCTATACCCGTCACTGCACACTCATTGCACACATTAACTGCATCTATCCAATATAATAAATAACATTTATGCATCACAATCTCAATCAAACTTATAATGTCCGAACATAATTTACAATTGATAGTGCAATGCATACAATTATCCACATAGTTTGCCATGAATCATCCACAAATAAAATTGCAACGACATACACTTAGGTTAGCATGAAAATCACCATCATTAAATCCAAAACACTATATCATTAATCAAATCAACCACAAGAGACTAACATCTAACCAATAAGTTTATCATATAACCCTGTTAATGTCATCAACATCATAAGAAATATATCAGTATACGAATCTAATCCAATTGGCACTACACGCCCAAAATGCCATAATGTCCATGAGGATAAAATATCATAGTAAAATGTCCAAATTCTATCAGTGTCTCAATCACAACATATCTAGGTATAAAGGAACCAACGAGATAAATGGAGCTATAAAAATGTGGGCACTACAATAATTTTCAAATTGGAGACCCGTGTTGCTTTGGGATAAGAGGAGGGAGCAGAAAGGAATTCACAGAAAGTTTGATTCTTTGTGGAAAGGACCTTTTAAGATTCATCAACTGAGTGGTGAAAATAGTTTCCATCTATCATATCTTGATGGAGAGTTACTCCCTTTTCTTTTCAGCGGTCAACATCTAAAGTTGTTCCATCATTAGTGCAAGATGTTCTTTTGCATTGTACATAATTTATTTTTTTGTTGTGTGTTTGCTTTTGGTCTTCTTTTCTTTCCTTGTTTTGTTTTCAATTTTCTCCTTTTCGAATCCACCCCAATGGATAAAGCCAGAGATTCTGAGTTCTCTTCCTTTGATATCACAAAGAAATTCCCCAACTAGAGCCAGTTGTTATCTCATTTTTGTGTTTACGCCAAAAATGAGATAACCCTAAGAAATTTTTGAGCTAGTTTCCTAAGAATGCCCTTTCAGAGAGATAATCAGGTTTTCGGGTTTCAATAGCAAGACAACATGTGTTTTGGATGCTTCATGTTGTGTGTTCCCAAACCCGAAACCCGCATCAAGTAAGTCTTTCGGTTTGCGGGTCTTCCGAGCATCGGAACATGCCTTCTTCAAAACATGCTTCATGTCGCATGTCTTCCGATTCCCGAAACCCGATTTTCTCCTTTGTATCGGGTTTCTCGGGACCATCAAGCATCATGCTTCATGTCGCTTGTTTCCCACAACCCGAAACCTGAATTAATACAAAATCCTTTGTGTCGGGTTTCCGGATATCCCAAGCATGCTGACATGGCATTAATGTTGAGTTGTCGGGTAGTTGACATGTGTCAACTGAAGTGTATTAAATGTGAAATTTCTTATAAATACTCGGATTTCCACGTCATTTTTACTAGACATACTTTTTACCTCGTGGATTTTTGTGCATGCATCTTCGACCCAGAAACCCAACTCACCTCTGTGCCTGATTGCATTGCTCATTTTTGATCATTTTTCATTCTAATTGAAGGTATTTCCCTTTATTCTTTGTTTGTGATTTTTGTGGAATAATTGTGTAAAGGATTCTTCCAAGTTTCTATCTTTTTCTTGTTGGGGTTATTGGGGTTTTATCTATTCCATTTTAGGTTGTTTTCTAATCAAGTTTGTGTTTTAGGGTTCCCCCTTTGGAATGCTCACTTTGTTTTATTCCTTGGAATATGTCATTGTGATTAAAAATGTATCAGGAATATCAACAATGGAGAAGAGTTTGCATGTTTCAACCTAACAATTACCCGATTCCCTCTTTTCGGGTTTCACAGGGTGCTTTGCAGTTTTCAAAACCCGTAGTGTATCGGGAAGTTTAAGGTGTCGGGAACTTCAAACATTCCGGCATCCTCCAAAGATAGTGGGATTTCTAATCTTTCTGACATCTCTAGTGTGTCGACATTCTAATCTTCCCGACATCTCCAAAGGTGTCGACATTTCAATCCTTCCGACATCTCCAGTGTGTCGGGTATTTCAAATTCTCTGACATCTCCAATGTGTCAGGTTTTACGAATTGTTCGACATCTCTAGTGTGTCGGGTTTTCCAAATTGTTCGACACCTTCTGATCTCCGATACTCTCCATTGTTTCGAGCCTCTGAGATTGCTGAGCAGGTCCTCAAACCCAAAGTGTCTAAAAATCAGAAGCAATCAGTTCATTCCTCCTTTGAAATTCCTCATGTTGGACCCTGGTTCATCACAAGATAAGATTGAAAAATCATGAGAGGATGAAGTATAAATTTAGGAAGGTGGAGTCTCCCTCCTATATTGATTGAATTATGACATCCGGATATAGATCTCGGAACATAGATATGGAAGATTTTGGAATAGGGTTAAGAGTTCTTCCTGCACCCCATGGATAAAATTAGTAGTTGGCGGTGGTCTTCCTCTTGTAGCGAGGTTTCCCCATGTCTGCTCAGTGCCCCAAGTTCATCTTGGTCTGTGCTTCAAACTATGACTCTGCTTCTCGTTATGTGAAAAATCAAGCGGGAGAGGTCGTAATCAAGTTGGACGAGGTTACTTCGATGACCTTCTCAAGCTTCCTAACTTTGAGGAGTATGGAGATGTGGATCTCAAGTCAGCCCAAAAATCTTGGGACAATGATCAGGAGGATTGTATCAAACACATGAACAAGAAGTTCCTAATCAAAGCCAAGCCGGCATTTCCAGGTTCCCAAGACTTGTTCCTAGAAGTGATTTCATTCAAGAAATCAATGATATCATTACTCTGTTGAGTCGGTTTTTGGTTTCCCCAAATCAAATGTTTTCCAAGGATGGATGTACTAATTCATGATCATTATTAAGAAGAATCAACAGGGGATTGATTGGGGTACTCTTATCAGTAACAAGATAGATTCTTAGATGACAATAGTCTTGTCTACTGGGAAGTTTTATATGTCCTCATATGTCACCTATGCAGCGGCCGGCATGAGGAACTATCCTGGATTGGACACAAAGGGGAACAAGACAAAGTGGAGCATGTTTATCGGTATTTTCCTCAGCTAACAAGAAAAGGGTCTGAAGACCAATTCAGAAGGGTAAACGATGCCTTCTTTTATGAGAACATCTGCAGGTTAAACCCCGAACTAAGGAAAATGAGGGTCTCTGATGAGGCATGGGCTGAAGTTTCAAAATGGGGTTGTGTCTTCTTGTAATTCAAGAAGTTCACCTATCTTCGAGTAGTCATGTACCCAGGGGATCCTTTCCGTTTTCCCAGATATCCAGGGACAAGCTAATCTTGATGGAGTTGGTTAGGCAATTGTTGGATTTTCACAAATTCCAACAGAGTAAACACAAGGCCGCCGTATCTTTCCCAATTTCTATTGGAAGGTATACTTGTTCAACGGTGGTGAAGGCCAAGAATGTTGTACATGAGCTTCAAGACAAGTTGAAAAAGCACATGAATCCCAGAGATGGATTCGATTTTCGAGGAGTCCTTAAGTCATATGGAACTCTGCACCCACACGTACCAAGCATAGAAGACATCTGGATTGATTTACGTGATGAGGTTACTTTTCGAAGAAAAGATCATAGCAGGTTAACACTTGTAGAGATTTAGACACTCGAGCTCACTGACATACCAGAAGGTACTGGTGATAATGAAAGTGTTATGGATCCTTCCTATGATGGATTGAATGAAGATCAATATGTTTTCCCACCTATTGATTGGTCTATCGGTGAAAAATCCTCCATTACAGATAGATCGGCCCTAATTCTTGCACACACCAAGGCATGGCTCACCTCTTGGGGAATGAGTTTCAAAGAAGATAATTTTTCAAAGTTGGTTGCTGTAGAAGTGGGGCCCTCCAAAAAGGAAAAGGACAAAAGCTCTTCTAAGGGACCTATAAAGGTCAAGTTTTTCAAGAAGAGAAGAGAAGAAGAAACCCCTTCAATTGTTACTCCAGTTGAAACAGTGAATGTGCCAGAATCACCAACACCACCAGAAATAGGAGAAATTTCTTTGGAAAGAGAAGTAAGCCAGCCCCTAGTTTCACCATTTGTTGACTGCCCAACTGAAGTGACCTTATCTCTTGCATCCTAGGCTTTGGCGTCAGGATCTGTGCTTCCTACTTCACAACCACTTCTACCTCCTCTTTCCCCATCTACTTCATCAGTCATGGCCAGAATTTTCTCTGGAATCTCACCCCTCTCTGCTAGGACCAAAGTAACTACAAACATGCCCCCTCCTGTGCCTCTTTTCACTGAATCTGCTACCACATTGGTAACTATCCCCACTCCACCAGTGGATCTCCCTCTCCCCTGAAAGTATGATACCAACTTCTACAACAATGGCAACTCCCTCTGGCACACCCCAATGGTTACTTGAGCAAAATATGAGGAAAAGGAAGGTGGTTGTACCCATACCAGCCTTTGATTTTAGTTCACTCAAGGCTTCTACTGCTAAATCAGCCAAGAAACCCAAAATAGTTTCAAGGGTTTTAGTGGACGCTTCGACATAAGTTTACTGAGATCACCACCACCTCATGATGAAAAAACCAAAGAGGACATAACGACCTCTGACTATCAGATAACCAGGGTGGCTTTAGGAGAAGTGACAATAGAAGGAGCACAACAGATGCACGAGATGCTATGAATGTGCTATGCCAGAAATTGAAGGAAACAAAGGACAACATAGAGATGAGCTTAAAGAAAAGGTGGAGTAGTTAACTGAAGTATTACTTAAGCTCTCAAAACCCCTTGAATCCATACCATCTTCCTCTATCCTTGTCCGGGTTTGATTTCTCATCAGTGCCTATAATTGAGAAGATTAATGAAAAAGGGAGAGTGGTCGATGAATGGACCCAAAGGCTACTCCAATAGGGGAAAGAAGTGATTCAAGACACCGTAGAAGTTTATCAATCTTTGGGGAATATACAGAGTGATGGGGAAAAGATGGATGATGATTTCTCTCAAGAAATCAGACACCTTGATTTGACTTTCGAAGCTCTCCAGGTACTGAAGCAAATCCCATCACGCATCTTGGTAGAAGAAGGCATCATCCCACATGTGGATAAGCATTTCTAGCTGACCAAAGCCATCAGGTTCAGGGTAAATATTCTCAACGAAGCTTGTGGTAAATTGAGAGAATCAAGAGATCAATTGATTGATGGAAAAAGTGACCTGGAAGAAGAATTGTTGAAAATTTGTGCAAAAGTGTCAGGTGGAAACTCGGGCATCCTACCAATTGATGATCTTTTCAAACAAATCCAAGAATCCATTCAGCATGAACCAACTCATGGATTTGGTATTGAAATCATTGATAGGTTTGTAAAGGTTGAACATTCTTTGGAGGCCCTGATAAAACTCAACAAAAGATTGAGAAAGCTTCTGGTAGTGCCAGTGACACTCATGAAACATGTGAAGTCTTGAGTGATCATTCCACTGCGCCTAATGAAAATGAGATGCAAGGTATAATCTGAAAGTTCCAAGAATTTTATAACAAACAGGCTCAGTTGGAAGAAGAGAAAGATGAGGAAGAAAATTATGATGATTCAGACTAAGTCTTGATGCGATGTGTCATTTCAATCTTGAAATTGACATGTCTTTTTCATTTCTGTTTCGTCACATAGGAATCATATTTTGACTTGGTCTCCTACGTGAGAGTCAAGAAAAATAGGACTCTTGTTAAAAAACTATTTTATAGGGTTTGTCCTATTTTCTCTCAACTATTTTTATTATAAATAAGGGATGTACGTACATTCCAAAGGGTTGAGATTTTTGGAATATTGAGAACTATTGTGAAGAAGAAAAACTTTGTGTTTTCTTTTAATCATTTGAGGAATAGAAGTTGATGCTATTTTTGCAAACTTTGTGTTGTGAGATGTGTCTTTCTTAAGATATTGTTCTTATGTTCGTGATCTTAAGCTATTCTTTGTTTAGCATCTTGATGATTCTAATCATTTCAAACATTACATTTGTTATCAAAATCTCGTATGATTATTTTGTGCTCTGTGTTTACTCGAAAGAAAATACGTTCCTCTCATTTCCTTTCCATTGTGTTTTTTCCATAATAATAATTTCCGACCCAGTCCATTTATAAAGACAACATCCTCACATAGTATGGATATGGATTTCGGGATTCTATCCCAACCCCAATGGTTAGATTAGTGTGAATATTGTACGCATTATTTTATTGTGTTTTAGATTAGTAATAAACAAGCAGCCTCACCTATCTTTGAGGAGGGATTTAATCCCATGTACTATGGTTGAACCTCATATTTTGGCTTGACAAAATATCCAACCAATAGGCCTATAAACACATATGACTTGTTAGTGCAAATCTATAACACACCCTAATGACCTTATGATCTGTAGTTCGAATTGGGTCATTTAGTGTGATTGCACAACATTGAGTTTTCTCCAAGGTGTGGGACCTTGCAAGGTGATAAAACTCTCTAGAGAAAGCTAGTTCTTACCCCTCTATTTAGGTGTATGCATGAATTTTTTTAGAGAAACTAATTCAAAACTCTTACTCTAAAATTTCCAAGGAGACAGGGTTGAAAGAAGCATGGAAAAAGAAAACAAAACTAAGCTAAAATAGTGATACACCGAAGGAGTGATGAATTTTTTTGTTGCAAATAAAAATATATCATAGAAATGTAACACCAAAGCATACACAAATTTCCAGAATATAATGAAAGATCAAAAGATAATGATAAACACATGAGAGGATTGAAGGATCATTCACAAAACATGCATTACCATTTCCAAGTTTAATATGATGTATTACAATGGAAGAAAGGAAAAAAAAATGTGTCACAATCTCCATGGAAGGTCTAAAACTCCTCGAATTCATGTGCCAAGGGGAAGAGGGGAGTCTATAAGAACAAAAACATCCAACCCTTTACAAATGAGCCAAAACTGGCTTTTAATGGTGAAGCAGAACAAAGGAAAAGAAAAAAACATGGGAAAACTGATTTATGAGCTCAACCACCAATCAAATCCCTTCAATCTCACCTACAAAGTGATGGGCTTCATGGAAAAACCCATACACCAAAGTACATTGCTCTATAGATCCAAAAACGACCCATACTTCATTAATTTTTGTGGTTGAGTGTCAGTTTTGTATTTTTTTACTAGAGATGTTTTCTAGTTTTTCTCCCACCAAACTCCATCATTTTTTTTTAATAGTCCATCATGTGGATAAATTCAACAACTTTCCAATGATATAAAAAATGCAAAAATATGAGCTCTGGATCAAAAGATATGGCCCTTTGAAGATTTAGGGAAAAATTAGGGTTCGTGGGTTGAGATTCAAATTTTTCCCTCCTTTTCAAATTGGGAAAAATTCCCAAAAATTCTCCATTTGGCCTTTTGACCTACACTGCTTGTTATGTGGTGTCATCTCATTGGTCAGTGGGTTCAAATGATCATTCTTCCCATTTGAAGATTTGGAAAATTTTCCAAAATTACTCCGTGCCTCCGCCACCCCGGGACACGTGGCACCATCTGGTTACTTGGCGGGATGTGCTCCACTTTCTACCTTTGAGCTGCTAGCCACTTTGGAAAAAATTCCAAAGTCCTTCTACTGAACCTCACCTGCTGTGACAGGACACGTGGTGTCTTCTCATTGCTCGGCGGGCTTTCGCTTGGATTTTCCCCTTCGACCCTTTGACCCCAATGCTGAAAAAATTCAAAGTCCTTCCTCCCCACCGCTCCAACCTGCCACATGGCACCATCTCATTAATCCATGGGATTTTGGGTCAAAATTTTCCCTTTGACCCTTTGACCACCAAAGGCTAAGTGCAAAAAATTTTCACCTCCAAACTCTGAAACTCGAGCCATAACTTACAAAATACAAGGAGTTAGGAGGACTTCTTTACCTTTTTGGAAAGGGGAGAAAAATATATATCTGATGAAGCAATACCTAGAAAATTTTGAGTGCCTAAAATGTGTAAAAATTGACTAAGGCACAATGAAGGAAAAAATGAAGACAAGTTAGCCAAAATAAGCGGGGCTTTATTTTGGATAACACTCACATCATTTCATCGTCGCATCTGCATCTACCATTAGCATGTCCTCCCTTTACATGTATACTTTTCATAAATGATTTTTATTGGGGGCATATTCCATTCAATCCTACTTGTAATGAAACTATATGTACACATGATGGCTTGAATCATCTAGGCTTTCTTTTCAAATATCTTTATCCTCCACCTCATGATACTCTCCTATATTATGTCTTCCTCACTATCATTTTTCTTATGGTCTATGTGTCTTTCATCTCACAGATTTCTTGTGCGATCCCCTCACTCTTCTCCACTTACATTAGGGCAATATTGGCTTGATTACATTGGGGGCACATTAGACCTTGATCATACTGATATCTCATTTCCTATGCCCTTTGGTCATGTGTTCATTTGCAACAATTCATTTCTTGGCTATACATAGAATCTCACTCGTTGGTATGCACATGGATGTCCATTACCTCCCTTCACTAATGAGGAATATGCTATGGGCATGTACAATCTATGCCTCAATGGATCTTTACTTGATCAACCTGAATTTTCTAATGCTTCCCCATTTGTTTTTTACCATAAAAATGATGGTCTCCTAGATGAAATAACATGATTTTTCTATTTATCACACACACTTGTGGATCATCATGCCAATTAAAAATCCCCCTCTCATCCTAATTTTGCATCACTAGTCATCTATCATTTCTATAATCACATTATGTACATCATCCTATGCATCTATAGGAATTCATCACATACACTTTGATACACTACTTGTATCATCATCACCCTATGATGAAATCTTGTGCTAAGGTTCACACTTGAATGTTGATGGCATAATATACATATGAACCTCACACTCTACACATTGCACATCTACACCATCTTCTTCGTACATATTTTTCACTATCTACATCTTCTACTCACACTTTCTCTTACACATCTTATACATATATGCCATATTTTCCTTACATCTAATATACATCTTACACACTTTGCGCTTTCTACATATTACACATCATTCACATCATATTATTACCTCTCCGACACTTCATACATGCTTTGCAATTTCCACAATTACACATTATACACATTTTTGTTACACATTGAACATCTTCACAATTGTCCCATTCAACATACATCCTCCTAGTGTCATATCCTTCTACATCTTCTACTCACGCATCATGTTATTCTATTCTACATTCTATGCTTCATGATCAAACCTTTACAATGCACACTACCCAACGACGCACTCTAGTCTCATGGTTCATACTCAACTACTAAGGGTCTAAATATGAATTAAACCTCATCTCGTCACATTTACATCATTCTACGCTTGGTCTTCACAATCAATCGATACTTTCTAGCATCTTATTCACATACTCTATTATCTACACTACATCTTCCATCATGATATGCATCTCATTCACACCTTCTCTATGCTTGATCTTCACAATCAAATTTTCTAGCATGAAACACCATCTTCTTAGCACACACTACTATCCTACTTTTCCATCTACACCCTACACTTCCTACATCATAGACTTCATGATCTATTCCTCATTTGATCTTATACTACTTTACATTATAGGTTATGTGCCTCGTATACTTTTTTTTTTTACGTTTCTAAATTCTCCAATTCACAATCAATATTTCTAGTACATCGTTCATCTTATTCACATGACATCACTATAAAATCTACACTCCATGCTCTCTTGATCAAATCTTTCTCATATACAACACCTTTGTTCAAACCATTTCTTGATGACACACTTTTTCTCTATGGTTCATTCTTAAATGTTGAGGGCTCTTTCCTAAATAAACCTCATTTCAGTCATGCATACATCCATAATCGGGCGAATGTTGCCACTATCAATCTCATATTGCATTCCATTTCATCTCATCTACAACATACTACATATCTTTGTTGTATTTACTCTTTCTTTCTTATGCTTACATGTATGTTTTATTACACAACATAGTTAGCTATCTAGTATGTCATTATTTTTACCATACACACATGCATGTTCATTTTATTTTCTATTTATAATCACATAAATTACACATATTCATACAAAGCATGGATGCTTGGTTCATAACCTCATACCAAATCCTACAATGGCCAGTTTGTTTAGGGAATCCACTTTTGTGCAAATTTTGGGTGCTATCATTTCATTATTTTATATAGCAAATTACTATATTAGATAATGCATGTTTTGACATACTTTTTATCTTTCTAACATGCTAATGGGTGCTTCATGTGAAACATTTTATTTACGATTTTATATGCGTCAATGGTTATCTAATATATGGTTACTATTGTTTTCCATTTTATGCCATTATTTGCGGGCTTTTACCTATGCTTTGTCTTGTATGTACACTTTATGATTTTGTACCATCGGCCTTGATTGTGTTACAACATCATGAGTGATTTCCCATGTATGCAACCCACATTTTTGTGCTTTACATTATCTTCTTTCTTAGTATCTAACACTATGTTTTTATATGTGTGCTTCTCTTGTTTACACTATAACTTTTCTTCTAGCGATTGTTTGCATGTGCCATGGTTTCTACTAATAATGTTCCCTATTGCATACTCGTATCATTTTCACATAGGGTCCTCTTTTGGGTCACATCCTTCTAGCAATGTCGCATGTACCTAAACGATGGGGGAATATATTGGATGAATTAGCCACTCCATTCGGTAGTTCTTGTCAATACAAATTCACAGACACCCCCAAAATTACCTATGGATTAGATTTTCTAAGGCAATGTCATTTGGTGTGAATACACAACATTGAGATTTCCCAAAGTGTGGGACCTTTGCAAATGGGGAAAGCTCTCTAGAGAAGGCTGGTTACTCTTCCTAAAATACCTACCACAAGTTATTCTAGTGCGACAAGCTAATCTAATCCTAACCTAACTATGCCAAGGAGACAAAGAGAGAGAGAAAAGAGGGAAAAATAGAGCCTACACTAAAATGGTGATACATCAAAGAAGGAAAATTTTGAAAATATATCAAAACTACCATGGAAACAAAGAGAGGTGAGCAATGGAAAGGATGGACAAATGCATCACAGACCAAAGATGGATTTCACACAAAAATGTTCCAAAACTCCATGAACACAACTCTAAAAACTGTAATCAACATCCAAACATGCACAAATACCTATAATGAAGAGAGGCGAGAGGAAAACAAGCAAAAATGAGCAATGATCGACAAATGCATCACAAATCACATTTTTATTGCTCCGAGAAGTTTGCATATGAGAACATCATTTTATTGGTAAGAGGACAAAAACAAAATTACAAAGTAGGGGAGGAGGTTTAAACTCCATTTTCAACCCTAGGGAAGAAAAGAAGGGAGGGCAGAGTAGAAAGAATGAACAACCTTTTACAAATGAGCCAAAATTGGCTTTTAACCATCGAGCAGAATGGAAGAAATGAGAAAACATGGGAAAATTGATTTGGAACTCCAACCACTAAAAATCCCTTCAATTTCACCTGCAAAGTGATGGGATTCATGGAAAAACCCATACACCAAAGTAAATTGCTCTGCAGAGCAAGAAAGAGGCCCATACTTCATTAATTTTGGTGGTTGGGGGTGTTTTCTGTGTTTTTCCATGCCAGAGATGTTTTCTCATTTTTCTCCCATAAATCTCCATCAAAATTTAAAATTGAATAGTCCATCATGTGGATAATTTCACCAGATTTCCAATGATATAAAGAATGTGAAAATCTGAGCTCAGGATCGAAAGATATGCCCCTTTGAAGATTTAGGGCAAAATGGCAATTTTAGGGAAAAATTCGGGTTGGTGAGCGCCGAACACGAAAATTTTCATCTTTTTTGAATTTGGGAAAATTTCCCAAAAATTCTCCATGCCCCACCACTCCACTACCACATGTCAATTCTCCATTCACTGATGGAAATGCGGGCTCCAACCTCACCTTTTTCCCTTTGATTTCACATTGGGAAAAATTCCCAAGATTTCCCCACAATCGGCCATGCCACGTGTCGATGCTGGTCACTCCGTAGGGATGTGCTTCAACATTTGCCTTTGCACCTTTTACAATTTTGGAAAATATCAGCAAAACCTTCCATGCCTCCAACCCACACACCGACTAGACATGTGTCACTTTCACAATACTTGGTGAGCTCTACACTTTTCTCCATCTTCCTCCACAAGGCTGTGGGCCAATTTTAGCTTTTTGACTTTCACCCCAAAAGGATTAAGTACCCAAATTTCTCCCTACCTTTGCCAACCTTCTTGGCAATTTTTCAACTTACCTCCGCCGGCCCAACCTCTTCCGCCACATGGCATCTTCTCATTGGATGCGGGCCTGTCGAGGAAAATTTCCCCAAAAACTCCACTTCGAGCCATAACTTTCAAAATATATGGAGTTAGGAGGAAAATTTTACCTTTCGGAAAGGTGAGAAAATTCTCTATTTGATGGATCCATTTCCAAAAAATTTTGAGTCCCTAAAGCATGCCAAAAATTCATTTAAGTGCCAGCAAAGGAAAAGGAGGAGGAGTTAGCCAAAAATAAGCATGGGCTTATTTTGGATAACACTTTTGGCGACTCAGAGGGGTCATCTACCTGCTAGATGAAGTGATCAGCTACCTTTGAAGCATCCATTGGGCATGGAGTCAAGCACCACAAAAACTATGTACAAAATTGGAAATCATACATATCCCAAGTGGGATATGCGAGTGTGCACAAGCACTTCTTACATTGAAAGCAAAACTACCTACTCTACTCTAACTGGAAGCAATGGTGAGATAAACAAACCCAACAACTGGTTGTGAAAAATAGCTTCCTTTCTTCAAAATGGGCAGCCATGCAATTGATTTGGAGCTGATCATGGCTGTTAGGATGAGTGGAAAATCAACAAGAAGCTGGTCTTCTACCCAAATCAGCAAGGTGTCAACTGAAAACAAATTAGATACCTCTTTTAGTTGCTCTGCATTTGGATTGAAGAGGTATGACAACTGATCCTTGGTACTTTATAGCTCATCCTCATGCTTAGAAGCAAACATGAATAGTTATGACTTCTCCTTTGGCTCCAATGAAGCCAAATACCTTATTAGGCAAGGTATGATCTGTTTGATATGCTCATAGCTCTGAATTTCAACTCCAAGAATGGAGACTTCTTGTGGACCTTCTTGGATGGATGGTGTGGAAGAAGTGGTGAAACTCTTCTGCTATTTTCCTTCTTCCTCTAATGAAGAACATGGAAGATTAATATCTTCCAATCTTGGCTCAAAAAGGTTGCTATAAAATGTAGGTTTCTGCTGCAAATGAATGCTCTCCTTCATGGCGTGAGAAGGTTCTTGTGTTTGTAAGATGAATGATGAAAGAGAAAATGGTGTGATTTCAACTGGTTCCTCTCCATCAAAATAGTCCTCCAAATCACACAAGTCATGTTGTAAATGTTCAAACTCTCCCATGGTGTTCTCTCTTGATCTATAACTTGATCACCATGGTTTCTTTCATCCTCCAACATTGATTTTGAGAGATCAAACTCTTCTTCAGCACTATAACTCGAGAGAGATGAAGTAGAAAGAAGAACTGAAGGTTCTTCTATAGCCTGCTTTGTGCTCAAAGATTTTGGATCTACACTTTTCTCCCCCATAGCTGGAATGTGCTCCTCTTCTTTTGGATTTGGAGTAGCTTCTCCTTCCTCTGCTGCTTGAAGACAATCTTGCTCTTGATTGAACTCTTCCTCTAGCATGAAGTTTGTCAAATCAAACTCTTCAATCTGTTACTCTAGAGAACAAGTTGGGACTGCAAGATCTTCTTCAGAGCTTCTTTCCATGGCTGATTGTGCAACTTGAATTGGACCAACATTTCCTTCAAGTAGAGTGCCAACATGGACACTGCATTATGAGAAAACTGATTGCTGATCTACTTCTTCTTTTTGCTCTTCTTCTTGCTGCAACAAAATCAGCCTTGGCCACCACTTGTTCTTCAACTCTAACCTCCTCTATTGGTTTCACCATCAAGGGGATTTTTGTAATCCCAAATTTAAGAGCCAAATTCAACAAACTTTTAATCTTTTCATCATTTTTGGCTCTTCTTCTTGCTGTCCTTCATGACTTATTTTCTGATTTTCATTCTCCCAACATGGATTTGGGAATGCAAGAGGAGGGGTGGGTTGTAACTCAATTGATTTTGCAATTATTTTTGGTGGTGGAGGAGATGAAACTTCTTGTTTCCTTGGAATGGGAGGTATTTATTTTAGCTCTTGTGGAGGGGATTACTATTTGGAAGGGAAAAGGACAAAAGAATTGAGATGAGGTGGAAGACTAGGGGATGGAGAAATGAAATCAACTTTTGGGACAGCAGATGGGAAACTTGAAGCTTGACACTACTGAAATGATACAGATTGAGAAAGAGGAAAAGAAAGAGTATGAGATGGTGTGCTTACCCATTGACAAGGTTGTTGAATACTCCTCTCATACACCTCTATTCCCTTAGTCCATTTTGCAAGTAATGGTAGCATTGTAATCATGAAGTCAAGCTTCTCTTGAGGGCTGTAATGCCTTGGAAAAGGTCCCACCCATGGACAAGGTGCTCCACAACCGATTCCAAATGCTTTCATTTGTGCTTGAGCCCTAGATTGCACCATGCCAATCTCCATTTTTTGGATTTTCTCCAACAGATCTGCATTTCCTTCTTGACTACCCTCATCATATGCATACTCTTGTGCTTGATATGCTTCATAGCCAAACTGATTTTGGCATTGCTCATATGGGTATGCATACTAGTTTTGAATATGATCAAAATGCTGATCTGGAGGATTTTAGAAACATGTTGGAGGTGGATTTGAATGGCACTATTGTTTTAAATGTGAATTCCATGAGGAAATGAAGTCATGATTGTACAACTTCATGGAATGGAAAAGAGTGAAAGGGATGAAAAGAAGAATGAATGGAAATGAATGGAAAATGAATGGAAAGAGGGTCCTGACTTCTAAGATGGGTTGTTTACTAGATGGATTCACTAGATGTGATTTTGAATATGCCTCCAAATGATAAATCTTTAACAGAACACACCAACCTCCCAAAAATAAAGTGGAAGACCTCTAGGGTCCCACCGGCATGCCAAAACTGTTAGGGCAAATTCACAACACCCCAAATGACTTATGGATCTTCTTTTCTAAGGAAATGTCATTTGGTGTGAATGCACAACATTTTCCCAAAGTGTGGGACCTTTACAAATGGGGAAATCTCTCCGAGAGAAGGTTGGTTCCTCTTCTTAAACTACATACCACAAGCTATTCCAATGCGGGCAAGCTAATCTAATCCTAATCTAACTATGCCAAGGAGATGGAGAGAAAGAGAAAAGAGGGGAAAATAGAGCCTACACTAAAATGGTGATACACCAGAGAAGGAAAATGTTGAACATCTTTCAAAACTGCCATGGAAACAAAGAGAGGTGAGCAATGGAAAGGATGGACAAATGATGCATCATAAACCAAAGATGGATTTCACACAAAAATGTTCCAAAACTCCATGAACACATCTCCAAAACCTAAAATGAACATCCAAACATGCACAAATACTTTTAATGAAGAGAGGCAAGAGGAAAACAAGCAAAAATGAGCAAGGATGGACAAATACATCAAAAATCATGTTTTTATTGCTCCGTAAGTTTGCACGAGAACATCATTTTACTAGTAAGAGGCAAAAATTCCATTACAGAGCGGGGAGGAGGTTCAAACTCCATTTTCAACCCTAGGTAAGCAAAGAAGGGAGGGAAAAGAGGAAATAATTAACAACCTTTTACATATGAGCCAAAATGGCTTTTAACCATCGAGTGGAATGGAAGAAATGAGAAAACGTGGGAAAATTGATTCGAACTCCAACCACTAAAAATCCCTTCAATTTCACTGCAAAGTGATGGGCTTCATGGACAAACCCATACAAAAAAGTACATTTCTCTGTAGAGCAAGAAAGAGGCCCATACTTCATTAATTTTGGTGGTTGGGGTGTTTTACGTGTTTTTGCATGCCGAGAGAAATTTTCTCATTTTTCCCCTGCAAATATCCATAAAAATTCAAAATTGAATAGTCCATCATGTGTATAATTTCACCATATTTTCAATGATATAAAGAATGTGAAAATATGAGCTCGAGATCGAAAGATATGCCCCTCTGAAGATTTAGGGCAAAATGGCAATTTTAGGGCAAAATTCGGGTTGGCGGGCCGAAACTTGAAAATTTTCCTCTTTTTTGAATTTGGGAAAATTTCCCAAAACTTCTCTCTCACCCCACCACTCTGCTTCCATGTGGCACTTCCCCATTCATTGATGGAAATGCGGGCTCCAACCTCACCTTATTCCCTTTGATTTCACATTACGCGAAATTCCCAAGATTTCCCAGTGCTCTCTTCGCCACATGTCGGCACTGGTCACTCTACGGGGATGTGCTTCAACATTTTCCTGTGCGCCTTTCGTAATTTTGGAAAAAATTTCCAAAACCTTTCACACCTCTAACCCCACCACCGACTAGACACGTGTCACTTTCACATTTCTTGGCGGGCCTGCTAAACTTTTCTCCATCTTCCTCCACGGGCTGCAGGAGCCTATTTTGGATTTTTGACTTTCGCCCCAAAAGGGCTAAGTGCCCAAATTTCTCCCTGCCTCCTCCGACGTGCTTCCTTCCCCTCCATGGGTCTGTGGGCTGAAATTTACCCTTTGCGCCTCTGCCAACCTTCTTGGTAATTTTTTCAACTTACCTCCGCCGGCCCGACCTCTGCTGCCATGTGGCATCTTCTCATTGGATGCGGGCCTGTCAAGGGAAAATTTCCCCAAAAACTCCACCGAGCCATAACTTTCAAAATATATGGAGTTAGGAGGAAAATTTTACCTTTCTGGAAAGGTGAGAAAATTCTCTATCTGATGGAGCCATTTCTAGAAAATTTTGAGTCCTTGAAGCATGCCAAAAATTCATTTAAGTGCCAAAAAAGGAAAAGGAGGAGGAGTTAGCCAAAAATAAGCATGGGCTTATTTTGGATAACGATTCAATCACAATTCATCAATCTAAAGTCAAATTTCACTAAGGTATAACACAAAGTCAACACAACTGACGACTTAGACAGGGGATCATAATCAAAATTTGGTCCTCAAGACAAACACCAATCCCAAGAATCGGACTTCAATGGCTAGGTTTTTTTGTCCCTTCTTGGGTGCCTGAGACCAGGGGTAGATATACAAAGTTTTTAGTTTATCACAATTCATATTATTTTCACATAGGATTTTCACAGGAAAGTAAACCTTCAATACTAGGAAATTGTGTTTGATCGTACCTATTAAGATTTGAATTGTACACACTAGTTGTTGTGGTGTTCTTACTTTGGGAAGCAGTCAAAGGTTGGAGAATGACACTAGACCTTTCTCCCTACACTACTTCTATCATGGTGTAGGATTTATGAAAAAAATCATTTAGTACGCTCAATAATTTTAGGAAGTAGTTAAAGGTTAGAGAATAACACTAGAGCTTTCTTCTATACTACTTGATCAGTGTGGCGTGAGATCGCTTGAAAAAGATCTCTTCATTAACATTTTTAGGGTCATCTCAACATTGTTTTACACATCACGATCAGTAGCACATGTTCCTTTTTCACATTTTAAGAAATTTACATATTTCTTACATGCACTTTATACATATATACACCATTTTTGACTACTTGTTCATTATTCTCTTTTGCAGGCCCATACTTATGGGAAACAATGTTCAACATCAACAATAGATTAAAAAACAACAATCTACATGTGTATTTCCATCCTAGGAAAATTATCATCACTTTTCTTTTTACTTCCTCTTATTTAGCATCCACACTCTTATCACCGAAAAACAACACCCTCTGATTTGTCATGCATGTGTGAATGAGAAACTAGTGTTTTTGGTAACATTGAATCATCTCTCAAGTTGTGGGACTTGCGGGCTTGAGATGATCCTCTAGAGAAGGTTGGTTCCTCTACCTAATCCTAGCACTAAACTACTTCTAAGGAAGGAAATACAACTATCTACTCCTAATCTAACAATTCCAAGGAACCAAGAGAGAGAGAGAGAGCATGAAAATTAAGAAATCCTACACTAAAGAGGTGATAGCACCAAGAAAAGGGGGTGAAATATCCTGTTGAGGGAGAATATAGAAATAAAATGGAGTTAAGAGAGGCCAGACCAATGTGACACAGACCCTAGATCTTCATTTACCACTAAATCTCCATGAAACACAACATCTTGCACCTACAAATGAGACATACATGCAAAAAAAACAACAACAAAAATAGAAGGGCAAGGAGATACAACAAAACAATGCAAGGGTTGAAAGAACACCACAAACACAATTTTATTGCTCTTAGAATATGCACAGTCCATTACATTGTTGAAATAGAGGCACAAATACACTTTCTAGGCCCATGAGAGGGTTTGCAGCTCAATGGTGTTGAGAATTTTTTTACAAAGTTTCCCCACATCCCAGAATATCTCTCTTCTCAAATGAGAAGTGTTTACAATATATAGAAAATGAATGAGAGAAAGAGAAAGAGTGAAACTCATATTTCTTCTCTCACCAACCAAAAACTACCATTAAATGGTCTGAAAATGGCATGGGAATCCTTACAAATCATCTTACATACGTACTTTATCTTCTGGAAGAAGAAATGGGATACCATACTTCATTGATTGTGGTGGTTGGGCCAACTGTGTATTTCCATGTTGGATATGTTTTCCAATTTTTGTACATCTAACCTCAATAAAATTGAGAAATACAATTCCCATTGCATAGAGGACATTGAGACCTTTCCAATGATATAAAGTTTGTCAAATTTTGAGCAATATATCAAACATTATGCGCATCCAAAGTTTCACGTGAAAAATGGTTGTTTTCCTTTGTTCGAGTGATTTTCCATTTTTCTACAACATTGTGTGGATTTGGTTTTCTCACGGCCTTTTTCGGAGACTTTTCTCGTGGAATTTTTCCATGGCTGTTACCTGTGGCTTCCGTGGATTTTTCTAGTGAATTTTCAATGGCTTTCCGCAGCTTTTCTATGGCTTCCACGACTTTTTCTCGTGAACATTTCTACTGACTTTTACGTGGACTTTTTGTAGCTTTCCTCATCTTTCTCGTAGCTTTTTCGCGGATTTTTCGTAGCTTCCACATATTTTTGCGGGGTTTTTTTCTCAAAATTTTCACTAACTCCTTAGAATTTTCTTGGATTGGGGAGTTAGGAAAAAGGAAGTAGAGTGCCCCAAAGCCACATTTTCCTATTTTACTCAATTTTCTCAAATTTGGCTGAGAATTAAACTCCTTTTCCTCTAAAAACCCTAAGCTCAACCATGAAGCTCTGTCAACTGCCCAAGTTTGGTTTTCTCCAATTATCCATTTTTACCAAAGGGGTAAAAATGGATAACAATTTGGTGACTCACGGGGACATCTTCCTACTAGATGAAGTGATCAATGGCCTTGAAGTATCCATTGGGCATGAAGTCAATCCTGATAACATAATTCTAATCTGAATCTCTGAAATTTGGTCCCTAAGCCACTTGAAACACTTTGTTGGAACTAGAGTTGATCTCACCAAATGCTACCTCCAATGTACTGTGCATGAGTAACAAAACACCACAACACACTATGTACAAAAGAGAAAGATCATACATGCCCCAAGTGGAACATGAAGAGTGTGCACAAGAACTTGTTTTGCTAAAAGCAAACCTACCTACTCTATGCTAACCGGAAGTAAAGGGAACTCAAATAAATCCTACAACTGGTAGGGAGAAGTAGCTTCCCTTTCTCAAAATAGGCAGCCATGTATATGATTTGGAGTTGAACATGATTGTTATTATGAGTGAAAAATTAACAAGAGGTCGATCCTCCACCCAAATCATCAAGGTATCAACTAGAAATAAGACAAATACCTCTTTTAGTTTCTTTGCATTTGGATTGAAGAGGCATTGAAGCTGATCCTTGGTACTTTAAAACTCATCCTCATGCTCAGAAGTAAGCATGACTGTAGCAACTCTGAATCTTTCTCTAATGAAGCCAAGTACTTGATTGGGAAAGGCCTGATCTGCTGAATTTTCCCATTACATGGAAGCCCAACTTCAATAATGAAGTCTTCTTACAAACATTCCTGGGTGGATGGTGTGGAAGAGATGAGATCTTTGTGCTATTTTCCTTCCTTTTTTGTTTCTTGAAGACTGACTTTCTCTTGGATAGCCTCTTCCTCTAGCATGAAATTTTTCAAATCAAAATATTCAATTCACTGCTCTAGAGGACTATTTGGGGCAGCAAGGTATTCTTGATAGCTCTCCTCCATCATGGATTCATCAATAAAATTAGGCCCTTCAAATGAAAGAAAAAATCTTCAATAATGTTTTCTTCATCAAGTGACTTCAACTCTGATTTGATCTCTTCTAGCTGCTCCTCTTCAATAGGACTTGGAGCTGATTGTTCTTCCTCCCTCTTGACTGATTATGCAACTTGGATTAGATCAACATCCTCTTCAGACAAAGTGCCATTATGGACACTTTGCATTCAGAGAAAACATATTGTTGATCTTTTTTTCTTGTTGCTCTGGTTCTACTACAAACTTAGCTTCCACCACCTGTGATCTGACCCCAACCTCCTCTAAAGGTTTAACCATTAAGGGGATTTTTTCAATCCCAAATCTGAGAGCCAAGCTTACCAATCTTTTGATCATTTCTTCTTTGTTTGGATCTCCTTCTTGCTTCTCTCCTTGACTGGTTTTTAATTGTTTGCTCCCCAAGATGAACTTGAGACAACAATAGGAGGGATGGGTTGGGTTACAACAGATTTTGCAATTTCTTATGGTGGTGGAGAGATGAGGAGGATGACTGCTTGGAAGGGAAAAGGGAAAAGGAATTGAAATGATATGGAAGATTAGAAGATGGAGAATGGAAATCAACACTTGGGGCAACATACAATGGGCTTGAATCTTGACACTTTGCTAAAATGATAATGATTGAGAAAGAGGAAAAGAAAAGCTATGAGGTGGTGGAATTACCCATTGACAAGGTTGTCTTGTATCTAAATCATAAGTTTCATCTCCTCGAGTCCACATTGTGCAAGTTGAGGCAACATTTCAACCATGAAGTCAAGCTTCTCTTGCAGGCTGTAATGTCTTGGAAAAGGGCCTTCCCATGGAAAAGGTGCCCTGTAACCAATTAAAGCTTTCATTTGTGTTGTATCCCTTGATTGAACCATGTTAGCCTCCATCCTTTGAATATTCTCCAGTATATCAACATTCTCCATTTGACTATTGTCATTATATGCATACCCTTGTTCCTGATATGTTTCATAACCAAACTAGTTTTGACACTGCTCATATGGGTAAGCATAATGGTTCTGAATTTGATCATAATGTTGATCTAGAGGAGTTGAGAAATACATTGGAGGTGGATGCACCACTTGCTACTGCAAGTGTGAATTCCAAGATGGGAATGAATCCATGACTACACAACTTCATGAATGGCAAAAGATGAAAGATGTGGAAAGAAGAATGGGTGGAAATGGATGGAAAGAAATTCTACAACTTAGAGAATGGGTTGTTGATCAAATAGATTCACCAGATGTGCTCCACATGTGCCTCTAAAGGTTGAATATTTAATAGTAACACACCAACCTACTAAGATGAAGTGGTAAGGCGCTTCAAATTTGTCCCATAGGGTGTGTCAAAATTGTTATCACCAAAAAACAACACCCTCTTATTTTTAATGCCTCTGTGAATGAGAAACTAGTTTTTAGGTAAATTTGAATCATCTCTCAAGTTGTGGGACTTATAGGTTTGAGATGATCCTCCAGAGAAGGTTGGTTCCTCTACCTAATCCTAACACTAAACTACTTCTAAGGAAGGAAATGCGACTATCTACTCCTAATCTAACAATTCCAAGGAACCAAGCGAGAGAGAGAGAGAGAGAGAGAGAGAGAGAGCATGAAAATTAAGAAATCCTACACTACATAGGTGATAGCACCAAGAAAAGGGGGTGAAATATCTTGCTGAGGGAGAATACAAAAAGAAAATGGAGTTGAGAGAGGCCAGACCAATGTGACACAGACCCAAATCTTCATTTACCACTAAATCTCCATGAAACACAACATCCTGCACCTGCAAATGAGACATACATGCACAAAAAACAACAAAAAAAATAGAAGGAAAGGAGATACAACAAAACAATGCAAGGGTTGAAAGAACACCACGAACACAATTTTATTGCTCTTAGAATATGTACAGTCCATTACATTGTTGAAATAGAGGCACAAATACACTTTTACGGACCATAATAGTTTTTGCAGCTCAATGGTATTGAAAAATAAATTTTACAAAGTTTCCCCACATCCTAGAATATCTCTCTTCTCAAATGAGAAGTGTTTACAATATATAGAAAATGAATGAGAGAGAGAAAGAGTAAAACTTGGATTTTTTCTCTAACCAACCAACAACTACCATTAAATGGTCTAAAAATTGCATGGGCATCCTTTCAAATCATCTTACATACACACTTTAGCTTCTAGAAGAAGAAATGGGGTACCATACTTCATTGATTGCGGTGGTTGGGCCTGGAACTGTGTATTTCTATGATGGATACATTTTCTAATTTTTGCACATATAACCTCAATAAAATTGAGAAATACAATTTGCATTACATATATTACATTGAGACCTTTTCAATGATATAAAGTTTGTCAAATTTTGAGCACTGGATCAAAAGTTATGCCCATCTGAAGTTTTACGTGAAAAACTGTCGTTTTCCTTTGTTCCACAGATTTTCCAGTTTTCTACAACATTATGTGGATTTGGTTTTTGTGGCTTCCAATCCAACTGTTGTATATGCATGTGCAAGTAAAGGTGGATTTTCCTAGTGGCCTCATGGCCAAGAATCCAAAAAGGGGAACTCTACTAACCTGTGGAAAAGCTAGAAATATCTTGATAGGAAGATTTTTTCTCAAGAGTAGGAAAGGGGAATGAGAAATGAGATGGAAGAACTAACGTTGTAGTTAGAAAATCATATTCTTGAACACACTAGTTAGAAATTTTAACACATGCATTTATGAGAAGAAACAACTCGTGAATAATAACAAGACCTATTATAATTTATGAGCACAAAGTATCAATAAATCCCTCAGTCAAAAAAGTACTAGAAACTCCTTCTTGTATTGATTGCTTAAACAAAAGTTGTACATAGTGTGGGAATGGAGGAAAACTTGTGACGGGGAATTGGAAGAGAATGGCTATCTCTTTTGTTCTCTCAAAGTACAATACAATCTTGAGTTTACAAAATCAATCACCAACCCTTTGAAATGGGAATGGCTTTACAATTTATAGAATGAGAGGTGACTCATCATCTACCCCCAATGCCTTTTCATATGTCCTCGCACAACTTAAAACTTTTCAACTTCCTAGGAAACTTTTAAGTCCCTTTTTATAACATAAAGGTGACTTATTACATTAGAACATTAAGACATATGAAAAGTGCAACCCCAATGCAAAATTATATTTTGTCAAACCAAAATATGAGGTTCAACCACGTATATGAGATTAAATCCCTCCTCAAAGACAGTGAGGCTGCGCCGCTTATTACTAATCTAAAACACAGTAAAAACATGATATATACATAAGATTCACACTAATCTAACCATCGGGGTGGGATGGAATCCCGAAATCCACATTCACACGATTCAAGGATATTTCTTTCGTAAATGAACTGGGTTAGAAATTGTTACAATGAAAGAAGCACAATAGAAAGGAAATGAGAGAAACGTATTTTCTTTCGAGTAAACACAGAGCACGAAATAATCATACGAGTTTTAGATCACAAATATAATGTCCAAAATAATCAGAAACACTAAGATGCTATGCAAAGAATAGCTTAAGATCATGAACATAAGAACACTATCTTAAGTAAGATATATTCCACAACACAAAGTCTGTAAAATAATATCAAATCCTATTCTTCAAAATGATCAACGAAAACACAAAGTTTTTCTTCTTTCCAATAGCCCCCAAATATTCCAAAAATTCGACCCTTTCGAATGCATAAGATTCCTTATTTATAACAAAAGAAGTAGAGATAAAATAGGCGATCCTAAAAATAGCGTTTTAACAAGAGTTCTGTTTTGCTTGATTCTCACGCAGGAGATCAAGTCAAAATATGATTCAAAAATGTGACGAAACAGAAATGAAAAAGACATGTCGATTTCAAGATTGAAATGACATGAAACGTTGAGACTTAATCTGAATCATCATCCTTTGCTCCTTCCTCTTTTCTTCCTCCAAATGAGACTGCTTTGCTCAAATTCCCGAACTTCCGAATTATGCCTTGCATTTCGCTTTTCATCAAAGTGCAGAAGGAATGATCATTCCAAATTTCGCAAGTTTCATGAGTATCGCTGGTATTGCCGGGAAGCTTTTTCAATCCTTTGCTGAGCTTTCTTAAGGCCTCCAAAGAATGTTCAACCCTTACCAACCGATCCATGATCTCAAGGTCAAATCCGCTTATTGGTTCATGCTGAATAGACTCTTGGATTTGCTTGAAGAGATCATCTGCTGATAGGATACCTGAGTTCCCAACTGACACCTTTGGACAAATCTTCAAAGAATTCTTCTTCCATATCACTTTTCCCATCAATCAATTTATCCTCGATTCTCTCAACTTACTGCAGGCTTCATTGAGAATCTTTATTCTGAACCTGATGGCCTTGGTCAGCTGGAAATGCTTATCTGTATGTGGGAGAATACCTTCTTCTACCAAGAGATGTGCTGGTATTTGCTTTAACACCTGGAGAGCTTCAAAAGTCAAATCAAGATGTCCAATTTCCTGAGAGAATTCTTCATCCATCTTCTCTCCATCCTTCTGAATGTCTCCCAAGGACTGATGAACTTGCACCACGTCTTGAATTACTTCCTTCCCCTGTTGGAGCAACCTTTGGATCCATTCATCAACCACCCTTCCTTTTTTAGCAATCTTCTCAATCGTAGGTACTGATGAGAAGTCGAATCCGACAGAAACAAAAGAAGGTGGTATGGATTCAAGGGGTTTTGAGAGTTTAATCAAAACCTCTGTCAACTGCTCCACTTTTTCCTTAAGCTCATCTCTCGTGTCCTTTGTTTTTTCAACTTTTGGCACAACACGCTTATGGAATCCCGTGCATCTTGTTGCGCCCTTCTTCGCTGTCACTTTCCCTAGAGCCACCCCGTTACTCCGATAATCGAGGCTGTTATATCCTCTCTAGTTTTGTCAGCCGAGGGAGTGGCAATCTCTGCGAACTTATCTCCTGAAGCATCCACCAAAACCCTTGAAACTATTTTGGGTTTCTTGGCTGATTTCGCAGTAGGAGCCTTGAGTGAGCTGAAATCAAAGGCTGGTAGGGGCACAATCACCTTCCTCTTCCTCGGAGTTTGCTCGAGTAGCCATCATTGCGCGCATATCAGAGGGAGTTGCCATGGTTGCAGAAGCTGGTATCATACCCTCAAGGGGAGAAGATTCTACTAGTGGAGGAGGAATAGTTACCAACGTGGTAGTAGATCCAATAAAAAGAGGCACAGGAGGGGGCGTGTTGGTGATCACTTGGGTACCAGCAGAGAGGGGTGAAAGTCCAGAGAAAATACTGGCCATTACTGAAGAAGTTGATGGAGAATAAGGAGGTAGGAGTGGTTGTGAGGAAAGAGGCACAGATCCAGACTCCAAAGCCTTGGATGCAAGAGATAAGGTCTCTTCAATTGAGCAATCAAAAATGGTGAAGACAGTGTCGCTTCCTCCTTCTTCCAAATTAATTTCTCCTATTTCTCGTGGTGTTGGTGATTCTCGCACATTCACCGCTTTCTACTGAGAAACAATTGAAGAGATTTCTCTTTCTTTCCTCTTTTTGACAATCTTGACCTTTATAGGCTCCTAGAAGATTTTCTCGTCCTTTTCCTTTTGAGGGCCCCGCCTCAAGAAGCAGCCAACTTTGAAAACTTATCATCTTTAAAATTCATTCCCAAGAGGAGAGCCATGCTTTGGTGTGAGAGCAAGGATTAGAGCCGACCTATCTCGTAATAGAGGCTTTTTCACCGGCCGACCAATCAATAGGTGGGAAAACATATTGATCCTCCTTTAGTCCATCATAGGAAAGATCCAAAACACTTTCATCACACCCATACCTTCTCGTAAATCAGCAAGCTCCAAAGTGTTTGAATCTCAAAGAATAGTCAATCTACTATTATCCTTTCTGCGAACAACAAAGAACCTCATTACGCAGATCCACCCAAATATCCTCTATGTTTGGCCCCATGCAGATGCCGGGTTCCATATGCTCTCGAGCACTCCTGATATCAAAACCATCTCGAGGCTTCATATGCTTTTTCAATTTGTCCTCAAGTTCATGGACAACATTTTTGGCTTTCACTATCATTGAGCAAGTATATCTCCCAATAGAAATCGGGAAGGATACAAAGAGCCTTATGTTTGCTTTGTTGGAATTTATGGAAATCCAACAAATGCCTAACCAACTCCATCAATATCACCTATCCCCTGATATCGGGTAGGTGAAAAGGATCTCCCGTACATGACCACCCGAAGATATGTAAACTTCTTGAATTGTAAGAAGATACATCCCCATTTAGAAACTTCAGCCCAAGCCTCATCTGAGACTCTTGTCTTCCTCATTTCAGGGTTTATCCTGCAGATATTTTCATAGAAGAAGGCATCATTCACCCTCCTAAATGGTCTTTGACCCCTTCTTTGTCAATTGAGGGAAGTATTGATACACCTGGTTCGCCGCTCGCTTCCTTTGTATCCACCCGGATAGTTCCTCATCCCGGCCAGCGTATGTGACATATGAAGACATATAAAATTTCCCAAATGACAAGACCATTGTCATTTGGGAATCAATCTCATTGCACGATGATGAGAGTACCCTACGATCCCTTGCTGATTCTTCTTGATGGTGATCATAAATTGATACATCCATCCTCAAATACATTCGATTCGGGGCAAACCAAAACCCGACTCAAAGCAGGTGATGATGTCATTGATTTCTTGATGAAATCACTCCCGGGATAATCCTTGGAAATCTGAGACAAATGGTTTGGGCTTGATCAGGAACTTCTTGTTCACATGTTTGATGCAGTCTTCCTGATCGTTGTCCCAGCTTTTCGAGCTGACTTGATGTTCAACTCCCCATACTCTTCAAAATTAGGCAGTTTTAGGAGATCATCAAAGTAACCTCCATCCAATTTGATCACTACTTCACCTGATTGACTTCTCACAGAACGAGACGCCGAGTCATAACTAGATGCACAAGCCAAGATGAATTCTGGACACTGAGCAGACATGGGAAGACCCGCTGCGAGAGGCAAGCCACTATCGGCTATAGTTTTCATCCATGGAGTTTGGGAGGAACTCCTCACCCTACTCCAGAAATCTTCAATGTCTATATTTCCGAGTTCGGTGTCTCGATGTCGTAGTTGCAATCAATATACGATGGAGATTCCAGCTTTTTAAACTTGTATTTCATTCTCGCCCGACTTCTGGTCTTTTTCCCGAGATGGACCAGGGTCCGACATGAAGGACGTCGAAGGAAGAAAGTTTCGAAGCTCAGAAGATGCTGCTCACTGTGAGAATTCTGACCTGCTGGATATGCCGGAAGAACGGAAGAGTCCGACACTGGCGAAGATGATGTAGGAAAATCCTAAAAACCCGATGCGCTGAAAATGTCGAACTTCTGAAAAACCCGATACGTTTGATAATGTCGAACTTTGGGAAAGCCCGACACTGCCGATGATGTCGGAAATGGAAGAAAGCCCGACACTTGTGTTGATGCCGGGAACTCTGGAAAGTCCGACACGCCAAGCCTTCAATATACTTCGGGTCTTCGACACTGCATAACAGCCTTCAAAACCCGAGAAGAGAAAAACAAGGTTTTTCGTTGAATTTCAAACATGCAATCTCCTTTTAACCATTCATGTACTAGGCACATAATAAAATTTTGAGGAAATAGCACCAAATGGTAATTTAGAAGAGATAAACCCTAAAACCTAAACCCCTTTTTTCAAAACAACTCCAGAAAGAAGAAGAATAAAAATCTTTCAAAACCCAGCAAGAAAATGGGAAGAATTCACGCAATCAATCCATAAAAACTAGGAACAAAGAGTGGAGAGAGAAATACCTTCAACCAGAGAAAGGGAAGATCGAAAAATGGTGATTCAATCGGCACAAAGCTAGCTTTCGGTTTCGAGGTCAAAGAGCATGTACGAAAAATCCACGAGTTAAAAATACGTCCAGTAAAAATGACGTGGAAATCCACGTATTTATAAGAAAATTGTAATTAATACACTTCAGCTCAGCACGTGCCAACTCACCGACAACTCGGCATGAATGCCATGTCAAAGATGTTAGAGAGGTCCGAAAACCCGACACAAGGAGGCTTAGTGCAATTCGGGTTTCGGGTTTCGAAACACAAGACATAAAGCATGAGATGTTTAGATGCTTCACAGCTCCGAAAACCCGATACAAAGGACTAAATCGACTTCGGGTATCGGGGAACAAGTGACACAAAACATGTTTTGAATAGGTCATGTTCCGATGCGCCGGAGGTCCGAAAACCCGATTTACTCAATATGAAGTGGGTTTGGGTTTCGGAAAACAGGCGACACAAAGCATGTTAAAACTCATGTCGAACTGTTCGAAAACCCGAAAACCCGAATTTCTCTAAAAGAGGCCATAATGCAAAATCAACTTCAAAAATTTCGTAGGGGTTATCTAATCATTTTGTCGTGAACTCAAAACGGAGATAACAACTGGCTCCAGCTGGGGACTTTCTTTGTAATACCAAAGGAAGAGAACTCAGAATCTCTGGTCTCACGTGGACCAGAGCCTTATCCATTGGGCTACGGAGTCAAGAAGAAAACCAAAACAAAACAAAACGAAGAAAGAAAGAAAACCAAAAGCAAACACACAACAAAACAAAGTAAAATATGTACAATGCAAGAGAGCATCTTGCATTAATGGTGGAACAACTTTAGATGTTGTCCACTGAAAGGCAACGGGAGTAGTCCTCCATCCAGATATGATAGCAGGAAACTATTTTCACCATTCAGCTCATGGATTTTGAAAGGTCCTTTCCACAAAGAATCAAACTTCCCGTGCATTCCTTTTTGTTCTCTTCTCTTATCCCAAAGCAACACCAAATCTCCAATCTGGAAGTTACGCTGCTTTGATTTTTTGTCGAAAATTTTCTTCACTCGCTCTCGATGATCTCGCTATGATCATCAACCACCTTTATTCGTTCCTCTTCTAGCCTGGCTAGGTACATAACCCTCTTCTCGATAGAATTCTGAAAAGCCGCATCTTCAACCGCTTTTGCCAACTGCAAGGCCGGCAATTCTACTGAGATAGGAATTTCAGCATCAATCCCGTATAGCAATTGGAAAGGAGACATCCCTATGGCTCGCTTTGGAGTGATCCGATCAGCCCACAATGCATCATACAATGCTTTGTGCCATGTCCTCTGATTTTCATCCACTAGTTTCCTAATTATGGTAACCAGATTCTTATTGCTGGACTCAGCTTGCCCATTACCCTGGGGATAATAATCAGATGAGTGAGCCAGAGTGATGCCAAATCCATAGCAAAATTCTGTCAACTCATGTGACGAGAAATTAGAGGCATTATCAGCTACAATCTTATGAGGCACACCGAATCTGACAATTATATTTTCTTTAAGGAACTTGCAAACAACTTCGTGTCGCTTGCTTGCTTGATTGTGCGGCTTCTACCCACTTGGTAAAATAGTCCAGAGAAGTCAAAGACGTAGTTATGTCCGGCACTGGAAGCAGGATTCAATGTTCCGATGAAATCAATCCCCCATTGGCGAAAAGGTTCTTCAATCACTACAGCTTCGTGAGGAAGAGTCTGCTAACTTGGGGCGACCAACAAATGTCGACAAGCTTCACATTTGGACACCCATTCTCGCTGAATCCCTAAGAGAGTAGGCCAATAGTACCTAGCCCGTAGGATCTTATACGCTGTTACAGAGGATGAAAAATGTCCTCCGCAAGCTAGGCTATGAAAGGATTCTAATAACTTTTCCTGTTGTGATTTATCAACACAACGCAGGAAAACACCATCAATACCTTTCTTATATATTGCATTATTCCACAAAAGGTATTTTGCAGATCTCAACTTGACGGTCCTCTTCTCCTTTTGATTTAAATGTGGGGGGCATTCACCATAAGTTAGGAAGAAAGCAATGTCCGTGTACCATTCATCGGTCGTACTCACGAAAAGCACCATGGGCAGCTCTGAAGAAGTGTCTTGAGTCTTTTCATACTCTGCTTCGGCATGATTTTCTGCAATTAATTGGCACAGGCCCCTTCCTCGTACCAACTTGGTAGGCCTGATGTCTAAATCGTACTCCTGAACCTTAGCTATCCAAGTACCTCGTTGACTTCCCAGCTCTTGTTGAGTCAGAATGGATTTAACAAAGATCAGGAACGAGAACGAGAGTATGGGAATTCAGCACATAGTACCTGAAATGTTTTACTGCTCGTACCACTGCGTAAGCATGCTTTTCAATCTGTGACATCTTCAATTCATGTTCTTTCAACGGACAGCTCATGAATGCGATGGGAGCTTCGATGCCTTCCCCATTTTCCTGCATCAGGATGGCTGACACTGTGTGGGCAGAGGCGTAGCTGTACATGATGAAATTTTTCTTGAAATCTGGACATACTAAGATAGGAGCGCAAGCAACTGCCCTTTTGATTTCTTCGAATGCAAGCTTCCCTTCTGTACTCCATCTAAATGGAACTTTTCCTTTCATCATTCCAAGGATATCCTTGGTTTTGTCAGTGAAATCAGGTACAAATCTTCTCAAGAAATTAACCTTTCCGAAGAAAGAATGAACTCCGGTTTTACTTGTGGGTAAGGTAAGGCTCTGAATAGCCTTTACCCTTTCTGGGTCAATTTTGGTTCCTTCTTTAGTCACAATATGACCCAGCAATTTTCCTTCGGTCACCCCGAACATGGACTTCTTGGGATTCAATGAAATCCCGTGACGCCTGCATCTCAAAAGTACTTGTTCTAAATGATCATAATGATCACTCCATTTTTTAGAGAAAACGGTCAAGTCATCCAAATACACAACTATGACCTTGCCCATCAAATCTCTGAATGCCAAGTCCATAGCTCTCTGAAAAGTGGCTCCGGCGTTGATCAAGCCGAAAGGCATCCTCCTGTAAGCAAAGGTACCCCATGGGGTCGTGAAGGCCGTCTTGTGTTGATCCTCTGGTATTACCTCGACTTGGTTATATCCCGAAAATCCGTCGAGCATGGAAAGCATTTCTGATCCAGTAACAGTTTGTAATACCTGATCCATGATAGGCAAGGGATAGTTATCCTTCAGTGAGGACTGATTCAAGTTCCGGAAGTCAACACAGATCCGGATTTCACCATTCTTCTTCCTGACAGGAACAATGTTAGCAATCCAAGTGGAGTGATGGATTGGGAAAATAATTCTAGCATCTAACATCTTCTGAATTTCTGCCAGGATAGTTCCTGAGATCTTGGGATTGTAATGTCTTTGCTTTTGTCTGTACGGCTTCACATCAGGCTTCAAAGGGATACTGTGTTGTACATCTTTGGGCTTGAAGGATTTTAAATCTGCATAAGACCAGGCCAACACATCGATGTATTTCTTTAAAAGTGAAGTAAATCTTGCCTTCTCTTCAGGAGAACAACATTTCCCAATATTCACCATCCGAGGTTGATCAGATGAACCTAGATTGATTTGATCTACTTCAGAGGAAGAAACTCCTTCGACTTGCCTTTTGTTTTGGATAAAACGATCATGCTTATCAAACAAGCCCTCCAAAGAAACCAAACCTTTAGGTATCTTGTTGCCTTTCAGCTGGATAAATTCACCATCAACCTCCTGATATGGATCTGAAATAGTTTCACTGAAGGCTGATTCTAGAACCTTCAAAATATAACTCACTGAAATTGTCAGCCTTTTCTAGAAAAGCCAACACCTGTTGATCATCATTGAACACTTGCCAATGAGTTGCATTATCTGGGATACTGGGACGATACACAATCTCGATAGAGTATGTATCTTGCTTGAACTGAGGATGAGGAAGAAGAAGGGATGCAGATACGGCCAAAGAATCAGCCTTGTCATTATAATCTCTCAAAACTGCCCTAATAGAAAATGCATCAAAGCATTCTATACTATCCCAAACTTTATTTCGGTAATGTTTCAACCGATCATTTTTCACCTGATATATACCCCTGACCTGATTGACAATCAGCTCCGCATCTCCCTGAACCTTGAGATTTCGATTCCCTTCTGTCTGGCCATTTCTAATCCTAATAACAGGGCTTCATATTCGGCCGTGTTGTTAGTATTATCAAATTGCAACTTGTAAGCTGATGGGAAAATCTCGAGCTAGGAGATATAAGGACAACACCAGCGCCTGATCCAGAGGTTGAGCAGCTACCATCAAATTCGAGCAGTCCAAATAGCATTGGGATCTTCTTCTTCAACATCTACAATGGGTATCTCTGAAGTCATGAAATAATTCCCAAAGCTAGCATCTTCGAAAAGAATCTGAGCTTTTGGATCATCTGATTTGGTCACCAAATACTTCACCTGTGGTTCAGGATGAAGAACTTGATGAACCCCATTGACCGGGATCTTAGCTTTGGTCCAATCCATATTAATCTCTCCTCCGACGTCTTTACAAAATCCTCTACCCAAGAGGATACCGTAAGCTGCAGGAATGTCGGCAACCAGAATAGTCATTTTCACTCTCTTCTCAGGGAAGGCAACAAATGCAAACTGTGCGTCCTTGATTTGACCAATCAAAGGGACTTGTTTAGTTTCCATGGAGTAGCACCATCCATATGACTTAGTCAAAGTAAGTCCAAGGGCATGGGCCACTTTTGCGGGCATAACATTATCAGAGGCTCCTGAGTCGATGATGCAATTGCTGAGTTTAAACCCATTTATAAGTAGAGACAAATAAAATGGTTCAATCTTTCCTGAGGAAGAAGCAGAGGTCAGATTGTTCTGTGGTGGGAGTTGAGTAGGATTTGGAAGGAGACCTTTTGAAGGTGATGGAACAACCGCTTTACTTCTGATGAACTTGGCCAGCTTTTCAAACTGTTCAGGATTCGACTGAAGGTATTCTGCTTCTGACATTTGAATTTTGGTTCTCTTTGCATGATCAACAATGTCAAAAGTAGTATAAGAAGGAATGATGGTAGGCTCATCTAATTACATGAGCTTGTGCCGAGGCACTGATCTTAGGAGAAGGAGAATAAGGAGCAGCTGCCTTTTTGGTAACCTCTCTTTCAGTGTCGAAATAGGGGTACCCCTCTTAACTATGGATATGGGAGGTTCCTTATTCTTCTCCTTAGTGTTTTCAAGAGGTTTTCTGGGATTCTGAGATTGGGACCGAGTGAAGACAACAAATGACTGACCATCTGGCGCACATTCATCTTCATCGTATTCCAAATACCCAATGCTGGAGTCGCCAGCTGACTCATCATAAGACTCATCAGCATATCCTGAAGCTTCGAAAGCCTCACGGGAATCTTGTTCTTCTGGTTCATCTTCTTCTTCAATTATTTCTACTACTGCATTGATGGGAGGAGCTTCAATTGCTAGTCTCGGTTGAGCAGGAGTTAACCGTGGCCTATCTCTGGCAGGTGCACCATTGTTGTTATTGAAATTCCGTCTAGGGATATCCCGATACGGAACATTGCTCACCTGCTGGGACATTTGCTTTTTTAAAGCAATCAAATCATTAGCCATTTTTTGAAACATAGGATCAGTGTTACCTTGAGAAGAACCTTGATTTTTGAGTTTAGGTATGTCTTTCTTGATCCTTCCAGCCAAGATGAGATCATCCTCTATTTCAGTAGCTGTTGACTGAGCAATAGCCAAATCTGGGATAACCGACCTTCTTAATAAAAAGCTTATATCAGGAGGTTGAGCATTGATGAAGAAGCATTTTTGATTTTCCGGAGTAGGTACAGCTATTTCTGGAATCTTCCGATCAGCTTGTTGAACTTTGCCACGAATTCCCGCATAGGTTCATGCGATTCCTTCTTCATATGTGTGAGCTGAGCTAACAAAGCATGGGAATCTTCAGCTGGTTTGAAACGTGCTTCAAACTTAGTCCGCATGGTAGCCCAGTTTGTGATGCATGCATTCGGGAGGTGATAAAACCATTCAGCTGCTGCACCCTGCAACATGTTTCAACGAAGAGTCAGACGGAGACATCTTCATGGGCTACTCCGAGAACACCGCATGCAACAAAGAAAGATGCAATGTGCTCATCAGGATGCTGCTTCCCATCCCCATTGAACTTGGGAATGTTTTTACGCGATCCACGTGGTAACTCATGCAATGGAGGAGTCAAAGAAAGAGGACCAATAACTGCGCCCCAAGGCACAGGTTGAACCGCCATCCTCCTGAAAAGAGTGCGATAGGATCCGAGTATCAGACAAGAGTAGTGCATGACAAGTTGCAGATGCTTCCCGTTCCACAGGGATCCGGTTTCTCCGAACAGGCGAAGAACTTCTGGTTCGGTTAGAGACAATGCTGTTGGGAGAAAGACTGAAATTGTGTTGTTGCAGTAACTCAAAGAGTGGATCAATTTCACCTTGAGCTCGGCGAGACCGAGTGAAGATCTTCCTGGCCAGCTTGAACTGAAAGGAGATCTTGTTGAAAATAAGGCAAATACGGAGTCGCCAGACACCGAGAGGATAAGCTTTATACTATAGATCCGTATTCTCCCAAATGAGTCGCTAAAATCATTGGTTGGATATTTTGTCAAACCAAAATATGAGGTTCAACCACAAGATATGAGATTAAATCCTCCTCAAAGACAGTGAGGATGCCTACTTATTACTAATCTAAAACATGGTAAAAAATATATACAGTATTCACACTAATCTAACCATTGGGGGTTGGGATGGAATCCTGAAATCCACATTCACACGATTCAAGGATATTTCTTTCGTAAATGAACTAGGTTAGAAATTGTTACAATGAAAGAAGCACAATAGAAAGGAAATGAGAGAAACGTATTTTCTTTCGAGTAAACACAGAGCACGAAATAATCATACGAGTTTTAGATCACAAATATAATGTCCGAAATAATCAGAAACACTAAGATGCCATGCAAAGAATAGCTTAAGATCATGAACATAAGAACACTGTCTTAAGTAAGATATATTCCACAACACAAAGTCTGTAAAATAATATCAACTCCTATTCTTCAAAATGATTGAACGAAAACACAAAGTTTTTCTTCTTTCCAATAGCCCCCAAATATTCCAAAAAATCTCGACCCTTTGGAATGCATAAGCATTCCTTATTTATAACAAAAGAAGTAGAGATAAAATAGGGCAGATCCTAAAAAATAGCGTTTTAACAAGAGTTCTGTTTTGCTTGATTCTCACGCAGGAGATCAAGTCAAAATATGATTCAAAAATGTGACGAAATAGAAATGAAAAAGACATGTCGATTTCAAGATTGAAATGACATGAAACGTTGAGACTTAATCTGAATCATCATCCTTTGCTCCTTCCTCTTTTTCTTCCTCCAGCTGAGACTGTTTGCTCTGAAATTCCTGGAACTTCCGAATTATGCCTTGCATTTCATTTTCATCAGGCGCAGTGGAATGATCATTCCAAATTTCAAGTTTCATGAGTATCGCTGGTATTGCCGGGAAGCTTTTTCAATCCTTTGCTGAGCTTTCTTAAGGCCTCCAAAGAATGTTCAACCCTTACCAACCGATCCATGATCTCAAGGTCAAATCCGCTTATTGGTTCATGCTGAACAGACTCTTGGATTTGCTTGAAGAGATCATCTGCTGATAGGATACCTGAGTTCCCAACTGACACCTTTGGACAAATCTTCAACAATTCTTCTTCCAGATCACTTTTCCCATCAATCAATTTATCCTCGATTCTCTCAACTTACCGCAGTTTCATTGAGAATCTTTATTCTGAACCTGATGGCCTTGGTCAGCTGGAAATGCTTATCTGTATGTGGGAGAATACCTTCTTCTACCAAGAGATGTGCTGGTATTTGCTTTAACACCTGGAGAGCTTCAAAAGTCAAATCAAGATGTCCAATTTCCTGAGAGAATTCTTCATCCATCTTCTCTCCATCCTTCTGAATGTCTCCCAAGGACTGATGAACTTGCACCACGTCTTGAATTACTTCCTTCCCCTGTTGGAGCAACCTTTGGATCCATTCATCAACCACCCTTCCTTTTTTAGCAATCTTCTCAATCGTAGGTATTGATGAGAAGTCGAATCCGACAGAAACAGAAGAAGGTGGTATGGATTCAAGGGGTTTTGAGAGTTTAATCAAAACCTCTGTCAACTGCTCCACTTTTTCCTTAAGCTCATCTCTGCTGTCCTTTGTTTCTTTCAACTTTTGGCACAACATGTTTAAGGAATCCCGTGCATCTTGTTGCGCGCCCTTCTTGTCACTTTCCTAGAGCCACCCCGTTACTTGATAATCGAGGCTGTTATATCCTCTCTAGTTTTGTCACCGGAGGGAGTGGCAATCTCTGTGAACTTATCTCCTGAAGCATCCACCAAAACCCTTGAAACTGTTTTGGGTTTCTTGGCTGATTTCGCAGTAGGAGCCTTGAGTGAGCTGAAATCAAAGGCTGGTAGGGGCACAATCACCTTCCTCTTCCTCGGAGTTTGCTTGAGTAGCCATTGCGGCATATCAGAGGGAGTTTCCATGGTTGTAGAAGCTGGTATCATACCCTCAAGGGGAGAAGATTCTACTAGTGGAGGAGGAATAGTTCTGACGCGTGGTAGTAGATCCAATAAAAAGAGGCACAGGAGGGGGCGTGTTGGTGATCACTTGGGTACCAGCAGAGAGGGGTGAAAGTCCAGAGAAAATACTGGCCATTACTGAAGAAGTTGATGGAGAATAAGGAGGTAGGAGTGGTTGTGTGGAAAGAGGCACAGATCCAGACTCCAAAGCCTTGGATGCAAGAGATAAGGTCTCTTCAGTTGAGCAATCAGCAAATGGTGAAGACAGAAGCTGGCTTCCTCCTTCTTCCAAATTAATTTCTCCTATTTCTGGTGGTGTTGGTGATTCTGGCACATTCACCGTTTCTACTGGAGAAACAATTGAAGAGATTTCTCTTTCTTTCCTCTTTTTGACAATCTTGACCTTTATAGGCTCCCTAGAAGATTTTCTGTCCTTTTCCTTTTTGGAGGGCCCCGCCTCTGAAGCAGCCAACTTTGAAAACTTATCATCTTTAAAATTCATTCCCCAAGAGGAGAGCCATGCTTTGGTGCGAGCAAGGATTAGAGCCGACCTATCTGTAATAGAGGCTTTTTCGCTGGCTGACCAATCAATAGGTGGGAAAACATATTGATCCTCCTTTAGTCCATCATAGGAAAGATCCAAAACACTTTCATTGTCACCCGTACCTTCTGGTAAATCAGTAAGCTCCAGTGTTTGAATCTCAGCAATAGTCAATCTGCTATTATCCTTTCTATGAACTGCAACCTCATTACGCAGATCCACCCAAATATCCTCTATGTTTGGCATGTGCGATGTTGGGTTCCATATGCTCGAGAACTCCTCGGATATCAAAACCATCTCGAGGATTCATATGCTTCTTCAATTTATCCTGAAGTTCATGGACAACATTTTTGGCTTTCACTACTATTGAGCAAGTATATCTCCCAATAGAAATTGGGAAGGATACAACAGCCTTATGTTTGCTTTGTTGGACTTTATGGAAATCCAACATTTGCCTAACCAACTCCATCAATATTAGTCTTTCCCCTGGATATGTAAACTTGTTGAATTGTAAGAAGATACATCCCCATTTAGGAACTTCACCTAAGCCTCATCTCGAGACTCTTTTCTTCCTCAGCTGTCGGTTTATCCTGCAGATATTTTCATAGAAGAAGGCATCATTCACCCTCCTGAAATGGTCTTTGGACCCCTTCTTTGTCAATTGAGGGAAGTATTGATACACCTGGTTCGCCGTTCTGCTTCCCTTGGTATCCAGCCCGGGATAGTTCCTCATCCCGGCTGCTGCGTATGTGACATATGAAGACATAAAATTTCCCAGTTGACAAGACCATTGTCATTTGGGAATCAATCTCATTGCTGATGAGAGTACCCCAGTCAATCCCTTGCTGATTCTTCTTGATGGTGATCATAAATTGATACATCCATCCTTGAAATACATTCGATTCGGGCAAACCAAAAACCCGACTCAGCAGGGTGATGATGTCATTGATTTCTTGGATGAAATCACTCCTGGGGATAATCCTTGGAAATCTGGAGACAGCTGGTTTGGGCTTGATCAGGAACTTCTTGTTCACATGTTTGATGCAGTCTTCCTGATCGTTGTCCCAGGCTTTCTGAGCTGACTTGATGTCCAACTCTCCATACTCGTCAAAATTGGCGGTTTTAGGAGATCATCAAAGTAACCTCCATCCAATTTGATCACTACTTCACCTGATTGACTTCTCACAGAACGAGACGCCGAGTCATAACTGGATGCACAAGCCAAGATGAATTCTGGACACTGAGCAGACATGGGAAGACCCGCTGCGAGAGGCAAGCCACTATCGGCTATAGTTTTCATCCATGGAGTTTGGGAGGAACTCCTCACCCTACTCCAGAAATATTCAATGTCTATATTTCCGAGTTCGGTGTCTCGGATGTCGTAGTTGCAATCAATATACGATGGAGATTCCAGCTTTTTAAACTTGTATTTCATTCTTCCTGACTTCTCGGTCTTTTCCTGAGATGGACCAGGGTCCGACATGAAGGACGTCGAAGGAAGAAAGTTTCGAAGCTCAGAAGATGCTGCTCACTGTGAGAATTCTGACCTGCTGGATATGCCGGAAGAACGGAAGAGTCCGACACTGGCGAAGATGATGTAGGAAAATCCTAAAAACCCGATGCGCTGAAAATGTCGGAACTTCTGAAAAACCCGATGCACCGAAAATGTCGAAACTTTTGAAAAACCCGATCGTTTGATAATGTCGGAACTTTGGGAAATCCCGACACTTCATGTACTGCCGATGATGTCGAAGCGGAAGAAATCCCGACACTTGTGTTGATGCCGGGAACTCGAAAATGGGAAGAATTCACGCGCAATCAATCCATAAAAACTAGGAACAAAGAGTGGAGAGAGAATTTACCTTCAACCGGAGAAAGGAAGATCGAAAATGGCGATTCAAACAGTACAAACTGAGCTTTCGGTTTCGAGGTTGGAAGAGCATGTACGAAAAATCCACGAGTTAAAAATACATCCAGTAAAAATGACGTGGAAATCGGCGTATTTATAAGAAAAATTGTAATTAATACACTTCAGCTCGGCACGTGCCAACTCACCGACAACTCGGCATGAATGCCATGTCAGCATGTTAGAGAGGTCCGAAAACCCGACACAAGGGGGCTTAGTGCAATTCGGGTTTCGGGTTTCGGAAAACAGGCGACACAAAGCATGAGATGTTTAGATGCTTCACAGCTCCAAAACCCGATACGAAGGACTAAATCAGACTTCGGGTATCGGGGAACAAGTGACACAAAACATGTTTTGAATAGGTCATGTTCCGATGCGCCGGAGGTCCGAAAACTGATTTACTCAATATGAAGCGGGTTTCGGGTTTCGGAAAATAGGTGACACAAAGCATGTTAAAACTCATGTCGAACTGTCAGACAAACCCGAAAACCCGAATTTCTCTGAAAGAGGCCATAATGCAAAATCAACTTCAAAAATTTCGTAGGGGTTATCTAATCATTTTGTCATGAACTCAAAACGGAGATAACAAACTAAAGACACGAAGTGAGTGTCAAAAGAAATTGTTGAATTAATTGAGAATAGTCTTGAATTCACTCGATAAATTCCCATGGATGATCCATAATGATGGTGTTTACCTGAATGATCATCCCTCTATGTCCCATTGTGCCAAACTTTCCTTCTGAGAACCACATGTTATTTTTAGTAAGTATAGATGGGGCAACTTACTATTTTTAGTAAGTGTCATAGTTAGATTTTCCCAACCTCAACTGGATATGGTAGATTGAATTATTTATTATTATTGTGTTCCTCTCTCTTTTTGGACCAACTAGCTATTTATAGCAAGGGCTTGTGGAACCACTTACTATTTTTAGTAAGTGTCAATTGTGAGCTGAGATGACCTTTTTTATGACTTTTCTGCAATACTCACTCGTGTTCACTGCCTTCTTCATATCCTCTTCAAATGGTGGCTTACCCAAAGAATCGAACCCTATGTAGGAAGACATGTTATTTTTAGCAAGTGCAACGCATATGTCAATTATGACAAAACATGTTTCTAAAATCTAGGTCTTATTTCGGGATTCCACGCTCCGCATTTTTAGTAATTCCTTCATCTCAATAAGTGAGAAAATGATATTTTCATTAGCAGCGAGTAGAATAATGAAAAAAAAGCAGATCCTCCATATCCATAAAAATTGGAACTTTATGGCATTAAAACTAGTTTACGTGAAACTAGATTTTGCGAATGATCATTCCCTCCAATTTTCATGTGATTTTTCCCACTAGAACCACGAGAAGTGGAGAGAAAGATCATTGCTTTTTTCCACTTTTGTGTCATGAAAGCCATTAATGGAGCTCGAAATTTTAAGGTCTTTTTATTGTCTCTATTTGCAATGAAATCAACTCCATTGTGATAGGTTTTTGCTTCTTGTCTCACTGGTGAAATTTCTCTTCGATCTGGTTATTGGTTTGACGGGAAATTGAGCTTTGATCTTCATGGAGCCGGAAGTGAAATGTATTCATTGTGAGAATTCCTTCCTGATAATGGGAGGTTTGAATATGATTTTTAATGGCCTTCAAGAGAGAAAAATTCAACAATAGAATGTTTTTTCATCTGTGCACCGGTTTGTAAGATCTCTTTGATTTTTGGTTTCATGGCAATGAAGATTTTCAAACTTCTGGCTTCTTCATTCTTCATTTGATCAATATTTTTGGGACCTACATATTTTCATGGAGTGAAGGATTTATTTTCTATGGTAAATCTGGTTTGAGATTTGGAAATGGTGGAGTGGTGGTGAGAAGTTACAGAGCAAGTTGTGCATAAAGGAGTTAGATGTTAGAAGTTAGAAGCAAGGAGGGATTTTTAAAATTTTAAGATTAAATATAAGATGGGATGATATGTATTTTCATGTTCCTAATGTTACTCACCTCAAAATAATGTGAAGGACATCAAATTCCATGGTGAGCAAGGTGACAAAACGTGGCGAAGATCTAACGGTAGGGAATGAAGGCTAAAAAATCATATTTAAAGCACTGAGGGACTAGAATTTAATCATATGGGTGACCAGAAGTCTTCCTTAGGGGTTGGGAACATATTTCCATGTTTTATGTCCCTGAATATTTAGGGACATTATGGAAATCAAATTCCATGGGGCTCCTGGTAATGACACGTGGTAGCGATCGGACGGTTGAGGCTTTGAGCTCCCGCAAGGCACTGGGAAGGCTGAACAAGCGACCCCGGAGGTCATATGAGGATCCGTGAGGTCTTGTGGGGCTAGGTGAATTTTTCCATGGTTTATTTCCTTGACCTTGATGGAAGTGAGGGACACAAAATCTTGCAGGCTCCTAGAGTTGACACATGTCCTCCCAAAATTTAACTAACTCCCAAACTCGCTTTAAGAGGACAACTTGAAACAACGATAATTTGAGCTCCCGATGGAATATTTTGATGAAATTTTATATGATCCTAACTAGAAATGGCCATTGTAATATAATGAGGGGGTCTCATGTCTTTATTCTTCTATTTTATCCCTGAAAAGGAGGACATTTTTTTTGGTTCTCCACTTGTGCATGAGAACATTTGGTTATAAACCCAATGCGCTAAAGTGTTGTGAAAAAAATAATTCCACCATATTGTAGGGATTGGAATTACCTTTCTGAATATTTTTTATTTTTCTCCTATATCCATTCGGAGCTCCCAAAATCACCTTTGGAAGCTCAATAGTTGTTTTGGCCTATGCACTACTTAGGCACATCACCACGATTTTGATCGGATTCCAAACTATTCCAAAATCACTTCCATGATGTTTATATTCCTTAAATTCACTTCCATGTTTGTTTTGGATCTTCCATTCAGCTCCAAGGGGTTTCTCCAGTTCTAGGAAGGTCAGTGATAGCCCTTCCCAACACTACCTAGAGAATTAATTAACACCAATTCGTATGTTACTGGACTAATCAAAGACTGGGGTGCCTCAGAATGATAAAACATGAAAATTTTGCTATAGGGGTATCATTGTCATGCTTGGAAATTGTCAATTTACCTATTGCACATTTGCAAGAAACAATTGGCTATAGCTTGGGGACATGACATGGACTGTGTGTAGTGAAGACATGACATGGGGAATCCATATCCTCAACTTTAGACCATATGATCTCGTTGACTAGTGCCTTTTCCATTAGGCCTGTAGATTCGTGTACAACTTATAACAAGAGAGATAGAGAAAAAGAAATAAACACACAAACACCAATAAAAATGAAAGGAAAAAACACCCACAAAAAGGAAATGACATACATAACAAAAGGGAACACACCAAGAAATCACCTATGGTACAAGATAGGGGACAACCCACTTTCACTAAAGCATTTTTTATTCCTCAAAAGTTACCCCTAAAGAGGTTACACCAAATGATGATGTTCTACGAAGCCATTGACTAGTTACAAAAATTATCCTCCTCTCCTCATCTGCTTATGAAATCTAGGTGATTTCACATTTGTATGTACACTTTGTAGGAGTGAGCCTATATGAGCTTCTTGATGCTCAGGCCTTCACTTAGAAATTCCATTGCCTTCATGTTCTTTGAAATTGGTTTCATAGTATCATTTTCCTTCCGTATTTATCCACATAGCTGATTCTTCATTGAGCATCTCATTGCTTCCCCGAAGCTGATTTTTATTCAAATTTCTCAAATATTCTAAGTTACTTTCTTTCCTAGGTCTATACTCACTAATATCTTCTCCATGAGAAACCTTAGATTCATCCTTTATCTCTACTCCACTATGAGGTGTTTGAGTACTAACGAGAGGACCAGAAGTAACCTCATACTTGTCTTGTATGGCCATGACATGAGTTAAGAGATCAAGAATCAGCTTGGGGTCTTCCACAACTTCCACTACATCCAATAGTTCTTGCATAGATATCTCCTTTGTCACTTCCTGCAACTCATCTTTGTATACCTTCAAAGGATATTTATTTTTCAACTCAAGGAAACTATCCAGAGGGATTACTTCATCATCTTGGGAATCGATGCATTCTATCACTCCTTTTTCCAGAGGAGCTTCAGCTTCAAAGGCCTCAAAACTCTTTGCTTCAATTTATTCATCACGGAAAGATTCTTCCTCTTCAAATGGGAAAGAAAACACCTCGATTTCATCATTACATCCATCAACCATTGGCTCAGGAGGGGCATCATATTTTTCTTATTGCTTTATTTCAACATGGCCAATCTTCACACTGGTTAAGGCTTTCAAATCATATTCATGCTTGTCTTACAGATTCATGGCTTGCATCAGGAGTTCAAGATTGAGCTCAAGGTCATTTGTTTCTTCCACGGTGTCTCTTAGAATTTCTTGTACAGATGGTTCTTTCCCATTGTTCGAGGGCTCATTGCATAGTGGATTGGTCTCTTCCTGGGTGACATGATTAAGGGAGTCCTCATCTTCAAATGGGAATGAGAATATCTCTTCATCATGGATAAGCACATAAAATGATTTTTCTATTTCAAAATCACCAAGAACCATTTCCTTTTCTTCATGGTTTACATCGTCTGTAAATTCAAAGCTTCCATCTTATAACTCAAATCTCCTCAATACTTCTTCAAGGTCCATGCCTCTTTGGGAAGGCATGTCTAGCCCTATCAAGATGGGAATATCCTCTTCCTCCTCGGTTGTCACAAAGTAATTCATTCAACTACTATCTTGATAATATGTTGGTTTCTGGGATTTTGGAATTTTACATCGTGTACCTCATCTTCTTCTCTAGAAGCAATTTTTCCATGTCTCCCTTAATTGGAATGGTTATAGAAGACTAGTTCATATGGATCTTACCCCCAACTGCTGATAAAAACCCTTGCTTAGTAACATTCCAAATGAAGTTGGAATGTCTACTACCAAAATCATCACTGAAATTTTCTTGTCTGGAAATCTAGCGAGAGCCACCTATGCATCTTTGACCTTCCCTACAAGTGGGACTTATTTTGACTCTAAAGAGTAACAAGAGCCACCGGGTGGAGTCATGGTGAGTTTGAGAACCTTAGTGACATTCAAAGGTATCACATTTTCTGAGGTACCATAATCTATTATGTAAATATTTAGTAAATATTCTCCCACAAGAAGGGAGATGTAGAAAGGATCGACCTTGTCAGTCTTGGATGCACTCAAGGAAAGCATGTTCTGTGAGGGAGGTGCAAGTGGGTTTGGTAGTACTCCTTTATAATTGGGTGTTACAACATTGGGTTTCAAACTTCCATTCCTAATATATCAAAAAAATATCTCAAACTATTAAGGGTGAGTCCACAAATATTTAGTTTTAGTAATATGCACGTTGGCCTTTTTCACATATTCTATGAAGTCAAAAGGAGAAGATGCAAGCCATGGTGATGAAGGGAATATTTTTGGATTTAGGTCAGGAGTTTTGAAGCAGGAGTAGATTTTGGGAAATAGAGGGGATCTTGAAAGGTATATTAGGATCTTTTAAAGTACTAGATTTTACTAGAGTGGATTTAGATTTATAATTAGAAGAGGCATCAAAAGACTTACTTGGAATTGTTGGAGACTTCTTATTAGTTACAGGATTAGACTTCAACAATGCAAACTCCATGGAGGGTGGGAGTAGAGATCCTTGACTGATTATTTTATTTTGCGGAGTCACCACAGGAGGATCTTTAGTCTTATTTTTATTTGCAACATTAGAGGAAGATCCCTCTTTCTCAATTTGAGGAGTGAATACTTTGCACATGAGAAGCTAGGTGCATCTTTTTGTCATCTTTATCTCCTCTAGAATATTAAGAGAATTTGATTTGTGTATCATTCTCAAACTCATCACTTTCTAGGAAATCACCACCTTTACTTTCTTGTTCAAGCTCCTCTTCATTTTCCTTACTCCTACAACTTGCATTGATAGGTGGGGCCTCCAAGGAAAGCCTTAAGGTGCTCCTTTAATTTTATTTTTGTTGATTCTTTGAGAATAAAATCATTCAAATGTTTCCCTCCTCAATGATGTCATTTCATTTTCCATTTTCTATAAAAAAAAGTATCAGATGTTTCATCTCTAGTTCATTGAGCTTTACCCTTTGATGTATTTTTATCTTTCAAGATAGGATGATATCGTCATCCATTCAATGGATAATATTTGTGCTTCTGTAATATCCCTCGGTTGAACTCTTCATAGGAAAAATCCTACCTCCGGTGATTGAGAACTAATAAAAATATGTTGATGTTTTTTTCTAATGGTGAATCCTCCTCTGGTATCCTCTAGAGAAACCGATTGAAATGAGCCATGAAGTATCTCATAGTTTCATTTTCTCCTTTCTTTATTTGCTTCAATTAAACAAGGAGGTCTTGAAATTCCTCAGTTAATATGAATCTTCCTTTGAACTTACTTTTGATGTCATTCTAACAAGTGATGGATTGGGCAAGTAGGAGGTAGAACCATTCCACTAATTTTTATTGGAGGGACTCCAAAATAGTCTCATGGTAACATCTTCGTGTTCAACACCAAGGATTTTGCATGATATCGTGAAAGCAATTATGTGTTCTCCAAGAATTTATGTGTCATCACCTTTTAACATGGGAAATTTCTTGTGGGAACTCTGTTGGTAGATTATGAAGAGGAGGTTCAAGAGAAAGTGGGCTTGTATTTCTTCCCCATGGGAAAATGGGTTGAGGTCTTTATGCTTCATCTTCCATTTTGTTTTTCTTCCACTTCAGCTCTTACTTCTACAAATTCTTCTTATTCTAGGAATTGAATGCTCAATGGTGGTTGAAAAATGGGAGAATTTGAAGGGGAGTATCAATAGGATTTTGGATAGGATTTCTAGGTGAACTTATTGAAGAGCCAGATGGAGAGGAGGCTTGAGAGAAGAAGTATGGATTATCTATAATTCATTCTTGCTGATTTTACAAAGCCTCGAAATTGGAATCAAAAACACCTCTTGACCTATTCAACCTGGTGTATCTTCCTTTAGCCAGCTTTTGGAAACTCTTGAAGTGGGAATATGAAAGGTCGTGTGTAGGAATTGACAGTGTATCTTTTACAAATGGCTTTTCATGAACTCTTTTTTTTTCAATATTTTTTTGTATTTTGGGATCTTGCGGTCATGTTTTGGGTGTAGATGCTACTAAATCTACCCCATGGTGGGTGCCAAAAATTGTTGGCGAGAAAAAATTTCAGGTGGAAAAAGTCGTGGATTCATTTCTGAAAGAGGGATATGCGAGAACCAATATCAAAACAATGCACCATGACAAAGTTGTACTCTAATGGTAATGTCATAGCTCCAACGTAATAAGAAAGATTCAAACAATGGAAAGAATATGCAAATAAGAAAACAGGTCTGCTCATCCTCATAGATCAAAAAAATGAATTACAAATAGGGGTGTTGTGTAACCCCCATGCCTAAACAAGGAAAGAACCCCTATAACACCATTGATACATATGACATGACTGACACATATGACACCACTAAAGGAGGAGTTACAATTATAAATAAGGAATGTAACTCCTATGATGCACTGACACAAATGACAAAGAGAAAATCTATGATAGAATTTGACACTTGTCATTTGAATTCCTAAGACCTATGACTCTCACAAGGTGAGATGACTCACTAGGTGATGTGGATGATGACAAGGTAGGTCACACATAATAACAACACCCCCTTCATCAAAGTCAAGGAAGAGGTCATGATAAGACAGAATAGAAAAGAAGACTCCCTAGACAACTAAGAAAGATGTTTCAATGGTGCCTAACAACAAAATGACTGATAAGATGCTCATATACAAACAAAATCTTTCTAGAAAGAAGAAGAGGAGAAGGAGGAATATATATCTTAAAGAAGATGGACAACTACAGTGAGACCTCACCCAAAGAAGAGACCAAGTGAAGAAATTACACCTCGGTGAAGGGCTTGATGAATATGTCTATAACTTGATCATTTTCCGAACATACTATATGTCAATGATGTTTTCATGTATTAGCTTGCATATGAAGTGCATGTGAATCTCAATGTGCTTCATCTGGCGCTGATGTTGAACTGGATTTCTGAAAATCAATATATTTCTCATGTTATCACAAAGAGATAATGGTAGGCCATCGAAATTGGATGCCAAACTTGGTCAAGATACCCTATAACCAAACAAATTTTGTGGCCATGTTAACTTCTCCTCTGTACTCTTCTTCTATTAATACTATGGCAATGGCATTCTGCTTCTTGTTGGACTAACTGATAGGACCTAAACCAAGAGTGAAATTGTAGCCCGAGGTAGACTTATGATGATCTAGATCATCGACCCAATCTGAATCAGTAAATCCAACCAAGTCGATCTCAATCCCTCCTAAGTAATGAATACCATCTGTGTGAGTGCCATAAACATAGTGAAGGATCCGCTTTACTACTTTTAACTATAGCTCATGAGGCTCTTATATAAATCTAGACACAATCCTAACAACATACGATAGATCTAGCCAAGTGTGAGTAAAGTAGATCAAGCTCCCACAAATTGCTAATAAAGGGTACCGTCAACCAAGGGGAAGAGCAATCAAAAACCAACTTGACCTTGGAAAGAAAAGGAGTAGGTGAGGAATTGCAATCAGACATGTGAAACCAAGCAAGCAAATCAAGAGAGTACTTAGGCTGCGAGATCATAATTCTTGAGTCAGATTATGAAATCTAGATCCCAAGAAAGTAATGAAGAAATCCTAAGTTAGACATGGAGAACTTGTTGGCCAAGGAGATCTTCACAGAATCAATGATAGAGGAAGAGCTACCCGTGATCAACAAGTCATCAACATAGAGAACAAGAATAAGCATGGAGTCATCCTACCATAGAATATACACATTTGGGTCAGAGTGACACCAAGTGAACCCTGATGCAAGTAAAAAGAGTCCATCTTGGCATACCAAGCCCAAGGGGCTTGTTTAAGGTTGTAGAGAGACTTCTTTAACTTGCAAACGAGGGATGGATCATGGACATAACCTAGAGGTTGTTCCATATAGATCTCTTCCTCTAGGTCCCCATGAAGGAAGGCACTCTTAACGTCCATCTAGTGGACTTCCCATCTATTAGCGGAAGCGATGGCAAGGGTCACTTGAATGGAATTCATATTTTCCATCGGAGCAAAGGTTTCTGAGTAATAAACCCCAACTACATGGGAGAAACCCTTAGCTACAAGTTGTGCTTTATACTTCTCGACTTCTCCATTGGCTCCATACTTTTCTGATATATCCACCTACACCAAATGATTTTTCTTCCTTTCGGAAGAGGGGTAAGATCCCAAGTGTCATTCTTTATGAGTGAGGAATACTCCTCATCCATAACAGAATCCCACTCAGAGAATCCTAGAAGCTTCCTTGAAAGATGGTGGATCGGAACCAGAGAGCAAAGAAGGAGTGGGCTCTAATAAAACTTGAGTGAGTAGATCTTTCATCGAAGGATCTCCAACTAAATCTCCAAAGACTGTATAGAGTTTTCCTAACCCAAAGAGGTCCCAAAGGTTCAAGCTCGAGTCGAATGTTCTTCACTCGAGTGAGAAGGGACATAGTCCTCATCATCACTATTTTCATAATCGAAGACTCAAAATTTTTAGGATCGGGAGGAGCAGGGAGAGAGGAACTTGCTCAACATCATCATCATCGATGAGTTAAAATTTGAATTAGTGGGAAAAAGAACCTCATTGGAAGTAAAAGTCAAGGATGACTCATCAAACTTCACACTCCTCTCAATATAGAGGTCATGGGTTATAGGGTTCAACAATCGATATCCCTTCATGCCATTAGAATACCCGAAAAATATACAAGGTTTGGATTGTGGATCTAATGCCCTAGGTTTCTTCTTGGGAATCCTAGCCATAGCTTTGGATCTAAAGACTTGAAAGTGCTCAACATCAGGCTTGTGTCCAAACTAGGCTTCAAAGGGTGTCATTCCTCTTACTACCTTGTGTAGAACATGATTCTAAATGTAACAAGGACAATTCACTACTTCATCCCAATACTATGGAGGAAGGGACTTTGAGTGAACCATAAGAGTAGCCATTTCCTTTAGAGTTCGGTTCTTTTTTTTTGCAACTCTATTTTGAGAAGGGTTGTAAGCAACTATATGCTGCAAAGTAATCCCCTCAGAAGTGTAGAAATCCTCAAACCTATTACTCACATACTCACCTCCATTTCGGTTTAAAGAACCTTGATAGACCATTCCACTTGTTTCTCAATAAGAGCCTTAAAGTTTTGAAAATTCTCAAAGACTTGGACTTAAGCTCAAGAAAATATACCCAAGTATAACACACAAAGTCATCAATAAAGGTTAGTATATGTAGATCTCTAATGAAAGAAGGAGATGGAAAGGGGCTAAACATTACTATGAACAAGATCCAAGGGATGAGTAGCTCTCAAGATTTTCCCTTATCAAAGTTTTCTTCAGGGTGCTTTTCGAGGGTGCAACCCTCACAAAGACTTTTAGAAAAATTAACTCGGGGTAACTTGTTGACCATTTCATTTTGGCTCAATTATTCAAGGTAATGATAATTTCGATGCCCAAAATGCTCATGCCATAGCTTTCTAACCTCATTTTCATGAGTGAGTAAGGAATTGGGCATCTAATCGGAAGATAAGTGGGAAAAGGTATGCAACTATGAATGGTGATCTGCCTTTCCCTCAGCCACAATGCGGTCAGAGTTAAGCTCACGAATGATCACTGAATTAGGACCAAATTCCACTCGCATTCCTTCACCAAGGTGGGTGATTTGGTAAACTAATAGGAGATTTGTAGAGATATTGGGAACACACAACATTTGGTTAAATGTTCCACCTTCTATCTCTACCAATCCACTACCAGAAACCAACACATGAGTGTCATCACCTAGTGTGATTTGGGACATGCCACATGGTTCAATGCTAGAGAATTCAACCTTTGAAGAATCCATGTGGTGCGAGGCACCGGAATGGATAACCCAAGTTGATGATGGAGCTAATATAGCTACAAGGGCCATACCTTTTTTCTTTTCATTTTCATACTCCTTTACTTTAGAAGACTCGCCCTTCTAAGCATTTTGTTTAATGATTCAGAACACTTATTTTATTCTTCTCAAGCACCCGAGTTAAGTGATCAATTTGTTTATGAAAATAAATATTCTTTCATGGCCAAAATACTTACAATAGGAGCATTTACCCTTTTCCTTCTTCAATTTAGGATCGAAGTCGGAGTGTTAGTATTGGGCTTGGCTGGGGTTTGTTGGTCTTGGTTTCTTTCTTAGGTTGGTCCTTTGTTTCTTTCTTCTTTTCATTTTTCTTTCCTTTCTTTGCCATAAGGGCATGTGAATTGGATTTTAGAGTCCCTATTTGAATGAGTTTGTCCTTTTCTCGAATGAGTTGGGGCAAAAAACTATCAAATGAAGGCATTATCAGGGCACTACCCAAGCCTTCTTTCATGGCATGGAAATTTGAAACAAATACAGAGTATTCAGGACCTAACTTAGAAAGAATCAACAAGATCAATCGAGAGTCTTTCTTCTCCACTTTACATTCCTTTAGAAGTATTCTAGTGTGGAAAACTTTGAGAAGAAGGCCTGCAGGTTTTCAAAGTCACTAGAATTTAACCTTAGTAGTTCATTCTAAAAATCATGTGCTCTCATGTCATCTTGCTTCCCAAACATCCCGTTGAGTGTTGTCCATGATCCATCAGGTGTTGAGGAAGTTTTGATGTGGAAGAGAAAGTTGGAAGAGATGGACATACAAAGAATACCTAAGGCTTCATCACATCATTTGAACCATTTAGATCTTTCGGGTTCATCATCGTGTTTACTGTCTCTAATGCCATGGTAACACAGTATAACCCTTTACTTTGCAAAACCAATATAATTTTAGATCTCCATTCGAAGAAATTAAAAGGTGTGAGCACCGGTAGTTTAGAGATATCCATAATAAAGAGATAGAACCAACAAAGGAAGGAGGGAGAGAGAAAGGAAACAACCACCCTAGAACAATATTACACCCCCAATTTTGGCACTTTATAGTTTAGTGTGTTGATTACAATCAGATGCGACGTGTGTTGAGAACTAGTCTGTCACTCACCTTACAATTAGCGTAATAATGCGTAAGAGTGGAGACCACAATCAAGGTTTATTGGGTGCAACAATTTGACACCATAAGCAAGCACAAGAATGAGTGAAAACAAGAAGGGGAAGAGAAGGCCTTGTGAGAAATGGTGTCTCACGTTGCACAAAAAACCCCTTTGCCATAAGACTATGGCGGACATGCTCACAAGTCCACAAGTAATAAAAGGGATAGTACAATGCTCAAGATGATTTGAAATGAGCCGACACAAGCAATACAATGACACCCCCTAGAATGTGGAACTTTATAAAATAGTGCATTTACAAAACTAATAATCCCATCATCTAGAGTGTGAAAAAGCATGCAACTTTGACTAAAGAAGTTCTCACAACTGAGAAATGAGTCAAACGTTATAACAAAAAAATATTCCCACAACTGATGAAAACACCAATAAGCCCTACAAATGGATTTAAAAAGTGCCCTAAACACATGCAAATGGTGTCATATGTATGCTCATTATAAATGACATCAAATTTTAGATAGGGTTTATTTTTATTATGAGGGGGATTAGCCTCTTACCAACCCCGAACCTTACCCTCCATCTTCGACACTCGAAGGAAGGACATTAAAACAAGAAAAAACGAAAAAATTATTATAATGTCAATGAAATAATTTTTTTAACCTTAAAACATTAAAGGTGATTGATTTTACCAATAATCAATTCTAAAAAGGATGGATATGAAATAAGCTAGGGCGCAAAGTTGACCAAGCTACTTAAGAAGACCAAAATTTACACGAGTTGCTTGGGAAGAATCTCGCTAGGTTATTGAAACACCCAAGGCAACAGTCAAGTTAGCAGAGTGAATGGTCTAAGAAACACAACATGGTAGGATGCAACGTGTTGGAAAATTGCAATAGATGGCTAGAGAGGGCAGGAACACAGAGGACTGTCACAGGTGGAAGCCACGTGGAGCAACAAAGGTATTCATTTCCCGAGAAAACTCTATAGGACTATAACAATCACTGGGGTCATTGAAAACTAGGAGTGAACGAGATTGCATAGAAAGGTCTGAACAAACTAGCGGTAAAAGGAACAAATGCACAATCCAAGCAGAATGGAACGAACCTAGTGCCACGAGCTCAAGCTGAAGGTAGATGCATAGTGGAAGAGCCGAGTCCAACCGATGCAAAAGAAGATGAGCGAATGCAAGAAAGCTTCCTCACAAAAGCATAGAAAATGCAAAAGGAAACAATGAAGACTCGGAGTTGGATCAAACCTAAGCTCGCAGATGTTTAAACCATAGTCAATGCAGAATTATAATGAACTAATACGAGTCACACACGACTCAATGAAGCCAATGTAAGGAAGCAGGAAAAAAAGGAATGCGTGGAAAGAGCCAATGCATGGTTCAATTAGATCACCAAAAGGGAGAAATTAAGCCAAAGTACCATGTTGAGACCTTGAACAATCCAAAACACCCACGTTTAGACTACGAACAAGCCCGAGTCCAAGCAAAGCAATTGGTGGTGAGTCAATGTAGAGGCATAAACAAATTGTGAGAACCAAGGTAGCGAGAGCTCCAATGCATAGGTGGATGGAATACATGAGCTGAGAACGCACAAGTTAACAAGCCAAAAAAACCACGAACACCTGAAAATGAACCATGAACAACCCCTCAAATTTTCAATCACAAACCTTAACGCGAGGTGAGAAATACAATTCCAAAGAAATAATAAAAAAATTGCATGAGGAAATAAGAAGAAACCATAAGTAATAATAAAATTGATAAATGAAGAGTGCACATTTTATCGAACCCAGTCCGATACCATGAAAGAGGGATATGTGAGAATTGATATCAAAAAAATGCACTAATACCAAGTTTCACTCCGATGGTAACATCATAGCTCCAACACAATAAGCAAGATTCGAACAATGGAAAGAATATGCAAATAAGAAAACCAATCTCGCTCATCCCCATAGATCAAAAAAGGAAGTACAAATAGGGGTGTTGTGTGACCCCATTCCTAAACAAGGAAAGAACCCCTTTGACGCCACTAACGCATATGACATGACTGATGTATATGACACCACTAAAGGAGGAATTACAATTCTAAATAAGGAATGTAACTCCTATGATGCAATGACACAGATGACAATGAAAAATTCTATGACAGAATCTGACACTTGTCATTTCACTTCCTAAGACCTATGACTCTCGCAGGCGAGATGACTCACTAGGTGATGTGGATGATGAAAAGGTAGGTCACACACACCAATAATTTCCAACGCTATGGGAATCTAATCCCCTTTACCTAACCAATGCAATTGTCATATATGCATGCATGAGTAAAGGTGGATTTTCCTAGTGGCCTTGTGTCCGAGGGGAGCCAACAGGGGCACTCCACGGACCCTATGGAAAATCTATAAATCTCTTTCTAGGGAATAATTTTTCTGAAGAATGGGAAAGGGAGTGATAAATGAGATGAGAGAACTAACGTTGCACGTAGAAAATTAGATTCCTGCACACACTAGTTAGAAATTTCAACACATGCATTTATGAGAAGAAACAACTCTATAAATAGTAATAAGACCAATTAGAATTTATGATCACAAAGTATCAATAAATCCCTTAGTCAAAAAAGGATAGAAACTCCTTCTTCTTGTATTGATTGCTTAAAAATGTTGTACATAGTGTGGGAATGGAGGAAAACTTGTGAGGGGGAAATGGAAGAAAATGGTTATCTCCTTTGTTCTCTAAAAATAAAATACACTCTTGAGTTTACAAAATCAATCACCAACCCTTTGAAATGGGAATGGCTTTACAATTTATAGAATGAGAGGTGACTCATCATCTACCCCCCAATGCCTTTTCATATGTCCCGCATACACTTAAAACTTTTCAACTTCCTAGGAAACTTTTAAGTCCCTTTTTATACCATAAAGGTGACTTATTACATTAGGAACATTGATACATATGAAAAGTACAACCCCAATGAAAAATTAGAACATTGAAGAAGAGAAAGTTTGAGGAAGAGGAGAGAGAAAGAGAGAGAGAAGAAGAAGAGATGTCATTCCCGATGAAGTCCATTGATCCTCGTTGATGGAAATCTCAATGCGATGAAACTCTAAATCTTCAAAATTGTGTGAAAATCCTTCTAATTATCTCATAGATGCTTTGGAATGAGTGTTTAAAAACATTATTAATGGTTCTTTCGATGACCATAACTTCCACCCTGCACAAGATACTCCTACAACTCGAGCCATAAAGTGAGTGTCAAGAGACACTGTTGAATTCCTTGAGATGAGTCTTGAATTCCCTATGAGAAATTCCCATGGATGATCTAGAATGATGGTGTTGACCTGAATGATCATCCCTCTATGTCCCATTGTTCCAAACTTTCCTTTTGAGAGAGATATTCTATTTTTAGTAAGTACAGATGGGGCAACTTACTATTTTTAGTAAGTGTCATAGTTAGATTTTCCCAACCTCAACTGCTACGGTGGCTTGAATTATTTATTCTTACTGTGTTCCTCTCACTTTTTGGACTAACTGGATATTTATAGTAGGGGCTTGTGGAACCACTTACTATTTTTAGTAAGTGTCAATTGCGAGCCAAGATGAACTTTTTGATGACTTTTTTTGCAATACTCCCTCTGTGTTCACTGCCTTTTTCATGTCCTCTTCAAATGGCGGCTTACCCGAAGCAACAAACCCCTATGTAAGAAGGCATGTTATTTTTAGTAAGTGCACCGTGGATGTCAGATTGTGACAAAACATGTTTTGAAAATCTAGGTCTTATTCCAAGATTCCACGCTCCGTATTTTGAGTAATTCCTTTGTTTGAAAAAGTGAGAAAATGATATTTCATCATTTGGGGTATAATATTGACAAAAATCATAGTCCTTCATATCCCTAAAAAATAGGGACTTCATGGCACGAAAACTATTTTATGTGAAACTAGGATTTTCAAAGTTCATTCCCTCAAATTTTTGCATGATTTCACCTATTAGAACCCTGAGAAGTGGAGAGGTAACTAGCTGATTTTTTCAACTATTTTGTCATATTAATGAAGCTTAAAATTTACAATGGAGCTTTTTGTCTCCATTTGTGAAAATTTATAGGTATGGTTTTTGTCTCCATTTGTGAAAAAATCAACTCCATTTCATAGAAATTGAGATTTGTTCTTTGTGGAGCTAAAAGTGAAATTTTCAAACTTATGGCTGTTTTATGATTTTTTAATGGAATTAAAGATATAAAAGCTCTTGGTTTTTCATCACTAGTATTTTTCTTTTCGAGGACTTATGGCTTCTTCGTTCTTCGTTTGATATTTTCATGGACCCGCATATTTTCAAGGAGTGGAGGATTTATTTTCTATGGTGAATCTGGTTTCATATTTAACAATGGTGGAGTGGTGGTGAGAATTGAGAGAAAGTTACAGAGCAACCTATGCAAAAGGAGTTAGATGTTAGAAGTTAGAAGCAGGAGGGAATTTTAATATTTGAAAATTAAACATGAGAAGGGATGAGGTGAATTTTCATGTCCCTGATGTCCCTCACCTTAAAGTGATGTGAGGGATATCAAATTCCATGGTGATTAAGGTGATGACATGTGGCGGAGATGAGACGATAGGGAATGAAGGCTAAAAAATCAGCTTTAAAACAATGAGGGGCTGGAAGTTGGTCATATGGGCGACCAGAAGTTTTCTTAGGGGCTAGGAATTTTTTCCAAGTTTTATGTCCCTTATCTATGAGGGACATGAGTGACATCAAATTCCATGATGTTTCTAGTGATGACATGTGGCAGCGATCAACGATGAGGCTTTGAACTCCCGCAAGAACCTGGGGATGGACTTACGATCTTGGAGATTACATGAGGATGCGCAGAGGTATTATGCAGGGATAGGCACATTTTTCCATGGTTTATGTCATTGACCTTTAGGGATGTGATAGACAAAAACCCCACTAGGATCTTGGAGTTGATACATGTCCTCCTAAAATTTGACTAAGTCCCGAACTCGCTCCAAGAGGACAACTTGAAACGACGATAACTTAAGCTCACGATGGAAGATTTTGATCAAATGTTATATGATCCTAACTAGAAATGGCGTTTAGAATCCAATGGTTGGGATATGAGGTCTTTAATATTCCATTTGGTCCTTGAAAATTTGATTTTTGATTTAGTACTCCACTTGTCCATGAGAAAAATTACTTACGGACCTAATGCACCAAAGTGTTGTGAAGAAATAAATTTCACCATATTTTTATTAGCGTAGGTATTTACCTTAGCTCATGTTTACCTAGGTACATTATTTACCTTTATTTTATTTATCCTCATCCACTTATGTGTGTGGACATTTCTTTTATCTTATTTAGATATTAGGAAATATTATCTAGTTGTTAGGTATAGTTCTTTCCTTGATCTATGGTATTGACTAGATCCTTGATGTCTATTTCTCTCCTAAATCTATGGTCTTGACTAGTTCTTTGATGACTAATTATTTCTTTGATTTATGGATTGATCTATGACCTTTACTAGTTCTTAGATTGTTATTCCTTTCCTATATAAGCTAGGCCCATTCTCATTGTAATTTATTGAGTTCCATAATAATATATGATATTTTTGCTCTTTTTTTTGCAAAGGTTTTATGTAAAGTTATCCTGGGAATTTTTTTCATCTTATTGATCGTGGTGTTTGATTAGCATCTATGTTCTTGTCTTGAAATGATCTCGTTATCATTCCTTTTATGGTATTAGAGTAGGAGATTGCTATTAACATCTCTGTTCAGAAGTTTTATTTTGTAAATAAATTATTTATATATTCATATATTTAGGATTTGGTCATATTTTGTTGTTGCATATGGTCATAAATTGGGATTTGGTCATAAGTTATGCAAAATAGAGGCTTCCATTGATCCGAAAGGTGGGAAAACCCTAATATCGATCAGTAAACTTAACCTTTTTGGAGGCGAGTCATTTTTGTGTGTTGTAGAGAAACACACCGGTTCACCTCGGATTCATGCACCTAGGAAAGAAAAGCAAGGATTATTTTTTTTTTGGTTTGTCGAGATCTGAACTTGGTATTTTTATGTTGTGGCGTATACATGACCCGCTAATTTTGACAATGTAGATCACTATGTAGTCACCCCAAACTAGTAAGTTGTGCACATATCCATTGAAATCCTTAGCCCCTGGTCATATTGTATGGTCATATGAGGGCTTAAATATTGTGATTCCTACTAGTAGGTGCTTAACTCCAACCCCCTTTAATTATATTTGTGTGGTGAAGGAAAGAACAATTTATTTTGTTTTAGTGGCAACTAAAATAAATAGTAGAGCATAATATTGAAAAGCTTGTATCTTTTTATCGATAACTCGGTTTTGAGTGTGATTTTTTTGCAAAAGTGCTTATTTTTTCATGCTCTTTCCATTGGAAATATTTATTTTGATAATGGAGAAGTGTTGTAATAAATTATGGGTGTAATTTTGGCTGATCCTAACATCCTAAACTTTTGGGAGTTGCAATTATTGTATCTATCATGGATTATGAGAATGATATTCTTTTCTCTGAAGTGTGTGGACTTCAAGACGTTATTGTAAAATTTGTGGAAGAAAATAGATCACTCAAGAAGCGAAATTATCTTTTATAATCACTCATTCATGATAAGGATACACTAATACACTCCCTGCAACAAAACATTGCTAGCCTACAACATCGACATAATATTGTGGACAGCCATATCCATGCTCCTAGTCCACTTGCAATTGTTTCTCTTATACCACTAACATTGATATGTCAGGTCTTTGAGCCTGATACTACTCTTGATGCTCATAAGCCTGTGAGGCTTGTTATTGCATGCTCTTCCACATTTGTGCCTATTCCAGTAACACATGTTGTGTATCCTACTTCTGCTCATATGCATGGCTCTTTTGAGAAGCATACCATTGCATTCAATTCTCGCATGCTCTGTTCTATGGGTTTCACTGGCAGAGGTATTGGAAGACATTCATAGGGTATTGTTTCCCCTATTCCACATGTTAAGTGGAATTCTCGCCATGACATTGGTTTTCAAGTAGATACTTCATTGGGATCACACATTAACAAAGATCCTATTTTTGTTCACTCACATCTTTCTATGGATCATGAGCAACACATGAGTTCTTCACTTTCACTCAAGTTTGAGAAACCTGAGATTTCATATGTCATACATGATCAACTTGACACACATTTTGATGTTCCTTTGCATGAACTCATTGTGCATTTTACACCAAGTCATATGTAGGCATCTTCTTCATCCATTTGTGTTAATTTGGAGTGCATATCTGATCACTCATGGTGGTGACATAGGAATTTGTTGAGAGGACTCTATAGTCATGGCTCTACCACCATTTGGCCTCTTGCTCCACTTTCTATACCTTCTTCATTGTAATGCTTCTTTTTCTCGAGCATTTTTCTTTAGCAGGTGTAGTGTATCTCTCTTGTTTGTTGAGAGATTTTATATCTCGTAGTTTCGACACTTTTGACATGTTGACAATATCTCTTTTGGGGGATCTATTCTGGTGAAGTCAAGTGTTATTTTTTCAGTGTTCGAGTAGTTGATTTTGGGCAACTCATATAAATATGTGGCATTACTCCATCTATTCAACAGTATGGGAGGGTGTTGTACGATCCTACTTATTTGGGTTTTTTGTCCTTGCCTTGTTACCTTAGCTTTCCTTTGATCGTGACACTCTATATTTTTGTCCTTTCCTTGTTTATTTGGTTATTGTTCTTGGATCGTGACACACCTATTTTCGCAATTGATCAAATTATGTTTGGTGTTTTTTCTTACACTTTCAACATCACTCTATTGACAGTCTCCTTATATGGAGCTATTCTAGTGAAGCATAGTGTCAGTTGTTACTGATTTTTTTGATCAAGAATCAGATTCAGACCACATCACACACAAAACTTCTTCAACATTGTATGATTTTTTTCAGCCGAGCTTCTTGGGATGCCTTGTAACATTTTTTTCTCTCTTTTTGTTACTAGTTTTGGGTACCTTGTGGTATCCTTTTTTTCCCAGCTTATTTTACATGAGTACCTCATCAAGCCTAGTTGTTGGGAATTATACTGTGGACATGCCACTTCTATTTTGGCCCTTAGCTTCACTTGAGGGGGTGTTAGAGTAGGTATTTACCTTAGCTCATGTTCACCTAGGTACATTATTTACCTTTATTGTATTTATCCTCACCCACTTATGTGTGTGGATATTTCTTTTATCTTATTTAGATATTAGGAGATATTATCTAGTTGTTAGGTATAGTTCTTTCCTTGATCTATAGTTCTATCCTAAATATACGGTCTTGAATAGTTCTTTAACAACTAGTTATTTCTTTGATTTATGGCTTGATCTACTACCTTGACTGGTTCTTAGATTTTTATTCCTTTCCTATATAAGCAAGGTCCATTCTCATTGTAATTTATTGAGTTCCATAATAATATATAATATTTTTCCTCATTTTTTGCAAAGTTTTTATGTAAAATTATTTTGGTGAATTTTTTTCATCTCATAGATCGTGGTGTTTGATTAGCATCTGTGTTCTTGGCTTGGTACGATCTCGGTTATCATTCCTTTTAATTTTAGGTATTAGAATTAAATTTGTGATGATGTTTTGTTTTTCTCCTAACTCCATCTGGAGCTCCTAGAATCACCTTTGAAAGCTCAACAATCGTTTTGTCTTGTGCACTACTTAGGCATGTGAACCCTGATTTTGATAGAACTACTCAAAGTCCTCAAATCTTCCCCGAATCTTCCAAAATCACTTCCATGATGTCATGAATCCTGAGTGTATCTTCATGTCTATGCTTGTGTTGTAATGTCATTATTCTTTTGATTATTTCAACATGAGAGTATTTCCCAATATTGAAGTTTGAAATAAATATATGTATACTTGTTTATAATGTTAAAGTTTCTCTAAACAAATTGCAATGGGTAATAATAAAAGTAATCCACAATATTTTTGAAATGAATTTGGTTACTGAATGCCTTAATCAAGGAGATGTTGAGGTTTGGGGAAAAATAATTTTAAAATAATAAAATAATTCATGAAATTAACCTAATATAAGATATTTTATATAAATATAAATAATGCATTAATATTCTTAAATTACTCCAAATCATCGGAGCTTGTACCAAACATCTTTTTCAAGAAAAGAGATAATGGAAATTTCTATAAATGTGAGTTTTCATTCATGAGGATGATTTTGGGGAATTTTTGGTTATTTTATGGATGAGTGCATTCCAGCTTTGATCGGGGATGTTTTTTTAATTTTCTTGGCTTCGCTTGGAGTCAGGTATGAACAACAATGCTTATTGGTGTAGTTAAGCCAAAATACCACAAATGATGCCCTATTCTAGTTCCTCCATGCATGTGCCAAGTTGGAGCCTTGGAATAGGATTTTAGGATCCAAAAGAGGCTTAGAAGCTTCTTTTGTTGCTAATATTTTTTTCTTTATTGTATTTTTTTATTTGTTCCTTGTTTACAAACCGTGGAAGCTTTGTAGGAATGTGGTTTATTTTTAGCATGTATGGAGGTTGTTTTGGGCACCCAAATACATATGTTCTTAAAAATTTCATGGATAAGGTTAAAACTAATTGTCCCAACCTTTCCAGAGTGCATCCTACCTACACCATATCGAGCTTTAATCTTGGTCATGGACATTCTCATAGTTTTTGAATAAGAAATATTTTTAACAGAGGTTTTCGTTACAAGCGCCTGGGAAGAAACACTTTCAACTTGGAAGTATAATGTTGGTGTAGGAAGCTACTAGACGGGGAATATGAACTTTTGACATAATCCTTGATGATATGTGGCCTCACAAGAATGCAATGGCTACTACATATGTACAAATTGGTTTGGTTAAAATAGATGTTTTGATCCCTTCAAGCTCTAATGCAAAATTTACAGGTTTAAATCAAGACACCACACCATTTTCTAGCAAATTGATTGTTAAAATCCTTCAAAATATTTGGCCACGTAGAATGTGATGATTTCTAGTGTGCACTCAATAGGTTTGGTAAAAGGCATTGTAAACTTCATAGAAAATGCATTTGATAGACATAAATACATAAACGACATCCTCTCGCGGTGTCCCCATGTCTCGTACCATTTGGGTTCTTTGAAATTGGGTTTAAATTTGTGCAAATTAGTTAAAGAGTAGGAACAATGTATTTGGCACTCGAGATTGAGGAATTTTGTTCGAAGTTGGATTTTCTTGGTCCTAGTAAATATGGAAGAACAATGTGGAAGCACACATTGATTTTTGGTAGTTTAGGCACAAAATCATGCACTTTAGGCATTATTCAAATCCTAGTTTCCTACTACTATTCTTATGGTTTTGAGTGAAGAAATTACTAATCAACCCATGGCCTTTGGCCATTTTACTTTGGTTTTTGTTGTCACTGTCAACCTCCCACATTTACTCACCTAGTCGGCTTCTACCATTTGGGGTCATTTTATCTTTCACCGGGGCACCTAGCCTTGTATTGGGGCACCCATGGCACGCTAGTACCATTTAGGCATCCCGATCCTTTCTACACTTTCATACAAATTTTTGGGTACTTTCTAGCCATTGGAGCTTCCTAACTTGTTAGTGGTCAACCTTTTCATGGATAATTACGAAATTAGAACAAAATAACCATATAAATGTAAATTTATGAGATTATAATGAGGGACCAAGCAATGAGCACTACTATCATCACCTAAGGTTGCATCCATTAAAGGCCTCATTTGCATCCATATAGTTCCATCACAAGGCAAAAGGATACTTCATTTGCATCACACCGCATAGGAAGGAAGTTTATTCTATTCCATCCACCATTTTATTACATTTCTCCACATAGATATTGTACACTACTTTCAAAAAGTGTTACTAGAAATAAAGCACCTAGGGCATGATTTGCACACACACATAGAAATACATTGGGTCCGAGATGTAGTGCAATACTCGGTGAATAAATCCACCATTCTCGCCACCGAGGATAGTCATAGCCCTTTATATGCATCTTTCTTTTTGGGGTTTGATGTTTGTCTTTGGGTTTTGTAGAGGTATCTATTTCATCATCGATTTCTAATGACATATTGAGAAGTCTAGCGAAGATAGTGCAATAGGAAGCGAACACAAGGAGATCACTAAACGACACCTCGGAGGAAGGTTACATGGATTTTTCACAGATGAGGGTGCCCAGTTTAATCTAGAGTGACCACAAGCACCCTTGTCCCTCTCTGGCGCCCTAGTCCAACATGGTATTCCAGATCTAAGTTTTTGGAGATTTTTGTGGTTGTTCGACTTTTTTTTTTGTATTCTCTCGCGACATAGTCATTACATATCTACGAATCAGCTAAGCTCATCCTAACCCTTTTTTCTCATTAGGGTTTCACATCTCTATTTACTTTGTTGCTTGGGTCAATTTCCTTATTTAGTTTAGACATTTATTTCACTGTTGCACTTCTTAGATTAACCATTTAAAATTCATATTTTAGTTAATCATTTTGGTGAATGTGTCTACTTTCATGTTTTTAGCATCCTCATTCTTGTCATCCTAGAGTCTAGTCATCATGAGTATCTCCATCAATGATTATTTTCTTGCACATCCTGATGTAAGGTATGGAGTCCAACATATTCTAGATATTACCCACATTTGTCCTGATATGCATCCTGACTAAGTGTATCAAACTTTTGTAGATGCATTTTCTCAACACTTATTATTCAAATATAATCTTCCCATGATTTAAATACTTTTGATAATGAATAACCCTTGCATATTATGATTGGCATTCTCATATGGGTATTAAGTGAACTTTAATTGATAATGGATCTAGACCTAATCTATGTCCTATGTCATTCCTTGAACAATTAAGTATTTCCACTCACGATGTTAGTCAATCATCCATCTCACTCCATGCATATGATGGTTCAATCTGACAATGTGTAAGTCACATTGTTCTTCCTATTACTGTAGGAACAAAAACCCCCAACACCATTTTCTTCATCATTTATTTTCACGCGTCTCATATAACTATTTACTTGCTGGACACTTGGCTCCATGCCATGCAAAGCCATTTCTCCTACCATACATCATACTTCTCAACTGTGATGCATTCCAATATTTTAACCGGGATCCTAATACTACCCTTCATATTCCATGCATTGATATTACATATGACCCTCAACCAATGGATGAACTACCTCATTTTCCACCACTTGAAGGTTCCATTTGTGTGATAGATGTATTATCTCTTCAATGCCACCTACTACTACTACTACTATGATTGTTTATAAGGGTCATGTACAGTCTATGGACGTTGCTCTATCATCTACACCTTTACATGTATCACCTCCGCTTAGACATTCACCATTTACTTGCACAATTTTCATGAATGATTCATATTGGGAACATATTCCATTTGATCCTACTTGTGATGACACCATTTTCTCACACAATGGTCTAGCTCAACTTAGTTTCACTTTTGAGGACCTCTATCCTCCTATCCTCATCTATACTCATGGCTTTCATCTAAATTTTTCTTATGGCTTGCATTTCTTCCATATTAAAGTCTATCTATCATGCATTCCTCACTCTTCTCCACTCACATTAGGGAAATCATGGCTTGATTACATTGGGGGCACTCTTGATCTTGACCATATAGACATATCTTTTCCTATGCCCTTTGGTCATGTCTTTATTTGCAATAGTTATTTTCTTGGTTATTCACAAAATCTCACTCATTGGTATGCACACATTTTCCACTTCCTCCATTCACTGATGAGGAATATGTCATGGGTATGTACAATTTGTGCCTTTGTGGATTATTATATGATCAACCAGAGACTATTGTTTATTAGGTCTCTAATGCTTATCCATATGACTTTGACCCTAAAACTAACAATCTCTTAGATGATATTACATGATTGATTCTTCATCTTCCACACTTGGGGGACATGGAATTAAAACACCCCCCTTCCTATCACCACCACATGTCCCATACTTGTATTTACATGCATCGCATTCTAGCACTCACATAGTCCTCTTGTATTACAATTTTCATTTTCCTATCATCATTACCCAATGACAAACTCTTGTTCTTTGGTTCACACTTCACTGTTGAATGCATACTACACATGAACCCCACAAAATGCACAATATGTACTACACATTGTGTCTCTTCACACATTTTACAATATATCTCACATTTCACACATTACATGTTCATGTTCCTTTACATCATTATTATTTTGACATTTGGGCATCTATAAATCATACATATGACACACCCTAATTGTCTACAAGTATAACATTACATCCTACTCATTCTACATACTACATACCACACCTCTTACACTACTAGGCTATCTACACATCTTGCATTACATTCTACACATTATTACACATCATATGGTTGTTTATTATCATCATTACATTTATGACATCTTCTTTATGTGCTGCACTCACTACCATATGACACAATGTAGTTTCCTCGGTCCATACTTGACTCTGAGGGTTTAAAAATAAAATGGACCTTATCATACACACACATTCATCACTCAACCTCTATCATGTGACATTACTAGGTTAGTGACATATTCCATAGAATAAATGGTCACCTATTCCTTCATCTTGTAGTGGTATATGATTTAGGATACATCACCAATCCCTCTATTCATCTTATAGTGATATATACTTTAAGCTACATCATCACTCCTTTGATCATCTTGTCATGATATATGCTTTGGCTATAGGGTCACGTACACACTTCATCGTTAGGTCGCATATAATCAACACACATACACATTAATCACAAATGTGCTACACACAACCCACCTCGACCATTTCCCGATGACAAACTCTCCATTTTGATTCATTCTTGACTACCGAGGGGGCATACTAAATTAACCTCACTTTACATACTGATTCCATTCACTGGGGGCACGTAACTCCAATCATCCATATTTCATTCCATTCCATCCATCCACAACATGTTGCATATCTTGGTTGTTTTTACTCTTGCTTACATTTTCTTGTTCATGTTCACTTATTACACATGCTAGATAGATTTCTTGTATGTCATTATCTTTACCATACACACATGCACGTTCATTCCTTTCTCTAGTTGTGATCATAGAGACAATTATCTCACATGCAACATGGATGCTTACCTCCTAACACTCCTAAAACGGTTACTTGGGGCATCCACATTCATCTCTTACAGGTGTTATTGTTTCATTTTGTACTTAGCACTTTATATTACTTTCTTATACATGCTTTTTACATATGGGTTATCTTTATAACATGTTAACAAGTGCTTCATGTGCATCATTTTTTGTAGGATTATTTTCTTCCATGGCTATATGTTTGTTTGTTTGCTATTTTTTATCTTGTTTATTATTTTATACGGGCCTTGCCCTTTGTTTGGTGTGCACACTTGTTTGTTGTATGCATCCATTATGGAATTGCGTGTCTTGCAATATCGTGATTGATTTCCCATGTTTGCAACCTGCTTTGGTGGTCTATTATTGTCTTCTTGCGTTCTTACTTTATTTCTAGCATCTACATTGTCTACGTAGTGTACACTTGTCTTTTACATGCATGTTTGTTCATACTAACACTTATTTTCTAGCCACTTATTTGTGCACACCTTGGTTTCTACCAAGTGTATTCCATTCCCCCTGCAAGGCATATTTTAAGTGGTTAGTCCTCTTTTAAGGCGGCATTCTCCTTTTAGTGATGTTACATGAGCCCCCAAAGAGGGGGGCATCATTTGGGGTTTTACACAATGCTATCTCTTTGATACAGCTTTCGGTTCATTTTTCATCCTTGACATTGTGGGTTATATAATGAGTGGGTTTAGACAAGTGTATGATTCTTGTACACAACTACTTTTACAAGGAAGATTGTCCTTAGCATTCTAGGGAGTAGTTATAGGTTAGAGGAGACATTGGATCTCCTCTCTACACTACTTTAGCCACTTTGTCATCAAATTTCCCAAAAATTTAGGAAGTAAAAGGATATCTTCACAAATATTCAGTGATTAGTTACAGATTTGGAGAATAATGAAGCTTTCTCCCTACACTTTTTTGGCAAGGGCGGCATGAGATTTACCAAAAAAATCGTAGTAGAATATCCTTTCTTCACCCTTTTCTTTCATCACAAATTATGTGCACATGTTCTATTTACATTTTTCATATTTCCATTTCAGTCTTTTCATTTCTACATACATGCATTTTTACACATATATACATGCATATTTGACTACTTTATCATCTCGCTCTTTGCAAGTCCGATCGTATGATAAGTAAGCAATCAATAACAACGACAACATCAACAACAACAATGATATTTTATGGCAAGAAACACCTCATACTAACATGTAGGTACATCACACACATCGCATATAAACATGCGTTTCCACCCTCGGTTCACTCTCATCACTTTTTGCACTTTTACATCTTTAGTCTCCACAATCCACTATCTCTTCATTCCATGCTTTTTCTAGTCCATCAAGATGCTTTCTACATTACTCTACATGGAAATCAAGTACGCATCTCTATCTTATTTACGTTACCAAATATTCCACTCACCAACATAAAGTGGGGAAAATATAGACACAAAATCATGCACTTAAGTAATTATTTAGTCTCGATCTCATACTACTATTCGTATGGGTTTTGAGAGAAGAAAGTACTAATTACTCCATGTCCTTTGGCCATTTTACTTTGTTTTTTCATCACTTCCAACCTTCCACATGTACTCTCCTAGTCGGTTTTCTATTTGACATCGTTTTATCTTTCACTAGGTGCCATGGTACCATTTGGGGTGTCAGTAAGCCTTTCTAACATTTCCCACCACTTTTGGGTACTTTCTAGTCATTTGAGATTCCTATCTTTTTGTGGTCGGGCTTTTCGGGGTTGATTATGAAATTAGAACAAGAGAACCATATAAATATAAAGTTATGTGACCATAATGAGGGACCAAGAACTGAGCACTACTATCATCACCTAAGGTTACATCCATCAAACGATCCATTCTCATTGATTTATCTCCATCACAAGGCACGAGATTTTTCATCTACATCACACTGTATAGGAGGGAAGTTTATTCTATTCCATCCACCATTTTATTAAATTTATACACATAGTTATTGCTCGCTACTTTCACAAAGTGTGAATGGAACAAGATCACCTAGGGCATGATTAGACACAACACATACTAATTAAATCATGTTTGAGATGTAGTTCAATGCTTAATTAGTAAGTCCACCATTATGGCCATTAAGGAATGTCCAACCCCTTCATATGCATATTTCATTTTTAGGGGTTTGATACTTGTCTTGGAGTTTTCTAGGTCTCTACTTCATCATCGATTTCCAGCGACATACTAAATAGTCTAAAAAAGATAGTGCAATAGGAAGTGAAGGTAGGAGATTTCTCATATACACCTCGTAGGAAGGTTATAGAGATTCTTCATAGACCAGGGTGCCCATTTCTCAAACCAGGGCACCCACAGGTGTCATTGTCCCTCTCCATACGTCCCGGTCCTAGCCTACTATTTCATATCTATGTTTTCTAGCACTTATGTGTGGTCGTTCGACATTTTGTTTATATGGTCTTCTTTTGACACGTCACATCATATATGTGAATCAATTAAGCTCCTCCTAACCCTCTTTTCTCATTAAGGTTTCACATCTTAATTTGTGTAGTTGCTGAGTCAGTTTCCTTTTTAATTTAGACATTTATTTCATTGCTATACTTCTTATATTAACCATTTAAAATTCATATTTTAGTTAATTAGATAACGTAAAATGTGTAAACTGCTTTAATATAATGCATGAGAGAGATGTGGTCTTTTAGGACAACAATGATTTCGGAGGTGCAACAAATCAGTTTGTTGTTTAGACTTTAGATGAATCAAAACAATTCCCATTAGCAGTGTTTAGTAAATGTGGCTCAAACCTTTGCTATCTTCTCCCTATTGTGCCAAAAGAGGAGTTGAAACAGAGTTGTGCAAAATGTTATTGTCAAAGTGTTACATTTTCTTTTCTAAAAAAAATTTATAGATGAAGGTGGAAGTGTTTTTGGGTGTTGTTAAATCACAAATAAATTTTAAAAAGGAAGTGTGTTAATTATTCTTTTTAAAAGGGCCTTAGAAATATTTTTTGTAAATGCATTTGGAAAGTGTAAAGTCTATTGGTTTTTGTAGCCATGGAAGGAGATGGGATTTATTATTTTGGTGGGTTGGAAGACCAGCCAAGAAGGAGATCTCTTGAGTAGGGTAAATATGTGCACCAAGGTATGTTTAAAAAATATTTTGTTAGATGAAAGAATAAGGAACACTTCACTATGGATGTAAACCAGTTAACAATGATGCTGCAGTGGTGGACTCGTAGCTTGTACATGTGCAATTGACTTTGATTCCCATGTGTCACTTCATTTCTCGCACATGCATGGTAACCTTACACCTCCTTGCATAGTTTTTTAACATTTCTAGTTTGCTAATTTTAATGGAGTTATAAATCAAACTAAACAAAAATAAGTTTAAGGTAAATTAAATGACACATGTTATCCATTTGAAAATTGTACCTCTTTTTGTACATAACTAGACAAGTAACCATGAATGAAAACACTACTCCCTTTTACCATGTGGATGATTGGAAAAATATTGAGATTAGTACCGATTATGAAAGCCACAATGTTGGAGGATTTAAAATTGAATGTTGGTTAACAACTACTCCTTGGTGACCTTGTAAAATCTAAATAAAACTTGTTTTTAATGAGGCATATATTATTTCTATAAACCATGAAGTGAGAAAATTAAGCTTGGGCGAGTCTTCCTTGTCATATGGAGTGTTTAACCAAACCATGGGTTATTCCCCAAAAATCCGTTTGATTTTTTTCATCACGTGTTTAGGATCCTAGTGGGATAGTTTGCAACTTTAAAGAACTATTGATATTTTAGCATATAGTCTTGTTTTGACCAACTATTTTAGCCCCAAGTGTAGAAATGGAATTTGACATCCACATACTTGTAGTATTTCTCCGTGATAATCACTACCAACCCTTAGTTTGGGTAAAAATGGAGCAAGCTAGCTTTCTAGATAGGTTTCTTAGGCCTCGTGTCGTTGCCTGCACAACGAGGTCAGTTGCATTTAAAATCGGTAGCTCCAGAAAGTGTTAGAATAGGTATTTACCTTAGCTCATGCTCACCTAGGTACTTTATTTACCTTTATTGTATTTATCCTCACCCACTTATGTGTGTGGATATTTATTTTTATTTATTTAGATATTAGGGGGATATTATCTAGTTGTTAAGTATAGTTCTTTCCTTCATCTATGGTATTGACTAGATCCTTGATGTCTAGTTCTCTCCTAAATCTATGGTCTTGACTAGTTCTTTCCTTGATTTATTACTTGATCTACAACCTTGAATGGCTCTTAGATTGTTATTCCTTTCCTATATAAGCAAGACCCATTCTCATTGTATTTCATTGAGTTCCATAATAATATATGATATTGTTGCTCATTTGTTTACAAAGGTTTTGGTAAAGTTATTCTGGTGAATTTCTTTCATCTTATTTATCACGTGTTTGATTAACATCTGAGTTCTTGTCTTGGTACGATCTGGTTATCGTTCCTTTTATAAAGATAGGAACCAATTGAACGCAATTCACTATATTTGGATTTTTTCATCTCGGAGTGCTTCCATTTATATATAGGAGTAGGTAGGGATTGGTTTCCTTATATGTTTGAGTCTTTGAGTTTATTTTTTAATGGTGATTTTTGGGCTACTTGGTTAATTTGACATTTTTGAAGCTTACAACTCAATAGAGAAAGTTTTCATATTATTAGAGTAGGTATTTACCTTAGCTCATGTCACCTAGGTACATTATTTACCTTTATTGTATTTATGCTCACCCACTTATGTGTGTGGATATATTTTTATTATGTAGATATTAGGAGATATTATCTATTTGTTAGGTATAGTTCTTTCCTTGATCTATGGTATTGACTAGATCTTTGATGTCTAGTTCTCTCCTAAATCTATGGTCTTGACTAGTTCTTTGATGACTAGTTATTTCCTTGATTTATGGCTTGATCTACGACCTTGACTGGTTCTTAGATTGTTATTCCTTGCCTATTTAAGAAAGGCCCATTCTCAATGTATTGTATTGAGTTCCATAATAATATATGATATTGTTGCTCATTTTTTGCAAAGGTTTATGTAAATTTATTCTGATGAATTACTTTCATCTTATAGATTGTGGTGTTTGATTAGCATCTGTGTTCTTGGCTTGGTATGATCTAGTTATCATTCCTTTCATGGTATCAAAGTTGGAGATTGTTGTTGACATCCGTCAGTAAGTTTTATTTTGCAAATAAAATCTTTGTATATTCATATATTTGGGATGTGGTCGTATTTTTTTGTTGCATGCATTTTTATGAAAAAAAAGGCTTCCATTGGATCTGGAAGGTGTGAAAACCCTAAGATCGACTGTAAACTCGGCCATTTCTAGAGGCAGACATTAAAATCCTTAGCCCTTGGTCATATGGAATGGTCATATGAAGGCTTAAAGATTGTGATTCCTACTAGTAGGTGCTTAAATTCAGCCCCCTTTAATTTTATTTGTGTGGTGAAGGCAACAACAATTTATTTTGTTTTAGTGGCAACTAAAATAAATAACAGAGCAAAATATTAAAAAGCTTGTAACTTTTGATCAGTAACTCGGTTTTGAGTGTCATTTTTTCATGTACTTGTTTTTTCATGCTATTTCCATTGGAAATATTTATTTTGACACTTGAACTATAATTATAAAGTGCCAAATATGGAGGAGTGTTGTAATCAATTGTGGACGTAATTTTGGTCTGAGCCCGACGTCCTAAATTTTTAGGAGTTACAGTTTGTACCTATCATGGATTCTGAGAATGATATGCTTTTCTTTGAAGTATGTGGACTTCAAGAGGATATTGTAAAATTTGTGGAAGAAAATAGATCACTCAAGAAGTAAAATTCTCTTCTACAATCACTCATTCACGATAAGGATACAATAATACACTTCCTGTAGAAAAAACTTGCTAGCCTGAGCATCACCATCATATTATGGACAACCATATCCATACTCCTAGTCCACTTGCAGCTATTACTCATGAACCCACCGACATTGATCTTTTCGTATTGAGTTTGTTCCCGCTCTTGATGTTCATACACCTATGAAGCTTGTTCTTTGCATGCTCTTCCACATCTCGTGCCTATTACGAAACACATGTTGTGTATCCTACTTCTACTCGATTGCATGGATTTTTTGAGAAGCATACCACTTGCATTTCATTCTCGCATGCTCCATTTTAGGGGTATCACTAGTGGAGTCATTGGTAGAATTCACATGGTATTGTTTCCTCTATTCCACATGTTAAGTGGAATTCTTGTCATGACATTGGTTTTCAAGCAGATACTTCATTGGGATCACACATTGACATAGCTCCTTTTTTTGTTCGCTCGACTCTTTTTGAGGATCATGAGAAACACATGAGTTCTACATCTTCACTCATGATTGAGAAACCTAAGATTTCAGTTATCGACATGATCAAGATGACACATATTTTGATGTTCTTTTCGCATGCACCCATTGTGTATTTTACACCAAGTCATATACGAGCATCTTCTTCATTCATCCGTGTTGATTTAGGGTGGATATCTCATTTAGGAAATAAGAGATAAAATATGTGGAATAATCCCTTAAAAATCGCAATAGTAGAAACTAATATGCATAAAATATTACAGATCTCAAATAAAAGTGTAGAATAAATAACACAACACGAGAGAGACAAAATTTAACGTGGTTTACCCAATTTAGGCTACATCCACCAAGAATCACTTCCTCAAATATTATTAAAAGCCTCCACTCTCTCAATACAATATCCAGATCCATTTGGAGCTATGCTCAACAAACTCTACAGAATTCACACCCAAATTCAAAGCACATTTGCAATACATTTACTTGTATATCTATCATATGCATAATACCATATAAATAGACAATTGCTTAAGCAGTTTGATACAAAACCGTGGGTATCAAAACCATGGCAAAAAAACGTGGGTATAAAAACAATGGGCAAAAAACCGTGCAAAAGCAATGGGAAAAAACCGTGGGTATCAAAAAATGGTTCGAAAAACCCATGGGCCCAAAAAACACCCCCATAATAGTTACCCATTACCCATGGCCCAAAACCACCCATGAAAATTTTCTTGGGGCTTCCCGACCCATTACCCATGGGTTAATAAACCGAACCCACTTGACCCACTCATCGGTGAGCGGGACCGCCGTAAAAATATCCGAGTGTAACACATAGAAGGTGCACCACACTCTAACGTGAAAATAGGCTCCACAAACATAACAATATCTCGATCACTCGTGGAGGTGACATAGGCATTCATTGAGAGGACTCTACAGTGTGGCTCCTCCACCATTTGGCCTCTTGCTCCACTTTCTATACCTTATGCATTGTGATGCTTCTTGTTTTGAGCATTTTTCTTTAGCAGGTGTAGTGTATCTCTCTTGTTTGTTGAGAGATTTTGTATCTATATTTTCGACGCTTTTGGCATGTTGATAGTCTCTCTTATGGGGGAGCTATTCTGGTGGAGCCCAGTGTTAGTTTTTTAGTGTTCAAGTAGTTGTTTTGACAACTCATATAGATTTATAGTGCCACTCCACCCATTCAGTAGTATGGGAGGGTGTGGTGTTGATCCTGCTTCTTCGGGTTTCATGTCCTTGCCTTTTTACCTTGGCTTTTCTTGGATCATGACACTCTAGATTTTGTGTCCTTGCCTTGTTGCTTTGGTTATTGTTCTTGGATTATGGCACACCTATTTGCAACAGTTGATCGGATTATGTTTGGTGATTTTTTTACACTTTCGATATCACTCCATTGACAGTCTCCTTATATGGAGCTATTCTGGTGAAACCCAATGTCAGTTGTTTTTCAAGTTTTATGATCGAGTAGTGGATTCAGACCATAGTGCACACCAAAATTCTTTAGCATTGTACGAGTTTTTTGAGCCGAGCTTCTTGGGATGCCTTGCGAGCGGGATTTTACTCTCTTTACTTTGTTGTTACTAGTTTTGGGTACCTTACGGTGTCCCTTTTTCCTAGTTATTGTACATGAGTACCTCATCAGGCCTAGTTGCCGAGACTCATATTGTGGACATGCCACTTCTATTTTGGCCCCTAGCTTCACTTGAGGGGGGGTGTTAGAGTAGGTATTTACCTTAGCTCATGTTCACCTAGGTACATTATTTACCTTTATTGTATTTATTCTCACCCACTTATATGTGTAGATATTTCTTTTATATTATTTAAATATTAGGAGATATTATCTAGTTGTTAGGTATAGTTCTTTCCTTGATCTATGGTATTGACTAGATCCTTGATGTCTAGTTCTCTCCTAAATCTATGGTCTTGACTAGTTCTTTGATGACTAGTTATTTCCTTTATTTATGGCTTGATCTACGACCTTGACTGGTTCTTAGATTGTTATTCCTTGCCTATTTAAGAAACGCTCATTCTCAATGTATTGTATTGAGTTCCATAATAATATATGATATTATTGCTCATTTGTTTGCGCAAAGGTTTATGTAAAGTTATTATGACAAATTACTTTCATCTTATAGATCGTGGTGTTTGATTAGCATCTATGTTCTTGGCTTGGTATGATCCGTTATCATTCCTTTCACATATGACATTATCCAAGTAAAATAACGATTGGTAAATCTTGTAAACACAAAAAAATGACGTAGGAAACCATTTTGAGACTTGTTTGAAAATATATTAAATGTGAAAAATGGTGTTTTCTCTCCTTTGTCTAACACTATTTTTAGCTTTGAAAATGAAATGAAATGACATTTATATTTCTTACTCTCCCTAAAAGTATGTTAAGTATTATTTCATTATTATTGGAAAACTATGAAATCATAAATCATGCTTGATCGTAGTTATATGCCATGTAAACATTTGTGTTGACCATGAGAAGGATGGAGATACACGAGACATGAAGAAAATTGTAGCATTCTATATGCTTTTTTAATAACGGGTTATCCTTAAAATACATGTAATATTAAATGGATGTATATGAACATTATACTTATAAACATGAATGTTATTTATGTATTTTTATGTGATGTGTAAGAGATTGTAGCATATTGGTATCTTGGGGAAATGAGGATTCTATTCTAGGAGTGATTTTGATTGTAGGTATATATCTTGCTAATGGTGTAGATGTACATTTTAACTAGAAATGAAATGATCTTTCATAACGTGATTTTGTGTGTTATTAATGAATGAAATCCTTTGTGTTTTACTAATTACTTGGGAATTTGTAGAAGAACCAAAGCAAAAAGGACAACCTTAGAGTAAGATTCTTGTTTGACACACTCTTTTGTGGGAACACATTAGCTTAGAAAACTAAAAATTAATATAAGAGCCTAGTTTTCTTATCATTCTTTAGAACCTTCTAGCTTAGAGGTAATAAGAGCAAAAATTTAGGATTCTTTAGAATGTGGTCTACTTTTTGACATTGTCATGAAACTACCTTATAGGAACCGTAATGGTTAAACATTGTTTGGAGTATAAGTTCCCACTGGGAATTAACTTTATGCATGTTGAAGTTGTGTGGGATGCTTTGGTCTAAGGTTTAGAGTCACTTTTGTGGCATGTGGGACATAAGGTCTAAGCAATGCAATCGTATAAATGTCTTAAGGTTAAGCATAGAGGGCTAATCATTGAACGTACTCGATTCATAGAGCATTTGGGGAATATAAATTTTAAATAAGATAAACAAACTAAATTAGATGTAACCAATACAAGTTAAGTGTTAAATAAAGTAAAACAAATGTAGCCTAGAAGAGGAAAATGAATTTTTTCATGTTAAGTGCTCTTCAAATCATAAAGGCTAAATAATGAAATATGAATATAATAAAGTTGTAACTATGAAAATTTTGTAATGTGGAAGGTGCATACTCGTGATGTTCATGTTATGGTTGGGTAGTGGTTTTGTAATTATTTTTAATGATAGTCGGGGATCGGTTTGCATCTTTAGTGTTTTGATGTTTGCATGTTCTTCATGCTTGTGTAAGTGTCCTTTGTGATGTTGAGTTACCCTATGTGAGCCCTAGTGTTGTTGTGTATCAAGCAATGAAAGACCAAAAAAACTATTCCGATAATTTCTTTTTGTTTTTGGGTGTGGGAATTAGGGGCATGACATAGACTCTACAACCTTTTCCATCATCCTCCCATAAATTGAAATCTTTACACTAGTGAATAGACATAAATCAAAGTCTAACAAAAGGGGATTCTTGTTAGATGCTCCGAATGCCCTTGTAAATATGTATGCAAAATATACATGTATATATAAGGCACGAGAACTGTTTGACAAAATGCCTACAAAAGTGAACCAATAAACTATTATTATACACAACGAATTTTTGGGATGATACTCTCAATATTTTTGAGAAATTAGAACACTCTAGAACACACCCTAACAATGTAAGCTTTGGTTGTATTTCAATAACATGCAACCGTATACATTCTTGATTGAGGATTATAAATACTTCAATAGCTCAAATAACTCTTATTGCATAAGACCTACAAGTGAAAAAATTATGTGTGCATGGTTAGTGTTCTTGGCCATGTGAACTATCTCAAAACCTCTTTGCCAAATCTTGCTAAATCTTACTGAATCATCTACATAATTTGAAAGCAGAAAACTTTCACATATTCTACTATTGACATAACCATATGGTGCCTCGAAACGACTATGCCTATTTTATATCCATAATAAATTTATTAATAAGTGGTTCACAATCATCCGATGTATCGCTCTCAAAATGGTTAAGATGGATTCGATTATTATTTTTTGTTGGAAAGTTAAAAGAAGCTCAACTACCACGTAACAACATGGAAAGCGGTGAGAAGTTCGTTGTTATTCATAAAAGTGATTGACTTGGAAGAAAGAAAGCAATAATGTTATGGAATGAATGCATTGGATAGTCAAACAAGGCGAAGACATTGTGGGGAATCCTGCAAAGTAGCCAGCCGTCCAGATCACAACTTGAAAGCAATTCAGCTCATACCTATGCGTGTCACTTTTCATGTTTCTTCCTTTCTTGGATGTCTGCTTCATCTTTTATTATTGATTTGTTTGACAAAAGTGCAAACGATTTGACCTAATTCGGAGCGAAGAATCCAAGAAAATACAGGACCGCTGCTTTACTGTGCCTGGAAAACTATTTTATTTCAGTTAAAAGACACATGGATCGGATTGAAAGTGACGGATGTTGGAACCATCTAAATCATCAACTCCTCCGTTTGGTTTCGTAATCGAGCACCTAATCCAACGGACCGACCTGATCTACCATCACTTTCGTTTTCTTTCGGTGCCAAACACATGGCAATCCTACCATTTAAAAAAAAACAAATTTGAAACGTCAAGAAAGTCCGAAAACCAGTTGATTGAGAAGCACATGTAAGGATGTGAATTATGTGGTTGGCCTTGGACCAGCAAAAAAATACTTTACAAGTGTGGGGTCTCTGTAGTTAAGCAAATCAGTGAGCTGTCAACTGCAATACTTGGTCTGAATTATATCACTGTCGGTTGATCTGCGTCTGCCATGAATTAATCAATTTCTAGGGCTCCGAGCTCGAGCTCGAGCTCGAGCTCAATAAGTTTGACGCATGACACACACCTAGTTTGCTTTCCATTATTGTCTTGTCTGCAGAGCTCTGGCAATGTGGCAATGCCGATGACAACACACGACAAATCGTCACAATGCCCAAGGTTAGAAAAGATGCAATTGCAGGCTCAGGCCTGCCAAGAGTTTTCTGAAACCATGAAAATACTATAAATGCTTGACATGTGTCTCTGTTAATGAAATCAAACGTCAATTCAAAAAATCGTGCACAACACCCCGGGTTTCTGTTTTCGAAACTGCAAAATAGAAAACCAATTAAGGCTGTGCGGAAGGACCGCTGCCCCGCGCATCTGGTGCGGCATCTTTCCATAAACAAAAATTATATAATATCAAAACGTTACAGAATCTGACTCGTGAACCTTCCCCACTCTAATTTCTTATTAAATAAGCTTCATTTCTCTTCCATCAATCACGATTCACAGGCGGCACAAGATTATTGTACGTTGAATGCAGGTGCCAGCGCCACGAATCGCAGTATTTTATTAATTACAAGAGTCCCTCTCCGATTCCATGCACAGGTGAATATACCATGCCCTCGTACGTTGATTAAAAAAACTTGATCAGGATTTCGACACGAATACGTGAAATGGACTATAAGCCAAGTATCCGTTCAATATTCCTCAACTGGATAGTTAATGAATTAGCGGTCCAATGGAATGAGACTAATAAGATATATCATCTTACGTTCATATTTGACAGCTGAGGAATATTATAAAGCTTAAAGCGTGTCTTGATAGCGAAGTTGCGAAGAAAAGAAGGATAATAAACGATAAATGTTTGAATGAGCCAAATGTAACAGACACTTGTGGCGGAGTATGAGCACAAACGATAAAAGGATTAGGTCGGCGAATTCATAGTTACCTGTCCCTTGCTTAGAATAATCAAAAGTGCACCATTTTTTTACGATAAGATAATGGATTCTTTAGGAAACGTGGAGTTTGAAGATAATTTAAGAAGGCTTCCTGCCATACACATTGTGTGTCTACTTTCGTTAACAAGTATGGTCAAATCAAACTAGAGACGAACCATGGGCGGTGCCACCGCTTATATTCTTCGGGACACTTGGAAGAATTTCTGGATAGACTTTCCACCATCCTATTTTATAATGGATATTTTTATTGTCCAGACATGGGCGTGTCTGTTATCTTGGATTGGACTGATAACTGATAGTATGCTTGGGCTACAAGCAAAGATCAAAATTTGAAATGAATTATCAATTCATCCCTTAAATTACAAGGTAGTTTTATGTCGGTTCCGGACGATTCCAAAAATTGCCGGTTTTGGTGGGGCGAGCCGCGAAATGAATATGAATAAATAACGATTTTTCTTGGGTTCCCGATATCTTAGGTTAACTTGTAGATAAGCATTGTTTTGGGGGAATGTGTGAAAACGACTTTTGAAATCATGGTAGATTGGAAAGAAATGAGTTCCACATCGTTTCCTAAATGTTGTGGATTAATAAAAACTCTTGGCTTGTAGAATATTATATGCTACAAGTCGGTAGTATGATGTATGCTACTGATCGATAACACATATATGTTATCGATCAACAATAAATAGTATCGGCCGATAATATGTTGTATTCTACTAGCCAATATCATGATGTATGCTACCCACCGACTTTAGACAAATGTAACCGTTCAACACATAGTGTCGGTCGATAGAATGATGTATGTTACAAGTCAACAATGGATAAAAGCTACCAGCTTGACAATACATAGCATAGACTAGTAGCATTATGTATGTTATCGATCAATAGCATTTTGGACCAAGTCACAATCCATGGATGTTGTTATACGATAGTGATGCTACCTGATTGGTTGCAATAAGTAGTCAATCGTCATAGCCCATGAGTAAAGGAATTTTGAGTGGAATTCGATGTTTAATATCATAATCGTAATGTGTGTGTGTGGAAAATCTCTTTTTAGTAAAAGGGATTTGAGTATAAACAATCGAATATTAGTGTAAATGCTATGCGAACCGAGGTTTGAAAAAGTAATTTGTAACAAATAAAACATAGGTGAAATAACAAGCTCGAGTGACTCCTCAAAATTTGTCAAATCAAAATTTCAAAAATTTGAATATTCATTAATTAACAAAGATTTGCCACTAAAATTTTCCACATACCTTATATGAGGGAACATGTATTTAGGGTCCCCCCTATTGGGATAGAGGTGTAGACACCTAAAATTAGCACCGCTAATCCCCATGTCCACGTCTGCTAGCACCCCTTCAATATCACACCACTATCATATTATACATCAAATCCTTATCCTAGGTCTTATTTCTCCTCATTATATTTACTCCCTGTAAATATCATTCTACAACTATAAAATCCTATTTTACTCCTCTTAAAACCACCCAAAACCACTTAGAAACAAAAATTAATAAAACAAAACAAAATCAACAACTTCTTAACCATTTATAACCCTTCCTAATGCGTATAACCTCTTTCCAACACATATCCTTCATCAAAACAAACAAAAACCTCGATTTGGGAAGTAGTTTCAACCTAGCCCAATGGCTAGCGTTTTGTCAACAACAAAACTTCAATTTAGAAGGTAGTTTCAATTTCTTTACTATAAAAACCGGATCACTTGTGACCCTATCAAATCACCAACAATTCTCCTTGGCTATTGGCGACCCTATATAAACAAGTTCCGGACTTCATTTTAGGATATCTTCCTCGGTTTTTTGATCGCTTACAATTAGACGTGGCTTTAGGAATTCACATTGCATTTTCCTTATATCATAGCCTTCTCACAAAGCTAGAGGTCATCACATCAACATTAATAAAATCCATTAATATCTCTTCTTCAGTCTTTGGAGGCCATTCAAATGTCCAAGAATCAATCCAACAATCTTTGGGCATCTACAATCTCCCTCTCTTGGGTAATATCATCTGTTAGTATTCATTTATCAACTAGTACAAGGTAAGTACCTTCCCTTTTGCATTATCATCTCATTTATTTTTCATTTGCAAGCCTCAATCAAATTTATTTCATTTATTATTAGCATGTGCATTTCCACACCAATCATCGATTTATTCTCCTAATCACCATGACTCATCCCAATCGCTTAACAATTTTCCTAATGTTAGAAAATAAACAATACATTGTTTGTGGGGACATTTCATCTCCTCCATGTGAGATGTTCACCTCCGAATCTCTTGATATTCCTATTCAAGTTGACATCGGGAACAAACCATATTTTTCCATGTATAAAAATGCTTTTCTATTTTGAATGGATCATCGGTTGGTTTCTCTCTCATTGAATCTATCATTGGTATCAATGCACTCTGTGATCTAGAGTGTTGTGCCTATCATCACGCAGGTTCGCGATCAACACTAACTTGCGCATAAAATTTTGGCCGTGTGGTCTTTCCTTGCACCTAGCTAGCCTCGAACCTGCGACCCACGCACCCTATTTCCTGTGCCTCACCATCCTACTGCACACTCACGTTTGAAACAATACGACATCGGTTCCTTTTAAAAAATTGCAAACAAAAATTTGACAGAATAGGTAACAACGGAGTATGTTATTACCTATTCCGTTAAAACTAATGGCGATGCGACAAACTAACGGCGACATGACGGAAAATAATTTTTCCCTATTGTGCAAACTTGTGTGAGAGATAGGCCTAGATGATTTAGAGACATGGAAATGGCAACATTTTTTCTTTTTCTAGAATTTTGTGAGTGCTGAAGGAAAAGATATATTGAACCAATGACCATCATACCAGTTTGGAGTGCCAAGTGCAAAGCGAACTGTTTGGCTTTTATCTTGCAAAGAATGAAGTCATGTGCAGAAAAGGAAATGTTGCTGGAAACATGGTTGTGTAGACTTTGTCTTGGTTGTGTATTCCTCTCCCCTCGACATACATGAAGAACGATTTGTTAGCTGGACTTTTACGTGAAATCAAGACCTAATTGGGGTTGGAGCAAGTGAAAAGTAGCAACGACCCGAAGGTTGGTGATTTTTTGTCCATAAGCGAATGTAATTTGCGTGGAACTCCTGCGTGATTGAAGTCCAACGACATGTGGAGCTGTATTCTTCTCGTGTTTATAGTTTTCTCCTTTGCATGGATCTATCTAGCATATTATAATTGTAACAACAACCCTTGATTGGAAAGTGGCTAGTTTTGCAGCGACAAGTATTCCTATGTGGAATCTTGTCCTGGTCTTTATGTGGGAACCCAACATAAAGACCTGCACATGAACAACCTACGTGGAAACTCTAGAAAATATTGTGGAAGTTTGGCATTGAAAAGCAAGACTATAACATCAAGAAAAGTGTGTGGAGATCATTGGGGTCATCTGAGCATGACATCTAGACCTATAAAGAAGATACATAATGTCTGCCCTAAGATATTGCTCTTTGATGCTCAGCTATTAAAAGGTCCAAATTATGTTGCATGGAAGACAAAGATGAAGATCATTCTCCTATTTGAAGCTCTCTTTAAGATAGTCAGCGGCACACTCACTCGAACCACCGATGTAGATGAATGAATGAAGTACGAAAAGGCTGATGAAAAAGCCTTGATGTTAATCACACTGAGCATATCTAATAAGGTGAAACCACACATTCGAGAATGTGACAACTTCAAAGGCAGCCTAGGATACTCTTTCAATGATCTACAAAGTAAATAAATTGACAAAAATTCTACATCTCTAGTCAAATATTCATACCATGAGTATGTACAAAGGTGAAAAGGTGGAAGAATTCTTGCGTTGAGTGGCAGGATTATGACCGGATATTAGTGAACTCGAGAGATAAGTTGTTTGTCCCACTCATGCTGTGAGCTCTTTCGTCCCAATTCATGAAATTCATCACCACATTGACCATCACACAAAAGGAGGAGAGCTTTACCAAACTGGTGAATTTTCTACAATAGAAAGAATCCATTCAGTCGGTGCAAGAACAATTTGAGGACAAAGTGTTGATCTTGAGAAAGAAGAAGATCCAGAAACCTTGCAAGGGACAACAAGAGAAGTAGGCGTAGAACAAACCATTGAATCTACAACAGAACCAAAATTCTCAAAAGGTAAATCAATTGTGTCACATCTATACCATTAATATGCACGATACACGCAAACCGTTGTTGTACAATGGTCACACATTTGACCGAGGTGATTCAAAGAAATCCAAGTGGCATCTTCACGGAAAGAAGCAAAAGGACATATCGCAGCCTAGCCGATGATGATGCGAATGAAGGTGTCCCAAAATTAGCACATTAGATCGCACATGAATATGATTTGGTTCTTGTATCCCAAACATCGCAGCCATTAGATAATGTTTGGTTGATTGATTCAGGTTCTAGTAAGCATATGATGGGCGATCGAAGGTTGTTTCATTGATTGATTGATCAAAACACTCGAGATTGGATCCGAATTGTAGACATCAAGGAGTATGTAGCAGAAGGAATAGGCAATGTGACCATTCCTCTCGGATGAGAAGATGTACTCATAAGAAGGTGTTGTTTGTCCCTGGGCTGAAAACAAATATCATGTCTCGCTCTCTCAGCTATTGAATCACAAGCTCAAGGTGGAGTTCCTGGTTTAGAATGGCATCAAATCATGTCTGATATCTAAATAAGGTATGATACTTTCTAGAGATTTTTGAAGGATCATTTATTTGCATTAGATGTAATTTCATCCTCTGGAGTTGCATTACAAGCCTCCATGGTGGAATCCATTGCGAATCGTGAATTATCGGTATGGAAATATTTTATCGGATCCCTCTATTAGCTTAGTTTGAAGGAGATGGTATAAGGACTTCCTCCTCTCTCTTAGTCATTACCTCTTTGTCCTAGATGTTTGATAGGAAAAAACATCGGGATCCGTTTAAGTCGAGTACATTCCATGCTAAGAACCATCTCGAGGTCATGCATACCGATCTGTGTAGACCCTTTCTTGCCTCATTTAAGGGGTTTAAGTACTTCCATTTGTTCACTGATGATTATTCCCACAAGACTTGGGTGTTATTTCTCCGAAAGAAGAGTGAAACAATTGAACAGTTCCTGACCTTCTATAAGAGAGTTGTTCAACAGATCGAGAAGCCCCTTCTTGTCCTCCCCTCAGATCGAGGGGGAAATTTACCTCAAAGAAATTCTTGGCATTCTTAAAGGAGAAACGACATCACACAACACTTGAATTCCCCTATACTCCCCAAAAAATGGAATTGCATAACATCGCAATCATACTATCATGGATATGGTTCATTGCATTCATTTCACTACGAAGTTGGAGAACAAATTTTGATGGAAGTAGTATAGATTATTATATATCTTCTAAACCAAGCACCTATAAAGATCTTGAAGGAAAAGACACCAAAAGAGGTATGGAGTAATCATAAACCTTCTATTTATCATTTGAGATTTTTTGGATGTACTACATATATGCATGTTTCAGATAAGAAGAGGAAGAAACTTGATCCAAAAACATGCCAATGCATATTTTTGGGTACAGTACAACCTCAAAAGCATATCGTCTCATGGATCTTGAGATAAAGAAGATATATGAGAGAAGAGATGTTGTTTATGATGAGTCATCATTTGACTCATTTCCATAGAAGGAAGATTCAACACCGACCTCCTCTCATAGATTTCTCACACATCCAAATGATGAGCATGAGGATTCTTTAGAGAAGAAGGATGAGTTGCAAGGAGATTGTTCATTGATCTTGGGAATTTGGAAAATAATTCTTCACATCATCTACAACGTCAACGTCTCCAAATTGGTCCTAAGCACCGTGAGAGACTCCCACAAGAACTCTCTTCCAAAAAGTTCATTAGGGGTTTTCATACAAGAAGAAAGGAGAGAAATGAGGTAAATCTTGCACTCATGAGTTTAGTGGTTGATAACACCAAACCTGATTCACTTCATGAGGAACTCAATTAGGTAGAGTGGAAGAAGGCCATGGATGCATAATATGATTCCTTAATACAAAAGAAGACATGGGAACTTGTCAATCTTCATGTAGGTAATAAGTCCATTGGCTGCAAGTGGATTTTCAAAAAAAATATAGGGCATATGGATCTATTAACAAGTACAAAGAACAACTAGTTGTAAAGGGTTATGTTCAACTGGAAGGAATTGACTATGATGAGACCTTTGCACCCACTATGAATATCAAAACCATCGAGTTGTTTGTTCACTTTGGTAACACAAAATGGATGTAAAATTTAGTAGATGGACATAAAAGTTATTTCTTGAATGGTGATCTCAAAGAAGAGGTATACATGACCCATCCAAAAGGATTTATCGATGAGCAACATCCTTAAAAGGTATGTCATCTAATTAAGTCTCTTTATGAACTTAAACAAGCACATATGGAATGGTACATAAAAATAGATGATCACCTATTGCAACATGGATTCAATTGTAGCCCCTCTAACTCAAATTTGTATATAAAAAATATAGGCAAAGATTATGTCATCTTGGTTTTGTATGTAGACCATCTTGTGATCACAAGGAGTTTTGACAATCTCATCAAATATGTAAAGAATGATTTGAAGAAATCCTTCAACATGATAGATTTAGGGCTACTTCACTATTGTCTTGGCTTGGAGATATTGTAGAAGAAGAATCATATATTAGTCTCTCAGATGAAATATGCTAAGACACTCCTAGAAAAATATGGCATGTCATATTTTAAACTTGTGTCCACTCTAATGGAGAAAGGTTTCAAATTTCTAGGTTCTAGGATTCACCTCAAGTAGATGGTAATCTCTATGGAAAACTTGTTGGGAGTCTCATTTACTTGACATATACAAGGCCAAACGTGTGCTTTCTTTGTGAGATAAATTTCCAGATTCATGCAAGAGCGAAGAGATGCCACCGGTTAGCAATGAATCATGTGTTGAGATATGTTTTAGGTACAGATTGACTATGGTCTAGAGTATTAGAAGAAATATTAGTTCTTCTTGCAAGGATATACAAACTCGACTATGTTGGATCTGTTGATGACATGAAACTAACTTCGAGTTATATTTTTAATTTTTGGTCTAGACCTATCTTGTAGATAAGTACGAAGAAAAATGTTCTTGCTATCTCATCCACTGAGGCATAGTATCACGTCACACAAGGAGCTATATGCGAAGTGATTTGGTTATGTTGCATTTTTGCATATATGGGCATTCTTGAATAAAACCCTCCCATCATTCACTGTGACAATCAGGGTGTGTTGAAGCTTGTGGAAAATATAGTTTTTCATAAAATAACAAAGCACATTGAGGTTGAATGTCACTACATTTGAGAAGAAGTTTTTAACCACCACATCAAGCTCCAGTAGTGCCTGAAAAATGCTCAGATTGTAGATATACTCACCAAGTCTCTTCACAAGGTGAAATTTGAATTGTTTCATGGGTACATTTGTAAAAACAATGTATTAAGAGGGAATTTTAGAAAATAATTAAAACATTATTTGTGGGGATGTTTCATATCCTCCACATGATTTTCCCACCTCTCATCTCTTGTTATTCCCATTACGTTCGTGACAATAGGAGCGAACCATATTTTTTGCATGTATAAATATAATTTTGTTGTTTTGAATGGATCATCAAATTATGTTTCTCTTTTATTGACTCTATCCTAAATCATCGATAATTTTTGTCTCTTAGATTATTTAAGCCCAAATATCATCCTCCATACATCGATATCTCATTACCTATTAGTACTCTGCCTTTGCAAGTGTTTGTCAAATCCTATCAAGCTCCATTGAGCCATTTGTATCACTTTATCAAATATCTAAAATCCAACATATTTCTCACCTCACCTTTGTGAGTACACTACCATCTATATCCTTGCTCCTTCGATCCATTTTGTGATCCCTAGACTCCCATTCAATTAGGTATCAAAATCAAACCATTGTATAACCTTGGACCTTGTTAGTCCCTTTGCCTTTGCATTATTTGTTATATAGTCTATTTTATCATTTTATCTTATCATTATCAGATTGATTTCTTGAACATGGATTGACATCCTTGCAAGGAAGTCCATTGACATTTGGGAACTGAACTTTTCCAGAAATATTCCATACATTTATCTAATCCTTTATGTTTAGTGTATTTAATTACAGAGTTATTTTGAAGATAGGAGGACGTGTACATTCATTCGACTCAACAACTTCAAACACCATCAATATCAACATTCTTTCTTGCAGTATCAATATACCGTGTCATTTTCTAAGGTCAGGTTTTTTTTTTGGCATTTCACTTCATTAAGTTAAAGTAGGAAAGAAAAAAATCACTTAATATTCTTACATACCCAAAGTGGGACACTTGTCCCTTTCTTCATTTCAATTTCCTAAATTCTCAATTTTTATCCATATGCTTTTTAATCGCTAATGATCTAGTAAAATAAAAATGATTGGGGTGAATAACAACAATTCATGTCAATCATCGATGATCTCTATGATTGCTTCCGATTACTTAGTTAGATTTTAAAATCATTTTATTTTTTTGTTTTCTATTTTCTAAACCTTTGCAGGATTTTCCTCTAAGGTATTTTTCTTTTTGCATTATTGCATTGATAAAATCATAAAAAATTAAAAAATAAAAAGGAAGTGTTTTACGGGTGAGTCCTATTATTTTATTTTCTTATTTTAAGCATTTCATTATTACTTGTTGTTCTCATCGAAAGTAATCGTTCTTTTGGGATTAAAAAGAACCTTTCATCCTATTTGATCACATAGTGTAATTAGGAGGTTAATAGATTTCATTGACTTAATCTCTCTCACACATAGCTGAACCACATCAAACATAATTTGTAGAAAAACATTCCTACCTAGGTGAATGTACTTGGATTTAATCACCAAGAGGAGAATTCAAATCGGTGTTGTAGACAAGTAAGTATAAATAACTTATTGTCGGTATATTGGATAAGAACTTAATCCCTTATCTTTGTGAGACCATGAAGTGAGGGGTTAGGCCCCAATACTGAGGCCTGTCTTGGCACCAATATAGATTCGGGCCTCACGTACCTTTGGGTATATCTAAGACTCTATCCTTAAAATTCCTAAGACTAGCCTCGAATGGCCATATCATTAGGTTCCCTCTGAGCCTCTTCCTCTACATCTAAATTCTAACTAAGATAATTAAAATTATTCTACTTGACTTTTCTATTAAATTTGTAGATCTCTTTGGGATTTTTGTATCCTCATCAATCAACTATCGCTTAATATGGATCAACCCTCTACATCAACATATTATTTTACCCCTTATGCTTCATTTTTACAATCATCTTTGATTACTTCATCTACAAATTTTCATCCCAATCAATTTCAAAACATCCCCTACACAAGATATAATCCTTCTCAATCTCATCAACCTATCACATATAACTTAAATTCACTTAGCCTTGACATGTTCCTAGATCCATCAAGACCATCTTTTGTCCTTTATGTCACATCTACCTTTCATCCAATCACACAAACCTACAATAGTTCCATCTAAGAACCCTACGATAATCCTTCACATCTACATTACTTCCAAACTATCATCCCTTAACCAATGGAAAGTGTATCCCATCAATAAATCCTTGTCGCATCCCCTCCTTCATAACAATCGATCATAAACTTAAAATTTCCATTCTTTTATGTAATCAACCTATCTCTAATTCAATTCCTTTCTCAATACCTCAGATATCCCAAACCTATAAATACATACCTACTAATGTCCAATCAACCCCTCTCATCTAACAACAACAACATATCCAACATCTCTACACATCTCTCCACATCCCTTTATAATAGCCTACTCTGCAATCACTACCTTCTCAAGCTACCCCTTATCAACCTTCACATCAACCCCATCAACAACAGAACCATATTTCTCCCCACTACCATCAATCAAATCAATCACATTCTCATCCACACTCACATGTTAACTCCATCATGCCTAATCCTACAAATGATCCCATGTAAGTTATATTGAACTTATTGGAAATTTAGAAGTTGGTACCATGGGAACCAAAGACATCGTCACTTATGATCAAGTTTGTAATAAAGCCATCTATCTGTCAAGATTACCATATAATCCTTATCCTCCACATTGGAATTTCCTAATTTACAATGTTTCACTACTAAGAGGATCCTAAAAAATTATACCAGCGTTTAGAAAATCATGTTATCTCATCATCGGAGATCAACATATCATGCTTAAAACATTTCCTATGTCACTAGAAGGACTGAAATAGATTAAAATAACTCCCTTCCTCAACCCTCTTTAATATTTTCACATAATTAGCCTGTTATTTCTAAAGTACTTCGTTATAAATTTTACTCACAAAATAATCATTTATGATCTCTCTACCATAAAAAATATGAAAATGAGTCCTTTTTTTTTTATTTCATCACTAGGTGACATAACATTATCAATAAATTAAATTTTTGACCACCTCAATCAAAACTAATCAAGTTGTTTACTCGATCATGTTGCCATCATATCTCATCTACCCTCTAGATCCACACATTCCAAACTTTTGATAAAGCCTTCACCATGGCTAGGAAATTAGAAATCCAAGCCCTCGAAGAAGGCCATCTCAATCCTCAATCTACACATGTCCCATCTGACTCCCCTAGGTCTTCCTATGAACTAGATGAGACTACCACACATGTTTCCATTTCTTATCTTTCTAAAAAAAACCCTATATATATTCAATCCATATAGATATTGCACATCCTTCGAGTCACACCATCAACACTATTACATGTGATCTTCCCCATGAGGATACCCCTTCATCTCAAGCACTTCCCCCAAAGAATAAGATCCCATGGATCCTCTTTTCTATAATTCTAATGCATCAACATCTCCTTCACTTACTATATAATTACCTACTACCTCCTTACAACCTTTATACTCCACCTCAGAGACAATTACAAAGGGGCACCTAAAATCTAATAGATTGATGTCCATCCATCCTTTAAACCAATCAAAGACTTCGGTAGCTCACATGAAAGTGGATCGTCTCAATCATGAATAGAAACAACATTTCCTTCATCTAAATCAAACTCAATCCCTATCTCTGGTTCTTCACTTACCATCCAAAGATACAACCCTTTCTTGAATCAAACACTATACAATCAGAGCCCAACACATCCACGATCTCACCCTTGTCATCCGCGTGAGAGCCTCTCCTCTATATAAATCAAACATTAAAAAATCAAAACCTATCACATCCATGACCTCATCCTCATCATCTATCGTAAGACCATCTTCTTTACCTAAAGAAAATGTTACAAAATAAAAACACACATCATTTAGGGTCTCAAATTTACCATCCATTTTGGGACCCCACCCTTTATTACAATCCAAATCCATCACATCTACAACTCTACCCTCCTCATCCATTTTGGGCCCTCATCCTTTATCTATATATCATATCACACACTCAAACCCTATCTCATCCAAAAATAGTTCCCCCTCGTATTTTTGGGACCTCATCCATCATCCAATAATATCCTTAGATCACATACTCTTTTTATCAACCTCAAAGTGTCCCTATGATGCTTTAACACCATACCAAATCTATGAATCCACCCCACCCAAAATTCAAGCACGTCCTACAAAGTGCTCTTGTAAATCAAAATCAAAATCTATTAATTCAAATCCCCTAAAATATACTTACACTGACATCCTTGAGAGGCTCATAAAGGATTCTCTTATCACACTACCCCCAATCGAAACATGTAATCCACATATCCGAAAACCCACTTGGTATGATAAAAAAACCTATGCTTACCATAGAATCCCATGTCATAACACAAAGAGTTGTAAATCATTTAAATCCATAATCCAATGAATCTTCCTCATCATTTATCTTATCGTAGAAGAAGACCTTCCTAAGCCATCATCGATATATTCTACACCTATACCATTTTAGTATCCTCAACAACATTTTTAGGTCAAGGGGGACATCCTCAATCTGGTATTAGCAAACCTCTTCCAGACATCTCTCCAACACCTTCCATTGAAGGTCCTTCAATCTCATCAACATCTACACCCAAGTCACTAACAATATCCTCACAACATCTACAAGACCAGGAGGTCACCATCAATCGATATCAATGAATATTTTTCATATGTATTTTCATCATCTTCCAAAGGAGGTCCCTCATCTCAATTTGGTATGGTTCACCAACTTACATGAATTAGAAATTATCATACACAAAGAAAATGTAAAACTAAAGCTTGTTCATTTACCCTCATTATCAATCTTCCTATTGATGGCAGAGAAGAATAGTTTATTCAATGCGTGAATAGAATAGTGAAAAAAGAAGAATATAAAGCCTTGGAGCAGATTACAAAATAGTTACATAGGGATGCATGCATTACATAGGTGCGTATAGATGTATTAAGCTAACATTCTCCCCATTAATACATTGTTCCTACATATGTACCCCCTAAACAAATCAAACTTCACCTTGCCGAGAGGCTTGGTGAGAATATCTACAACCTAAAATCAGTAGGGTAGTACTGGAGCTAAATTTGGTGGTTCAAGACCTATTCATGGATGTAGTGACATTCGACCTCAATATGCTTTGTTCATTCATGAAAAATAGGATTCACAAGATTTAACACACCTTGATTATCGCAGTGAATGATGGGAGGTTTCTCTTTAGGAATCCCTATATCTACAAGAATGCGACGTAACCAAATCACTTCACACACAACTCCTCATGCGGTGTGATATTTAGCCTCAGTGGATGAGAGAGCAACAACAGTTTGGTTCTTACTAATCCATGAGATAGTTTTAGATCCAGATGAAAAACATATCTTGAAGTGGATTTCCTGTCATCAATGGATCCTGCATAGTCTGAGTCCGTATATCCTTATAAGAAGAATTGAGTGTTCTTTTGATACTCTAGACCAAAGTCAATTGTACCTCGGACATATCTCAACACATGCTTTGCTGCTATCCAATGACATTTCTTCGGCTCCTGCATAAATCTAGCGAGATAGCTCACTGCAAAACAAAGATCTGGCATGGATAAGTCAAGTAAATGAGACTTCCCACAAGATGCCTGTAGTGAGTGCCATCTACCTATGGTGAATCCTAGAATCTAGATAATTGCAAACCTTTTTCCATAGGTGTGGACATAGGTTTATAATCTGACATACCATACTTCTCCAAGAGTGTTTTGGCATATTTCATCCGGGAGACAAAGATATGATTCTTCTTTTGCCATATCTCTAAGCCAAGACAGTAGTCAAGTAGCCCTAAATAAGTCACATCGAAGGATTTCCTCGGATCATTCTCGCACATCATCCACAAGATTGTCATTTTCCATGATCACAAGATCATCTACGTACAAAACTAGAATGAAAATCTCTGTTCCTACCTTCTTGATATACAAATTTGTATCTAAGGGGCTACAAGTGAATCCATGCTACAATAGGTGGTCATAAATTTTTATATACCATGCCCTAGGTGCTTGTTTGAGTCCATAAAGTGACTTTATCAGACGACATACCTTGTGTGGTTGATGCTCGTCTACAAACCCTTCAGGTTGGGCCATGTATACTTCTTCTTTTAGATCACTTTGTTCGAAAAGCATTCTTGATATCCATCGCTAAAGTTTCCATTCATTTTGTCTTTGCCGCCAAAGGTATACAAACAACTTTGATGGTTTTGATCTTCAAAGTGGGTGTAAAGGTCTCGTCATAGTCAATTCCTTCTTCATGAGCATAACCCTTTGTAATAAGTCATGCTTTGTGTTTGTCAATTGAACCATCTACCTTATATTTTGTTTTGAAAATCCATTTGCAGCTAATGGATTTCTTACCTGGAGGTAGATCTACAAGTTCCCACGTCTGATTCTAAATTAGGGAATCATACTCAACATCCATAGCCTATTTCCACTGTGGTTGGTCTAATGCCTCACGAATAGTGTCAGGTTCGATGCTATCAAAAACTGAACTCATGAGTGCAAAATTTACCTCATGTTTAGATTAACTTCGTGTTCGACTCTATAGAAGTGCTTGGAAGTGAGTTCAGGTGTGCATCCCTAATAGTATTCTAGACGCATTTCAGATGTTGGTGTTGTTGCTGGTGATGTGAAGATGTGTTTGCTAGTGTGCCTAGATGAATGAACAAGTCTCCACTCAGCTCTTCTTCTCTCTGAGAAGAATCATGTTGCCCATCATCTGGATGTGTGAACAATCTATGTGACGAGGTTGGTACTAGATCTCCATTGTGTGGTAGGGAGTCAAAGGATGACTCATCACACACCACATATCGACTCTAGTAGATCTTCTTCATCTCAAGATCCATGAGACCTTTGAGGTAATACTATACCCCAAGAAAAGACATGGTAGTGTCTTTGGATCGATCTTCTTCCTTTTATCATCCGATACATGCATATATGCGATCAACCAAAAAATCTCAAATGATGAATAGAAGGTTTACATCCAGTCCATACCTCTTCCGGTGTCCATTACGCAAGATCTTCATGGGTGCCCGAGTTAAGTAGATACACTACTGTACTGCTGGGCTGCTTCGCCTAAATCGATCCTCCAACTTGGCGGTGGAGAGCATATAATGAGCCATCTCCATGACAGTCCTGTTGTGTTGCTTGAAATCCCATTCTATTAGGGAGTGTAGGGTGCAATCAGATGTTGTTGAATGCCATGCTACTTTAGGTATGCTAAGAACTTCTTCGATACAAATTCCCCCCCTCGATCTGAGTAGAGGAGAAGGAGAGGCTTCCTAGACTACTTGGTGGCTTGCTGGTAAAAGGTTTGGAAATTGGAAAATGCCTCACTCTTCTTCCAGAGAAAATATACCCACATTTTCCATGAGTAATCATCAATGATGAGCTAGAAGTACTCAAAACCTTGGAAGCTAGCTGGTAGGGGTCCACAGATCGGTATGTACAACCTGAAGATGCTCCGTAGAATGATAAGAGCTCTGTTTGAACGGACCTTTGTGTTGTTTTCCCTGCAAGACATCTCGAGCAAATAGGTAAGGAATGGGAGAGTGGAGGAAGTCCTCTTACCATTTCCTTGGCACTGAGCTGATGCAGAGCCCTGAAGAAAGATGACCATATCGATAGTGCCATAGTGCAGTGGACTCTGCCATTGAAGAAGAGAGAGCAATGTTAGATGAAGTGACCACATCCAGTGAAAATATACGGCCCTTCAGAAATTCTCGAGCAATAATTGAGTCTCCCTCGGAAATGATGCAGGACTTGACCCCTTTCTCAACAAATAATTCAACCTGCATTCGATGATTAAGAAGTTGACTCATAGACAAGAGATTTGAGATCAAACCTGGAACATATAGCACCTTTGTGAGTGTACATCTTCATGTCCCAAGAGGAATGATGACATCACCAATCCCCGCCGCAATATAGTCCTGATTATCTGTGATGGTGATCGGATCTCTATTGGGCCGGTCACTCAGGGTATGGAATAAATTCTTATTTCCAGTCATGTGTTTGCTGGCACCGAATCAATCAACCAGACACTTTCTGATGGCTGTGAAGTCTGTGAGACTAGGAAAATGTCTGGATGAGTTGTGTCTAGAACCTCTTCATCGGAGGTGGCATCTTGTTGAGCAGCAATATGACCCTTCTGCCTCTGATTACAAGCACACCATCGGGATTTCTTGGAATATCCTTCACCAAAAGTGCTCTCTTCACCAGATTTTCCATACTTGCGACCATTGTAATAATAGTTCGTAGTCGTGTGCGTATCCGTGGAGAAAATGTGGCACCATTGATCCACCTTGTTGTTCTCGCTTTACATCAGGGTGGCCACTAAGAAGGTTTTTCTTGAGGATGTTGCTTCAGATTTTGAGCAGCTCACTTCCCTTTCTAAGGCTTATGCTTTTGCCTCGTGATGAGAGCCTTGTCTTCAAAGGCTTCTTGAACATTCTGAATGGCTTCTTCCTGTTGGAGATAATTCACTAGTGTGACAAAACTCACCTCCTATTGAGTGATGGTCAATGTGGTGATCAGTGTCTGAAACTCGGGAAGGAAGAGCTCACAAGGTGAGTGGGACTAGCAACTTTTCATCCACCGGTTCACCGAGAGCAGAAATTTCTACGTGTAACTTGGCCACACGCCGCAAGAAGGCTTCTAATGATTCGCCATCATGCATACTCATTGTGTGAAGCTTAGTCTGAAGATTTAACTTTGTTGTCAGATTCTTGGCTTCATAGATGGTACACAATGTGGTCCATTCCTGAGAGGAAGTGGTTACTTCTCGAATGTAAGGTTGAACCTCACCAGAAAGGATCAAAGTGATAAGCATTAATGCTTTTACATCGGCCTTTTCATGCTTAGCCAACAGATCAGCGTCTGTGGGAGGGGCATCTTTTCTAGAAATGATCCCCCAAAGATCTTCAAACTGAAGAATCATCTACATCTTGGTTTTCCATGTGGAAAAATTTAGACCTTTGGCATCTTGCTTATTGGCTTTAGCATTTGAAATAGTAGTGAAAACTTGTTTTGGTGTTTTGAACCTACATTGAAGTTGTAGTGATCAGTTTGCTGATATTTGGACATGTGGGAGAAAGAAAATCATTACGTGGAAATCGACCAGCTACATCTTCCATTAAACAACAAAGTGGATCGTGTTAGAAAATTAAAGCGACCAAGGAGAGGCTGTGCAAAGTTTTTGAAGTGAGAATAAATCTCTTGTGCCTCCTTCCACTACTGCAGACTCCTCTAACACACAAGAAAATTCTCAAGCTCTAATACCAATGATCGTAGAGAAGAATAGTTTATTTAATGCGTGAATAGAATAAAGGAAAAATGAGAATATAAATCCTGGAATAGTTACAAAATAGTTACATAGGGATGCGTGTATTACATAGGTGTGTGTAGGATGTATTAAGTTAACACCTATCATATCCCATCCAAAATTTCATTGGATTTTTTTGTCATATGATTCTACATCCTACTTTTTTTACCATATACTCAATCAATGAACATTAAAACTTTCATGATCCTAAACTAAAAACATCACTCCTTCAAGTGCCTATTATCTCTAGCCACATCATCACACTAGGGGTTATCCTCTCTACTGATACTTTGAAATTCTTACCTTACACACCTCCCCTAGTTAATCCTCACTAACCCTATCCTCTCAATCAAATCAAAATGTCACTACTCTAGAAAGGAGTAAACGTGGAAAGTTTTCCCCTAACTAGATCGGTCCATATAGTATGGGTCGGGAGCATATCATCTAGCCTCCCTTGATGATAAACCTGAAAAGAAACCTTTGAAAGTCTTACGATTCTGACCTTTGTCTTTGTTAACATTTTGACCATTATGACAGTAGTCACATCAAAGATATTATTCCATCACCAACCAATCATTTTATCATCGTAATGATTTGAAAGTATGTGGTTTTCCGTCACTATCCTCAAAGCCTTAAAGATGAACACCACAACTCTATTCATCACATCTTTCACATGGAAAAGTTCCTCCTTAGCTTGAACACCACAATCATTACATCCATCTACCATGTGTTCTAACCAAAGATATGTCATGCGACACATATGTGTAGTGTTAGGTAAATTAATTATGAATTGTATTAGGTAATTTTTTATTTAGTTATGTATTTAATAACCACATTATTTTCATATTGTTTATTTGTTGCATTATTGCTGCAACTATATTTGTTTGTATTTAGTTGGTTATTGCTTCCTAGATGTATTTTGGAAGTTGTTATGATTTCAGTTGTACTTGTGCAACCTTGTATTTGTCTGCACATGGTTGTTCAATTCCTATAAGAATTGCAACCTCTCTATTGTAAATTGATTTGGTTGATTAATAAAATATTCAGGCTTACGTCCTATTTTACATTTGGTACCAGAGCTGGTTGAAGCTCTGGCAGCAAGGTTGGAGAAAGGTTGTAGAGGAAGGAAAAGTTTTGGAGAAGAAAATTGCTTCATCGGAGAGCCAGTGTTGCCTCTCGCAGCTTCCCAAAACTCCCTGTAGTCCCACAACCTCATGTGTGATCTCCAGGTAAATGGAAAGCAATTGTTTTTGCCTTGGTGCCCTCTGCACTATGAAAATTTACTTCTGGAGTATTTTCTGGTTTATACAAATCAGATTAAAAATAAAAAATTGTATTTTTCCCCATTAGGGGTTTTGTCACTAAAATTAGGTGACAGTGTTAGTTATAACTAACACTAGCTACAACACCAACTCAGGAGGTATTTAAGATTGGTTATGTTAGAGCTAACAATTTACTATGTGAGTTGAAGGAATTAGAAGTAGAGTTAATCATTTTCATTCAACATAGAGCTCTACATCCATTACCGAGTCAAGCTTTGTGAAACATTTCTTTATATTGCATGTGATCCAACTCACACAACTCAAAAACCAAGCTATCCATCAAGCTCACTACCATACTAGGCATACAAAGTTGGGCCATAACATCTATTTGACTCTGGGCATTGGGGAAAAGCTCAAACCGAGCTGTTGTTTGTTTATTTAGTCGAGCCCACCATGGCTCCATCTCCCACACATCAAGATGAGTTCCATTGAGTACATCCATTCCCTAGCCCTCCATTTGAAAACCAAGCTCCCCTCCTCTCCACTCGAGCCACCCCTAGTATCTGAACACTGTAGCGGCATATACCGACCCAAGGTCCTCTCCATTCATGTCATCTTGGATCCATCCAAAGCTAACCTGCACAAACAAACAAGGATTAATTAATACATATAAAGTTCATATAAACAAAGGAGAAATAAACATTCAATAAGGCGAGGTCTACTACAAACAGAGGAAAATAATAAAACAAAGAAGCAGCGATAACAAAACAAATACGAAGGCGTTTTTCCATAAAGGTGTCTTAGATCCAGGTTTTGTGGAGAAAGACCTAAAATAATCCACCTCCTCCCACCAAAGCTCATAGCCACATGGATTCTCTTCATTCTAGGTTGATGTTTTAAAGCTTAGTTGACTTTGGCTTTATTTAAATATAAATTTGTTCATTTCATTAGACAAGCACTTAGAGCAGGTTAAGCTATTAAGGAAAATAACTACGAGTGGGAGGTTTGGGGTTCGATCCCACCCCAACTCACTTTTTGAAACAAAATATTTTTAGTTGAAAATTTGGAAAAACCTCTAAACTTGGAGGAAAAACTAGAGGGAAAACCTTAGTTAAATGTTAGTCATAACTAAATAGGCCCCTAAAATTTTAGTGAGAAAAAACCTATTTTAGAGAAAAATTGTTTTTTTCCTAAACCTCTTATTTTTTCATTCTAAGCAACTTTTGCTAAAGGAGGTATACCTAAAAATTGTATTTTTCACCTTTTGTTTTGCAATTTTTGCATAGAGGGTCATTTGAGCTTGAGGCCACTAAGGTCCGAAAAAAAAATGCATGTCATTCAAATTTCAAAGTTTTTGAATGTAATTGTATGCTTTAGTATATTATACTAATTTTCAAGTTGTCATAGTCAACCAAAAAAATTGTAACTACTCAAAAACTAGTAGAGAATTGTAATAAAAATAGTGAAATTTGGTTCTAAAACACTCACGAGATCCTAGATCTCATTCACAACATTTAATATATACATTTCCTTTGGGAAGTGCTTACGAGTAAATCTTTCGTGACTACTACTGTACTTAATGCCTAATATAGCTACAACAACATTGTCTAGGCATCGACCCTTTAAATCGATGAGGAGTAATAAGGACACAATGCACACACTATGAGCCATCCCATCCGTATGTGAACGATTGCTCAACATAAATATGGAATGAGAAATTATCCAAGTATATAGAAAAGTTACACATGCGTATGAGGATATTTATTTGAGTCGGTGTCAATAATCACACAGACCCCTTTCAGTACTATCTTGGTACCACATATCGAATTATTTCATGTACATTAACACCTCTTTCATGTACCATCGAGTATATAGAAAGGGAGAGATTCTTCCACGTACTGGCAAACGGGTATATCGGAAAATGGTATGTATATAGAAAGGTTCGGTATATCGGACTAACGGTATATAAATTGGGAGACAATTTACCTAGAGTGATAAAATCCTAACATTGTCAATGAATTCTTCAAAATGGGCACCAATGCCCCCAAATTTTTCTTCCAGTTCAAAACTACTCATAGGAAACAAATATGTTGTGTTGAATACAAAGATCAAGATACAACTTGAGTTTGAAGAGATTTGAACTATTGTGAATGGTACTCTCACCAGATCAATCACTGATACAACACAACAAAGATAATTTGATAGATCAGATTAGAAGGCCAAGTTGATCATCTTGTTTGGAGTGTCCGATGATGTGCAACCCCACATTCAAGATGCCAAAACAAACAAATAAGAGTGGGATAAGTGGATCACGGTATACAAGGCCAAAAACAAGAATGTCATTATGAATTTGTCGACTCAATTACACACACTGAAGTTTAAGAAAAATGAGAAAATCAAAGCTTTCTTGAGAAGTGTTACAGAATTGAGGGTTTCACTTCTAGCCCTAGGAGAAGTGGTCACTGATGAAGCTCTTGTTCCCATTGTTCGAGCTCTCTCTTCTTCATACAACCTTTTTTGATAACCCTATACTTGTCGGATACAACAACGAGTTTTGACAAGCTTGTTAACCTACTACAACAAGAGGAAGCCATGTATAATAAGGATGATGAAGAAGAGCATGCACTTTCTTCACATCAAAAATAGAAAGGAAAAGTAAAAGGAAAACCTAATTCCTATCAAAAGTCCCAACATTAGAATCAATATCAACATCAAGGGGAAAAACAACAGAAGAAGTAATGTCCAATCTGTAAAAGAGGACATGAGTTGAAAGATTATTGGTATAATACATACAAGAAAGGTTCATCAAGTAATTATCGACCTCAACACCAAAAAAAAACACAAGGGACATACAAACTAATCAAGAATAAAGGGAACTAGAAAAGAAGACCCCATCAAAAAGGAAATATTGCTAAGCAAGAATAATATTAAGATAATGAAGATTACTTATAAATGCTTGATCAAGTGAACCTTCCATGTCATCTAGTGATGTCTAGTATGTTGATTCTGAGCCACTCGACACATGACCGCCACAGAGTGTAGTTTACTTGATGAGGGACACCTTCTAAAAACCATGTTTTGTTAGGTGATAATTCATTATATATAGTTTAGGGTATTAGGAACATTTCTCTACCTCTTAGTTCATGCAATTGTAAATTTTCGGATGTCTTATATGTCTCTGGGTTGACTAAAAATATGCTATCGGTTAGGAAACTCCTAGATCATAAATTGAAAATTGACTTTGATAGTAATTACGTAAGAAAATGTTTTTAATTCGAGACAAATCATGAGGCTCGAAAATAGTTGCAAAAGCCTCCATTGTGGAACACATATCCCAGCTTGATTTTTTCCACATATATGATCAAGAACTTGTGGCTAAGAACTCTATCTCTGCACGGTTGTGGCATCGAGAATTGGTCATATATGTTTCAAGTATCTCAAGAAACTTCATTGGTGTAATATGGTAAATGGTTTACCATCTCTCCGAAAGGATAAAGACAAGTGTCCTCACTTCCAAATAGGAAAACAACATAGGCTTCATTTCGGAGAGAGTAACTTTCGAGCTCATGGCAAGATTAACCTAGTTCATACCGATCTTTGCGGTCCAATGCAAGAGTCATTCTAGATTTCAGTACTTCATGCTTCATGTTGATGACTCTTCAAGAAAAATGTGGATTTTTGTCTTCGCAAGAAATGTGAATATTTTGAAACCTTCAATAAGTTCAAATTGGCTATTGAGAACAAAACTGGTCATCACATCAAATCTCTCCACTCGGTAGACAGGGGAGGGAATTCACCATTAATGAGCTCAAAGAATACCTAAAAGCTCACGAGATTCATCGGAAAACCTCCTCCACACACACCATAACAAAATGGTGTTGTTGAGAGATGAAATCATACTATCATGGAAATGGTGCGATGTATGATCAATGACTCTATACTAGCAAAAACATTATAGGAAGAAGCAATAAAAACTACAGTGTATTTATTGAATAGAGTGTCCACAATTTCTCTTGATGGAGTAATGCCACATGAAGCATGGTCAATGTGGAAACCATCAGTTGCACACCTCAGAGTATTTGGGTGTAAAGAGAGTATGCACATACCCAAATATAACAAAAATAAATTAGACATGAAGTCACAAAAACTCATTTTCATTAGCTCTGATGAAGAAAATATTGGGTATAGATTGATGGATCCGAATACCGGAGAGTTTACACCGGTAGAGATGTTGAGTTCTTTGAGAAGAAGGAAGTAGAGTCTCCTCCTCTAGACTCACTTGATGTAGATTCTTCACTAGTTATAAAAATGAAGCTGATGTTCCCGTATGATGATGAAAGTGATGATAGGGATGGTGGAGATGATCGATAGAACCACGACCCATAGGAAATGCTTAGCGTATAGCCAAGTGGTATAATTACATGTTTTGAGATGTAAGAATGGATGCTCCACCGGATACATCCACCCATGGACCACAGACTTGTAGTAAAGAAAGAGAAGAAGTGAACTTTACTTTGATGAGTAGAGTTATTGAATCGATGAGCTCTCTACATCCGGGAAGCCCTACAGTCAAAATATTGAAAATATGCCATAGACGTTAGGTATCAATCAGGTGATGAAAAACAACACTTTGCATCTTTCATCTTCCACCAGGGAAGAAATCCATTAGATGCGAGATGGATATTAAAAAAAAAAATTACAAGGTAGATGTGACCATAGACAAGTATAAATCGAGACTAGTAGTAAAGGGGTATGTAAAAAAAGAAGGCATTGACTATGAGGAGACATTTTCTCCCACAGCTAAGATAAAAATGATCAGGATGATCTTTTCTCTAGCTACACAGTTTGGTTGGAAAGTCCATCAGATGGATGTAAAAAGTGCCTTCTGAATGAATATTTACAAGAAGAAGTCTACATGACTCAACTTGAGGGATATGTTGTACTTGGTCAAGAAGAAAAGGTATGCAGACTCAAGAAATCTCTATATGGCCTCAAACAGAACCTTGGACATGGTACATCAAAATTGATGATCATCTCGTATAACATGGATTCATTAGAAATTGATATGATCCCAATATTTACATCAAAAATAAAGGGTAGAGAAATTGTGATTTTCATTGTCTATGTCAACGATCTACTCATCACTAGAAGTTCAGGTAAGGATGATCGATGCAACAAAGAAATATCTTAATCATCATCCGACATGACGATCTCGGGATTATGCATTATTGTATTAGATTGGAAGTATGGAAGAAATATAATCATATCTTTGTTTCTTAGTTTAAATATACCAAGATGATGCATGATAAATTTAGGATGATGCTTTGCACCCCCGATTGCTACACCTATGGAGAACATATTGCAATTATCTCATTCAGATCCATCTCCTGAGGTAAATTCCACTCTCTATCGAAGTTGATTGGAAGTCTCATTTACCTGACCTACACTAGACCAAATATCAACTTTGCAGTGAGCTATCTATCCAGGTTCATGTAGGAACCCAATGTTTGTCATTCGAAAGAAACAAGACACATATTGAGATATCTCAAGGGATCAGTGGATCTTAGTCTAGAATAAAAGAAGAATGACAACTTCTTGTTAGGATATTCAGATTTAGATCATGTAGGAAATATTGATGACATAAAATCCACTTCAGGGTTTGTGTGCTTTATGGGATCTGGACCAATATCATGGGAAAACAAGAAACAACACTTTTTTTCTCGCTCTTCCATAGAATTTGAGTATTGTTCGCAGGAGAAGTTGTTTGTGAAGCTATTTTGATACATCACATAATTGAAGGACTTGGAATACCACAAAACAAACCAACCACCATGTATTTTGAAAATGAAGGTTTTCTCAAACTTATTGGCAATCCATTTTTTCATGAAATAACAAAACACATTGAGGTACGGAGTTCATTTCATACGCGAGCATATCTTAAGCATAATATACAACTTCAATTTTTTCCAACAACAACAACGAAAAATATCTTCATAATGTCACTTGGACATGAAAAGTTTGAGTTGTTCGAGAGTTCCTCTCCTCATCTCTTGAAACAATGCAAAATTAAGTGGGGGATGTTAGGTAATTTAATTATGCATTGTATTACATAATTTAATATTTGGTTATGTATTTAATAACCACATTATTTTCAAATTGTTTATTTTTTGCATTATTGTTGCAACTATATTTGTTTGTATTTAGTTGGTTATTGCTTCCCGGATGTATTTTGGAAGATGTTATGATTTTGGTTGTACACTGTAACTCTGTTTTGTCTACATATGGCTATTCAATTCTATAAGAATTACAACCTCTTTATTGTAAATTGATTTGGTTGATTAATAAAATATTTAGGCTTTCGTCCATATTTTACATGTAGGTTGTGTATACATTTCTTCTCCCCTCCTTAAAAATTTATATTAGGTTTCTCCCTTAGCTCAAAATAAATTCAAAAATATATATGGATGCTTCTTATAAAAATAAGTGATTGATCCCTCAAAGGACAACTATTCAAAAATAAAAATCATATTGCCAAAAGAAAAGTAGATTGATCCTTGAAGGACAACTACTGCTAAAATCATAGACAAATCCCTCAAAGGACGAATATCTCTATATAGAAAAATCAAAATTTAAAATTGTAGACCAATCCCTCGAAGGATGGCTACCTATGTAATAAGGCTTCTCACATCGATGATCCTAAAAATGTCAAAGTATCAAAAACATCCTAGGAAATATTCCTGTATTGATTAGTTTTCCCATAAAATAAAACTTCTCGCATCGATCGAGTTTGCGTCAAAAGTAAAATATGTATAGTGGGGGAATTTCTCTATGAGAATATTGAAAATAGAACCTACTATCTCACATAACCTACATATGTTAACCATTTCATGTACTAGGAAGGTACATCTTATTACTTCATCTCTATATCTAAGATCTTACATGTGACTACCCATTGTTAGTCATGTGTTAACATCTGTCATAAGGCCAAGAGTGTAAATACGTTCACCATATCTATTCCCATCACATATGTATCAAATCAATTATAAAGCAATCATTCCATGTTTTATTTTTGTCCATGGTTAAGACACATTTTGATATACATTAAGTCACTTTAAAATCAATATCAAATAACACATCATATCTAAAACATAACTTTAACATCTATTAACCCTTTCACATCGACATCTATAAATACTATCATCATATAAAAACTATCAATATCAACACAATCTTGAGCATATTTCAGCATTACACCATGTGTTACTTCCTAACCACCATCAAGATCCTCATCTAGTCCTCGTAATCCCACCTTTGTTGAAACATCAACTTACGGTCCTTTGACCTCATCGAATCGTCATTTAGGTCATTGTTAATTCACATGTCTATAGGACACGAACCCATTGGTTCCCTTATCACTTGACTTCTTGGCCTCATAAGCCCACCTTTGTGGAAACATCAATTTCGGTCATTTCACCTCCTCAAACCATCATCTTTCGTCATTAAAGTCATATTTCGTAGGACACGAACCCTTTGGTTCCACTATCACTTGAATTCTTGGCCTCATAATCCCACCTCTGTGGTAACATCGTTATGGTCCTTTTAGTTTTTCATACCATCATCTTACTGTCATTAAAGTCATATTTATTTAGGATACAAACCCTTTGGTTTCCCTATCACTTGAATTATTGGCCTCATAAGCCCACCTTTTTGGAAACATCAATCTTCGGTCCTTTGACCTCATCAAAACATCCTTTTTATTTCCCCTTTTCATTGTTAAGTCATATGTCTATATGACACGATCCCTTCGTTCCCCTATAATTTGAATTTTTGGTGGGACCCATCTTGTTTTTATACCTAATCCCGTGGCATCATCTCCCATATTCCTATCCTTATATATTTCCTTCTATCTATTTCAAACTCATGATTGATTCCCTTTAGGTCATAAATACCTAGTTTGAGGGGAATCAACTTATCATATAATTTTGCTTCATTCATCTATCACATCTCATTTTTCTCGTAGATTGTCTAAAACCACTCAAAAGGGGAAAATGTAGACATCTCAAATTATCACCTCTAATCCCCCTGTCTACATATGCTATCATCCCTTCAATATCACACCACTATCATATTATACATCAAATCCTTATCCTAAGTCTTATTTCTCCCCATTATATTTACTCCTTGTAAATATCATTCTACAACTGTAAGATCCTATTTAACTCCTCTTAAAACCACACAAAACCACTTAGAAACAAAAAATAATGAAAGAAAAACAAAATCAAGAAGTTGTTAACCATTTAACAACCTCCCTAACCCATATAACCTCTTTCCAATGCATATCCTTCGTAAAAAAATGAAAACCTTGATTTGGGAAGTAGTTTCAACCTTTTTATTGTAAAACCTTAATCATCCGTGACCCAACCTAATCATTAGTGATTCGTATCCAACAAAATATAAATTTAGAAGGTAGTTTCAACCTCTTTACTGTAAAAACTAGATCTCCCATGACCCTACCAATCATCGATGATTCTCCTTGGATATTGGTGACCCTATATAAACAAGTTCCATGGCTTCATTTCGAGCTAGCTTACTATGTTTTAGCTGATAACTTGCGAGTTGGATGCAGGCTTAAGGACTTCATATTGCATTTTCCTTATATCATAGCCCTCTGATAGAGCTAGGGGTCATCACAAAACATTTAAATCCATTATTATCTCTTTTTCAATCTTTGGAGGCCATTCAAATGTCTAGGAGTCAATCCAACAATTTTAAGGCATCTACAATCTTCCTCTCTCGGGTAATATCATATGTTAGGCTTCATTTATCAACTAGTACAAGGTAATTAATTTCCATTTTCCATTATCATCTCATTTTTTTTTCATTTTCAAGCATTATTGAATTTTTTCACTTATTATTATCGTATGCATTTCCATAGCAATCATCAATGATTCTCCAAATCACCAACAATTCATCCCAATCATCAATGATTTTCTTGAATATTCAACGATTACTATCTCATTAGATTATTAAAGACCAAATATCTTCCTTCACACATCCATATCTCATCACCTATTACTACTCTACCTTTTAGGTTCCTCACAAATCCTATCAATCTCCCTTGAGCCATCTACATCACTCTATCAACTATCTTAAATCCAACATATTGCTCATCTCACCTTTGTGAGTACACAACCATCTATATCCTTTCTCCTTTGAGCCATTTTGTGATCTAAAGACTGCCATTTAATCATGTATCACCATATGACCATCAAATAATCGTAGACCTTGTAATTTTTTTCCTTTACATTGTTGGTTATATCATCTGTTTTATCATTTTAGTTTCTCATTATCTAATTGATTTATTGAATGTGGATTGAAATCCTTGCAAGGAAGTCGATTGACTTATGGGAATTACCCTTTGCTAGGAAATCCACCATACATTTATCTAATCCTTTATCTTTAGTGTCTTTGATTGTAGAGTATTTTTCTAGACAGAGGACACACACATTCATTTAGACTCAAAGAACTTCAAACAACCATCAACATCAACATTCATTCTCATGGGTATTATTAAACTTCGTTGTTTTTTGAGGTCTATTTTATTTTATTTGTTTTACTTCAATAAGTTAAAGTAGGAAAGAAAAAAATATTTGAACAAGAAGAAAAAGTTATTTTTAAATGAAAGAGGAGGTGAGTGTAGATATAGATTGGGAGCCCTCGTTTAGGAAGGAGAGTGTCCCCTCAACCTCTATATAAGGAGCCAAGCTCTATTAATCCTCTACTCTACGCTATACCAGTCATCAAATAGTTAGCACAAAAATATACTCATTGATATTACTAAATTAGTTGCTTTAGCAACTCAATGTCATCGATATTTTTTTGTAAAAACAAATTGAAAGAAATAAACTTATCTAGATACCTACAAGAAACTTCATACATTGCACTACATTACCTCAAGTGGATGCAAGCCTCATATAGTTATCCTATTTTTAGTGTAAATATTGTATGTAATAAAATCTAACCCCTATGTTTCCCTTGTGTTTCTTTTTAAAAAGAATAAATCTGGAATAACTATAAATAGAGTATAGATGTACACATATGGTAGTATTGTGGTGTGATATGGTTCATGTGTTAAAACTAATTTCCACTGTCCCTTAAGAGTGGTGGCAATGCTTCATGTTATTGGAAATTCTAGGCACTAAGGGGGAGTGAATCAATACTTATAAATTTTTGATATACCATTCAATTTCCTTAACTTAGTTATGATGAAACCACAAGCTCATTCACATGTAATAAACATGAGAGCACACATAGAGAGACAAGATTTAATGTGGGAAAAATACAAGGGCAAAAAATCCATTGAAACCAAAGAACTAGCTTGGACACAAATTTCTTGTAAATGTTACAATGATTTCATGTTGAGCATCCAATAAACTTGAAGCATCAACTCCAATACTTCATTCAAGCTACCATGTGACCTTGAACAAGCTTCAACTTGCATAGAAGCTTCAACTCCAAAAATTCAACCAAGATTCAACTTGATCTTATGTAAGCTTCCACTTACAAGGAAACATCGGACTCCTGTATGCTAACCATTCACTTGGACTTATTTAAAATGTCTTGATCACTTCTCTTGTGTTGTCTCTCACAACAAATTATGATCACTTCTTCATCTCAACTTCTTCTCTTCTCACTCTCCTTCATCGATTGCAAGGAATATAGTTCAATGCCTCTCTCATACACATTTCCTCTTGATTTTCATATCGTATATCCATCTCAAAGATCTTATCTTTCATTTCCACATTTGATTCAAAATTTCAATCCTCCATGCATAAGATCATACTCTAATTTTTCATCACATTTTCTATATCTTTAATACCATAATAATCAACAACTACTTTACAAAAACTTACATGTTTAAATCATCAAATCAGACCTCTTCAAATACTCTTGCACTTCACCTTACAAAACATAACTCTTCAACTTCACACACCAACTCAAATTGGAAAGAGGAAGATGACATCATCTCAAACTATCCTCATGTAATGATTGCAGCTGATTTCATGTCATCTACATGTACACACCTTAAACAACTTGGCATGGAAGTTATAACTTTCATTTGGATCACAAAATAACTCTTAAATTCATTGCACCAAAAAAAATATTCCTCTTACAGTGAAATCTGACTTTTGACATCTCTTTTGTAATTGCCTTGTCATAGTGTTTGTATTCTTCCTTTTTTTGCACGTTTTCTTTTCTTTTAACTGATCTAACCATCCACAAAGTGGCATAAGCATGTGAGCACATTATACAAGTTCTCTTGTTTCTCTCTATAACTATGACAAGACTTGGGACTCGTCAATATGCTACTAAGTCTTCATTTCAGCTTCAAATATAGCTGGTTTTAGTCCTTCAAAATCCAGTCTTGTGTTTAGGAGCTACTACTACACTTTCAGGTCTTACCTGTTAGCAAAATTAACTAATACATTGTTGCAAAATTTAATTTGTTGGTTATGCCTTTGTGGCATACAACCAATAATATGATTCCCATACAAACATCCCTGCCTTCCTGTATATATTTTCTTTTGATAATGCATTTTAGGGCACTGAACTCTCATTCTGTGCCAATAGTGGTATCAAATATTTTTTGCAAATCCTTTGGCTGTTAGTATGGAGCATCAGAAATGTGGCTATGGTGGTTGGTTATCCAGAGAGACCTGTAGAGCATTACGATCCAGAGGAGGACAATTTCAATAGACGTGAGATTTGGTGACTGCCGGAAGAAGCGAATTGCCTGATGAGAAGACTTGATTTAGCGTATTGGCTATCCCATTTCTTGTGAAGACCAACGATCATTATTTTTTTCCCTGGCATAGAACTCCAGAAGTTTGTGCTAAAAATTATAGCACAACAACTTTCGTAATTAACCCCTGATGAAGGACACAGAGTCATCAATGCGGAAGCAACTCGCAGGTGTTTGAAGAAGTGGAAGTGACTTATTTCTATTTGTTAGTTGCATTGAGTGTGTGGATTTATTCTTGGCCTGAAAATTGTGTATAAGAAAATAAACCAGGATGTTTTCCTTCTTTCAAAGTGTTAACACTTTTGCACAAAGGAGGAAGACATCAAGTATTAGTCATTTTCTCTTTGGTTTACGAAATTCATGGTTTCCCTTCTACTAGAGTTTGCATGTGGAATCAAGCATCAAATAAGGATGCAGAGGAAATGGATGCATATGTTATAGCTAAAATTAAAATTAAAGAGAGTGGAAAATCCACAGTCAGTTCTTTTGGATGTCGTATCCTGGGATGATGAAACAGACATGCAGAAGCTTGAGGAATTAGTACAAAACATCTAAACGGAGGGATTGTTTAGGAAAACCTCAAATCTTGTACATGTAGGATACGTCATCAAATGTTTCAGATCGTGATGAACAATTTGGATGACCTTGTGTATGTGAAAATCTTGTGGAAGATCAGTTCACTACTGAATCATGTAACCAATATATTAAAAGTTGTGATATTGTTGCATTAAACAATATTTTAATAACCACCTTACTATAGGCTGGAGAATACACAGAGGTTTGAGGAAAATTGGCATCATCTCATCAGTCACCTACGATGGGGTCGCATCATTTCTATGGTGACAATTTTGTTAGTGTTGTGCGTAATATGGTTTTTTTTTTGTGCAGTGTAGTTTTTTCAATAAAATGTTGATCATTGCTTTATAGTTTATTACCTCATGATGAAGAACATTGTGAGCAGAAAAATAAGTAAAATAGAACATTGTTATTAGAAAAGGGTTTTAGAAATCTTAAAAAGCCACAGAAGTGTATAGTTGAGACCTCCTGTCACCTCCAAGTTCGTGGTCAACCTAAAAACCATATCAGTTCATGGTAATCTAAGAAATCACCGAAGGTGTTAGCAGAGAGATGTACTCATGTCACTTCTAGGTTTATGGTAATCGAGGAAATAAAAACAAAGGTGTCACCAAGACCATGAAGCCACAAAGATGGCATGCCACCTCAAAGGTGAGCAGGCTACACGGAGAGTGTAAATATTTTTTACCATGTTTGAAATAAGGGGGGGTCCACTATCTGGAAATATGATGTTTATAAACAATGTATTAAGGGGAAGATGTTAAAAAAATTAATTAATAATTTTTATCAAAACCAAATTGGTTGGTTATGCCTTCATGGTATCCAACCGATAATGTGTTTTCCTTGCAATCGTCCCTTCCATCTTGTAAACACTTACTTTTGACAATGAATTTTAGGGTGCTGAATTCTAAGTTTTTGCAAAAATTGTAAAGACTTGAAATATTATTAGAGGACACTAAAATAAGCATAATTCATCACCACATGCATGAGATCCATCAAATCAAAGTAGAAGACCTTCATATCAATTTTCTTCTCAACTAGAAATTCACACCTTAGTGGATAAAAAATAGTCTTCAAAAGTGAGTTGGTTTGGTTATGTAAATATCTCTTCATGAATTCTTTATCGATTTTCTAGGAATATCTTATCCCTATGTAACTTATCACACTAAGACCAATCATCAACCCGAGTTTATGGCCATGATATTCTAGCATTTCTAGGACTGTATGTTCTATTTCTCAAGACACTAAAAACCAATTGTTTATTGGAGACTTCTCACTTACAAAACATCACTTTCGTGGACCTGCCAATGCCTTAAATACATCAAATGAGACCTATAATTCATTTCCAAAATCTTTGTGAAGAGTTTGTTACGAAAAATTCACCAAAAACATGTCATTTATAAAAATTTCTTTACTAGGCATATAAGAAAGTTGCAGACATTGAAGTTTTCATCATGAAAGAAATTTACCAAAATAATCCAAGAATGCTCACATATCATTTACAACACTCAAGATGACCACAATCAAGCACCATCAACAATGTTCATCTCATAATGAGCACCTCCATTTCACCATCACTAGACTTACCTACCAGCTTTCTCAAATAGTAGGAGAAAAAACACACCGTACCATCAAATTTCTCCAAAGTAATGGTCCGATAACTTCATGAACATCAAGCACATATCTCCAACATCCTTCAAAAATATTTGAGCATGTGTTACTTTGCAAGTTTATCATATACACTTTGAATTCTTCACAAACAATTGATTTCATGAGGGTCCGACCATGAGTCAAAGCTAAAATCACCATGGTAATATAACTTAAGCAATTCTATACAACATTAAGTCATTTTTCAATAAAATAAGTTTCATTTTGATGTTTAACCAAACAATTTTCTTCATATATCTCTAAACTAGGGTTTAGGAAGGTTTAAGTCAATTCCACAAAAATGAATAGAACTTTCTTATTTCTTATCTTTTTGCCTTAGATTTTTTTGCAACATATTTTTATCTCTATTATATTCAAAAATATCTCTTATGATTTATCTGAAGGAGGCTCCACAATTTAGATCAAATGTTAATAAGGTAGAGCATTATTTTAGCATACCTTACTCAAAATAGTTTTGATAAAATTGTAGTACCATGCACTTCAAATAATCTTATGGTCCTAAAATTTGGTCCACACATTCATGAATACCTCCTCCATGATATCAAATGGATACTTTTTCATAAATTCACTTGTACCTTCTTGACCAATCTCATTTGTGCATGTTAAACCTACTTGTCCTAAAGGGGCATCATACCAATGACCCTAACCATACCTCTAGATGTTGAATTATTATATGTATCATTGCATGAGGAATCTTAGTAATGTCCCAACACATTTACCATACTTGTATTTTCTTGTTATGGCTTTTTTCTTTATACCCTCATGTTAGGTCCTTGAAATAGGCCAAATTGAGCTAGTTTACACCGTAACTCATCATGTATGTCATGTTATTCACCATGTATCCCATGAAACATGCATTGTTATCCAAAATTCACCCCTCGAGGTAATTTTGATAACATGCATCAAATTCTTCAGTCCCGAGCAAGTGAAATTGATTCAAGGCCAAAATCATGTTTTGGGGTCCCCTTGGCTTCTCTCTAACTTCCCCATCCAGGAAAAAACCCAAGAAGTTAGAGAGAATTGGAAAAAATCCAAAAATGGGCTCATTCTGGTGTTTTGTGGAAGAATCAGATATTTTTGTTCCAGGCGGTCCATGGGATAGTTAGGACAAAAGATTACGCATGGGACATGCAAAGCTGAAATGGCCGCAGATAGTAAAAATTAGAAAAAGCGGAAGTTTATGTCCAGTGTGGTCCGTGGGACATCTGGAACACAGTACGCATGGGACGCGAAAAGATGATTTTTCCGCAAGTCAGTGCATTACGGGTGGCATGGAGAAATGTGTCCAGGACATTCGGAAAAAGTATGCATGGGACGTGAAAAGGTGAAATCGCTTGTCACAAGGAGCTAAGCTAAATGAGATGCGGTGAATGCGGAAGTCAACAGCCCTCATGGCCCAATCCCAATCACGGTGGACGTGCGGGGACAAGGAAGCCCGAATCGGGTGATGCAAAAGAATGTGCAGGACATCCGGGAGACATGGACCCAATTTTTTTGAAATAGCCACAATGAAGAGAAAATGTCAATGTTTGACCTCCCGAACATCAAACGGCCATAACTTTTGACTCCAAGCTCCGATTTTCATAAAATTGGGCTTTACTCGAAATGAGTACGACATCCTCTCGCATCAAAAAAATTGTTTATTTATTTTTATGAGAATATATATATTAAAATAAAATAAACATATTCATCTCCAGTCAATTAATGCTCATTCCCATCAAATGACAGAAAAATGTTTATTGCCAAAATAGCCGCTGCACACTCGAAGGCCATAACTTTTTTATTTCTCAACAAAATTGCACGAAATTGGTAGCGTTGGAATCATGGCTCCAAGCCTGATGTAAATAAATCAATAAATTTTATATTTGATGAAGGATAGATAGAGATTTTTTAGAAAACGTGGCCAAGTTTAGAATAGTGTTTTATTTGGTAGTTGGACACATTCAATGAAGCATGGGCTGCCATATTTCACTGCTGCAAGTCATGGGACAATATGGGGAGCCTTTAGCAAGAAACATAACATCATTTCACTCCATTTAATACCTCTTACAAGTGGTTGAAGGACAAATTTTAGGATTTCCATTTTCCCTCTCTCTCTCTTCTTATTTTCTATAAATTGGAGTGTTGGGCTCATTATAAAAGGAGGTAATTTTGTTATAGCAAAGCTCTATAAAAATTTCCTTGTGAAGTGAAATATGTTGTAGGACCTTGTAGTGGACTCCTTGCATGGTGATCTAAGCCCTTATCTTGTAATAGATTGAATTGTGCATATCATGAAGTAATAAAATACAAGTTTGTGGATGCATCTTCCCCTGTTGTGTTTGTTTGCACTCTTCTTGCCCTTTCAACCTTCATTACAAGAATATTGTGTCTATTTTTATGCTCTTGCAAGGACTCATTATTATTGTGCATGTATGAAATATTGTTGTGAATGCATTTTCTAGATTGTGGAGAACTGTTATCACCCCTTCTAGTATGCATTTTACTTCTATTTTTCACACATTGGAAGACTACTCTCACACCCCTCCTTTTCTGGTGTATCACCGCTTTAGTGTAGGCTTTCATTTTCATGCATTCTCTCTCCTTGGTCCCTTGGAAAGTTAGATTAGGAAAGATAGTTTTTCCTGCATTAGAGTAGATTGTGGCAGGTAGTTTAGGAGCAAGAACCAACTTTCTTTGGAGGTCTATCTCAAGTAGCAAGTCCCACAACTTGGAGATAGTACCCATGTTATCCAATCACACCGTGAGCTCAAGTATATGCACTTGTGTAAACATAAGGGTGTTGTGATTCGGTGATAACATGTATTATTATGTGAACATGCTACTTTTACCATGATTTTCCATCTACCCCATGCCTTCACTCCACATTTCTAGGTCACTTTGCTAGCTAGGCCTAGGGACTTGACATGTTTTAATGAGCTAGTCTTACCGATTTAACTCATGTGATCTTGTATTTATCATCATGACCTTTTTCCACATCATATACATGGTAGAATCTATATGAAATAATCCATGTATGCTCTCACATCACCACTTGGCCTCTTCTAGTCAATCAGGTTTTCTCAAACCTTTGAGTTGTTTTGCCTTGTGAGCCTCATTCCAAACTCCCTTTAGTTATCCTACATTCTTAATTTTCATTAATATGAATTTGAAATCAATGACATCTCAACATCCACATGTTAACAATGTACCCATTTTTCATTAATGGAAAAGCCTCCTCATTCTTTACCCCCTTTGCATTAATGATAAAGTGCATGTTTGTATTTCATGGTATTCTCCTACATCATATTTTTTGACTTATTTTTTGGTTGGAAACATTAACAAAACTCATCATTTAGGCTCCTCCTTTTGTCTCTTATTGTTTACCTCTATTTTTGTCTTCACCATGCATTGGAATCAATAGTTCTCCCCGTGAGAAGATGCATTAATGACACACCCACATGCCAACAACATAATATTTGAGTGAAAATATCCTTCTAGCACATGCATATGTATATCTAAGCTCATAATTATCAATTATAGGATAAATTATTCTATATGTTTCTTGTAGATAAGATTTATGACTTGGGTCCCTAAAGTGAACTTTTAGAGCAGTTTTGGTCATCTTTAACTTGTTGTAGAATCTTATTTGTCTCATGAAATTCTCATTTCAACCCCCCGAGGTGATATCATCTGTATATAATTTCATATGAAATACTAAGATTTCATTTCTTGATCTTATGTCATGAGGATGACTCAACCTTATTCATATAGTCCTGAAACCATTCTTCAATGTTCTTTTCCTTTATTTATGCCAATTCAATTGATTATGCTTGAAAGATTTATCCCCCTTACAAGTACATGTATTCTTCCATTGTCATGCTTCTCAAGAACTAAAACCTCATCTTGAAGATCATAGGAAGCTTCCATGCCTTGAGTATGCCTTAAGTGTCTCTCTCAAACATACGAGATCTTCTTTTTAACATGTAAGTGGTAGTTTCATGACTTCAACAACCAACTTTACCTTCATATTGTACATCACAAACCTTTACTTTTCATGCACACCTTCTAGCACCATCTCCTAGGAAGAATGATATTTCTAAATCCCTTATAACCATATTCATAAAAATATAATCACAATATTTTCTTACTCAATTGTGGTATGTCATTCTTGCATTTGCAATCTTGTTATTATCTTAAGATTGGGCTCCACATACTGTCCTACAATACTTTTTATTTTTTCAAGGCCTATAAAATCATAACTTGATGGGAGTAGATAGATCACCCTATTCTAAAGCTTCCTTTTGAAGGTATGTTTCAGATTATCCTCATATTAGTCTTTTCTTTTTCCTCCCGGACTATTCCAACACTAACAAACCTCAATTTCATAAGATGTGGAGAACTTATACTATTTGAGGTTTTGATATCTTCAAATTAAATTAAATAATAGGATAAATATTGTTTTTTCAAGTCTCAAGATCCTACCTCAGTCGTTAAGGCGTATAAAGAGCTATTTTCCATCAAACCCTAGGCTTCTAAAATCCATCTACAAGTCTCGTAGCCTAAAATAAATCAATTTGAGGAGATTTATTATTGAGACCATCTCCAAGAGTTCTTTAGAAAGATCTTCCTTCATGTTTGGACCTTTTTCTTAATCCCTCATTCCTCATTCTAGATCTATATATTTGAAACAAGGTATCAAAAATATGAGACAGAGTTTATTATCCTCAACAAGACGTCATATAGTTCACATATTACTTTGAGAACTTATTGTTCAAGTAAGATTTCAGTTTATACTCCTTAAATTTCCTTACTAACCTCAAGTCTCCACATTTTTGACTTTGTAAATGATTTCAAACCCCCTTTGAGATATCATTTCTAAGAATCCAATAATAATGATCTCTACTTCCTTTAATTGACTCTACCTTACTTCTTAATTGTCCTTCAAGATTTTCTCTCCGTCCCTGAAGATTGGATTTGGATCCTTACTCATGTTGTAGAAATACCTTAAAAAGGTATTTCAATCTTGACTCAATCAATTACTACCCTATTCCAGGAATTGCACCTCTCTTTTAGTTTAAGGTATTCTTTACTATTAATGTCTCACAAGCTAGGTATCTCAAGACTCTACAAAGCCAATTAGGAGATAAAAAAATCCCTAAGCAATTTCAAATACTTGTTTCATGATTCAAACACTTCATTACGCTGTCGAGAGAGGTTTCTTCAAGTTTAAAATGAAAAGAAGAAAATTCTAACAATGGTTACCTTTGTTCATTTCTCTCACTTAGCTAGTAGCCATGTTAATCGACAAATTATGCCTTCACTTCCTATAAACCAAGTATTATCAAGGATCAATATGATTTCCAAGAACCCATTCAAACTTTTTTATCTTCCCCGTCAAGATGGTACACACTTCTTTAATAATTTTTGCCAAGTTTTTTATTTATCCTATCTCATTAGGTCTCTTAAACACCCAAAATAGGAATTTCAAAGATTTAATGATCTGTATGGTGCAAAAGTACTTCTAAGATTTTAAATTCTCCTCATAAGCATGAGAAGATGATATGTTGAATCTTTTAATAAAATTCAAACAATGGTAATAAAAATTACACTCTTTTTGCTAATATACCCTAATATAGGGTTTTCTTAAGCCCAAGTAAATAAATTTTCTTACCAAATCATTCACACGTGATTCCAAACCATGAAACTTATTTCTTTTGGTTTGTAATATTATTTAAATACCTTCTTCACTAGGATTGATTATGAAATGTCACTTTAACCTTTTTCAATGGCCTTACCTCCGACTGTGTTTACTCCAGAGCAAGGGATTTCCAAGCTTCTCCATATAATAACTCAAATGGTTCCTCTTAGTTGTTAATATAGGTTACCTAGGTGCATTTAGAGTTTGGGACATCTAATTAAATGCTTCATAAAAAATTAAACTTTAATTTCTTCCTCCATGTCTTCAAACTATGCATTAAGGTAGTCAAAATTGAGTTTTGTGCATATTACTCACCTTGTAACACTTCATGAGCCTGTATTGTGATTAAAAATTCACTCTTGAACCTACACATTATCTTAGGCATAACCAATGGTCAAATTTTCCTATAAACATTATTTCAATCATGTTTATAGGTTGTGGAGACCTTTTTTTTTTTGTTTAGAGTCTTCTTTCTTATAGAGTTTGACAAACTTCATAGTAAATCTTACACTTATTGACTATCTTGAAAATCTTGTGCACTCTTGGTTTGTATTCTTTAATGAACACTTATCTCTTAATTAACATGAATTTATTTAGGACATACTAATATCATTTGCATCTAATGATTACTTTGGATGTATCTTGAATTTTTCTACTCAAACCATGATTATTCCTTCTTGAGGATTATCTCATCTTTGTATGATTTTACATATGACCAAAATTTATGAGGATTCAACCTTGAATTTTTTTCCTATGCACAAATCCCCTTTGGAGGCTATTGCATCTTATATATATTGACATGACTAAGACCGATAAATTACTTAAGTCCATCTTGTTATTGAATGATTACTAGACCTTAACTGAAGTGAGTTGATTCTTTCACGACTCAATACTTGAGAACCCCGTGAAATACTTTGACACATACATGTTTTGAATTATTATGTACTCATGATACTAACATAAACACTCCTTCAAGAAATTACATTTTCTCAAGAATTAATCAGACCTATGGCATGACTAGGTTTACTTACCATGACATAATATATGACTAATTGACATCATTTTTTCACATGTACACAATTTCACAATACTTAACACTTTCCAAAATTCTTACACTCTTACATTCTCATGGAGACCTCGCTAACCTTTATGCAGACTACGAAGGATGAATCAGTCATGAATCAATTTAGAAAACATTTGAGCAAGGGAACATAGACATTGTAGCATCATGTACACAGTTTATTTACATGAATACTCAAGAGATAATTTTAAATTTTTCAATAAGTACTAAGAAAAACATTCCTTGAATTGTACATAACTTTTCAATAAGATGAAGTAGTTGATCAACAAATACGATGAAAAATTACTTCCAAGAACATTCCTTGGATCTTTTAAGTATTCAATTCCTTCTATAATCTTAGAAAAAGAAACCCATGCTTGTAGATTATCTCAAAGCAATAGTTATTCATCAAAGTAATATGATGACTTTACCATTTTTTTCATTCCTTGGAGCCTTGTCCATCTTACTAGATATATGAATTCTATATCCTAATTCTACATCACCTAATTAAATACTTGTAAAAAATGTATGATGGATTTCATTCCCTTGTCTTATCCTGACTATAAATGGAAGTTAAATTCATGATTGACACTTGGCTTACTCTCAAATTTATCGATCTAATCAACACTTTATGATATCTTTCCTGAGTTAGTCTTTCAATATTTGTCTCTAACACACTCTTAGGATTGGTTTTCATTTTGTATACCTTATTAACCCACCCTTTTCTTTCTTTCTTTTTGTTTCTATCTCTAGGAGGTTGGTTTTGATAACAATTCTTTGTAAAGTGTCCACGTTTGTGATAATTGAAACATTAAACTTGATTCATGATTCTACATGGGTATGGAATGAGATTCCAAAATACATAGCACTCTTATGACCATGAAACATACAAGAAACATGTCCAATCCTACTACAATTATAGCATAATATTTGATTAATACCTCTTGAGTACTTTTTTATCCAAAGCCAATTGTTTGGTTCATAAAGGCAAAGATTGAGTTATGTGGAATTTATATTTACAAATGAATCATACACTATTATTTTCTTTATCATCACTAATATCCCTCCATGGATGGTCATTAATGACATTATTCCTTCATTCCTTAGCTCTGTGTCGAAAATAATGGAAAGAAAAACACTAACAATTAATGGTTCTTTAATACATGAATACATTTGGTTGCGTGATTGATTTAGGACTTCTTGAACTTTTTCCCTTGGTCATCTTCATGTTTTATTATCTATTTGGACTAGATTTTTAATTTTCAAACATTTTTATAGGTTCTTCTATTAATCCTAATCGTGTCTTATCACCTAATGACTTTTGTTTATCTATCATTCCATTGAAATGTTTAAATCATTTTTCAATATTCTCATACATCTTCAATATTTATTTTTCTCCTTCTAGTTCAGTTTTCAAGGATATCAATTATACTTCATATCTCATGCAAGTGTTTTCCTTTTCATTTAAGGATTTTGTGACTCTGTGAACTTTATACTTCAGCTTTGTATCGAGTTTAAGGTAATCTTCTTCTTTAAATTTGAGAGAGGTTGAGATAAACTCCAATTGGAATTCAAATTATTTGATTCTATCTTCATCTTTCTACTTTACTATTTCCTCAAGAATATCGATTTTTTATTCACAATCTTTCACAATTAGTTTCAATTTGTGGTTCTTATTTCTTTTAGTTTTAATTCCTCTATGGAACTTATTAATTATGCTTCAAGATTTAATTTAACATTATCTTCATATGATCTTTCATCTTCACTATGATACTTATCTCTCGAGTTGCTTCCAAGAATATTTATACACCCATGTTTGTGTTTCAAGAGGACCACCTCCAAGTTGTTATATTTTATTTTAGAAAACCAAACTCGATACTAATTGTTGGAAATTATAGGCACTAAGAGAAGGGTGAATCAATTCTTAGAAAAATATTTACATACCATTCAATTTCCTTGAATTAGTTATAATGAAACCAAAAGATCATTCACATGCAATAAAAATGAGAGTACACATATAAAGACTATATTTAATATGGGAAACCCTTAAAGGGAGAAAACCCATTGAAACGAGAGAACTATCTTGGAAACAAATGTAATGTAAATGTTAGAATGATTTCATGTTGTGAATCCATCAATTTAGAGCATAAACTCTAATATTTCAGTCAAGATGCCACATGACATTTAGAAGATTAAAATTTCATGGAAGCTTAAACTCCCAAAAACTCAACCAAACTTAACCTTGATATTCTATAAGCTACCCCTTACAAAGAAACATCAACTCAATCTATGCTAAGCATTCACTTAGAATTATTTACAATGTTTTGATTATTTCTCTTGTGTTGTCTCTCAAAACAAATTGGTATAACATAATATTAAGTGCTCATAAGCTTTAGTTTATAATTAAACAATTTAGAATATATTCTATATTATTAATTATTTAATATAAACTTTAGGTTATGTTTTATTAGTTATCTAATAACTAATTTACTTAAACTAGGTACACAATCACCATCAATTATTTTGTTCAGACACTTGGGGTCATTTAAATATGGTCACAGAGATCATATTTGTTTTTCACTTTGGATTAATCAGGAGAGAAGTGAGGGAAGAAGATTTACAAGACTGTAATTTTTCTCTCATAAATGGAATAATATTTTCCGTGGTTTTTAACCCTTTGAGAGTTTTTCCACATTATATCTGTGTCTAATTTGGTATTTAATTTATTGATATTATTTCATGTTTATAAAGTTGTTTATGTATGTTTAAACATTATTTGTTATATTTATTTAATACAACTCTAACATGGTTCTAGGTTAGATTAATTAATTAAATTTAATTGTTTCCTAAGGGTTATAACCCCCTCTCAATTCGACACACACACTTACAACCTCTTTGTAGAAATTACTCGATCTAATACATAGATTACATGAAATAGCTACACGTATAATAATTTAAATCAGCAACTTTACATTATATTTTTATTATTCATTCACTATTTCATTACACTCCATTATATAGGACATGTAAAATAACAATCTTTACAACAACATTTGTCTTCATATACAACCATATACCCATATGGTTTCAACCTCTCACCAATATAATAATAAAACAATACTAATTGTTTTATTATTCTAACTTACTAACTTACCACATACTAACCACATTTTACATTTACTATTTACATTTACATAGTAAATGTACTTTCACTAATTTAATATGATAATAATTACACTTGTAATTATTATTCACCCGTACATACAAATGGAGCACTAAGATGTATTTCCTAACATTCCCCCTTAGTGTGAACATGGGAAAACTTGCCTTTGTACTTGCACTTACTTTCATTCTCATGATTTTATAGGATGATTGATGATGGTTTTATAGGATGATCATAAACGAATAGATGGTTTTGCAATTTTTACCACAAACCAAAGGGTGATGGTTTTGCATAGGGTTTACAAAACCGAAAATGGTGGTTTTACAAGTGGTGTACCACAAACCAAAAGGGTGATGGTTTTGCATAGGGTTTACCAACAACCGAAAATGGTGGTTTTACAACCGGTGTACCACAAATTAAAAATGAAGGTTTTCAAGTGGTTTACCTATAACCACATCATGATTTGCCAAGTACTATTATTAGCCCTCATCACATCTCCTCGTAGGGAATAACATAGGAAATTCTCTGAAATCTGCTGGTCATAATAGAAAATACCGAAATGTAGAAAACTAGAAATGAAACATTGATATCATGTTCCCCCTCAATTTGAAATCTCCTTTATTATGCAAACCACGATAGGAACACTGAACCAAACACTTTGCCAAAATACAAAGAAACAATAGGAACACATCAGTATAAAAATTCAACATCGCCGATATAGCCCCATCGTTGGTGATTGACGAGAGGTCATGTTGGATGACCTCCAACCTCCTGTGCCTCCTTCCTCCAAGAAATTCACTTAGTATAGAAATTATTCATAGTTATAGTCAATTTCATTTGTTATTTGTTCATCTCTAGTTTCCCATTCTACAATTTTGCTTACATCTGTAGGTGCTTTTTCTTTTCCATCTACTATCCTCCATAGGTTTTTATTCATTAACTGCATCTGGATTTTTACTCTCCATGTATGGAAGTTCAGCCCATTAAATTTATATAATGGTGTATCCATTTTATTGAATCTAAATATCCAAAAAAATTGAATGTAGATTTGAATTACCTTTGATTCTCTGATTTCTTCAAAAAAGTAGTAGATCAATTTGTTTGTATAGTAAATTGCAAGTTTCTCCCAAACTACGAAATGGGGTTTTACTAAAATATTTATCGTAGCTTTACGTATAACAAATCATTCCACGTGTAACATTTTAGAGAAACTTAGGTCGCGAAAAAAAAGTTACGAGATCTTCTTGAGACGATTTAACTCGATCTCGGTACCAAATGTAGAAATTAATCGATCTAATACACGATTACATGAAATAGCTACCTGAGATAATAATTTAAATCAGCAACTCTATATTATATTTTATTATTCATTCACTATTTCATTACACTCCATTATATAGATGTAAAATAAAAATCCTTACAACAACATTTGTCTTCATATACAACCATACACCCATATGGTTTCAACCTCTCACTAATATAATAATAAAACAATACTAATTGTTTTATTATTCTAACTTACTAACTTACCACATACTAACCACATTTTACATTTACTATTTACATTTACATAGTAAATGTATTTTCACTAATTTACCATAATAATAATTACACATGTAATTATTATTCACCCGTATACAAATGGAGCACTAAGATGTATTTCCTAACATTCCCCCTTAGTACGAACATGGGAAAAATTTCCTTTGTACTTGCACTTACTTTCATGATCTGATGATTTTATAGGATGATCATAAACCTAATAGATGGTTTTTCACAGGGTTGACCATATACCGAAAATGATGGTTTTGCAATTGGTTTACCACAAACCAAAAGGGTGATGGTTGTGCATAGGGCTTACCAACAACCAAAAATGGTGGTTTTACAAGTGGTGTACCACAAACCAAAAGGGTGATGGTTCTACATAGGGTTTACCAACAACCGAAAATGGTGGTTTTACAACCGGCGTACCACAAGCTAAAAATGAAGGTTTTCAAGTGGTTTACCTACAACCACATCATTATATACCAAGTACTATTATTAGCCCTCATCACATCTCCCAAAGGGAATAACATAGGAAATTCTGCTGAAATATGTTGCTCATATATATAGAAAATACCAGAAATGTAGAAAACTAGAAATGAAACATTGATATCATGTTCCCCCTCAATGTGAAACTTCCTTTATTATACAAACCATGATAGAACACCGCCACCAAACACTCTTGCCAAAAATATAAAGAAACAACAGGAACACACTGTATAAAAAAATAATCACCATAGCTGATACGACCCCATCGTTGGTGATTGACGACAGGTCGCTGGATGACCCCCAACCTCCTATACCTCCTTCCTCCAAGAACTTCACTTAGTATAGAAATTCTTCATAGTTATAGTCAATTTCATCATTATTTGTTCATCTCTAGTTTCCCATTCTACAATTTTACTTACATTTGTAGGTACTTTTTCTTTTCCATCTACTATCCTCCATAGGTTTTTATTCATTAACTGCATCTGGATTTTTACTCTCCATGTATGGAAGTTCAGCCCATTAAATTTATATAATGGTGTATCCATTTTATTGAATCTAAATATCCAAAAAAATTGAATGTAGATTTGAATTACCTTTGATTCTTTGATTTCTTCAAAAAAATAGTAGTGATCAATGTGTTGTATAGTAAATTGCACGTTTCTCCCAAACTATGAACTAGGTTTTGCTGAAATTTTTACTGTAGCTTTCTATATAACAGATCATTCCACACGCAAAATTTTGGAGAAACTCAGATCGCGAAACAAAAGTTACGAGATCTTCTTCAAACAGATTTAACTTGCTTTGGTACCAAATGTAGAAATTACTCGATCTAATACATGATTACATGAAATAGCTACACGATAATAATTTAAATCAGCAACTCTACATTATATTTTTACTATTCATTCACTATTTCATTACACTCCATTATATAGGAGATGTAAAATAAAAATCCTTACAACAACATTTGTTTTCATATACAACATACACGTCATATAGTTTCAACCTCTCACTAATATAATAATAAAACAATACTAATTGTTTTATTATTCTAACTTACTAACTTTACCACATACTAACCACATTTTACATTTATTATTTACATTTACATAGTAAATTTACTTTAACTAATTTACCATAATAATAATTACAAATGTAATTATTATTCACCCGTACATACAAATGGAGCACTAAGATGCATTTCCTAACACTCTTTCAAATAATTTTACCCTTCATGTTAATAGAGCTTGGTTGGTGAAAATATTTCCAAAAATTTTTGAAACATTTTACTTAATGTTGTATAGTTTTGTAATGTGCGTGCATGGAAAAGTAAATACAAGGGGTAAAAACAAGAAAATTCAAGTTGCATATGGTCTCCTAAGAAGAGAAAACCTCCATGGAAATAGGAAATTTATTTTTTCCTATTAACTCCAGTAAAGTATATTCTAAGTCATGTCTATTTCCCTCTAGGTGTTTGAGTGACCATGGTACCCTTTCTTAATTAAGTTGCACGCATATTATTCAAAATATAACATTCCCCATTTAATCCCCTTTTATATGGTTTATAACTATAGATCAAAATATATATATTTCCTATTGTTATAAAGACTAACCTATAATTGGGTAATATAACAAGATATTTTATTAAAATCTAACCTAACCTATATTATCTACTCTCCAAAACAATTTTTATTTATAAAGACCAGTTTACTAAAGATTTATAAATATAATCCAATTCGTATATTGTTATTTATTATAACTACCTAACTCAAACACGAGGTCAATATTATATTTTAAAGCTCTAATTCTTTATTCTTGAGCTGAGTATGGTGTTATAATTTTATATATTTCAAGGGGTTCCATGGTCAATACGGATTTTTATGTCTTTTATGTTAACGTTTTTTGATAAATAAGAAATCTCAACCACAATATTTACTCTTTCTCTATAACATAATACGTTTCTATTATTTTATTGTAATCCATGGAATTCACCATAAACCCTAAATCGTACGAATGCCAAACATGAATATCAAATTATTATTTTTATATAATTCTTGTTTGTATATCAATTTTTTGTCTTTAATCTTAGATATAAAAATAATACTTCACTTATATTCCACACAAAAATGCGTCCATGTACACCCTCTCTCTTCGGTGATGGTGGCTATTGGTTCGAAATATATCCCATCGTTATTTTACGCAAGGGAATTAGACCGTAAAACCTCTCTAGACTACCATTTTTATCTTTTCTTACATAGCATCTGAGGAGGGAATGGCTTGTTAGGACTCAAAGAATCCTATCCAGAGTGAGAATTGCATCTAGGTTATTCACATTTGGAATTTATGCGACAATATGGATGCGAGAGATTTGGAGGCCTTGGCTGGAATTTGCTATGATTTGTAGCACGTCAAGCTCCAGTGTAGCCTTCAAAGCCAAGAGAAGGAAGGAAGTGTTTCCTATCTCTATAACGAATATCCATTCCTCCTTGTAGATAATTGTTACATTAATAGACACCATTTTCACAATTCTAACTTAAAATTTGAGGCACTTCACTTGGAATTTTACCTATAATATTCACATTATCTCTCACATTGGATGTATAAATATCAAAGAGATTTGTAAATGTAGAAATTAGGAAAATTAAATAATAACTAACATAAATAAAATAAAGAATTGCAAATAAAACATATTATTGCAAACTTAGATCAGCACTTTTGTGCATATATTTCTTCTTCTAGTTCCAGAGCTTTGGCTCAATACAATCTCTCTGAATGTGTTTGATATATCAAAACACTTACAATTTCCTCTAATAAATAGATGGATTCATCTAACAATAAAACACTCAACTCATAAAAATAGAGCTAAAAAGCACATGCTTTTGTGCAATACAAAGCTTTTGATTTAATATCTTTTCCTAAACTTAAGAACAACTAAAACTAAACTCAAAAGTAAAAGCATGTAAAAAGAAAACTACTTTTTTCTTTTCTTGGGGAAAAATTAAACTTTTCTAACACTCCCCCTTAATTTTGACCTTCAAGATTTTATTTTTCTGAGTTGAGTGTGCACTTCCAGATCTAACATATTCTAGATCACAAACTCCCAAACAAGTTCTCAAATACTCAAAAACTTCATTTCCCAAAGATTTCGTAAAGATATCTACAAACTAATCTTCAGATCTGTAAAATTCAAGACAAATTTCCTTGTTGTTAACCAACTCCCTGATGAAGTGATACCTCGTGTCTATGTGCTTTCTCCTCTTATGAAAAACATGATTTTTGGACAATGCTATTGCTGAATTGTTGTCACAAAAAATATATGTAGCATCCTCTTGATTCTGCCTCAAATATTTCAACACTCTTCTCATCCAAAACTGACATGTTGCTCCTATTGTTGCTACATACTCTACTTCTGTTGAAGATAGTGTGACTATGGGCTGCTTCTTTGATGCCCATGAAACTACTACACTGTTCCAAATTTAAAAGCATAACCGGATGTACTCATTTGATGTTGAATACAAAATTCCATGATTCTTAGTTCCACATACATACCTCAAAATCCTTTTTCCGATTGCCAATGTGAATATTTTGGAGATTCCATGAACCTTGAGATGAGGCTCACACCATACATAATATCTAGCCTTGTGGCCATCAAATACATGAGACTTCCAACTAGTCTTTTGAACAATGTTTGATCTACAAATGATCCGATGTCATCTTTTCTTAACTTCAAACCTACTGCAACAAGTTTTGGCACTGGCTTGCAATTCAACATGTTAAATATCTTTAAAACATCATTAGCATACCTTGCTTGTGAAATAAAAACTCCAACTTATGATTGTTGAACTTCTATGCCCAAAAAATAGTGCATGAGACCTAGATATGTAATGTCAAATTCTTTCTTCATAGCTGATTTGAATGAATATGTAGATAGATTTCTAGTGATGATTAAATCATCCACATAAATAAACAATAAAATTTTTACCTTTTCATTGTTCTTAATGTATAAGGTAGGATCACTTCTACTCTACTAAAACCATTATGTATAAAATAAGAATCAATCCTATTATACCAAGATTTAGGTGCTTGTTTGAGACCATAGAGCATCTTTTTCAACCTGTATACCTTTCCTTCATGACCTTCAATCTCATAAACTTATGGATGATTCACATAAATTCCTTCTTCAATAAAACCATTCAAGAATTCTTATTTTACATCCATATGATAAATAGGACATTTGTTTTGAGTTGCAATTGCTAAAACCATTCTTACCATGTCCAAACGTGCTACAGGTGCAAATGTCTCATTGTAATCTACTCCATATTGTTGTGAAAACCTCTTACAACCAACCTTTCTTTATGTTTTTGTACTTTACCATCAGCAGTATATTTGGTCTTATAGACCCACTTCACTCCTATCATGTCCTTTCCTTCTAGAAGATCTACCAATTCCCATGTCTAATTCTTCTCTATGGTGTCTATCTCATCATCCATGGATTGAACCCAAAATTCATTGTTTATAGCCTCTTTAAAGTATACTAGATCTGCAGCTTGAGAAAACAATGTAAAAACTGAAAAACATTAGTTGTATCAACATTATAAATCTCACTAAGACTCCTTGTTTTCCGCTGCAAAGGGCTATCTGATGATGGACTATTTTGTACTAAAGGAGTAGCTTTTGGTGTTCTTTGTGGTGTCTCATTGGATGGTTGAAGATGCCTGAAATCTTAGAGATATCCTAGATGTAGATGGAGGTGTAGCTTGTGCTACAACTTGTGGTGCATGTCCAAGATTCAAGAAGATACAATACCTTGCTGCTCTATGCTTTCATCTGCCATATCATCATGAGGAATAACTGCTGCTACATTGACTATTTTCTCAATACTTCCATCCCATGCCTCATTTTCAACAAATTGTACATCTCTATTGATTATGACCTTTCTAGTAATTGGATTGAACAACTTGTAAGCTTTTGTATTATCTGAATATCTAACAAATATATGTTAGAGTAGGTATTTACCTTAGCTCATGTTCACCTAGGTACTTTATTTACCTTTATTGTATTTATCCTCACCCACTTATGTTGGTGGATATTTCTTTATCTTATTTAGATATTAGGAGATATTATCTAGTTGTTAGGTATAGTTCTTTCCTTGATCTATGGTATTGAATAGATCTTTGATGTCTAGTTCTCTACTAAATCTATGGTCTTGACTAGTTCTTTGATGACTAGTTACTTCCTTGATTTATGGCTTGATCTACGACCTTGACTCGTTCTTAGATTGTTATTCATTACCTATTTAAGCAATGCCCATTCTCAATGTATTGCATTGAGTTCCATAATAATATACGATATTGCTGCTCATTTGTTTGCAAAAGGTATAATTTAAAGCTATTTTGCGAATTTCTTTCATCTTATTGATCGTGGTGTTTGATTAACATCTCTGTTCTTGGCTTGGTATGATCTGGATATAATTCCTTTCAATATACACTTTTTCCCTTTGTTATCTAATTTATTCCTTAACTCATCGTGCACATGTGTGTATGCCACACAACCAAAAACTCTAAAATGAGAAACATTGTGTTTTCTCTTAGTCTAATCTTGTTGAGGAACAATGTTTCAAATAATTTTTTTGACACCTATTTATGATGTAAACAACAGTTTCTACTGCTTCTGCCAATACTCATTTGAAATATGTTTTCCTTCTTCATACTTCTCGCCATCTTCATGATGGTTCTATTATTTCTCTCTGCCACACTATTCTGTTGTGGTGTATACCTAGAAGTAAACTTGTTGTGTATACCATGATATTTGCAAAAATTCAGAAAATCATTGGAAACATACTCACCTCCTCCTTATCTGTCACAAAATTTTTGCTATAGTACCCATTATAATTTTCCACTAAATCCTTGAATCCGATTAAATATATGAAAAAATCCTATTTATTTCTAAAAAGTACACCCATGTATTCCTTGTATAGTCATCAATGAATGTCATAAAGTATGAGCAACCTCCAATAGAATTTGTTTGCATCGGTCCACATAAATATGAGTGAACAATTTCAAGTGGTGCACTTGTTCTTTTTGTTTTTCCAACTGGGAAGGACTCTCTATGTTGCTTCCCAAAATACAACCTTCACAAACTCTATCTGGTTTCTAAATCAAAGGTAAACCTTTCACCATATTTTTTCTATGTAATAAATTCAAACCACCAAATTTTAAATGACCAAACCTGAGATGTCATAGCCATGATTCATTTTTTCAATTGACTAAAAAGTTGATTTAATCTCTTTAGCTTTGTAGATGTGGTTGGTATAATCTTCAAAGGAAACATTCTGTTTCTTGTCATATTCACTTTAGCAATCACTTGGGTACTTGGAGCTTTATCCATGATCACACATTCATTGTTTTTAATGTAAAATTTGTATCCCTTTTGTACCAATTTACCAATACTCATAAGATTGTGCTTCAAACTTGCAACATAATAAACATCCTGCATAATCTTTTTCTCCCCTTTTTGTTAGAATTTTGATTGTTCCTTTTCCTTTTACATCATTATATTATTATTCCCAAGGGTAACTTTTTTCTTTATTGACTCATCCAAATTAGAAAATAAATCTAAGTTACTTGACATGTGATTACTACAACTAGAATCCAAATACCACACATCACTAGGACTCTCTTGTGATAGATTACACTCAATAGGTGATTCTTTGAAAATCTTTGTGCATGTAATAAACATGGAGCTTGGAGTAGAGCTTCCAACCTGATTTTGATTTTGCTTGTTTTGATCATACTAATTTTTCCTGCATTCAAAAGCATAGTGCCCATATCTCTTGCAATAGTGACATTGAACATGTGATTTATCCTGTCTCTGACTTGAAAAATGATTATGATTGTGCTCTTGACTATGTCCTCTTCCACTTGATTTTGATGGACCGTTGCTATGTCCTCTAGATGAACTTATTCCTCTACCTCTAGGGCTGAAATTTCCTCTTCCTCTTCCACGATTTCCTGATACCTATGATGAAAAATATTGATCTACAACTGTATGTGATATATTCAACCTTTGTTCATGATTTATTAGTGATGCATGCAACTCATCAATTGAAAACTGACTTAGATCCTTAGTTTCTTCAATAAAAACTACCAAAGGATCAAATTTTGTAGGCAAACTTCTAAGAAAATTTTCAATAATCCTTTTTTGTCCTCAATAGTTTCACCATGAGATTTGATTTGATTGACTAAACCAACTACAAAAGTAAATAATGATTCTATGGAATCTGAATCTTTCATTGACATATTTTCAAAATCTCTATGAAGTAACTATAGCTTGGCAGTTTTTACTTTCTCTTTACCTTGATACACAACTTGGAGAGTCTCCCACACAATTTGTGCTTTACTGGTTGCTTCCACTCTGGTAGGATGCTTTCATGCATGGCTTGATGAATGAAGAAAAGAGATTTTCCATCTTTCTTTCTTAATTCCTTCAAAGTGTCTTTCTCTACTTGTGAGAGTGTGTTATATGTTGTTGCATCTGCGGGCTTTGTGTACCCATTCTCTACAATTTCCCACACATCCTGGGATCTGAATAGTTCCTTCATGGTTAATGACCAATACTCGTAATTCTTTCCTATAAATTGTGGTGTCTGCAGACTAGATATAGAAGCCATAACTTGTTGTCAATTAGAAACATGCTAAAAAATCCACACTTTGATACCAATTTGTAGAAATTAGGCACATAAAATAACAACTAACATAAATAAAATAAAGAATTATAAATAAAACATATTATTGCAAACTCGATCAACACTTATGTGCATATATTTCTTCTTCTAGTTCTATAGTTTCAGCTCAATACAATGTTTCTGAATGTGTTTCATATGTCAAAACACTTACAATTGCCTCTAAAAAATAAATGGCTTTATCTAACAATAAAACAATTAACTCATAAAAATAGAGCTAAAAAGCACATGATTTTGTGCAATACAAAGATTTTGATTTATTTGATTTAATAACTTTTCCTAAACTTAAGAACAACTAAAACTAAACTCAGAAGTAAAAGCATGTAAAAATCAAACTACTTTTTACTTTTCTTGGGAATTTTTTTTTCTTCTAATAGTAAATTCATCTCGACCTCCTTGGGTAGATGATCTCACGTTTCACATTATTATCTCATCTTTTTAACTTTACATTAGGACAACCAATCAAGGTATATCCAATATATTTGTTGATGTTTCTTTGAAAATATTGCCACATTTTTCAAAGAAGGGGGTGAAAATATTGGTTACCACAAAACAAATCTAGAAATTCAATGTAACCATTTAAAAAGAAACTCTATCGTTTAGCTTCTACCGCAAAATATTATAAATGAACTCTTTCCTATTATCAAGCTCATCCCGCCTTGAATAAGCAAGTTTTCTCTCTACACATAGCACTTCCAATGATGTTGCTCATAATTCGATATTTCGGTGGCACTTTTTTTTAAGGAAGGAAATGTGAATTAATTTCAAGCGCATATGAAGAACTTGAATCCAATCATCACCATTCAACTCTACCTTCGTGATGCCTTCCACATAAACATCACACTAACTTATTCTGATTTTGAGCATTTGTGTTACATGCACTGTGCTATGTGTACATTACACTTGAATGAATCACCTCATAATCCTCCATATTCTTCTTATTTTTCACACACAAAAACAACGATAAGACTTATTTAACTCATTAGGAAAGTACAAAACCTTGTTTTACCATTGTTAATAAAGAAAAACTCCCCCTCCTACTTCTACAATCACTACAACTATCTAATTACTACTAAATTAAAAACGATAACTTGGACTTCAAATAATGTGCTTGTATTATTATGCAAAGAAAATGAAAGTTCTGAAATGTTGTTACTATTTTGTTTTATTTTTTTAAGATTGCTTAACTTTGGTTGGTGGTTTGTTTGACACGAGTCTATTTTATTTGATTGAATGTATTATTCCCACATTCGGAATTTAAAATAATTAAAATTCTTTATAAGCCTTCTCACCACCTTACCTAAATTTGACTTCATCACATGGTGTTTTGCTTTTGTTGGGATATCCCTTGCTCACAATAACTTGGATCGTATTGGTATTGGTTAATTGTATGAAAAATTGGATATTAAATTTATTGAAAACATTGGCATTGTTAGTAAAATATAAAAATGACTCAATTTTTTTATTAGCAATTTAATTGTTAGTTTTTTTATTTTTTCTCATTTATTAATCAAATTATTTTAAATTTAATTTATTTTTTTTTCTTTTGGGGGAATTTTTTCAAATAGTGTTGTATATTAGATAAGCAAGGTTTTTAAAAAAGTGAAGTAAATTTTTCCGACATGACAACAAAGCTGTCATTTTTCTTGGAAAACTAAAAAAATCACATTTTAAGGAAATTTTCCTTGTAGTCAAACTAATATATTATTTGTCTAGAATATTTTCTTGAAAAGTCTAGTTTTGATGGGAATAAGGAAAATTAATTGAAATACAACTAACGTAATTTGAACAACAGGGGAATGGTACTAAAAAATTTTGTTATGTTTTTTCCTCGGTAAAACATTATTTTTTTATATAAAACTTGACCATACAAGTTTTCATAATAATCATGTTTTTTATTACAAAGATTTTTTTAATTTCAAAGGATTAGTATGTTATAAATTGTGCTTGGCATCGAGGGGTGCGTATTAATGCGTAATCACAACACCCTTGAATGTATGCAAATCGATAGGTTGAAACTCTTAGTGTGATTACATAACATGGAGCTTTTCCCAAAGTGTGGGACTTTGCAATTGGGAAAGCTCTCTAGATGAAGGTTGGTTCATATTCCTCTATTCAGATGCACACATTCAAATTGTAGAGGATCTACTCTAAAACCTACTCTAACTTGCCAAGGAGACAGGGTTAAGAAGATTCAAGAAAATAAACCTAAACTAACAAAGGTGATGCACTAAAGGAATGTTGAACACCTACTTTGCCATTAAACACAAACCATAAAAATATAATACAACCACCATGCAAAAATAACCAGGATTGCAATGAGAGATCAGGAAGATGCAATGAACATAAGAGAGGGTTAAAATCATCCAAAGACTTATTTTACTACTCCAAATGTTTGATATAGTCCATTACAATGGCCAAGAGACAAGATTGCATTTACAATTTAGATGGGAGGTTTGAACTCCACAAATCCACTTATAGACTAGAGAATAAAGGAGGGTGCAAAGAAAAATATCTAACCTTTAGAAAAATGCCCCTCCTTACAATATATAGGAAGAATGAGAGAAGGAGATAGAAGAATTTCAAAATCCTACTCCAACCACCTAAGAAATGCATTGAATTCACTTGCAACAATGATGGGTTCTACTACAAAATCCATGCCTCCATGTGTTGTTCCTTATTGGGAAAGAAAGGAAGCCCATACCTTCATTACTTTCGTGGGTGAGAAGTTTGACACCGAGAGATTTCCAAAAAGTCCTTTCTTGTATAAATTTGAGCTCCCAGTTAAAATTTATGGCCATCTGAAGGTCGAGGTATCATTCTGCAAAAATGGCGGGTGGTTGGCTTTGTCATTTTTGGAGTCCAAAATGCATGCAATATTTGAAATCCTAAAATTTGGAATTTCGTACATTTCCATTTCAGAGATTAAAACACTGTTCATCCACTAATTTTTCCTGAGAGTTCTAAAAGTCTGAAACCTGAAAGCTTGAAACCTCGAAACCCAAAAGTTAGAAATTTTAGACTTTCAGACATTTTGCCTTTTTGAAACCTTTTCACTGTTCATCACCTAAATAGCCTCGAGAGTTCCGCAACCCCAAAACCTAAAGTTCAAACCTCAAACCCAAACTACCACCATGTTGACCCCAAAACCTATGTTGGCCTCTAAAATCTGAACCCTTTTGGGATTCAAACTTTCTGGATTTTAGACATTTCTATTCATTTTTTTGATTTTTTTGCCGAGACTTCCGAAACCGTGAATCCCACACCTCCAAAACTCCAAACCTAAAATTTCAAAATTTTGGAGTTTCAGAATTTTGGATTTTAGGACTTTTTACTCTCACCAAGATCCTCAAACCCTAAACCAAAAGTATGAAGTTTTAGAATTTTAGGGTTTTGGGTTTTTTAACATTTTAGCCACTTTTTCCATTTTACTCAAAGTGAAAACTCCAAAATTTGAATTTTGGACTTTCGACATTTTGATTTTGGGAATTTTTGCATTGCTCCCCGCCTTTTTCTCGAAATATTGAATGCCAAAATCTGAATTTTCGACATGGAACTCCATCCTTCGCTTGAGCTCGATCTCCTTCAACATTCCTTGGCCACCCTTTGATTTTCTACCTTTTATTGCCATTTTTAGCCTTCCTGTAACTTGGTTTTGGAATCAAATGCAAGCTCGCATGACCGAACCAACCTCTCCATTTTATCCCATGCAAGGTTATGTTTTTTTAATTTTACCCGAGAGGAAAAATTTAATAATAATGGCACCCTCAACCCCACCCTATATCATGATAGGGAGCGCACTGTGGGTGTTGCCTCCAGGATGCCAAGAGGGGAATTAGCCCTCGACCCTGGTGGGGGCTGCTTCCCCCTGACCCTTGCTCCTTGATCATGTGTTCGATCTAATGTGAACAAAATCTCACCCTTTTGTATTGTGATAAATGTTGATGGATTTTAAATCAAGATCTAATTGATTATATTAGTATGTGGTTATTCTAACATTATTTGGTTATCTTTTCAAGATATGTTATATATCAATCTTATCACATTTTTAAAGGCTTTAAGAAAGATAATGAAGATATATATGTTGTTGATAAAATGTTTATTAATATGTGATTACAAAAATATTATTATATGCATATCAAAAGACACGTGGGGATGCTTTTGTGTTTGTATTGGAGATGTCTAATACTGATTGCATCTAATATATTTTACAAATATTAATATGTTGAAAGGTTTCAACATATTTGTAATATAACATGGTTAGTTGTTAAGAATAGTGTTAAGATGTTATACAACTAGTGTTTAACTTTTACAGATGATTAAAAGTGAAATCAATAAATATTTATATGCTTATTATGATGTCTATATGGATATTGTGACTCTAACCATGCTGATGTTGTGTAAGATATAAAATATACTTGATATGTGTTCAAGTATTTTGGTGCAGGTTTTGTTACATAGAATAGTAAAAGAATCCAACAATATCCATTTCTTCTAAGGTAGGATATAGAACTACAATAGAAGAAGCGAAAAGAATCCATGTGGCTGAAGTGGGTGTTGGAATAGATACACATGGAAGCTAAAATAAGTACTCCGCTTCTATGTGACATCAAAAGTTACATTGATCTCGCTACAAATTACGTTAAACATTAGAAAACAAAGCATATATAATTTATATGATCTTTATCCCACAGAATATTCTCTCGTGGTGATATAGATCGCTAGTTCTTCTTATTTGAAAATTAAGTTGCAAATATGTTTATGAAGCCATTGTGTGCTATAAAATTTTGTAATTTTGTGCAATGTTTTCCCTTTAAGAGTTTCCATTGAGAGGGAGTGTGCATGGTAGCTTCACTTCCTAATGGTTGGCTAGTTTGAAATCTTCTTCTCCTCTATACTTATGCTTCATTTGTAAAGCATTGTAAAAATATGTTTATGATATTTTTAAACAAATAACTCTAAGTTTATGGTGTACACCCAATGCGTTACATCTATTTGTAAAGGACGTCCTTGTGTTATAAAATGATTCTAGAGATGTGATTTGATATATTTTTCATAATAAACCTTGAGATGTAGCCTCACAAATCATGCTTATCCTAGATCATAACTTCTGATTTATGGATTCCAAGTCCTTTTGTACCAAAATGTAAGATCAACATGATGAAGGTGTTATAAATCCTTCAAAAGTGATATGTTAGCCTAAACCTTCACTAATGGTTTATGGATTTGTAAATCCTATTGTACAAACAATTAATTTTGGCATATGGTTCCCCACTTAAGACTAAGGGGAGTGTTAGAAAATACTATTAAGTTCTTATAAGATTTAGTTTATAATTAAATAATTTATAATATATTTTATATTCTTAATTAATTAATATAAAATTTAGGTTATGTTTTATTAGTTATCTAATAATTTATTTATTTAAACAAGAGTACACACCCCATCACTCAATTTGTTCATGAACCATGGGGTCATTTCAATATGGTTTGGATCATATTTGTTTTTCACCTTGGGTGAATTGGGAGAGAAGTGAGGGAAGGAGATTTACTGGACTATAATTATTTCTTGATAAATGGAATTGTCTTTTCTATGGTTTTTTACCCGTTGGGGTTTTTCCACATTATATCTAGGTCTAATCATGTTATTTACTTTATTGCATTTATTTCATGTTTATAATTTTTTTTATAATGTATGTTGAAACATTTATTTTTATATTTATTTAATATCTCAGTCCTAACACAAATTATAATAAATTCTTTAACCCTACTTCTTCTCTTCTTACTCTCATTAATCTACTATAAACACTATAGATCAATTCCTCTCTCATACACATTTTCTCTTTCTTTTCATATAATATATCTATCTCAAAAATCTTCTCTTTCATGTCTACGCTTTTTGCAAAATTTTAGTCCTCTATGCATTAGATCATAATCTGATTTTTCATTACTTTTCTTATATCTTCAATGGCATATTCATCAAAAACTATATACACAATCATATGTTTAAATCATAAAATTATACCTCTTCAAGGACACTATAAATTCACCTTACACAAAATAACTCTTCAACATCACACACCAACTCAAATTAGAAATAGGAAGATGACATAACCTCAAATGATTCTTATGCAATGATTGCACCCAATTTCATGTTAGTTACATGTGCACACCTTTAAAAAAAATTCATGGAAGTTGTAACCTTAATCTAGATAACAAAATAACTCTTTAATTCATTTCACAACTGAAGATATCCCTCTTATACTGAAATCTAACTTTTGACATCTCTTTTGTAACTTCCCTACTATACTTTTTGTCTTTTCCCTTTTTGGAAGGTTTTCTTGTCTTCTAACTGATATGATCATCCACCAAGTGGAACAAACATGTTCACACATTACAAAAAGTATCTTCTTTCTCTCTATATGTATGATAAGCCTTGGGAATCTCCATTATCTTTCTAAGTCTTCATTTAAGCTTTAAACATAATTGGTTTTAGTCCTTCAAAAACCAGTCTTCATTTTAAGAGCTACTGCTACAATTTCGGTCTTATCAAGCATTGAAATATTCATGGATCCAAATATAAGAAGTATAAATCATCACCACATGCATGAGATTCATCAAATCAGAGAATAAGATCTTCATATCAATTTTTTTCTCGGTTGGACATTCACAAATCTCCGTGGATAAACAAATAGTCTTCAAAAGTGAGTTGGTCTATTTATGTAAATATATGTTCATGACTTATATGTAACATTTATATAAATATAATATCCTTGTGAAACTTATCACACCAAGATAAATCATTAACTTAGGGTATATGGCCATGATATTCAAGCATTTCTAGGATTGTATGTTTTGGTTCTTAAGACACTAAAAACAAGTTTTTTCTTGAGTCATATAAATTATACAACATCAATTTTCGGACCTACCAATGCCTAAAATACATCAAATGAGACCCCTAATCCATCTCCAATTTTTTTGTGTAGAGGTTGTTAAGAAAAATTCACCAAAAACATCACGCTTTCTCAATCTTCTTGACTAGGCATAAACACTTATTTCACTAATTCGGACTTATTCCAGTCTGAGCAGCTAAAAAATAGCCAATATTGAATCCAATATTACTATTTTTGGATTCCAAAATGTCAAATATTGGAATTATCTGCACTCCAAAATCACACATATTGGATTCCAAAATCACACATATTGGATTCCAAAATCACATATATTGGAATCCAGAATCACATATATTGAATCCAAAATCACCTATATTGGAATTAATTGTACTCTAAAATCACATATATTGGAATCCATTAATTCTCCTTCCGAAGTCCAATATATTTGGTCACAATTTAAATTTATGAATATGTGAAAAATGTTTAATGATTTCAGGGAATCCAACATTGATATGAGAAATAATGCGTGAAACCACTAGCCCGTATAGAACAAATACATGTTATGTTTTTATAAGGACTAGAGATCCTAGGATTAATGTTTTTTTAGAATAATTCTCTTATCACTTTTAAGATGTTTTTAAGATTTAACTATGCAAATTTTAATATATCTAACCACATTGAGAAAGTGACCGCTAGGCTAATGAAATTCATGATATGTGAGACACTTCTAGATTCAATTACTATGGTTTGATTGAACCTTGGGCAACCAGAGAATTACTAAAGATGTTATGAAGAAAATTAAAGAGGGTGGTGATTCAATTTAGGAGAATGTAATTAATCGTAGAACCATTTCATACATATTTTCATATTTAATGTTAGATATGTCGTATTTACTTCATTTATTATGGTATGATTGAACCTCAACGAAACAAGATAATTTATAAAGATGTTATGAATAAATTAGCAAAAGGGTGATGATGCAATGTAGGAGAATGTAAATAATTATTAAACCATACCAAATATATATTTCCATATTCAAATTTAGATATAAAATCAGCTAAAAGATATATGACAAAAAAATTTCATATTCAAATATGGATATGAACTTATTTAAAATTAACTGTAAAAATATCTCATATATATATTAGTATTTAAATATAGCTATGAAATAAATTGAAATTACTTTACTAAAGGTAGGTAGAATTGTAGTAAGAAATTTGATCAATAATTTTAATTTATAATGTAACACTACTCCTAAAGATGGGATTCCAAATCAACAATACAAAACATAATAAAGCTCTAATAAAAAATCTCCTTGTAATTGTTTTATTGATCTAATATAATCTAAAACATCCGAAATGTCCTTCAATTGTTGCAAAAAAGGCCACAACACATATAAAAGTATATGTCTTCTGACTTAAAATATATGATAAATGTTTCAATAATTATGTAGTTCACAACATCATTGAACTTGTTTTTCTCCAAAGAGTCATCTACAAAATTGTATTTTAACAATTGTATGATGCATTAAACTATGCGATCAAACAAAGTTAAGATTCTTGAGATATAATTTTGGATTCCTAGAACCTACATAATCGAGCATTTGGTCTTGATGCAATCTTCCTGTGTAATTATGAACTCAAAACTTGTAACCTCCAAGCTGATTTTTTGAAGGAATGAAGGCATCATGTCATCAAAATTTGAATTTCTTGCCGATGTCCATATTGTTATGTTAAATTTTTTTGTACCGTTGCAACAACTCATTCACATTAGGTATGATAAAATCATTTTTTTCAGCTCGATGCCACAATTTTTTTCAACTCGTTTAAATGTAGAAACAACTTATGGAGGGTGTGTGCCAAAACATAGTTTATATCAAATATGATTAGTTTCATGTCACATGTGTTTGTATCTACAAATGAAAAAAAATCAAATGGTTGAGGGTGGTGAATCAATTAAGAAATAAAAAAAGTTCCTTTTGATATTGGTATATCAAAAATAAAATGGTCAGGTGGTGACAAAGGTAAATTCTAAGGGTGTTCCTCATTTCTTATTGCTATACTAAGAATATTGTTTTGTATAGAATTTATTTTAATAGAATGTAATGTTTAAGAATGAAAAATATTTACATACCATATTGTAGTTATTTCATTACATTGGAAAGTGGTATACATTCTCTAATATCAAGCAAAAACTAGTATTTAATCATGCTCGGAATTGATTTAGGAATAAATATGTTATTAATAAAAACTGCTCAAAGATTTGTTACATTAAATATTTTTTCTTAATTTGCATTTGTAACTTATACACTCACACTCTGAACTTATAGTCGGGATAAATTTAAATTCTCCTAGCATATAATTGTACATTGTAATTTAAATAGTTATGCAAAACCATCACTAAAACATATGAATATATTTTATTTACAATGATAAGTTATATCACCACAATAACATTTTGAGATGATAACTTTTTATTTAGCATTTACTCTCTCCAAATATTTTATGCCCTTTACCACATTCAATCCCTTTGACACTAATAGTGATAAGTCTTTATACAAATCGATCATCAACCACCTATCTTTTGAGTAATTTTCTCCTCTTCTTTTCATCCCAACCATAAAATTTTCTTGAGGGTTTCCTTTGCACCTAATGTAATACACATTATGTCTTCTGAATTGTAGGGAACATCGTTTCTACTCCAAACCTTTTCTAGATATTTTATTGCAATTCCATCGACTATATTACAATGTTCTTTTCCCCAAGTGAGTACTAGATTCAATTCAGTCGATAATTTTTTATTGAAGGCCTTTGTCAGCTTTTCAACATCAACAGAAGTGATTTTTTCTAACCAGAATCCCATTTCAAATTTTTTTGATAATGAATTTATAAACTTGTTCAGATGCCTCACACGTTAATAGTCTCCTTGCAAAACTTGAATGACATGTTTCGAGAGGGCGGTTTGTTTTTCTCATACAACAAGCCCTCCAAATCTAAAATAAGTAAGTACTTCTTACGGATAACTGTAGGGAAGTAAATAATTTTGTTTAATCGGTCTCATATCAATTCTAACCAATGGAAAAAATCAACATTTTATCTTGTGGATACCACTTACTGGTGGGCCTTACATGTAGGATTGCATCTTCTTTACCCGTAGTTGGATCCTTTGATTCAATATCTATTTCAAAAAACATCAATCTATTCATTATTATTATAGCTATTGCTATTGAAAATGAAAGCATATTTGAAAAAAACATATTGAACTAGATTTTATAATGTTAAATTCAATATTAGAACTTTAGGTAGCTACCACTTACCGACTGAGATTATGACTTGGCTTACATAGACCTTACTAGTTGTTGGTTTTTTTGATGCAAGATTTATTACAAACAATAGTAATCAATTCCAAATAGATTTCATCCTATTGTAAATGAAAGCATAATTAAAAAACATAGTATTTTCCATGGTAATATTGTAAGTACAAATAAAAATATTTTATGTCTTCCGAATGAATTGTAGTTCTCGTTAGGGTTGTTTTATATCCCTTGAACTACCCATGTTGGCATATAACACTTTTGAGATATTGACGTGGATTAGCAACTCGTAGGATATGCCATCATTGGATGGAATAAACATATATTCTAATTTATGTATCATTATGTCGATACTAATGGTTTATATAGACAACCAACAACCTGGTAACTACAAACTATATAGTGTTGGATGCTACCACTAGATTTTTAAATAGGCTATTTGGTAATTCCTCCTTTGAAAATGGTTCCACTTCTAGAATTAGATGATATCGTTTTCTATAAATTTTTGAGCCTTAGAAATGGTTATGTTTAAAAATACACATGGCTAACATACCTAGATCTGTCTCGTATATTCATGTGGGTTACCATTGCACACTCCACTATTACTTTCTCTAGTTGTTGGTCATTTGTGTAAACCATTAATTTTCTTATATATTTACAGGGCTTAGTAGCGGATCTTATTTATAAATGCACATGACCAACATACAATTACTTTCTTGCATATTCGTGGAGGATGTGGATAAGTTCTCGTCATCCGTAGTAAGAGTTGGTGAGTATAGAGTATTGTAAAAAAATGGCAATTGAAAACAAAAATCGAGAAACATATTTATAAAGAGATTGAAGTTCAATCACCATGATGAGTTGGTTGTGTAGTGTCAAGTTGAGAGGTTTGTACATCGACTCCTATTGTTCTTTGGTTGTTTGCATAAATAAGAAATGTGTAAGTAGATTTTTTTGGTTGAAAGACTTTTAACATAATCACATGTTAGATTTTATTCTAGTACAAACCTTTCTTCATATGATAATAGTAATGTTTCAAAAGCATTTCTTGACTATGTGTCTTGACTATAAAAATAACAAATTGATAGGATTTAACTAATGGACACAATGAGACACTTCCGCCTTATAGCACTAATACTATAAAATCCTAGAACAACATCGATCGAACATCTCAAACTAGAACTCATATGATATCTCCCAAGGAAAAGGACATTTTTTTCGTTTTAGGCCAATTTCACTTGGAGTTATCAATTAATTTGGAAGTTTTTCATCCAATCCCTAGTGACTTCTTCTATTTCATCATTGTTATCATCACAATTGTGCACTCTAGTTATTGTGTACATAAGACAAAAACTTTTAAATTTCCCATCGCTATTATAGAGTCTTTAAAATCCATGTCTAGAGTTGATTATTCACTCTCTTTAACCTTTTTCATGTATTGTTTTACTATTTATTTCAACATTTTTGAATATTCAATTGGTATGAGAACAATAATAATACATTTCATCTCACTTGGTTCCAATAATTATTAGCAGCTCCATTATTTCTTTAGAAGAAATATCGCTAGATAAATTACAAAAATCAGCAATAACACATTCTACATTGAAAGGATTGGTGGCGGAATAATCTGCTAGAGTTGACAAAATTTTAAATGGGTATGCACATTGACAAGTAAATTATTTTGTTTCCTTCATCCTTGCTAGTATATTATCTTCCATTGATACCACATAGTTATCTAATATTGTCTAAGCCTCAATGAGAATAACTTCTTCTACCACCTGGTCCTTTTTTCATTTAGCTTTTTTCTCCCCTATGTGGGAATCATATTTTCTCTTTCCTTTCCTCTCTTCACCCAATAGTATAGACAACTGGTGGTAGTGTGATTCATGCAATTTAACTTTTTCAATTACATTGGATTCACTACAAGATGTCAATAGATCAATATCTGGATGTTTGTCTTTAAAATATTGTAGAACTTTTTCTCTCATTTTTTTGTCTCATTTTATTCTCTGGTAGTAAGAATCAAATGTCTTTGCTATTATGCCTACGAACAGGGCTAGTTAACCAGACATCCCCTAATTTTACTTTATCTTCTAGTACTGATAGTTCTTTGTCATTCATTCCTATAACATCTAAAATTTATCCTGATTATATTTAATAGGTGAACAAGAAAGGCCACTAGATCTAAAAAAATCAAATTTTGTAGTCCATTTAGTCCATATATCATTTGATAATAATAGTAAAGTTCATTTCTCATATAGATTCTTGGTTGTTTTGTTTTGAAAATATAAAGACATATATTCTCAACGTTACGCATTCAAAGGACAATCATATGTTTTATATTTTTATATAAGGAAGATAAATGTTAATAAAAAACAATAAAATTAAAATACATTACCCTCTACTCCTCTATTTTTTTTTTTCCAATCCAGGACATTAACGAAATCAAGCAATTTGTAGTCATTTTTATACCCTTAAACAACAGATCTAATCCCTATGGACACCCCCGATCACCTAAGGGGTACTGGGTGCTCACTGAGGCACTGCGTGGGTGCCGAGCCCCTCCTTTATGTGAGTCTTTTGAGAATTCATAATCTATGTAGGATAATTAAGTGAAAAATAATGAGAAATAACCATACAATCATTCTAATAGATTAGGATGAGTTGTCATATCATTTTATCCATAAAAGACAAGTATCAAACAACATATAGAACTAATTCATACACAGAGGAAATGCACTAGGGATTATGCTCATGAAAACATATATGTATTATAATGGGACCTTATATTCATATTCAAGAGTTCAATAACCACATTACATTCCCTTAGGGCCATAATAGACCCATATAATAATGCAGAGAAAGGATCATACATAAAAACTAACCAAGTTCTTCATATTATAAGGAAAAACACAAACCCATCCCTCTAAATATGTCACAACTCCTATATTTCCTCTAATCCCAACCCATAGAATCCTCCATGATATTTCTGTAGAGCTTCATCTCTTTTCCACAACCTCCGATCTCTCAAAATTCCCCTTCTACTATCCACGCATCTCTATATGTAGATTTTTTTCCTTCATCGCCATGCCTCTGTGGTAAAATATTGGCTAGCAAGTTTCCAAGTGGTCCTCTCATGGAGCATACCTCCTTTTATATGAGATCTCCACTCTTTGCATTGATGTCCTTCTAGATCCTTCCATCGCATGCATAGAATATTACCTTTTTGATCCTACCTTCCAGTGCTAACACCTTATCCATTCCACATTCTAGACGGGTAACACTTTTTTTGTGTGCTTTAGAACTACGAATATGGATAATTCCCAAAACCTATCTTGTCTTATGCGCATGTGTCGTGTGCTCTACTAAACACTACAAGAACCCTGCCTTATGTACCTTTAACCCATGCACCCATGCGCCTTCTTGTACTTAGCCAATATTATGGGTCCCAACATCACTCCACACTATGCCTATTCTCTATCCTTAAAGCACTTCTCTTTAAGGAATAAAGAATGGAAGGATCTCAATAGGGGAGAAATAATAAAGGAATGAAGACTTGGGGAAAAGAACAAAAGAATGGGGAGAATGAATGAAAAAATTCTTCTTTTTGAAGGATTAGAGGGAAATCCTTCCCTATTTCTGCCTCTAGATTTTTCCATGTGTCAACCCCATTCTACACTTCTGAAAGAGGTATTCGAATAAGGCACTCACCTCCTCAAAACTTAATTCCTCCCATTTATTTCTCATTTTTTAACAATACTTTCCAATTGTTTTCCAAAGTCCTCAAGGGCATCCATCCTGCGGGTGATCTCGGGGTCATAACTCTTATAGTGGATTTTTATCGAGCCTCGCAAGGTCTCAAAAGCTTCTAACTTCTTTTCTACCTTAGCTAGGATTTTATCTCTTTTTGACCTATTCCTCCTATTCTTTTCTTGAAACTCCTTGAGATCCATTTCATGAGTGGCAAAGATGCTTGCCACTCTACTCCATGAGTGAAGTTGTGATATGCATCTTCCATGACTTGCATGCAATGACCTTTACCTCTGCAAGGAGTTTAGTATATTGAGTAACAATCTTGAAAACCTTCAACTTTTCTTCTTTCTCTTGGCGTGCCAATGCCTCTTATGTAGAATCTAAGGAAAATGGCCACCTTTCCATGATGAGGATGTGGGTCGAATCCTCCAGACACTGTAACGTTGATTCATATTTCTCTTTGAGTGGTGCTAGCTTAGGATGCTTTAAAACAATAACACTCATTATCATTTCAATATTCTTGTGTAGCTCATACACCCTTGCTTTCTCCTCTTTCAATTCACACCTTAACTATGCATTGATAATATCTTCCTACTTTAATTCCTTTCTCTTCTTAGTGATCTCCTTCTTTTCCTTCTCCAATTCCTCCTCTAGGAATCTCACTCTATCATTCCTTCTGCATAATCTGGCCTCAATCTCAACTATAAATTTATTGAGGGCATTGCAGCACTCGATCATCTCATAATTACTGAGCGTTCACCAAGGGATTTATTCCTTTTGTTTCTGAAACATTCATCAACACTCTTTGACTTAGCTTGAACTCAAGTTCATCTATGTGGAACTCAAATTCGTAAGATAACATCTTCCTCTTTCGGGATATACACCTTCTTCATTAAACAATGACATAGCCAAGAGTTGCTCCATTGGTATGATGCTTTGGAATTGCACGTGTATCACCTTTCTTGGATCATTAATGTATCCCATTCCTTTCTCTTGTGACACCACTACACCCTTCCTACCTATTTACACAACTTTTGGGAAGCTTACTGCCAAATTGGGATTCCCACCCATGTTGTCATATTCTTTTCCAATGCTTTCTTCTTCCATCTCCTTCAAAATTTCATCCATGCTCCACTCCAACTCCTATTCCACCAAATCCTTAATGATTCCCACCACTTCTCTCTCTGTGGCTTTCTCCACTTGTTCCTTAGTGAGGCTTGGGGTTCCTTGGTTTTTGTGCTCACCTCTTCACTCACCTCCTTGTGTTGATCCTCTGCTTCCTCCTCGTCATTATTCTCTTCATCTCCTACTCCTCGAGTCATGTATATCATATACCGGGTAGTCTCCACCTCCCTTAAACTCATCATCATCCTTTTCGCTAATGTAGGCATCAAAACTTTTTGACTCCTTTAAGTCTACCTCTTCCGCTACCTTCTCGCTTCTTCCTAATTGGTGATTATAGTATAGGAGACTATTCTTTCCCCTCCTTAATAAGAAACCTCTTCTTTGGTGATTATTTGTGTGTGAGGGGATCTTCATGCTCTAGATCCTCTTCTTACCGGGGTTTTTTCCTTGACTAGTGCCTAATTTTTTGCTAGCATAAGTGCTAGGCTTTACGACTTCTTCTCGCGTGCCCACAAACCGTGTGGTTTTCACAATTGGTGCCTTTTTCTCCTGTACCTCTATCTTTTCCTCTTCTTTGGTGCAACCTTTTTTTGACCTTGAATGACATCACACTCTAGATAGATTCCTTCCTTAAAATTAGGTCTTATGCCAAGATATAACCTTGTTGTAGCCCTTCCAGGTGATTGGAAGCATTATTGACTTCATCATTTGTACTTCATCGAGACATATTTCACCACGTACCAGTTCTTCTTAGGATAGAATATATTTCAACGTAGCTCATGGTGGTCATGGTCCACCTCACTAAAGTTGAACCTTAGCCTTTTCACCTCCTTTATTTGGTTGACCCTGCTTGGAAGTAAATTGTGGTGAAGGAGTAGGGTAGTTTGCACCATTGGCTCTTGGTCCCATTTGTCAAAGTAAACCTACCAATGCAAAAATGTTGGTAAACTAAAAACTCTTCCTCTCCATCCACGAGTGTGGGTAACTACTCTGGGATCCTCCATTATTCCCCAAATGCATCACGCATTCATTTGTACCACTTCTCTAGGTGCGCCTTGTGAGAGACTATCATGGTTTCACAAGTGCACTTCTTTAACCTGTTCGTGGGCGAGGATTTATCTTCTAGATGCTCCCAATTTTTTTTTTTTGGTCCATCTAGAACTCCAATCTCTGAGAAGATGATGGTGAGGAGGACATTTCCAAATAGTATCTTCTCTCCTTCCTGGGGCTAGCTGCTTGTGATTTCATTCGCAATAAAGGTATATAAGTTATAGATGGTCCCTTCTGATATTTTCCAGTACACATTCAACCATGCCTTTTTCACTTGTGTCCATCCTTCTTGATCATTAAGATTGGTTACCAAGCTCGTGGCCATCCTCATGATAGGGTCTTGAATTCTATGATGTCAAAGTACCACGAAACCTTTTTGTAGTTATAAGTTTCTCTTTGTTTCTTGATAGTCTCCTTATTGTTTAGATCGTCATCTATGGATTCCCATTCAAAATTCATGCGGTGAACTTATATATCAAATGCGGTGTTTTATACATCTTGCAGCTTGCAAAGTAGAAATGGTCTTCATGTATGCGTGACATTAACCACCGATATAGGTGCCTGGGCTTGCCAAAGTAAGGAAAATTATACATTTTGCAATAGCCTTGCCTTTTTAAACTTTACTTTCACCTCATCACGTAAATTGGCATTCCATCTAGTGTCTTCTTGTTAGTTGGACGAACCAGATCCGATGCCATTTATTTCTCTGTAGTACTCGTGTGATGGTTGTAATCACTCATGTTCACTTGGTCTCATGTGTGACACCCACTTGTTTCCTAGCAAGACTCTATATGGGTACTACATTTATGCATACCATTCCTCATTGGATCTCATGATGGCGGTGGCTTTTCTTACTTTTATCTTACCCTTTTGTTTCTTTGTGAAATGATCACGTTATTTGGTGTCATTATTTCGCATGTCGGTTTAAAATTTAAAACTCCTTTCTCTTCTTTACTACTCTGCTCAATCTCAAAACTCAACTCCTAGAATAAATCCTTCTATCACCGTGCCCAGCTACCAAATCCTAACTAGGAAAATCCTTCCACAAGATGGCACACTTCAAATAACCTTTCTCGCGCCCATGTTCTCCTCCCTCCCGGTTTGCAGAATCCTCTCTAGTCACACACATAGATTTCTAGGATTCTTATTCATTTGCATAAATCTCTTTGTATGCTCTGGTTTGCAAGAGCGCTACAACTTCGTAATAGCAAGGTAAAATAATGACTTGCCCGACCTCATATTTATAGTTTTTCTCCTCTCTAGTAATAAATGTTATACCACCTACCAACGTACTTAACATTAAATGCAGATTTTTTCCACTAAGATGACCTTAAGTGCCCTTACCCACGCATCCAATCCTACGTAAAAATCTTTCTACAACTTTTTGGTGCATAAAAATGGAATCGACCAAGCCTTTTATGCACACGTATACAACATCGAAGGCACTTCTTCTTTCCTTTTCCTATTTTTTCCCTCGTCTACCTCACGTTGTTCCCGCACTCTTCTTTCTTTGTCGTGGTCTTTTTTACAGCCTTCTTGACATCATAATTCATTATCCATTGTTTCCCCATGCACTTTCTCAATCTTACGCGCTCCTTGTCTTTGGGCCACTCATTTTTTTCTACTAGTTTATACTATGCTTTGTATTAATATGCCCCACTCTAAACCAAATGCATGGTCCTCTACGCATACACAACCTTAGGAAATAATGTGGTTACTGGCACATAAGGCCCAAAACGGAACAAAAAGAAAGGAACAAGCAACGAGAAAGGGAAACACAAGAAAAGACAAAGCAATAAAGGGAAATTATAAGCTAATTGGAAATATTGCCTTATTTACAAACACGAAGAAGACTTATTTATAGTAGGGCTTTAGCCTACTCCCATTGAAATGACTTGGTAATCTCATCCCATCTAGCACTTGTAACTGGAAAGTGCCTAAATCAAGGATGTACAAGATGATGTAAGGTCCCAACCAATGGAATTTCAACTTCCTAGGATGGTGCATATACTTGGAATCATACAACAACACCATATTCCCAACCTCAAATTGCTTGTTCTAGATATGGTGATGATACCATGCCTTTTACCTTGATTTTTATGTCTTTTGACTCCATCTATCAAGTGATATCCTCTCATCTAAGTGCATTAACTTATCAATCCTCTCTTCCAGCGCTTGTTCAACATCCAGGTCCTCTTAAGCATGCTATACGTAGAGATGGTAACATGAATTCAACTTTAAAATAACCTCTACCCCAAACACCAATTGAAATGGTGTGTCCTAGTTCAACCTCTTGTAGGTTGTCATGTATGCCCATAGAATGGATGATACTTTGTCATCCCAATCTTGTCTTCTCGATGTCACAAACCTTAGTCAATGTGTGACTTATTATTTTGTTAAATGCCTCAAAGATTTCCATTCGCTTGAGGGTGATAATGGGTATTCTTGTGATGGGCCACCATAAAATTTGCTAAAAAATACCGACCATTTCATGAGAAAATGTCTACCTATATTACTTGTTAAGCTTAAAGGACAACCATACCTACTAATTATTTTTCCCATAAAAATATAACATTTTTTGCGGTATACGAATCCTTCATAGCACCTTTACCTATCTTGTTAGGTAATCAATGCAAGTAATGATATACCATGAACCAGTCCTTCATGCGGCTGGAGAAATTGGCCCCACAAAGTTGATTACCCATTTTTCAAATGGTTCAATGCTATCTATTGGTTGTAAGAAAATTTCATCCCTCTTTCTAGGTTTTCCAAGGCACTGGAAATGGTCATAGGCTTTGTAAAACTCAATACAATCTTTGTAGATGGTTTCCCACCAAAGCCATGTAAGTAGAATCTTCCATGAGGTAGCATTTCCTTCATAGTGTCCTCCTATAATCCCATCATGCGCTTCCTCCATAATTTCCACACGCTCATGTTTTAATACGCATCGGTGTAGAACCTAATCACATCCTAACTTATACAGGTCTCCACTAATCAACACGTAGGGTGCATCGCGCACTACTAGTTTCTTCCTCTCTAGAGCCTTCATCCCATTCGATGCTACACCAATTTTCAAGAATACTCAAGTATATCTTCCAAATTTGAGGGTGAGTATTGCAACCTAAATATTTGAGCGTTTGACATGGTATCCTCAATGCTTTGCACATCCTCCCCTGAGTTAATCCTTGATAAGTTGTCAAGTTAGGAATTACATTTTCTTGGTTTTACAACCACTGTGAACTCAAATTATTAGAATAATAGGACCCAATGACATATACACCCTTACAAAATAGGCTTATTGACTAAGTACTTCAATGTAGTGTGATCCGTGTAGAATATAAACGGTGTTGCCAATAGGTATTGTATGAACTTGTGTAGCACGTAGATCATAGAAAGTTCCTCACGCTCAGTAGTTGTGTAATTTTTCTTTGTTGGTGTCAAATTTATACTAGAAAAACACAAGGGGTGATAAACAATCCCTTCACTAGGTTGTGCACGTGTTGTTCCCATGGTTGTCCCTTAGGCATCAACATGCACATGGAAAGGCTTATCCCAAGAAGGAAAATGTAGTATGGGCACAAAGTGATAAGCCTATTCTTTAAAGTGTCAAATTCCCTTTGCTCCACCTCTCCCCAATTCTTCCAAAGGGCACGACGATCTTAGCATACCCCTTGATGAATTTCCCGTAGTACCCCATATGCTCAAGGAATCTGCACACTGCACTTTGACTAGTAGGCTCCCCTAATCCCACAAAAATTACAACTTTGGTGGGATCCACTTATAAGATTTCTTTACACATAATATGTCCTAATAGGGTGCCAAATGGAGTAGCAAAGACACATTTCTTAACGTCGATGGATATCCTCAATTAATGACATCTCTCAAACTTTACCCTCAAACTATCACAATGGTCCTTTACCAACCCATACACAGTCTATTCATCTAGGTAAACTTGAGGAAATTTATGGATGATTTCCTGAAACGCTTGTACCATGATGCATGAGAACATAGTAGGAACATTCTTCAATCCAAAATACATAACTATTTAGGAAAAAATTCCCCATTCAATGGTGAAAGTTGTCTTTTTTGGTCTTCCTTTGCAATCTTGACTTGGTGATACCTTGAGAACCCATCCATGAAAGAGTATAGCTCATGCTCGGTCACTCCCTCCAAAATTTCTTTAGTAAAGGAGGTTCGGAAAGGGTCAATGAAACATACTGCATTCAAGTCCCAGTAGTCAACACAGCTCATTATTATTCCATCCTTCTTGATAATGATGACCATTGGGCTTATCCATTCTGATTCTTCCAATACCTTAATGATACTAGATGTCATCATCTTTTCTATTTCCTCCTTGATCCATATGCGTAAATTCAGATTCATCCAATAAGGCCTCTTCTAAATTATGTGCGCACGTTCTTCAACTTGATGTTCACCTCCCCCAAGGAATGGTTGATTCCTTTGAGTTCATGGTACCCACGAGGGAAAAAATCTTGGAACTTGTGTAATAGATCAATGACCTTTGAAAATTATTTTCCAACCAAGAGTCTCTAATGATAGTTTCCGTAGGTTCTATCTTTGTCCCAATGTTAACCTTCTTTATTTTCAATGGCTCACGGTAGGTGCATGCTCACTCATTAGCGTTATCTATGACTTCATGCATACCTTTAGAATGGTTAACATCCAAACTTTCCATCTCTTCACCATCTACTACATAGACCATTTTCCTTTTTCTTTTTCCATGCACGCATGCTCAAGATGTACTTCCTATGATTCCTCTTTGTTGAGGCATGTCTCCAAATAAGGCTCACCCAACAACTCTAGTAGCCTATCTTCTGCCATAGAGCTATCCCCCATAATAAGGTGCTTTATTAATTGCAATACCTTATCCACTGATGGCTTGGTACTCCTATACTAAAAATATTGAATGGGGTCATCCGTCAACTCCTTCCAATTACCTATTTGACGACGCATCTCCAAGTGAACATACCATGTGTGTGCACAACCTTGTAAGGTGGAATAAAACTTATACACCCATAAAAATGTTGTAATGCTTTTGCACTTCACATCCAAGCCTTCTCACATGCTTGGACTTGAAATGAGGTAGTCTCTTTACCATGGTAGTCTTGGATGACAGAGGTATTTTCTCTTGGAGAACCTTACAAAAATGTGATTCTTACCTATTGCCATTCTAGGAGGATCTCTCGATGTGTAGCCCACTAGTGCACTTGTATTTCCAAGAAGGTTAGAACTGGGCATTCCTCTTCTCTCATCCTCATTCTTCCACTAGGCCTCTATTTATTGTAAGAAAATTTCAAGGCATGCTTCTCCGGACTAACTTGGCAACTTCTTCCTCCCGTGTTCTTGAATGAGCACGCCTTCGTTACCCTTGTTACAGATCCTCTCAACTATCACCAAATCAATTCATATGTCCCATGTGTCCAATTGTTATATGCCACGCTAGTGGTATCACTCAAGGATTGAGAATACTCAAAGTGGATAACTCCCTTAATGGGATGAATTATCTCGGGATCTCTCGATGGAGTGCACATAGATTCTATAAAGGAATTCCTCTCATAAGAGATCAATATAGGGGCTGAATTCCCATTTGTTAGAGGGATAATCACCCTTTCTTTCTTTTTCTCAAAGATGATATACCCATTATTAAACCATAGGTCGACATTGTTCTTATAACACCAAGGGTGCCCAAGAAACACTAGAAAGTTATGTGCCTTGACGAATGCCAACACATTGAAATCTCTAGTGAACTTGGCCCCTTGAATGGTGATAAAAGCATCCTTTAGGACTCTAATGGCCATTGCCTTTGTCTTTTTCTCCATGTACAACACATTTGAATATGGTTGTAATGTGGGCCTTCCCATCCGATTTCATGCATCTAAGGTGAGAACATTGACCTCTACTCTTGTGTCGATGAGAATATTTCTTAGAAGCCACCCATAAACAATTGCATTCAATGTAATCTTCTTTATCATAGTTAAGGCTACGAGGAGGATGTTTTGCATGCAAAACCTACCTTTCATTCTCTACTTTGACGCGTGGTACCTTCTCCCTTAGCCATTCTCCTAGCAAGGGAATAATGTTCTCTTGCCTTAACATCCTACATACTTCCTTGACCTCATCCATGTCCTCCTTTGGAGCCATGCCATTATTCCTTTGCTCACACTACTTTGATTTCTCCTTTAGACATTGGATCTCCCCTTGCAAACTTTGAATCACATCTATAGTATTTTTATACACTTCCTTCTGATGAGTAGGATCTGGATACTTTCCATGTACCACTTCCTCTCTTAAAACTAGTGTTTTTTCTCTTGGTGTCTCCTTGGTGTGTGCGACCTCAACTCGCATCGTCACCATAAAGGTTCTAGTCTTAACTCACATGCCACTCTTGGCATCCACCTAGAATTGGACTTATTTATACTCACCATCCCATTGCCTTTATATTTTTGTGTTGTCGGTTCATATACTCATAAAGCTATGAACACTCTTTGTAATTATGTTTCTTCCCACACCACGAGCATTGCAATAGATCAGGACACTCACACTTGTAATTATCTATATATGCACAATTATAACAGTTCCTCATGGGAATTCACTTCATCCTCTACCATAGTTACTTTGACCATGAAATCTTCATGAAAAGTATATCATGCGTTCCTCAATCTACACACCCTTCATAGTAATGACCATCATCCTTGGAACTACTTTCAAGTCTAGTCCGTACACACCAAGATCAATAACATCATGAATCTACTCAATCACTCACAATCCTTGGTATCATGGGTCATGAGGTACATATATTACAATAGAAAGAAACATTCTTATAGATTGTGTCTTTGTAGTAGAGGAGGACACTGCTTACATCATGATCCCCATGGTAAATCTCACAATCTACTGCCATAGCATGTACCAACTTCTAAGGGAATATATCCTTTGCATGCCCCTCCATTTCAAAGTATGTACACCATAGCCCAATAGAAACCTCATTCATTGAGTTTGCAAACAAATTCTCCAACTACTTGGCCATTGCAAAAAATGAGCCTCTAGAAAAGGGATAACACTGTGATCAACATTCCCAATAGTCACGGTAATGGGGAAAATTCCAATGCCTTGCGTGGGTCTATGAAAGTCTTGTGTGACAGAGCCCTTCTAAATAAAGTGTTATCAATCCTTCAGAAAACCTTGATAATGTTTAGAAGGGTGAATGTCGTAGGATAGTTTTTATAAGATAGTTTTGAAATGTGCATCATACTCTCACAAACTCTCTACCATTCCATACTAGATCTCCTTTAGGGGTGCTGATATTATTTTCTAAAATTATGGAATATGGAATTTTTATAGTAAGGTGTTATTCAATGCATTGTAATCTACCACCATTTGATGGGGTTCATACTTCCGATATCAACTATGCGTGCGCCCTTGCAAAGTTGTTTCAAATGACTTGCCTTCCACTCCGGGTAGTGATCCCTTTCATGTGCCATAATAATTCAAAATTGTGCATATGCTCTGCAACATATTCATTACCCCTATTAGATACCCTTATAGTTTGGTAAGTGCAAAGAAATATAATACACTACTTGTGGAGGTGGCCGAGGCCCTTATTCTCCTGATTCGAGCCTTGGTTTCCTCCGTGGTGTTTCCTCGTCCACCGATCCAATAGATCCACTAGGTCCTATTCCTCTTAGCCCACTAGATCCTCCATATCCACTAGGTCCACTAGGTCCTCCATCTCCCACACCACCAAATCCACCTCCTCCAGCCTAGAAAATGGCCTGAAGTGGTCACGCCTAGTGTTCCCAACATCCCACTAAACTACGCATCGATGGTTTGTGATATTGTCCCACTGCTAGTTGTGTGTCCCATGCCACTCCCAAACACGATACCCAAACCTTGCATATTTTAACCTTGTCTAAATATTCCTGTAAATACCGGAATGGTTTTTGTAGCCATGTATGTTTTAAAAAGAAATTATATCTCCTGGGTGCATATCAATTACTCCCAAGGATACCAATTTGGTTAACAAAACATCTCCCTTGATATGGAAACCTAAGCACTAGGGGTTTGTCACCGGTGGGATCAAATGTGCACCAATGGTTCTCCTTTCTCCATGCAAAAAAATCTCATCAAATGTCAAGGGGATTCTCTCTCGCTCTTGCCAAGATGGGGTAGAAAATCTGCTTAGGTTTCATGTCCTCTGCGTGAACCTCAACCCCTTCTTGCAACATGTGCCTCCATAGATACATCACACTTGTAACCTCGCATTGTCTAGTCATCTCCCTTTCATGAGATTTTCTACACTTGAGTTCTTTCTCCTCCCTTTCCTTCTCGCAGTAAATGTCTTCCATCTTCCTCAACCCTAGCTTCCTCACCCAATGCTTAGATATGATTATTTTCCATGGGAAATGCCTCTAAACATAAGGTAATGATAAATATATTCATAACAAAAGGGATAACACGTAAAAATGATCCTTTGGCATCCCTTAGAAAATCAAACTCAGTAACTTCGGGAAAACATACATAGAAATGAAATATTTTAGGGTATAACTGGTCGGACTCCTTTCCACCAAAGATACAAAACACACATCCAAGTCGATCTACATCCTATAACCTTTGGTAATCATCTTGGGTACATACACACGATCTGTAGTACCAACTCAAACTATATGCATATGATGAAATCCATTAATATAATTCTACCGAAATAAATAGAAGAATGTCTCGTACAACTCATGGTACGTGTTCTCTTCTACCCATCTACGTGAATCAAACTTAGGTCAAGTGTTGAATCTTTGAGAAAACTCATCCTCCGTGCTCTTGACCTTGTTTCAAATTTTTCCAAGGTTAGACATTCTATCATCTTGCATCATAGGGACCAAAGTGTATGCCATTTGTCACAACAAATTTGAAAATAGATCTTGATAATAAAACCAATAGGTAGTCATTTTTATACCCTTAGAACAAAATTCTAATCCCATGTGCACTGACCTATCACCCAATGGGTGTTGGGTGCTCACTCGAGGCATGCGCGGGTGCCAAGCCTCTCCTTTATGTGAGTCTTGTGAGAATTCATCATCTATGTCCAATACTTAAGTGAAAAATAATGGGAAAGAACCATGCATTCATTCTAAAAGCTTAGGATGAGTTATCATATCATTGTATCCATAAAAGAGAAGTATCAAACAACATATAGAATTGATTCATACACAAAGGAAATGTACTAGGAATTATGCTCATGAACACATATATGTATTAGAATGGGACCTTATATTCATATTCAAGAGTTCAATAACCACATTACATTCATTGAGGCCATAACAAACCCATATAATAATGCAGAGCAAGATCATACATCAAAACTAACCATGTCCTTCATATTATAAGGAAAAACATAAACCATCCCTCTAAATATGCTATCACTCATTTATTTCCTCTAATCCCAATCCATATAATTCTCAATGATATTTCTATAGATCTTCGCCTCTTTTCGACCACCTCTACTCTCTCATAATCCCCCTTCTACTACCTCTGCATCTCTATATATAGATTTTTTTCCTTCATCGCCATTCCTTCGTAGTAACAGATCGATCGCCAAGTGTCCAAGTGGTCCTCTCATGCAACATGCCTCCTTTGATCCGAGCTCTCCACTCTTTTTAATGATGTCCTTTTGGATCTTTCCAACACATGCATGGAATATTTACTTTTTAATCCTAAAATTCCGTGCTAGCACCAAGTAACCATTCTACATGCTAGATAGGTAACACTTTTCTCATGTGTTGTCTTAAACATCAAATATGGCTAATTCCCTAAATCTATCTTGTCTTATGCGCTCACACCATGTGTTCTACTAAAATATTCTAGAACCCTACCATGCGCACCTTCAACTATCGTGCCCCTTCTTTAAATAGATCATGTGTGCCCACGCACTTTCTTGTAATTATCGAATATTTTTGTTCCTAACACAATTTCCAAAATGATCTATCTTTATACAAAAATCAATAAACTTTGTTTCTATCCAAGCTATTTTTAGTTTATTTTGTTGTTTAAAATATTAGTAATGGCTTCATTAGTTGCATTTGTAGAAAGAATGTGAGCCCTTCAAAACCATAGCCTCTTATGTAAATACTTGTAAGTATCTGAGCCCAAAATCTTTTTTTGTGCACATATTGTATGCAACCATCAAGTATATAAAATTTAATGTCATCCCTTTCCAAGTCTTTCAGATCTTGGAGCTCCACAACCTTATTCGTAGACTCTAAAAAGGGAAGAAGAATTGCATCCCTCTATGTAGGAATAACATTTATCAACATGGAGTACACAAGAAGGTCAAAATTCTCATCATCTATAGGATGATATTGATACTTTGAGGTCCTACATGGCACTTGAAACATCAATTGAAAATAATTCACCATTAAACAAAAGTAATCAAACTACTTGATTAGTTGAAGGTTTTGTTTTCATGAATATAATGGTTTCTTTCTTCAGCAATGCAATTGATTTAGTATTCTTTTTCAACCCATGTAACTTTGATCTAGATGGATCGAGCTCCAATTTATCCAAATATGTTCTCCTCAGCATAGTAAACAACTTGGCATGTTTAGGTGGTGAAAGTGAACCTTTTCTATTCAAAAAATGACAAATGGAAGAGGTTGTATCACCTCTATACAATGTTTTAAGTATGGAAAGCATTCCACTCAATTTCTTTGGCATTTGAACAAAAGTTTATTCTTTATCTACTAATAACCCCAAATCCCAACCATATATTGAACAAGAACATTGTGTTTTTTCTTCCAATTCTTTCATCTCCCATTTCTTGAATAAAGAAACATCCAACTCCATATCTAGAATAAGACACTTATTATTTTCATAGTCAATGTGTTCGACTTGAACACACAATGTACTTGAATCAAAAACTATAGAGGATATAACCATTCCAACTTCCTCATGTCCGTCATCTATAACAAAATACAACACCATGTCATTGTAGTAGTTGTTATGGCCATGAATTTCAACAAACCATTCCTCATCTCTTTTCTTCTAGTACCCAGTGCCTTCAATGAATGGAATTTCCAAGAATGGATTGCGACCAATAGAAGACATTGTACTTATAATTGGAGTAGAATATATCAAAAATTACTTCACATATGGAGTAATTTTTGCTACCATCATATGATAATGAATGTAAGTATTAGCCTTTGTGATCACCAATCTCTATATTACATATATTTTTATCATTGCTGAAAAATAAATGTAAACATTAGCTACTTATTAGGCTTTGATTGAACATGATATCTAACCTTAAACTAGTTACCATGAATCAGATTTTGTGGATCACAACATTAATACCAAAAACTATGCAAAATTGTTCTTGACAATTAACACACAACATGTTTTTGAAAGATTATCCATTGTCTAACAACCATCCACATTGCATAGATTACATGAAAGGAATGTTTGAAAACATATATGTTAGTGAGAGAGAGGATTTAAGTTGACATATGAATGGAAAGTTTTTAACATTACTTATTGGTAATTTACACAAATTGAATGAACTACCTTAAAGAAAATTACCATTTAATCTCCATTAGTAGTTGAAAACAATAACATAGGGGCCACTAGGCTCAACAATGTATTTATTCAAAAATATCTATATAATAACAAACAATGGTCAAATTGCTTAGGATCCACTAAGCTCCTATGATTCTTGATTGTCGATGTAAGTAATTATATGTTCATATTTAGACCAATATTATTTTTTATGATAGTAATTATATCATATTGGCTGGAATTCACATGTCGGACCCAATTGCAACACTACATTTCAACAAGACGGATAAAGACTTATATATTTCACCTAAAATATATCTTTATAAATTATAAGCCATATTTGTTCGTATCAAAGAAAAATCCTAGATATTGCTACAAGTTATTAATTTCAAAATAAATATTGAATAACAAATCATTTTCTAGCTTAGCGGCTGTTACGATAATTTCATTACCTCTAGTCATAGAAATCACTAGATGTAAAACTTTAGAATGATTGTTATTGTCAATGACTATAATTGTATCAAATTAGTCACACGTTACCCAGTGGAACTAATTGATGCACTACTTTCCATCGAGAAGGATAAAGACTTACTCTTCGTATCAAAGGAATAACATTGCGGTGGATAAAGTAATAATTTCTGAATTTGAGAATATATATATAATGAAAAAATGGTCTATCTTAGCAACCGTTGGGCTCCTATCATTTCCATTTTCCATTGGTACTTTTCATTGATTTTAAGTGTAACAAATTGGGTAGATTTCACATGGGTGACCTAGTTCTTGCACTAAATTCCATCAAGAGACATCTTGTCTTATTTATTTCTCCTAAGATATATCTTTAAAAATTGTAATCCATATTCATTTGTATCAGAGAAAAAGGGTATCAACTGCTACACTCAACAATTTATTAATTTCAAAATAGACATTGAATAAAAAATCATGGAATAACTTAGCAGCCACTACGATCATATCATTACCTATTGTCATAGAAATCACTATCTGTATAGCTTTAGATCTATTGTAATTGTAAATGATTATAATGTTAACTAATTATCTGCATGTTATTTGGTAGAGCCAATTCCTGTAATGCTTTCGATCAAGAGGTATCAAGACTTTCTATTCTTATCAAATAAAATGTTTAGTGACCTCCAGCCTTCATTAGAGTTGAATGGAATAATGTTGTGGTTGCTAGGCTCAACCATTTTAATTTTGATAATAAATATATGATAACAAACAATGGTCTATCTTAGCACCACTAGGCTTCTATCATTACCATTTGTCATTGTAATCACTATCTATTCTTATTTTGATCTAGTAATGTTTTTCATTTATTGTAATTATATTTAGAGGATTCAAGACTTATTTATTTTTCCTAAGATATATCTTTGTAAATCATAATCCATATTCATTCGTATCAAAGAAAAATCCTAGCAGCCAATAGGCTTTACAATTTATCAATTTCCAAGTAGCTTTTGATTAACAACTCACAATATTACTTATAGGCTGCCATGATCCTTTCATTACCTCTTATCATAATAATAACTATATTTAAATCTTTAGATCGATTATAATTTTAGTGATTATAATTGTATCAAATCGGTTGCACATTACCTAGTGGATCCAATTCATGCATTACGTTCCTTCAAAAGGGATCAATACTTTCGGTTCATATCAAAGAAAGGTTTAATAACCGTGAACCTCCATTATCTTGGGTGAAAGGAATAACATACCATTTACTAGGATAAATAGTTTCTAATATGTGAATATCTATTTTATAATAAACAATTATCTATCTTAGCGGCTGATAGGGTCTTATTGATAGGAAATTAAGAGTAGCGAGAACAACTTCCTACACTAATATTGAGGAGAGATATTATGCAAAACTTTCAAAATAGTAAAGCGAAGTTCTGAAAATATCAACAACATATTCATAACAAGAATGCAAACACAAGATATACGTGGGGAAAATCCTTTCAAATAAAAAACCCACACTCTAAAAAGCCCACTCAATGTATTTCAAATCTAATAACAAGATTACATACACTTGCAGAGCAAGTTTCTTACAGGAGTATCACTAGAAACAATTCTAGGAGGATTAAAACTCACTACACCAATTGCTTCTCCAAGCCTTCAATTTATAGACCTCTGGTTATACAAGAAACCATCTATGGTTTACAAAACCATGTGCCAAACCTCTCATGAGGTGGATAGCATTAAAGAGCAAGATTTCGGTCTAAAAATAGGCTCCCACGTCCACAATATTCTCCCCTATTTTTGACCCTCATAAATGTCATAAAATCTATCATAATATCTCTAAAAATAGCCCTTCCATGATATACTATCATATGGGAATCTTTTGACAACTCCTATTTCTATTTTTAGAGCCTAGACAATGTGAAATGGTTGTAGGAAAATATTAAATGAATAAACCAAACAAGGTTGAGACACCTCATTTCCAACAATCTCCCACTTGTCGAATACCTTGCAAGGGCCAAGGGAAAGATACCATCATGGATCAACTTCTAGGGGCCAAGAGGCCCATAGACTCGGAACACCACCTGAATTTTGTTGTGCTCATGGGCTTAGTTAATGCATCTACAACATTCACAACTGTCTCTACCTTTTCCAGCTTCACCCTTCCATCCTCGACCATATCTCTCATGAAGTGATACTGAACATCAATGTGTTTGGTCCTAGCATGAAAAGTTGGGTTCTTTGCAAGGTAGATTGCGCTGATCACGTCACAGATATATTGAATCGCATGCGTTGTTTTAATCCAATATCTAAACAAAAATGCTTCAACCAAATGGATTCTTTACATGCATGAGTAGCTGCCATGTACTTTGCCTCAATAGTGGACAAAGTGACCACAACCTGTCGCTTGCTCATCTAACTAATTGCACCACCATTAAGAGTAAACACATATGCACTAGTGGATCTTCTGCTATCGACATCACGCCCAATTTGAATCCACAAAACCATGAATACGTAGGGAATGTTGATCTCCTCTTTCATGAAAACATATAGAGTACTCTAATGTACCCTACAAATATCTGAAGACCCTCTTAACTGCATCCTAATGCACTCTTCCAAGATTAGACATAAAAACGAGAAAAACTCCCCTTATTTAGGTAATGTCTAGTCTTGTACAAACCATAACATACATTAAGCTTCCAGCTGCACTTTGGTAAAGCACTCTGCTCATTTCTTCCATCTCCGATGGGGATGAAGGACAATGTGAAATGGAGAGCTTCATTCCCAAAGTAATAGGAATAGAAAGTGGTTTACAATCTTGCATGTTGAACCTTTGAAAAATAGAACAAACATACTTACTCTGGCCAAGCCATAACTTTCTGTTCTCACGATCTCTTCTAATCTCCATCCCAAGTATGTGTTTTTCTGTACCAAGATCTTTCATTTCAAATTTCACAGAGAGCCGAGATTTCAATTTTGCAATCAAACCTTTTCCTTTCCTAATAAACAACATGTCATCAACATATAAAGTAATTACCAAGAAACAATCACCATCATATTTAAAATATACACAGTGATCAGATTTAGACCGCACAAACCCCAAACTCAACACATATGAATCAAACTTCTAGTACCACATCCTAGGACTTTGTTTAAGGCCATATAGGGATTTCTTTAACTTACAAACCATCTTGCTTTTACCTTTCACCATGTAGTGCTCTGGCTATGTCATATAGATTTCTTCCTCCAAATCACCATGAAGGAAAGCAGTTTTCACATCCATTTGTTTAACCTCTAGGTTATATGTTGCTGCGATAGATAATAAAAACTGAATGGATGTCATTTTAGAAATAGAGAGAATATCTCACCATAATCAATACCCTTAACTTTAGAGTAACCCTTTGAACCAATCGTGCTTTGTACTTTTCAAAATTTCCATTTGAACCAATATTTTTCTTAAACACCCATTTACATCCAACAGGGTTTCCGACCTTTAGAAATGGTACAAGGTCCCATGTATCATTCTTTTTAAGAGTTTCATCTCTTCATCCATGGCTATTTTCCAGGACTTTGCATCATTCATACCCAAAGCCTCTTGTACATATCTTGGTTCATCAATGTTAGTACTCAAAGAAAATATACACTCCCAATCATCAGGAGAATACCCATAACTTTCAGGTGGTTACCTTTGCCTTGTAGACTTTCAACAAGTTGAGGTGGAGATTCTTGCACTTCTTCCTCTTCTTCTTCCTCTTCTAAAGATTCAAAGCTTGGTGAGATCTCCTCAACTTCTTGTCTATTTTTGGGTCTCGATTCAAATTTCTCAGGTGTAGAAGGAAGTTGAACCACATCCTTTTTTGTTCATTTTATTTATGTTGTTCTAGCTGAAAATTAACAGGGAAAGATTTAATCTCTCTAAAAATAACACTTCTAGAGTATATTACCTTTTGTGAAACAGGATCCCAAAGCTTGTATCCTTTCACACCATAGCCATATCCGATGAAGATACATTTGACAGCCTTATAATCCAACTTTGTTCTCTTCTCCTTAGGCACATGTGCATATGCCTCACAGCAAAAAACTCTCAGATGTCTAATTGAAGGATTTTTTCCGACCATGCCTCCATTGGCGTTTTATCAACAAGCACTGATGTAGGAGATCTATTTATCAAATAGCAAGCAGTGGTAACAACTTTAGCCCAAAACCTCTTTTCTAGACCAGCTCCAATCAGCATGCTCTTAGCCTTCTCCATCAATGTTCTATTCATTCTTTCTATAACTCCATTCTACTATGGAGAATACAAAGTTGTCTTTTGTCTTTTAATCCTGCAATTTGTATAAAATTTGTCAAAGTCTATAGAACAATACTCACCGCCATTATCAGATCTCAAACACTTAATTTTCTTCCCAGTTTGATTTTAACCATAGCCTTAAATTCCTTGAAACGACTAAAAACTTCAGATTTATTCTTCAAAAAATATACCCATGTTCTCCTACTAAAATCATCAATGAAAGTAACATAATAAACTGATTTAGCAATAGAAGCAACTTTAACAGGACCAAATACATCTGAATGGATTAGATCCAATATACATGAAGACTTATGAGTAGATGAGTAAAATTGAATGCGGTTTTGTTTTCCATAAATACAATGCTCATAGAAATCAAACTCCGGATTGCAATCATTCAACCCCTCAATGAGGTTCTTATTTTTCAGAGCTTTTAAACCCTTCTCACCAATGTGGCCAAGCCTTTGGTGCCATAACATGGTCTTCTCTGCAGGTAATTTTGATTCAGTAGACAGAGCACCCTTGGGTACCCAGAAGCCATGACCATCCGTAGAGGAGGAAACCCTCTCCTTTTTCAGCGAAGTAGTTATTGGCTTAGTTTTATCCGAAGTGCTATTGCACTCAACCGTGCATGCATCAAGTTGGTACAATGTAACCAATCTACTTCCTCTTGCTATCAACATAGCACTTATCACCATTTTCACACCTACTTCAGAAAACTGTACATGCACACCCGCATCTATTAGCTTACTAACAGATAATAAATTTCTTGCTAGTCCTAGGATATGCAAGACACCATCAAATCTTCTAATTCTACCATCATAAAATTTCACCTAAATACTACCATGACCAACAATTTCAAGGAAAGAATTATCACCCAAATACACCTTACCACCATCATAGTTTTCATACTTACTAAACCAATTTTTGTTAGGAGTCATGTGGAAAGATGCACCTGAGTCTATCAACCATGCATTATCACTTGCACGAGTGGGGAAAGCTGCAATAAAGGCATATCCATCTTATTTTTCAGACTTAGAATTAGAATCATACTTCTTCTTTTTCTTTTTCTTTTCTTCTTTGCATTCCCTTTGGAAGTGTCTAGATTTTCCACAGTTCTAGCATATCACCTTGGACTTACCAGGGGATTTTGATCTCCCCTTATTCTTGGAATGGCCACACTTCTTCTCATATTTGCCTCGTTCTTTTGTTCTTCCTTGAACACTCAAATCCTCTTTGGCGTTCAGAGAGACCTTCCTTCTCATCTCTTCGGAGAGTAGAGAACCAACAACATCCTCCATCTTTAGAGTGATTGAAGTGCTCCCAATGGCCATGACTAGGTTGTCCCATGAGTTTAAGCGGTGAAACCAAAACATTTGGCACCTTTCTTCTTCATATATTTTAACCCCAACCGAGCTCAATTAAGTCACCATCATATTGAATGTTTCCAGATGCTCAGATATTTGTCCACCTTCTTCCATTCTCAAGGAAAACAACTTCTTCCTCAAGAAAATCTTATTTACTAGAGACTTAGCTTGGTATGTCTCACCCAAATTTTCCAAAGCTTCTCCAGTGGATTCTTCATGGACATTTATCGGATAGAATTTGCAAGACATAGTCTAATAAGACCTTTAGCTTTTCTATCCATTACATGATATTATGTGCAGCCAAAATTGGATCCATAGGCCTATAGACCTTCTCATCCACTTCATCCCATAGATATCGATCAAGCAACATATTTTCCATCTTGACTTCCACATTTAAACTTTTTGTGAAAAAAATTCTCTACGTCAATCCTCCCAAATGTGCTCACCATATGAAAAATATCTACAACCAGATAAAAAAGTATTCTCTACACAAGCTCCCACTCAAACCCGGATTAGCACAAAAAACCCAACAACCCACAACTGAAACCAAAGGTGATTAGGGTCTGATACCACTTGATAGGAAATGTAAAGAGTAGAGGAACAAATTCCTATGCTAATCTTGAGGAGAGATATTATGCAAAAATTTCAACATAGTAAAGCAATTACAAAAATATGAGCAACATATTCATAACAAGAACGCAAACACAAGATATACATGGGGAAAATCCTTTCGGATAAAAAACCCCACACTCTAAAAGCCCACTTAATGTATTTCAAATCTAATAACAAGATTACATACACTTGCAGAGCAAGTTTATTATAGGAGTATCACCAGAAACAATTCTAGGAGGATTAAAACTCACTACACCAATTGCTTCTCCAAGCCTTCAATTTATAGACCTCTGGTTATACAAGAAACCATCTATGGTTTACAAAACCATGTGCCAAACCTCTCATGAGGTGGATTGCATTAAAGAGCAAGATTTCGGTCTAAAAATAGGCTCCCACGTCCACAATATTCTCCCCTATTTTTGACCCTCATAAATGTCATAAAATCTGTCATAATATTTCTAAAAATAGCCCTTCCATGATATACTATCATATGGGAATCTTTTGAAAACTCTTATTTATATTTTTAGAGCCTAGACAATGTGAAACCCTTGTAGGAAAATCTTAAATGAATTAACCAAACAAGGTTGAGACACCTCATCTCCAACACTTATCATTATCACCTGTCATTGTAATTGTATCATTTTGGGAAGAATTTACATGGTAGCCCAATTCTTTGCACTACATACTTATCTCGTACAAGATATATCTTTGTAAATTGGAATCCATATATAGCTCTGAGAGTAAGTGATATTTTTTTTTAGTTTTGATAAGATAAATCATTGCAACATATAATTCACATCGATTCTTATCAAATAAAATGCATAACGGCCACTAAGATGCTTTATTTATGATTGAAATCACATATGGTCTAATATGCAAAACAATTACTTAATTTTTAATTAGTGATAGAATAATAAGTCATGATATAGCTTAGAGGCCGCTTAGCTATATACAAATAACTTTTGTCATTGTAAAATCTATCTTTATAGCTTTTAGGCGCTAGTGTTTTTCGTTGTTTTAATGTAAAAAACACCTTCTAGGATTTCAGAATTTTCATGCCACGTGTCATCATTTTACTGGTAGTTATTTATATTATAATATCATGGTTTCATATAGTTTCAAAATATTTTATAATCATTTATTTATATATAAATTTCATAATAAATGTGTCAAATATAATGTTTTCTAATTATTAGGTTCAAAACATGCCATGTGGCATAGAGTAATTGGATAATTATTTTTCATTAGCGCACTACATCTAACATTGCCTAGGTCGATTTTGATAAAAATAAAAATAAATGTGCCTATACATTCATACACTTTATTTCTTCTGTTTTATTATAATATTATATGTTTTATTACGTTTTAACTATTTTAATCTATAATAAATAACAAAAGGCATTTTTTTCAATATTGTTTATTTTTTTGATATCCTACCTTTAATGAGTGATAAATTAAAAATCCGAATTGCAAATTTCCCCAAAATTTTAAGAATTTGAAATTTGAATATTAACACAATTTCTCTGCTCTAATTTTAAAATTTCCATATCCCGTACTTTTTATATTTTCAAAATTTCTAAGTTGGAATGTGCCGAAAAAAAATATTAAATACCTCGAAGAACTTATTTTTAGGGTTTTTTCTTTTGTCTTGTAGAACAACATCTCATAAAATCATAAACAATACAATTGACTCAAGATTGTAGGGCCAAATTCAATAGTAATAATGTCCTTTTAATGTCATGCAATAGTTATAATCACATTCATGGATTAACAAAAAGTGAACAATAAGGTAGTAACAAAAATGGTTTTTACACGGTGGGGAACAAAAAGGGGTTGCGGAAAAATAGTGTAGATAGTTAGTTCAATACGGTAGTCAATGGTTTGATCGACATCACCAAACACAAAATAATCTTAGATCTAAATAAGGTATTTATCAAAAATGTATACTATACTAAAATTATACCACTTTGATTGTAGGCTTGTTCAGGTTGTTCTATCTTTGATAAGATCATGTCCTTTTAATGTCATTCGATCCCTTCTTTTCCCAACAAAAATGTAGTTCGCATCCCATCTTTGCTTACTAGTTGTTTTGATATATTTTTCAAACCACGTTGTACTTACTAGTTTGTATCTTTTTCACATTAGTCCAGTCTACTTTTCCCTTCATCCAGTGCTATTTTTCCCTAGAAAAATACAATCCACATCCCGATGTGCTTATCGGTTCCTTCTCGATCATTTTTGACATCACCTTGTTCTTGAAGAAAATAAGGAATTTTTGTGCCCCAATCAAGAAAATTTAATCCCTCTTAATCTCTGGTTTTATTTCATTTAAACGCTTTCAAGTTTTAACTAATATTTGTACCCCTCTAGATTGTTTTTCCCGATAATGATGGTTAGTCACATAATCACTAGTTTTTAAAATTTTAATGTTTAACGAGACTCAAAATATTGTTTTGGTATTCATTATGTCTACCTTTTTTTAATTTTAATATGATGATAGAAAAAACCCGAGGTAAATATTTCATTGTACATTGTTTATATGGTTGTTGTGTTGACTTTGTGAGAAGATATTTGAGGTTAAAAAAATGATTTAAAACTGTAAAATCATATTAAGTTTTCAATTGTGAGATAATTTTTGTGTAATGAAAGGTTAAACATATTATATATATGCCTAAATTTTATATATAAAATATTTTAATCACTATGTATCTATGTATGGTAGTCAAGATGATATAATTCTTTTAAAACAATATTATTAGTAGGCCACATATTATTAGAGGAAGATAGAGTGTTGACATATATATTAATTCGTTAGGGTTTCTGTGGTAGGCCACAATATTATCAGTCTCTATGGAAGGCCACATAGTAATATGCTGAATATTAGGGTTACTAGAAATTAACACATTAATGAATTATATTCTTAGTGTAACATCCACTAGGTTATGCTACAACATATTATTTGGATATTAGATTTTGTTAGGATTTAACAAAAACAAGAAAGCTATTACAAGCTTAGTGGCCACTAGGGTATAACACAATACCATATTTGTAGCTTAGCAATGGTACTCAATAACAGATATCATGAAGTTATACACCACTAAGACACTACCAAATCATAATATTTGGAACATAGCAGATCACTAGGATTTTAAAAAATAAAGAAAGATATTTCAAGTCTAGCATCCTAGGATTTTAAAAAATAAAGAAAGATATTTCGATTCTAGCATCCATTATTTCCACAACATATTATTTGGAGCTTAACGATTGCAGGGTTTCATAAAATAAAGAAAGATATTGTAAGGAGCTTTGCGTCATCAAGGTTTCAAAAATAAAGTAAGCTAGTATGAAATTAGCATTATTATGTATTGCCACAACATAATATTTAAAACAATGATTTTGACAAGATTTAACATTTTAAATGAAATTGATTTGAGCTTAGTGGTCACTAGCCTTTACAATGATGTAATAATTTAAGATTAACGCTCATTAAGATTTAAACCATAATATTTGGAGGATAGTGATCACAATGATTTCTTGAATAAATGAAGATTCTAGGAAGCTAGCGTCCACTTTAGAATATGTATAGTCATAATGTTTGTAATTTTTAGTGGTATGCTTTAAAAAGTAAAATTAGCAAATATTGAGCTACATGAAATCTAGTTTCTTCTACAATAGAATATTTCGAGCTTGGATGTCTAGAGCATTTAACACGATGAAGAATGATTTTTTAGTTTGGGAACCCATTATCTTATCTTGCAACATATTATTTGAAGATATGTTGTTCTTGGGATTCAACTAAAAACATGTCATATATTGCAAACTTAGTGGTCGCTAGGTTATCCCTTGAAATTTTTTTTTGAGCTTAGACATCGATAATCAACAATAGATATAATGAAGTTATACACCGTTAATACACTTCCACATCATAATATTTTAAACATAACAATCTTGCTAGCAATTAAAAAAATAAAGAAAGATATTTTAATTCTAGTGTCTGCTAGGTATCACTCCAACATATTATTTATACCTTAGCGATCATTTAGGATTTCGGAAATTAAAATAAGGTAGTATGAAATTATCGGCCTCTACGTATTGCAATAGCCTAATATTTTTAAAAATATTTTGATACAATTAAATATTTTCAATGAAATTGATTTGAGATTAGTAGCTGCTAGCATTTACATCGATGGAATAATTTAAGCTTAGATTTTGTTAGGATTTAACACATAATATTTGGGGCATAGAATTTGCAAGAATTTAACACATTAAATTTAGATTCTAAGAGGCTTGTGTTTGCTAGAGTAAGTGTAATCATAATGTTTGCAAGTTTTTGATGGTATGCTTTAACAAATCAAATTAATAAAATTTGAGCTACATGGCATCTAGTTGATTCCACAATAGAATATTTCTAGCTTGGGTGTCTGGAGCATTTAATAAGATGAAGAATGAAATTTTAGCTTGTAATCCACTATCTTATGTTGCACCGTATTATTTGAAGATATCTTATTGCTAGGATTAAAATAAAAACATGTCAAATATTACAAGCTTAGTGGCCTCTAGGTTATGCCTCAAAACAGTTTATGAGATTAAAGATAGGTACTCAAGAATGGATATCATGAAGTTATACATCATTAATACACTGTGTCACATCAAAATATTTGGAACATAGCAACCACTAGGATTTAAAAAATAAAGAAAGATATTTCGATTTTAGCGTCCGCTAGATATTGGGACAACATATTATTTGTACTATAGTGATCACTAGGATTTCGAGAATTAAATTAAGGTAGTATGAAATTAGTGGCTTATACGTATACACAACACCATAATATTCAAAAAATACTTCTAGATGATTTAACATTTTAAATTCAATTGATTTGAGCTTAGTGGCCCCTAGCCTTTACAATGATGTAATAAGTTGAGCTTAGTGTTCGTAAGGATTTAACACATAATATTTGGGGCATAGTGGTCGCAAGAATTTAATACATTAAATTAAGTTTTCCATAAGGATAGCGTCTACTATAATATCAATACTCATAATGTTTGTAAATTGTCAATGACATGCTTTAACAAATCAAATTAAAATATTTTGAGCTACATGGCATCTAGTTGCTTCCACATTAGAATATTTTGAGCTTGGATGTCTCAAACATTTAACAAGATGAAGAATGAAATTTTTAGCTTGACGTCCGCTATCTTAAGCTGAAACATAATATTTGGAGATATATTATCGCTAGGATTCAACTAAAACATGTCATATATTGCAAGCTTAGTGACTGCTAGGTTATGCCTCGAAAACATTTTCTGAGATAGGAGATCGGTACTCAACAATGGATATCATGAAGTTATACACCGCTAAGAAAATGCCACATCATAATAATTGGATCATAGCGGCCTTTAGGATTTAACAAAATTATGAAATATATTTCAAGTCTAGCATCCACTGGGCATCGCTCCAACATATTATTTATACCTTAGCGGTCACTAGGATTTCACAAATTAAATTAAGGTAGTATGAAATTAGCGACCTCTATGTATTGCAACAGCATAATATTTTTAAAAATATTTCTACAAGATTTAACATTTTAAATGAAATTTATTTAAGCTTAGTGTCTTCCAACCTTTACAAATGATGTAATAATTTAATCTTAGCATTCGTTAGGATTTAACACATAATATTTAGGGCATAGTGGTGGCAATAATTTAACACATTAAATTAATATTTTAGGAGGCTAGCGTCCACTATAATATGCATACTCATAATGTTTATAAGTTTTCGGTGATATGCTTTAACAAATAAAATTATCAAATATTGAGCTACATGTTTTTAGCTTATTGTCCACTATCTTATGTTGTAACATATTATTTCAAGATATGTTATCGAGGATTCAACTAAAAGTAAGTAGGATATTGCGAGTTTAGCGGATGGTAGGTTATTCCACAATTTTTTTTTCGAGCTTGTCGTTTGGTTCTCAATAACGAATATTATGATGTGATACGCCACTAAGACAACGCACATAATAATAATTAGAACATAATGGCTATAAGGAATTAACAAAATATAGTAAGATATTTGAAAATTAGAGTCCGCTAGGTATTATCACAAAGTATTATTTTGATCTTAGCGTTCGGTAGGATATCACACATTTAATTAAGGTATTATGAAATTAGAGGCCTCTACGTATTGCCTTAACATAACAAGTTATGCTTAACATTCGTTAGGATTTAACACATAATTTGGAGCATAGCGGTCAAAAGGATTAAACACATTACATTAAGATTCTAGGAGGATGGAATTTTGAGCTACACGACATCTAGGTGCTTCCACAATAGAATATTTTGTTCTTAGATGTCTCAAACATTTAACAAGACAAAGAGTGAAATTTTAAGCTTGGCGTCCGCAAGCTTATTTTGCAACATATTATTTGAAGATATGTTGTCGCTAGGATATTATGAACTCTTAGGCTGTTAAGACACTACCACATCATAATAGTTGGAACATAGTGGCCATCAGGATTTAACAAAATAGAGAAAGATATTTCAAGTCTACTATGTGCTAGGTATTTCCGCAACATATTATTTGTAGTTTATGCCACAATGACATATTTGGAGCTTAGCATATCAAAACAACAAATGCATGTTTAGATAAGTATAACATTTGGAATATATACATGATCATTATATCAATTATAAATATTCATCTATTAACATGTCATACATATCATAGTGCTTTCCCACCTATCTCATATACTACAATTTATGATTCATTATGGTTCTTCCTTAACTACGGGGTGTTGTTGATCCGAGACTGTGGGCATGGTTTCTTCCTAGGTTTGTTGCTCTTGTTCGGGACCTATTTTATCATCTCACTATAGTGCCTCCTCAAAATATTTTTACAAGTTTGATAATCTCTTTTTATTTTTTCCATGTCCAGAATCATGCTTCTATATAGCACATCACACTTTTCAAGAAAATCCTTTTGAATACCACCCATTTTTTTGGAAATTTCCTTCAAAGTCTCTATTGTTTGAATTTTTCCCTTATTTTGGAAAAAATCTCAATGGCATGTGAAGTTTATCCTTCATTCACCTTAGCTATTCTCGTTTAATAATTAACCATGCATTGCTTAAGCAATGTCGCAAAATTTTCATTAGAAACCAATGCATGGTTTCCTTTAAATATTTCCATGACCAAAGATTCTATGAAAACATGATTTCCTCTAGAAATAATGTCATCAAACTACAAAGAAATTTTTCTTACCTATTCATTTCATTCCCTTAGTCTTTACTTTGTATAATTAGCATATGTCTAACATATACCAATATCATCCATGGTCATAATTGTAGGGTCTTTAAAAATGCATTTTTCAATGACCTACCCCATATGTGTTAATGTTTTCTACAAAATTCATTCCTATAATGAGTTTTTCATTTTTTTCCAAGAACGGTTCTTCCTACTCCTTTGCATGGATGCAATTCTTTATATTATTATACAAGCCATGCAATGCCTCTTCTACATCGAAACTATGTCGGGAGGAACTATGGCCTTTAATTGAGTTTCAAGCTCTTTATTTCTAGCATGTACTCCCCTCACTACTTCTATGACTACTTATATTATAGCCCTTATCAAGGATTCTAGATATTCCTCATATTTTACCACTTGGGATCCTTTAGATTTCCTTTTCTTTGTAAGAGTGAAGAGGTCTTCTAAACTTTCATGCCAAACAATGGCTTGCTACGTTGACATATTATTTTTGGTTACCATTTTCATGGTTCCCATATTTTTATTGAATTCAATGTTAACTAAAGGATCCTCTTGTGCCTTCCAATCTATATGTTCTGTGTAGGAAATTACAAGTTACTCTACCTAATCGTTTCTCTCTTGTTGTGAAGTAGAGGGAGAAGATTCAAAGGGTTGCACTTGGGCTTCGTTGGCTGGAATTTCAGTTTACATAGTCTCCTCTTCTTTAATTTATAAATTTAAGGCATATGCGACCAAATTTGGAGCTTTATTTGTTTCAGACAAGACTTTTTGAAACTCATATCAAGATTCATTTGGTGGAGATAAGGAGCACATAGTTGTTAAGAATTTTTTGAATACAAAGATTTCTTTCTCTTTGTAGCCTTCTTTTTTAATAATATTTCTTGAAGGTTGAACCACCCCTATCACCTTCATATTTTTCTGAATAAGGATATCTTGTGTTTGGGTAATCCATACCCAGTCATTATCATCATGCACGTGAGCATACAATATATTTAACTTTGTCCTTTAAGAGAATTAAGGTGTTGGGAAACCATTTTCCTTTTGTCATATTGCCTTAAAGGGTGTTTAGGGAGATGAAATGAAAATTTATGGGCCAAGGCATCCTTCAAATCAGAAACCTATTAAAATTTTTACATCCCACATAGAATATGAAGGAGGGATGTGTTGGTAATCGATACCCGGTCATTATCATCATGCACGTGAGCATACAATATATTTAATTGTCCTTTAAGATATTTTAGGTGTTTGGAAACACTTTTCCTTCTATCATGTTGCCTTAAAGGGTGTTTAGGGAGATGAAATTAAAATTTATGGGCCAAGGCATGCCTTCAAATCGAGAAACCTATTAAAATTTTTGTGTCCCACATAGAATATGAAGGAGGGATGTCTTTGAATCTTATTATCCATACACTTTAAAGAAATACCATTGTAAATCTGATATGTAACCTCTTTTTCACAATATGTTTGGCACATAATATGTCCAAACTAAAAAGGAGGTGTAAGGATCCCCGATCATGAGAAAAATATATTCGGATAGAAGAATATGGCTCCCATTTGCCTTATGGAAGTGAGGATGGCATCAGATATTCTTGGTGTCACCATTTCATGTAATTGTTGGTAGAGAGTAGGATACAAATAAGTGCATATATCTTGAATATGCAATCTAAAATGATGGGTATACAAGTTTGAATATTTATCATTTACCTTCAAAGGGCTCGAAGGATATCGATTTGATATAAATTCGAGATTCAAGAACACCAAAGACAACATCGAGAAGATAAGAAGCCATGTAAAATTATTTCCCTTTGTTGATGAAATTATTTCTTTGTGTCACTAAATTGACATAGAGCACCTAACCTAAGGAGGGAATCTTTTTATCATCAATAATAAAAGAAAGTAACGGGATCCAGGAAACATCCACCTTAGAGATTGATGAATTTCCATATAGCCTATTCATGAGTGTCATGCCAATACTGAACTCCTGGTCTAAACCTTTTAATAAGGATATTAGATAGATTAGAATCATCCATATTATCAAATGGGTCAAATTCCCAACTCTACAAAACATATCTTACTCTCCTTTAGGCCATCCAAGACTCACTGTGTTTTAGCTATATAATATGGATGACACTAGAAGTTTGTAATAAATTTTGTATGCATTCTTGGAAAACAAACCTATTCTCTTTTTCCTTGATTTAGAAAATAATGACAAATCCTCAAACTTGGCATGAAGTAACTAGTAAGTGATCACTTCTAGAAATGGAAGAACCTATGGTTTAGCAACAATTAAATGGAGACCATATACTTTATCTTCGTTATGCCTTCGTAACCATAGCGTTTGGTATTCTCGTATATTCTTTATGTCTATGACATCAAAATCAAACCTTTCGTTCTTAACTATAGAATATAGAGCTGAGTAATACTAAAATTCTTCATTTAAGGAAGATAGATCGAACATGGTATCTCTTATTACTCTATCTTCCTTGTTGGAATATAAATAACTATCTACCATCGACATTTCCATCTCTCTCACCATGTTAAAACATTAAAGGTCCATGAATGCTGCATACATCATCAACGTAAACAATTACTTGAGACAAATGACGTAATTAATTTTACAAAGCAACATTCATATGTCCCTTAAAAGGAATATTGTGTAAGCTTAGTAAATAATTTTCACATAAAATATATAAGTGTTGATCTCGGTGGTTCTTGGGTCAATAATTAATGAATATTTATTGCTTAACGGTCCTTTAGGAATTACTCACAGGACTTACTATTAATGAAATGAGCAAAGAGAAAATCTACGTGCACCATCGAGGGATCAAGGTATATGTATTTTTAACCATGGCCTTTACTATGTGTCACTTCAGAAGAAATATTAATGCAATGATCTAATTTTTCAATACAAACACTCTTGAGGATTGAAGACTTATGTCTTTTAGATCCTAGCAATCAATAAGTCGGAAAATATGTAAAATTGTTCGTGACAATTAACACGTAACATATTTTGGAAGGATTATCCATTGTCTGACAACCATCCACATTGCGTAGATAACATGAAAGGAATGTTTGAAAACATAGATGTTAGCAAGAGAGAGGATTTAAGTTGATATATGAATGGAATTTTTAACATTACTTGTTGGTAATTAACACCAATTGAATGGACTAGTGTAAAGGCCATTAAGATTTAATTTTCAAATTTTGAGTAGAGTGTGCGAGAAACAAAACACAATAATGGGTCCAACGGTCACTAAGTAGAATTTTTAAACAAAAAATGTTTAGTTGTCCCATAACACATTTTGCAAAGAATAATGTAGGCCCCCAAATACCTAATGAGTTTTATTTGAAATTGAGCATTGGAGTATGTCGTAATTCACATCCATTCATATCAAAGAAAATGTTTCACGGCCATGAAGCTCCATTACTAATTGAAAGGAATGACATAAAAACCACTAGGATTTTCCGGTTCTTAATTTAAAAAGAGAGATAAATTAACAAATCATTGTCTAGCCTATTGGCCTCAAGGTTCTCGACATTACCTCTTTTGGTTTTAACCACTATCTCTACACTTTTGAATTGAAGAAAAATCCTAGCGAATGCTACAATTTCTTAATTTCAAAATAAATATTGAATAAAAATCATGGTCTAGCTTAGTAGCTGCTACGATACTTTCATTACTGTTGTCTTATTAATCACTTTGGTTATAAAACTTTAGAATGATTGTAATTTTTAATGACTATAATTGTATCAAATTAGTTGCACGTTACTTGGTGGAGCCAATTTCTGCACTACTTTCCATCGAGAGGGATCAAGACTTTCTCTTCAAAGAAAGTTCCTAGTAACCACTAACATCCATTACTTTTCTAGCTTAGAATCAGCTAGGCTCCTATCATTACCATTTTCTATTGTAATCACTATCTATTCAACTATGGATCACTAAGATTAGAAGCTATGCAAAATTGTTCTTGAAAATTCACTTGCAACATATTTTGGAAGGATTATCCATTTTTTAAAACCATCCACATTGCGTAGATCTAAGTGTGTCAATACAAGTAAAATTGAGTCTGTGGGCATTATGTAGTTCATATCCTTGCAATGGCTATGTTCAACCACAATGAAATAGTTAGAGATTAGTTGTATTTATGTATTATCCACTAGAAAACTATTATTAGAATGAGATTTTTTTCCAATATTTGAACTGGTGGGGTGTCAAGATATACGTAGTGTTTATATTAGTGGTCGTTATGTTTAGCCACAACAAATTATTTAGAGATTTTCTATATCTAGGATTATTTCAAAACCTAGCTATAATTGCGATGAAAAATAAAACACCTATCCTTGTACTTATTAAGGGTACATACATAATTATTTCTGATCATAGTGATTGCTAGGGTAGCATGCACATATTATTTAGAGCTTAACAGTTTATAAGAATCATTAACAAATAAATACATACTTCTTATCCTAGTTGTTACTACGATTAGCCACAACAATATACCTTTATCTTAGCGATTACTAGGCATCATTAATAGGAAAACTACTTATGCATTACCAAGAAAATATATAAATCTCAACGGTAAGTAACATCAACCTAAACTAAATATTTTGAACTTAGTGTTAGTTAAACACCATTCACTGAACATCTATCATTGACTTAAGAAGATTATTGTAATACATGTATTCATAATGGATCAACCTTTACTTAGGTCTAATTAGTTCATTATAGTATCATGAATATGTCTCATTACTAAGCATCATTCAAAAATTTTTATAGTAATGGAATGATTGAAGCACTATTGTACATGCAACAATCAAGTGTCAAGATATACATACTTTTAACCATGGAATTTGATAGAGTCACTCCAGTAAAAATATTAATCCAATGATCAAAATTTTTCAATAAAAACACTCTTAAGGTCAAGTCTTACGTAATTAAGATCCTAGTGGTCACTAAGCTGATCAACAATGAAATATTTATAGATGGGCCATATCTAGGATTATTCACACGATAACTATTATTAGAATGAGAAAAATTTCTACATTCTTTGAACTTGTGGGGGTCAAGATATACGTAGTGTTGATCTTAGTAGTCACTAACCTAAACCACAAAAACTATTTAGACCTTTTTCATATCTATGATTATTTTAAAGCACAACAATTATTGGAATGAGAAAAAGAACACCAATTCGATCACTATGGGGGTATAGAGATAAGTTTTTCTTTTCATAGAGGTTGCTAGGGTGAGCTGCAACATATTTTTTGGAGCTTAATGGAGTATAAGAATCATTAACAAAGAAATATGTGCTCCTTATCCTTCCTATTACTACGATCAGCCACAAAGATATACCTATAGCTTAGTGGTTGTTAGGCATCATTAACAAGAAAACTAATAATTCATTAAAAAGAAAATCTATAAACCTTAGTGGTCAATAACATCCTTATGGATAAAATATTGTGAACTTAGTGTTAGCAAAAAACCATTCAATGAGCATCTCTTTAATTAGTTATAATTGTATAATCTCCCAAGTCATTAAATATCACAATGATTAGTCAACACATATGAAACTTTGTTCCTAGCAGTCTCTAAGGTCAACCGCAAAAAAATATTTACAAGCTTATCGGTCACTATGATGAACATCGATAAGATATTTATAACTTAGTGTTCGCTAAAAATCATTCACTGAAATCTATTATTGAAGTGAGAAAAGAGTTACATTACATGTTTTCTTCATGGGTCACACATTACTTAGCTCATTAGTTTATTCCACGAGTTTTTTTGAGCCAAGTGCTACATTAGATACCCTCATGAGGGATCAAGGCTTAAATAGTTCTCATACTATTTACTATAACTTATTGAAAGGAATATAAAAATTCCACATTTTAATTATAATTGAAATATCAAAAGCGATGGTGATATATAATTAGTTAGTAAATGAAGTCTCAAAGGGTATGATATAATTTTAATAAATATAATGAACACACTCTTTGTAGTGTCGATGAAACAAATACAAACTCCAAACCTTATGTATAATCTCCCTTGTTATTAAACATCATAATTTTCCATGATATCACATCTCCCTATTTCCATATGCTTATTTTCACATTAAGAAAGAAAATCCATGACATCTTATAATTTTTAGTGTTGATATATCATTAGCTAATTTAACTAAAACAACCAGAGCCTATAATTTTAATCTCTAAATGTTGTATATGTCTTTCCAAAACTATCAATTAAGTGAAACATTATTCAAAATATTGTTTAGCCTAACTTCTCAAATATTAGGTTTTATAACTCCCTAATTCAAAGTTTTTCAAAGAGGAACCTACACAGACAAAACTCTTTGAATTTTTTTCTTTGGCAGTCACATATATGTTTAAAAAAATAATTATTTCCAACAATTTTCTTATGTAATCAAACAATTACTATAAACAAGCAAACAATTATTTGTGTTACTATTACTATTTCATCTACTAGAAGTTACTATCATTATTTCATTACTACAATTTAATTTAAAACAAAATGTCTATAGAAACCAATCACTAATGGTCCAAAACTCCTAAATGATTAAGATCCCTAACTGAAAAAATCTATTTTCCTCATCCTTTTCAGTAACACCCATTTTTTTCACTTCCAGTAATAATTGATGTCCATGTCAGGTATTTTACGAATCATTTCTTAGTCCTCTTGTGAAAAAATACCCATAACATGTGTTGATGCTCCTCGATTACACCCTTGTAATCGGTAGCAGAATGTACTAACAGGGTAGCCTAGCCTCATTTTTCAGAATTATCCCCTCATTTAACTCAAGTACAATGGGGCATACTTAATGGCATAGAATGCTCAATTTCATAGTTACCGGTTTAACAAGCTCTGTGTCTAGAATGGTTCTTTTAAAATATTTTTAAACTTTCAAACAAATCTTCTTTTCAACTTTCATTTTACCTCTATCTAAGGATGGATCAAAATAAACTCAAAAAAAAAGGATGAGAAGAAAGTTACTTGCTTTTCAAAATACAGGGATTATCAAATCAACATGTCCATTAAACAAACACCATAATCCTAGAATATTTCTAAGGTTAACAATGCATCTTGCTACCAATGCCTAGAAACAATAGAACAAGAGTTCATTAATTGAAATTTATAGAGAATAGTTATGATAACTCATCCTCTCTTACTCACATTAATGAATCTCAACCATGAACATTCCATTATTCAAATCCAATACTAACATAAGCAAATGAACAATGGAGAATAAAACCCATTTTTAAAAATAGACTCCTCCAGCTTTGTTGCTTAAATTCACCTCCTTCTATTCAACCAATTTCATCTCCTCTGGCCCCTTTTTTATGGGGCGATTACATAGTATTTATGGATCCTTGCTAGAATAAGTCTTTGATCACATTAATATCTCCCGTCCCCTCAGCCCCGAATTGATCTATTTGGCTTACATATTCAGTTTGAGCCAATTGCTTTCTCCTACGTTTTAGGTGGTATTCTCCAGTTTGGTTATCCACGGCCTTAAATTCTATAGAGAAAAGTGCCATTTAGAATCCTATGCCCATTTAATTTGGTAGTTGGCACTTATAGAAATGTGGTCAACTTAGCATTACAAAAGCTATCCATATCTCCACTTTTGTCAAATAGTCTTATGCTAAAAAATGTGACTATGTGAATCTTATCCTGCTTGATAATCGGTACACTTAACTATTAAATATTTCACCTAAGATTGGGCCACTTGGTGGTCTTCAAAATATTTGCAAACCATCCCTGCGAAAATACCAAGGCAACATTTTCGCAGAATTTTCCTCCATCCCAATTTTCACAACTTTGGTTTGAAGAAAGCATCAAAGAGCATCAACATGCATCAAGTTTTGCAATTGCGAAGGTATCAAACCTGTCTCCTACGAAAGTAAAGAAAACAAAAGTGTCAAGTCTTTCCGTAAGAATTTGTTTGGTGAAACAATTTATTCCTTGTGGAACCATTTTTGTTTACAAATTTCCAAAAGTTGTTTTGATCAAATTTCATGGTTTTCAAGAATTTAAATTTTAACTTAAATGTCCAATAAATATTAAAAAAACTTTGGAATCAAATTTTGCATATCTAATCTATGTTGTCAATTCACAAATATTTATCCAAACAGTCCTGGTATTGAATCATCAAAACATTTGCAGAGAAGTAAACCTTGCACACTTTGATTTCAACCTTAGGCTTTTAGTTCACAACAAAATGTTTCACTATCAAATCTAAAGTTTCAGAATAAGATCAAATTTAAGGTATAATATAATATTAACATTAACTTAAATTTGAGTTTAGACTTGAATTCAACTTCAAGCTCAAATACAAACCACCCTGAATAAACTTCAATTTTAGTACGGGATAAAAAGTTAGCCTCTACTCAAGACCAATCCAATTCAAGATAAATCAAAAGTACTTTGGTGAAAGAATTAGATCAACTCGAGTCAATATCACTTGTGAAAATCCAAACACCTTCTACATGAGAAATTCATAAGACCTGTGCAATAACTAAGTTAAGCCTATTTAACCTGCACAAAAATTAAAGAGGGTCCCCACAAATATGTCCATATGTGTGGGGGTGTGTTATGACCATAACAAATGGCGGCTCAAAGGGGAAATATTATCAAATATTTAGAACCCGAATCACGGTTAGAAAACACAAGTTTAGTAAATTAAAATACCAAAGATTAACAATTTTCTACATTCAAGTATTCAAAATAAACTGTCAAGTTTGTTTAGAAACAACATACTAAATTTAGTTTAAGCAATGCAAACTGAGTCAGTGTGTGCGGTGAGTTCATTTCCAGCTCTTCTTTTGAATTTTGAAATTTTTCTGAGACAGTGAAGGTTCGAGAAATGTGAAGGTGTTAAGGCTTGGGGAATTGCTCGGGCATTGCCCTACTGCCAATCAAGCGTTCATAGCTCTGGTAGGGTTACCTGTGGGTCTACTTAGATCTTTCTCTATTGCCAGCCGGCGTCCATAGCCCCGATAAAGGTTATCTAAAACAGACTTTGAGGATGAACTGCCAAAGAATGGAGATCCACTAAGCAACAGGAATGGGTGATCACATGAATGAATTGAAGCCCCCTCTTCCTATCTTAGCACTTCAAGTTCTTGTTTGTTTTTGAGCTATCTTTCTTCTTTTTTTTATATGTTTTACTATGTTTGACTCAGGGAGCATTACTATAAACTAAAACCTTTCTTTAATTCGTTTCCCAAACTCTAGAAAATTATCTCAAAAGGATGAATAGAGGAAACATCTAATGCTTTGGGACTTTACTTTCCTAAATTTGGTTCTGTTGTCCCACTTTCTAAGCATTCTGAAATATCTAATCTTATGTCCCAACGTTGCATCCATTTACAATTGTCAATCATTTCAAGCAGTCCCAAGAGAATTGGTTGGATTAGAGAAGACAAGACAGAGCAACAAGCAAAAACAAAACAAAAAAAAAAACTACTCTAGGAAAACAAAACAACTAATCTAAACCAACTCAGTGTCAAAACATTGTTTTATTCAAACAAACACCAATCTACTAAAAGAAACTATCCTAAGGAAGCAATAAACTACCCTAAAACAGTAAGCAAATTACTCTAATAAAACAACAAAGCTAATCTATGAAAACAGGAAACTAGAATACATAGAACAATACTCCCCTTCAAATAATTCAGTTGAATTGGGCTTTGGGAGGTGCAGCCTCGAAGTAATGCTTCAGAAATTGGCCATTCACGGGCAGGGCAGCTCCTCTCCTTGCAAGTTTTTGATCCTATATGTGTGTGAGCCCACAATTTCTGCAATTTGGTATGGTCCAATCCAAAGGGGTGCAAACTTTGTGTGTTGTCCCTTCTTCTCATGTGCCTTGTCCCACAACAGGACTAAGTCTATAATCCTGAAAGCTTTCACTTTGGATCTTTTGTCAAACCACCGCTTGACTATCTCCTGATGTCTGCTAAAGTTGTTCAATGCCACATTTCTAGATTCCTCCATTTGCAAAATATCCAGGATCCTGGCCTAGGATTTGGTCACTCTCTTCCATGTACTCCTGCATGAATTCAAACATGGGCAGTCTTAGTGTTATAGGAAATACAGGCTGCAATCCATAAACTAACAAAAAAGGGAAGATTTCAAAGCCTGTTTAAATTGAGTCTTGTCTGCCCACAGTGTGTATTTGAGCAAAGAATGCCATTCTCTTGGCTTGGAAGCAACTAATTTCTTGATTTCTCGGATGAGGTTCTTATTGGTCGACTCTGCAACACCGTTCCCTTGCGGGTAGTAGTTAGAAGAAAACCTCAAAACTATTCTATTATCGTAAGCCCATTCACTAAATTCTACAGATGAAAACACTTGATCCATTATCACAAACAATAGAGAAGGGATACCCAAACCTCGTTATTATATTCTCTTCTAAGAATTCTATCACATCCTGCATTCTAGAGTTCTTTGTAGCAATAGCTTCTACCCAGCGAGTACAATAATCTGTAGCAGTTAATAAAAACTTGTGACCCACTGTAGAATTAGGATTAATGACTCCAATGAAGTCCAACCCCCATTGAGCGAATGGTCTGGTTTCAATGACTGGCTGCAGTGGCGAAGCTACATGAATTTCTCTATTTGAAAATACTTGGCATGTATGGCAGCTCCTAACGTGGTTATAGGCATCTTTAAAAACTGTGGGCCAATAATACCCTACCTCAAGATTTTGTGGGCTAGTTGTCTTTCCTGAGGGATGTCCACTTCCTAATTTGTCATGAAAATTGAGGATGAGATCCTCAGCTTCTTCGTTGGACACACACCTTAGATAAATGCCTTCATAATTCTTTCTATAGAGAATTCCTTTCTTTATCATGTAATGACCTGCAGTCATTTTTAATGCTCTTCTCTTAACTTTATCCAAATGTTCTGGGCATGTGCCATGCAACAAATAATGAATTAAATCAGCATACCACTCGCCTTTTGGGAGCATGTCAGGATTAACTTGCATTACCTCTAGCCTGGGATCTTCATTTGCAATCATTTTTGCCAATCCTTGACCTCTTACCAATTTTGTAGTTTTGATCTCAAGGTCAAATTCTTGTAATTTTTCCATCCACTTACCTCTGCGTTCTCCTAATTCATTCTATCCCAACATCAATTTGACTACTGGATCAGCCACTACTTGCGTATATTCTGCTCCTCAAAACGTAGTGTCTAAACTTTTTGACCACCTTGACCAAGGAAAATGCTTGCCTATCCATGGGAGAATATTTCAGTTGAGCATCTTTCAAGTTTTTGCTCATAAAAGTGATGGGATGTTCTTTTTTTTCTTCCCCTTTCTGAGTCAAAATGCTGCAATAGTGTGCTCAGATGCATAGGAATAAAGATAAAAATCTTTACTAAAATCAGGACTTACCAGAACCGGTGCCTACATGATAGCTTCCTTAATGTCTTGAAAGGATTTCTTTGCCTCGGGTTCCATTCCACTTTCACATCCTTTTTTAACAGCCAATTCAAAGATTTAACAATTTCCACAAATCCGGAAATAAATTTTCTAACAAAATTAATCTTCCCAAAAAATGATCTCAACTCTTTTTTGCAATTGGGAAAATCAATTTTAGAAATGGCCTCTACTCTCTCCTGGGTCAATTGACATACCTTCCTTTGTGATTATGTGGCCCAAGAGCTTACCTCGTGTAACTCCAAATATGCTCTTCTTTGGATTCAGCGAAATGCCATATTTTCGGCACCTATCAAACACCTTTTGCAAGTGGGAAAGATGGAATTCTCTCTTCTTGGAAAAGACTGTCATGTCGTCCATGTAAATTATTATGCACTTCCCAACTAAGCCTTGGAATGCATGGTCCATGGCCCTTTGAAAAGTGGCTCCTGCATTTAGGAGGCCAAATGGCATTCTCTTGTATGCATATGTTCCCCACTTGGTGGTGAACGTTGTTTTCATCCTATCATCTTTGTTGACAAGCACTTGATTGTACCCAGAAAATCCATCCAAAAAGGACATCATCTCCGAGCCACTAACCTTTTGTATTACTTCATCCAAAGAGGGCAGCGGGTAGTTATCTTTTTTGCAGGCTTTGTTTAAGTTTCTAAAATCCACACAAAGTCGGATCTCTCCATTCTTCTTCCGAACCGGGACTAAATTGGCAACCCACGTTGAATGCCTAATTGGGAAAATAATTCCAGCAGTCAATAGCTTGGCAACCTCTTTTTGAATCAGTGGTTCAAGTAAAGGATTAACTGGTCTTTGCCTTTTCCTAAAGGTTTTTATTTGTCAATGAGAGGAATGGTGTGGGTGATGACATCAGGATCATAGACCTTGAGCTCATCATAAGACCAAGCTATAACGTCCCTATAGTCTTTGAGCAACTGAACCATTCTTTCCTTTTCTAAATTGGAACATGTTGTCCCAATATTAACCAGCTGTGGCTTGTTAACAGTCCCAATATTAATCTCAGTATAATCTTTAGCCTTAGATGAAGTACTAGGTTTACCACACCTCTGATCTTGATCAAAAATATGCTCTAATGCCACCATGCCTTTAGGAATCCTATTATCTTTAAGATGAATTATATCTCTTTGTTCACTGTCCTCCTCTCTGCATTTCTTCTTCTCCTCATCAATTATCTCGTGTTTCAAATACATCGAGTTTGTTAGAAAGTTGAGGATTTTTTGATCATCATCAAAAACTTGAAAATTCTCTACATTATTAGGAACAGAAGGTGCAGCGAATTAATTCTATCCTAATTTTCCTTCTTGTCTCATCCTCTATTGGCTTTAACGTTGCTGCAGATGTGGCCAGCAGGTCAGCTTCTTTATTTTCTTCTCTTGGGACAGCAGTGATGTTGAATGCTTTGAACTCTTCAATTAAATCCCACGCTTGGTGTCTATATTTCTTCAGATAAGAATGCTTGCACTGGTATTTGCCTCTGACTTGATTGACTACAACCTGCGAATCACTAACAACATTTAGATCTTGGATATCATGATTTAAAGCAAATTTTAAACCAAGAACTAATGCCTCATACTCAGCCAGATTGTTAGTGCATGGAAATTGCAATTTGTAAGAGGCTAAATAACGCTGCCCCTCTGGACCAGATAATACTATACCAATGCCTGACCCTTGTTGTGATCTAGCACCATCTACCTTGAGGTTCCATAGCCCAGTTTTGTAAACCACTTGTGTTTTTTTTTTAAATTTCCCAGCTCATTTCCACAGTATAAACGCCTAAATCAGGTGAGCAAAAATGGACTTCTTCATTCCTTGCATTATACTCTGTGATAGCATACTTCATTTTGGGCTCCCGGTCTATTCTTATTTGATTTGGAACACCTCTCCAGGGCAGCCACATATGAGAACAGTCAGTGGACATATATCCATTCAATGCCTTGGACCAATCTCTGCTCATCAGCATGCCATAGCCATCAGGGATGTCAACTACCTAGATGTCCATGAATTGCTGCACTCTTGGCTCAACAGCTACCTGCATATGCACATTAGAAAGTTCTCCAATAACACCAACACATGTTTTGTCTAGTTGGGTGACTACTCTATCAGAATTTATTGGAGTTAAGCCTAATTTCTTACAAATACTTGTATGGCATAATGTTTGCAGAAGCACCCAATCCAATAAACAATTGTGGACATTTTTACCAAAAATGTGAATAGTAATTAAAAAGGGAGGCACTTCATTCCTGGCTTTATACAAAGCCACATTTGCATTTGCAGATGTGTTTTGGGGTGGTTTTCCTCCAAAAGACCTCAACAATAGGTCTCTTTGTTCTGTAACTTGGGCCAGCTCATGCAAAGTGATGTTGGCTTTGATTTTCTTCATGTCTTCCACAATGTTATAACCAGTTTTATTGTCTATGGATCTGTCAGTAGTCTTCTCTGCTGCCCTTTCTTCATTTGGATTTTCTTTTTCTTTCCCTTTAGGTGGAGGAGGATTGTTGCTAGATTTAATATCTGGGGGTGTAGCTACATTGTTTGGAGGAGTAGAGGTTGTGTTAAAATTTCCTCCTAAGTATATACTTACCTTTCTGAGCTTGCTGAAAGGCATGCACTTCCTCTATGTTGTCTTCCTCAGTGTTCTCTTCCTGCAAAGGAAAATCATGTGTTTCTAAAACCATTACATCACATGCTTTACTTTGTTGCTGCTTTTCTTTCTCAGGTTCAAACACAACATCATAATTGCTCAATTCATCTTGGAAGACCTCAAACGCATGACAAAACTCAATACAGTCCAGCTCTCCGTGTTTGGCCATGTTGTGCACTCTACACCATCCAGGCAAGGCAATGTCCATAACGTTAATATCTAAAGCTTTTCCCTTGTCATTTGAACCATTAGAAGCATTCCTATTATTGTTTTGTCTATTGTATTTATAGGAATAGTTCCTACTAGAGGATGCTTCCCCACCTCCTACTTGCCTCTGCAAATTAATAAAATCATTACCAAGTTTTTGGACCATTTTTTGTATGCTATCAATACTATTTTTCTGATCTTCATTCTTATTTGCTTGAGCAATATTTACAGGTGCCACAACTTTTGAGTTATCCACAACGTTATCATTAACAGGGTTGGCATAACTAATAGGCAGAACGTTTAACACAGGCTGGTTGGCCAATGGTTCATTCAGATTTGTATTCAAGGTTACCGTGTCTTGGTAATAAGATGCATAGCCAGAGGGATGAAGTTGTTCATCAATGAGAATTGCTTCCATGTGTAGGCCAATGCAAGAGTTCCAATGTTGGGAGCTCTCCTAAGAAAGACAACATTCATAGGGTCTAATGCATTTTTATAAATTTCTAAGGCTAAAGCATCTGTAGGTTTGTAAGGATCGATGTTAAGCTAAACATCTTTTGAAATCTTGCATTGAAAGCTCGGATGGGATCTTTAACATCTCTCTTCAAAGTGGTGAACTGCTGGTATATGGTTGTTGGACTGGTTATTCTTCCAAACTGGGCAATAAAAATGTTTTCAAATTCCAACCAACTATGTATTGAGCCTTCAGGAAAGTTCAGAAACCATTCATAGGCTGCATTTCTAGGGTGAAAGGAAAATCTACAGGCTACGTCCTCATGAATCACATTTAATAATCTCTGGGCTGCCTTGAACGTTCTAATGTGCTCCTCTGCAGTTAATCTACCTGTAGGATCAAATGTAGGTAAGTATTTTTCTGGGTTCCTAGGTAGATCATGGACTGCCTTGGGAATGTTAATAGCCGAACCCCCTAGCCGGCCATTTTAGGCAGGACTTAAGGGTCGAGGACTCATGATGGGAGAATTAGGTTGTGTCCTATATTGTCTTGGATTTTTGATCCTTGACCTTGGAGGACTAAGAGACAAGAATTTGGTCCTTGGGGTTACCCGTGACCGAGTGGTAATTCCACTTGTCTCCAGTGAAACTACTGGTAACTCTGGTAAAGTTCCTTTGTTTAAATATTTTTAAACAACCAATTCAAGGCCCTCCTTCTAGCGCCAAAAACAACTGTTGATGCTCCTCAGTTACACCTTTGTAACTGGTAGCAGCAGCAATGTACTGAATAGGGCAGCCTAGGCTCGTTTGTCAGAATTATCCCCTCGTTTAACTCAAGTATTGTCTGGGCATACTTAATGGCACGGAATGCTCAATTTCATAGTTATCAGTTTAACAAGCTCTATGGCTGGAATGGTTGTTTTAAAATATTTTTAAACTTTCAAACAAATCTTCTTTTAAACTTTTCATTTTATCTCTATCTAAGGATGGATCAAAATAAACTCAAAAAAAAAAGGATGAGAAGAAAGTTACTTGCTTGTCAAAATACAGGATCATCAAATCAACATGTCCATTAAACAAACACCATAATCCTAGAATATTTCTAAGGTTAACAATGCATTTGCTGCCAATGCCTAGGAAACAATAGAACAAGAGTTCATTAATTGAAATTTACAGAGAATAGTTATGATAACTCATCCTCTCTTACTCACATTAATGAATCTCAACCATGAACATTCCATTATTCAAATCCAATACTAACATAAGCAAATGAACAATGGAGAATAAAACCCATTTTTGAAAATAGACTCCTCCAGCTTTGTTGCTTAAATTCACCTCCTTCAATTCAACCAATTTCATCCCCTCTGCCCCTTTTTTATGGGGTGATTACATAGTATTTATGGATCCTTACAACGCTAATAAGTCTTTGATCACATTAATATCTCCCTTCCCCTCTACCCCAAATTGATCTATTTGGCTTACATATTCAATTCGAGCCAACCGCTTTCTCCTGGTTTTAGGTGGTATTCTCCAGTTTGGTTATCCTGGCCTCAAATTCTGCAGAGAATAGTGCCATCTAGAATCCTATGCCCATTTAATTTGGCAGTTGGCATTTATAGAAATGTGGTCAATTTAGCTTTACAAAGGGTATTCATATCTCCACTTTTATCAAATAGTCTTATGCTCAAAAATGTGACTATGTGAATCTTATCTCGTTTGATAATCGGTACACTTAACTATTAAATAGTTCACCCAACATTGGGCCACTTGGTGGTCTTCAAAATATTTGCAAACCATCCCTGTAAAAATACCAAGGCAACAACTTCGCAGAATTTTCCTCCATCCCAATTTTCGTAACTTTGGTTTGAAGAAAGCATCAAAGAGCATCAACATGCGTCAAGTTTTGCAATTGCGAAGGTGTCAACCCTGTCTCCTACCAAAGCAAAGCAAACAAAAGTGTCAAGTCTTTCCGTAAGAATTTGTTGGTGAAACAATTTATTCCTTGCGGAACCGATTTTTGTTTGCGAATTTCCAAAAGTTGTTTTGATCAAATTTCATGGTTTTCAAGAATTTAAATTTTAACTTAAATGTCCAATAAATATTAAATTTAAAACTTCGGAATCAAATTTTGCATATCTAATCTATGTTGTCAATTCACAAATATTTATCCAAATGGGTCCTGGTATTGAATCATCAAAACATTTGCAGAGAAGTAAACCTTGCACACTTTGATTTCAACCTTAGGCTTTTAGTTCACAACAAAATGTTTCGACTATCAAATCTAAAGTTTCAGAATAAGATCAAATTTAAGGTAAAATATAATATTAACATTAACTTAAATTTGAGTTTAGACTTGAATTCAACTTCAAGCTCAAATACAAACCACCCTGCAACAAACTTCAATTTTAGTACGGGATAAAAAGTTAGCCTCTACTCAAGACCAATCCAATTCAAGATAAATCAAAAGTACTTTGGTGAAATAATTAGATCAACTGGAGTCAATATCACTTGTGAAAATCCAAACACCTTCTACATGAGAAATTCATAAGACCTGTGCAATAACTAAGTTAAGCCTATTTAACCTACACAAAAATTAAAGAGGGTCCCCACAAATATGTCCATATGTGTGGGGGTGTATATAATGACAAAATAATGTCAAACCCTATCGGTTGATTAGTGTTTTTCAAAGAGTGTTAAAGAATAGAAAAATTTTCCTACTAGAAGAAAAGAAAATAGGGTTTCATTGAAAAGGCTACAAAAATTCTACATTCATAGAATTTAAAAAAATTGGAAGGAGCAAAGGTGAGAATCCATATTGATTTTTGATGTCTTCATGAAAAGAAATTGTGCTTAGAAATTTTGTAATCAAACCATGATCATATTTTCTAATGAATTATTATGCTTACAAAGTTTTTACCTTATGCAATTGTTCTTGCCGGAAGATTCAAAAATTTAATTTCCTTTGAAATATTATAATAAATGAAAATCTATAATTACATGGAACCAAAACTTCAAACCCCTTTTCATTGGTGCACAAATTAAAAAAACATGTAGATTCTATTAATTTATTTTATATTTAATGCCTAATTAATGCCTATAAAATGGAGCACATATTGCGAATATCGCTTGAAATTTAATTTGTTTAGTTAATGGTCAATTAAATTTAGGGGAAGAAAAATACTAACCATATATTCCACATGAAAAAATTATCAATATTAACAACAATATCACGTACACGTTGAAGCATATGTTTCCATGTTATTATGCAAGCGTCATTGTCTCATGTTTCTATGTTTTAATATACTAGGTTTCACTAATTCATGTATGCGAGCATATACGTTGGGTTAGGCATGTACCCATCGGTTGAGGAGCACTGGTATTGGTTTGGGCACGCAGTGTCTCTATAAAGATTGCAATTTTTAATATAAACTGTAAAAAACTTTTTCTAATCTTTGTTCTAGATTTCTAAGACAAAACAATTAAAAACAAACTTTTTCTTTTGTCTTTCAGTTTACATAGTTAAGTGTTTTTGAGTTTTTTTCCTAAAACTACATTTTAAAAGATGTGTATGCTCTCTTCTCACGCCTTAAAAGTGATCTTGGAGATCAGAAGCACTTATACCAAACTTATATCAAATGGTCAAAAACACTTGTTTTATAAAGGATGAAGTAAAATTTCATGTGATTTCGGTAGGACTTTTCACGTTGCGTATGCTCTTCCTTCATGCCTTTTGGTGATCTTAGGAATCAAAAGAAAAGTGTAAAGTTCTCTTTCTTTACATCAACCTATGAACTAGAAAATTATTAAAAAAAAACTTTCTACAGGACCTAATGCTTTTCAAAGAAAGGTGTCGAAAACCAAAACACAAAACTTCTAATACACATGTTCTTACAGGTTTCCAAATGGTGTGCTACTTAAAACCACATTAAGTTAAGCAAGATAAAAAACAACATATTCAAAAAATTGTATTACGGGTTTCGTAAAAGGGTCGTCCCTCTCTACTTAATAGGAACATAACCCCTTTGGCATAATGCCTTAAGCTACAAAATGGGGGTGGTACTAGGAACCCTAAATTATTCCACCACTGTGTAATCTCATGGATGAAACAGGAACCACTCTACTTACCCACTTGACTAGTACGCCTTGTGAGATAGAGTTACCAGTTGTTTGTATGGCGACCCCATGGAGAGCACACGTGGACACACTAGTTTCCCTTTGTGCTTGAAGGTGGTAAAGTAAAGCCAAGATACTCCAAAAATAGGGAAGGTACTATTTGGGTAAATCAAGAACACTTAAGACAACTTTGTAACACCTAGTTGAGATAACTTATTAGGGAATCCATTCTCTCTTGGAGGCCACTTTACTAGTCCATTTTTGTGTCAAGCCACACGAAGTGATAACTTAGTTGGAGTCTAAACCTTGTTTTCGAACAAGACAAAGAGCCCATGTAAGTTGGATCTAATTTTCTTTCATCATGGAAATAAAATGACGTCTCACTTAGCTCAGTTTCATTCTCGCCTTCAGACGAGGTGAAACTCTGCACAAGTGGCACTTAGTTTATTTTGCTTATTTTGATATACACCTTTGCATTCTTGTTACCCATTTGGGACAATAGAAGGCATCTTTCAGAGTGTTTTCATAGATAGTGTTTTTCCATTTACGGTCATCCATGTTTTCATGGGCTGAGTTGTTAAACATCTAAAGTGTGTGGATGTGTCCTTATATCTTTGATGGCCACTTGATCTTGATTTCAAGATCATCATCATAGTTCAGATTGAGTCATCATTTTATCTCCCTTTGACATGTTACCTTGTTTGCATTGTCTCGACACAATTAAGATAATTATGTCATGTTTTTCGTAAACATGATCTAAGTATCCTCATTGTGGCATTATGCTGTGCACATTTTAACACATACTCAATATACCTTGACTTGGTTTTACTTAAAACATTGTAAAAAATATTGAAAAGTTTTGATTACTTTGTTTGTGTCGTTTCAATACCATGTTGGCACTAATATCTCACTTCTTTGTGAATCTTGATTAACGTGTCCAATTGGTGTGGTTACGTGGCTTAAATTTATAAACCTCACCCTTTAACATTTTGGACTTGTTGGTTGTTGAACACGTCGTGGTGTCCTTTGATTGGGAGTCACGTCTACCCTTTATTAATATTTATGCCTTGTTCATTTCGAGCTTGACGTAAGTATTGACATTGTGTTGATCATATTTGCATCGAACTATCACTTTGCACATGCATTTGCATAGGGTGTATTTCCTTGTTGATTGGCTTTTTGTTTCACACTTGCATGATTGTTCCTTGTGATTATTCATTAGGAAATCTTGTTTTCTAGGACAATCATTTTCGATCTCATCGAGATTGCATCATCACAATGTCTATTTTCCTTAGACCTTCTTCAGAAAATCACACACGCATCTCCATACTTACCAAATGTCTAGTTGGTTTCCCTTATGCTACCCAAATCGACATGTCACTTCCTTCCCTTTGAAGGAGTTCCATCACACTATCTAGGTCTAGGCATTTACACCTAAACGACACCAACAATGATTGACTATCACGTGGTTTCTCACATTTACAACAATATGAAACCTAGGTTTATGTATTCACATCAAAATATTCCCATTACAACTAAACCTCGATTGGTTCTTTGTGTTAGAGGGCCCACTCGGGTACCCTACTCCCCACCTTCAAATCATAGTCAATGGTATGG